>CM024246.1:12406149-13606149 GCA_013421045.1 Propylea japonica | reverse complement strand
GACGATTCTCAAATGCTTCTTCCATTCCATCTATGACATCCTTCAAGGCGGTTACAACTGACCTATCCCTGCAAAAGCCATGTTGTTGGCTGGTGAATAAATGTTTTCTCTCGAAATATGTAGAAATTTGATCAACTAGGCGTTTTTCGAAAATCTTTCACAATACTGAAAGTATAACAATAGGGCGATAGATTTTGCATTCATTTGGACCACTGCGTTTCAAAGTTGGAACAAACTTGGCCACCTTCATCTCTTCTGAAAAAATGCCCTCCGTAATACATTTGTTCAGAATCAACTCTAAGGGCACACTTATTTCTTCATCAATTTCCTTGATCACACTGACTGACAAACCATTTACATCAGTGACAGTCTTATTTTTGAGAGTTCTTGTAGATTTTACAATTTCCTGTAATGTTATAGGTTGAAGAAATGAAAAACCACTATCTTCAACTGTTAGTCCCATCATTTAAGATTTAGTTATTTTCAGCCTAGGGTATAGCATCTGATAGTTCCTGAACGGCATCTGTAAAATACCTGGCGAAATGTTTAACATTCAGTGTACTATCTTCAGTTTTTTCCTTTTTTATTCTCAGGTTGCTATTCATGATCTTTCAGATACTTAGCTTTAGTTTTATTTTCAGTTTTTGCCACCTTCCTCTCTTTCTTCCTCCTTTCAAAGACCTCAAGCTCCCTATAATACATTTTTTTTGTCCTTCTGTATATTTCATATGTATCATCTTCCTTCGTTATCAGAGTCTCGGCTGGAGAGGACAAGGTGAACCGACCATGCAGAGTAATGTTGTATGTATGAATTGAGGTGTAAGCTTCCTGGGCATTTCTACTCGCTATCAGGTTATTCCAGTCAAACCTTCTTATATCTTTCTTCAATTTCGTTATACATTTTCTCGATGTATTACGTCCAGCTACATACTCCTGTTGATTTTGAAAAGTAGACTCTCTCACGTAGGTGGATATTTGAAACCTATGGTCAGAGAAGTGTAAATCTTCTGTTTCAGTCACAGTCTCCGACTCATCTAAGTTCGTCAAGATGTTATATATACATGAGGGTGTTGTCTGCGTAGCTCTAGAAGGCTCAACGGTTGTAACTCGTATACCGAACGTCTCCAACAGGCCAAGTAGTCTGTTTTTCCCGATACTGTCCTTTATGAAATCTACATTAAAATCTCCCACAACAATGATTTCATCACTTTCCACCTGGCTGACCTCCTGAAGAGCATCGGACAATTTATCGATGAAAAGTTTTAAATCACCATCGCGCACCCTGTATACTGCTAATAGCTAATACCACAATTTTCATTTCAGGATACCGGACCACGTCTATGCAAACTTCTGCAGAAAGCCGAACCAGCAGCCAAATCCCCTATTTACAGCTATTTTGCAGACTCAGCCATCAACCAGTGCTCAGTGATACACAGGACATCACACCTTCTATACTCTGATACTATATTCAATAAATTTGTTTTGTCCCATCGGCCCCAATTTTGAACGAAGCACTTCTTGCATCTTCTCTCAAGAGTAGTGGTTCCTAAAAAAAGTCATCTCTACCAAACGTCGTCTTCAAGTGATCCATAATCTGTTCCTTTTTTGTACATTTACTTTCTCTACCAAGATGTAGCCAACATAACTTGGGTATACCGACGAAATTGATTGAGTTATCAAATTGATGAAGATATGCTCTTCACTCTCCATTTCGCCGACGACCAGGTAATAATAGCAGAAGATTATGATGACATCAAGTATATGTTGGTCAAACTACAGGATGAATATCAAAGATGGGGGCTAACCATAAATACATCTAAAACCGAATACATGGTCGTGGGAGGAAACGGTAATGCAAGAAAGAATATAGAGTTAGAAGGGGGGACTGTTATGTACACGAAAACATATAAATACCTACTAGTAACCTTCACAGAGAATGGAACGTGTGAGGCAGATATAAAGAACAGGATTGCCCAAGGAAGGACAGCAACCAGGCAACTCAACTCGATGTTGTGGAGTAGACATATTAGAAAATCCACGAAAATAAGAATCTACAAGGCCATTGTTGAGAGCATAACAACTTATGGAGCTGAAACATGGACTACAAGCAAACACCTAAAGAGAAAGCTTCTTGCTACTGAAATGGGATACTGGAGGAGAGCGTGTGGTGTCACTATCAGAGATAAAGTGAGGAATGAAATTATCAGAGATAGAATGGGGGTTTCAGTTGACATAATAGACACAATAGTCACTAGAGGTCTCCGGTGGTACGGACATGTCCAGCGTATGGGATCCGAACGATGGCCCAAAAAGATTTTAAATTGGCATCCAAAACAGAGAAGGAAAAGAGGAAGACCAAGAAGAAGCTGGATGAATGAGGTCGAAGAGGGTATGGAGAGGAGAAATCTAAATGATGGCGATTGGAATGACCGAAGAATATGGACGTTAGGATGCGGAAAACGACTATGAATGTTGTAAAAACCCGCTTTATATTTATATATATATATCATTCTTTCCTACAGCAATGTTAGCTGGCCGAGCCTTTCTATTATGATTCCCATTCCCATTCAATTTTGGATGGGGCCTCCATGCGCCCTCGAAATCTTTCCTCTAAATCAGAAATATTTTTCAAAGTGACAACGTTGGATTTTTCTGCAACTGGTAATTTTCCTTATGCACGATACGTATTTTTCAACGTGGCAACGTCGTACTCTTCCTGGGTCGAGGTCATTTTCGTAATTTTATTTTTTGATAGTTTATTAATTAAATGTTTTTCATTTTCTACTGATCTTTCTAGCTCTTGGATTGATCTCTTACTATAGTCCAACTCAATTTTCGTACACTTCAGCTCACTGTTCAGTTCCCGAATCTCATCGCTAGTTTGTTGGTATTTTCATGTATTTCTAAATTCAAACTAAAATGATTTCGCATTTCCTCACTCACATTGAGACCAGGTGAAATTGACTTATTAATTATTAAATCAATTAAAACGTTTTTTTTCAGTTTATTCTGTTCACTCGCTAATACTTCTTTCAAAGCCATGTTACCATACATAACTATCTGTGAGCAATGAAAGCACATGATAATCAGTGCGATTTTGTTTGCGCATAACCATATTGCTAAGATAAAGATATAGCTATTATAGCAAGATCCACAATATTCTGTATTCTGATCGGCGATTCGGTAGCAATATGATCTGTTAATTCAGCTATAACCTTGTTATCCGCATTGCTATCTTGGCAAGGTCAAAATAACACTTGCCCACACAGATAAAAACCTTGCTCAGGACTAAAACAATCAGAAATATCATAAAGATTATTTTAGGAGAAATCTTAGATCGCAAAACCGTCATTTCAGGGATACTAGAGAAGTTAATCAAAATATTTCGATCGGACAAACAAAAGCCGTTTCTGATTTGATTGAAGAGTTGAAAAAGAATTTGTATCTTTATCTTCTATTGATATTGTATGAAATTGTTTATTGATAATAAATAAATAACACATCATTCTGTGATTCAATTTTGAAAATTTCTCAGCCTCAAATAACATCAAACCAACAGCTTCAGCTATTCGGCAGAATGTTGAGATTGTGTTCTTATTAATTAATATTAATATACCATTCAGAGGAAGCATTCAATCTTATCTTGTCTCATTTTCACCGCATTCACAAAATTTGTGAGTTCAACCCACTTGATATTCACTTCCTGTATATTTCTAATGTGTTGATTTTTTCTGTCACTTTAATTCTATTATATTCAAGGAAGTTTATCCATTACAAGTGAAAACACAGAAATGTCATAACAAAACCTCAAAATAGTAGTTCAAATAACATATATTACAGTGTTGCCAGCTATTGGATTACCAATTGGTTGGTGCACGTTTGACAACTGACAGCACATCGGAGGTATAACAACCTGATTTTTCTCAAGCGTTTCATTTGATTTATTTCTTCTTCGGACTGAAAAATCGTGAAAATGGACCTATCAAATTGTTTATTAAGTTCAGATCATATTTATCGAGGACAATATGTAGAAAAATATCAGTTTTGCGCATTCACCCTTATCTACTGCAGAAGATTTATCTATCTAATGTATCTTATTCCGATGATAAAATGTATCTTCATATAATTATCCATTATTTAGTAGAAACGAATAGTGCTGGTTCAGCGAATGGATTGATATTTATAATATTTTTTCTTCAATATATGGAAAGGAAAAAAATTATCATCAGACGAGAAGGCTGGAGAGAAGGATGAACAAAGTATGGTGAAGTATGTTATTTTCATTCAGGTTAAGTAAACAATGAAAATATTAGGTCACAATTTTATAGGATGGTGGTTATGAAAAAATAGTATTTCATTAGTTGATCACCAGTTTGCACCAGAGGAAGCATTTGAGGCGTAAAGTGCAGTCAAATTCAAGAAGACAAAGAGATTAGCCAGTTTTAGGATTTATATTTGGACTTAAAGGAAGAAATATAGAACATTATTGGATGTTGGTAGCGTCCATGATGTCAACAGTGAAATGAAATATTAATGTATTAATAACAACACTGAAATCAGATTTCAAAACATCGAGAGAAAATTGAATTATCTTGACAATAAATGAAAATCTACCTGACCGAAATTTTATCAATTTTCACGAAATTTCTTTCCGAAAAATACGAGGTGAGTGACAGACCGACTCTGGGGATGTTTGGTATATAAAATCAAACTGTTTATTTGACATTGTAGCCTTGAGAAAGAACCACAAAGGGTTCGAAACGTTGGCGATGTATTAATAGGATAGAGAACAAATGAAGAAAACTTGTCCAAATTCCCGCTATCATCATTTCATTGTTGGACGTATTTCCAATTCACCCGTTAAAGAAAAGAGATGAAGAGTACTCGTTAATTGGCAAAATTGTTGTGATAACTTGAGTTTTTAAAAATATATGCCCTGAAATCATATCACTGGACTAAAACTCATCTGGATGTTCTTTCAATTTGCAGTATATCTTTTGTTCTTTATATGAGACAAGTAAAAGGTAACTGCTGTCCCCGCTATTCACTATTTTATAGAAAATACCATAAACATACTTACTTCTAAGTCTGTATTGTAAAATTTTATTTAATTATACAAGAGACTTAAATTTGTTGGTTTGTATTGAATGATGAATGCTTTACTTTCGACAAAATATTTATTTATTTTTTTAATTTGTATGTAATAGAAATCGTTTTCTACGTTGTGAATAATTGAAATTTAGTTGTTAATTATCATGAAGTCGTTCATTTTATCAATAAAATCATCATGGAATTCATGGGCTTTCATTTCAGTAAACAAATATGATAATTTTTCTTCATTTCATATATTGAAGAATAAATATTGTAAAAATCATATGATTCACTGCAACAGCATTCTTTGTTTCCACTGAATAACTGATAATATCAGGATACATTTCATCTCTGAAATGAGCCTAGTTAGATGTATAAATATCTTCCTTCTACAGTTGACAAGGACGAATACCCAAAACTGATATTTTTCTACATATCGTCCTCGATGAATATGATCTGAACTCAATAAACAATTTGATAGGTCCATTTTCACGATTTTTCAGTCCAAAGAAGAAATAAATCAACTGAAACACTTGAGAAAAACCAAAATCTCTCGTTGTTTTGCTATGATTTACATAGGAAAAGTGGGGTTGTTTACCTCCGGTGTGCTGTCAGTTGTCAAACGAGCACGAAACCAATTCTCGAAGCAATATTGCTGAGGCAAAATTCATAACCAACATTGCTGTAACATTGCTATGAATTCGAGAGAAAGCGATATGGCTTGGATAACAAGATTCATAGCAATATGCGAACAGAATCGTACTGATCGCACGGAATATCAATCGATTGAAATAGTTGTTTCGTTATTTGTCCTAATGATGCCCGAAGCAATGTGCCTTATCTTGAAATAAGAAAGCCTAGATTGCCTTCACCATTCAAAGCTTCCTCCTTACTGATGAGTCCCCCATTAAGGCGAAAAAGCTATCCATGGATGCTCTGGATGATATTACCTCCTTGCATGTTTTTAAAGAATGGACGAGATAAGATCCGCAATATGAGTTTTGATATTTTGATATTTGTTGATTAATCGATAAATATTATTCTCTGCATTCATATTTGATATTCTCACTAGCGCTCTGAGTTGGATTCCTAACTCATTAAGAGTAGCTGGATGATTTTCTGAACTTCTCAGCCTTCTATTGAGGTTATCCCAAACCTGCTCAATTGTATTGAGATCTGGGCTTCTTGCTGGCCATTCCATTCGAGAGACTTCAACCTCTTCAAGGTACTCCTGAACGATGCGCGCACGATGGGGTCTGCCATTATCGTCCTTAAAAATGAAATTTTCACCAATGTATGGGGCAATGCTCTTCAAGAATGTTCGTTATATACCTTTCAGCTTTCATAGCTCCATTATCAACGACCACTAGGTCTGTCAAAGTCAAAGATATTCCACCCCATACCATAATCAATCCTCCCCCGAAGTATTATTCAGGAAATTGCACTGGGCATATCTTTCATGTGGACGTCTGTATACAGGGAAACGTCGATCACAATGTTAGAGGCAGAATCTAGACTCATCCGTTAGGAGAACTCTTTCCCAATCAGCCTCTTTCCAATGGATATGCTCCCTCCCAATATCCAAACGCGCCCTTCGATGGGCTGGGATAAGAGTTGTGGCCTTAACACGTTCGCTACCGCGCGACACATATACAGTGTGTTTGGTCCTGACTTAGCGATAATTTAAGGTCATCAAATATACCCAATATTATTTACAAAAACCCTCAAACTTGGAAATTTATCCCCTTAGTTTTGGAGTAGCCCCCATTTTGAATTTACTTTTTTATTTTCGTTGACCCTTCCAAATAATATAGATTTCTTCACATAAAGGTCCTACAGCTTGGAAAAAATGTTTTTTGATATATGATACTACCACCTTTCATTGAAGTATAACAATATAAGAACATTCGACTTGAAAACGCCATAAAAAAATTCTTTAAAAAAGTTCATAGTGAAAATATGTACTGATTTTCTCAGTAAATCCGCAATAGTACAAGAACTAGCACATTTAACACGCAAGGATATTAGCTACAAAACAACACTTGACTTAGCGATAATTTAAGGTCATCAAATATACCCAATATTATCGACAAAAACCCTCAAACTTGGAAGTTTACCCCCTTAGTTTTGGAGTAGCCCCCATATTAAATTTACTTTTTTATTTTCGTTGATCCTTCCAAATAATATCGATTTCTTTGGACATAAAGGTCCTACAGATGTGAAAAAAAAGTTTTTTGAAAGATGATACTACCACCTTTCTTTAAAATATAACGATATTAAAACATTCAACTTGAAAACGCCATAAAAAAATTCTTTACAAAAGTTCATAGTGAAAATATGTACTGATTTTCTCAGTAGACCCGCAATAGTACAAGAACTAGCACATTAAAGTATATTTTTTTTCGATGATTTAACACGCAGGGACACAAGCTACAAAACAACACTCACATCATTTCTGTAAGTTACATGATTTGAGAGTTATGCGGCGTTCCCCAAGGCGTTATTCACGACAGTGAACCACGCTTTCGTGAAATACACTTCTGTGTGAACGCATAGTCGTTAAACTTGCTTTCGTGAGGAATGCGTTCACACAGAAGTGTATTTCACGAAAGCGTGGTTCACTGTCGTGAATAACGCCTCGTGGGAACGCCGCATTACTGCTGTTCGAACATGACCCTTATGAAAATTGATAAAATGAAAAAACCTCAGTACTGTACTTTCGATAATTTTCAATGATAAAACAAACAAATTAATCATAAAAATTGCTCAAAATGGCCGCCTCTGCTCTGTAGACAGTGGCCTTCATGACGACCTGTCTTGTGTCTTTTGCTCACGTAGGGATCATGTTCGAGCAGCAATAACTATCAAATTATGTAACTTACAGATATGATGTGAGTGTTGTTTTGTAGCTAATATCCTTGCGTGTTAAATCATTGAAAAATATTATACTTCAATGTGCTAGTTCTTGCACTATTGCGGATTACTAAAAAATCAGTACATATTTTCACTATGAACTTTTTTAAAGAATTTTTTTATGGCGTTTTCAAGTCGAATGTTCTTATATTGTTATACTTCAATGAAAGGTGGTAGTATCATATATCAAAAAACATTTTTTCCAAGCTGTAGGACCTTTATGTCCAAAGAAATCTATATTATTTGGAAGGGTCAACGAAAATAAAAAAGTAAATTCAAAATGGGGGCTACTCCAAAACTAAGGGGATAAATTTCCAAGTTTGGGTGTTTTTGTCGATAATATTAGGTATATTTGATAACCTTAAATTATCGATCAGTCATGACCAAACACGCTGTATGTAACGGTCTGATTTTCCTGAGAGACCAGCGTCACATATCTGCGACGAATTTTCTGCTGTCACACATACGTGACATATGGTCTATTTTAATGAATCACCCTTATAGACTGGCGTCACAAGTATGTGACAATAAAAAAAATAAGGATTCCGCCATGTCATATCCCAAACATTCACATTTTATTATCAAACATGACGATTACAGCTTGGTCTGTCAGGAATGTTTTCTCTGACCCCCCTTGGTAGCGAACGTGTTAAATCATATTCTCTGAGGTGATTTTTTATTGTCTGAGTGCTAAATTGCACCCTATGAGTTTGCTCAAGCTTGCCTCAACGAAGAAACTCTCAAGTAACGTTCCTGAATGACAGTTGTTGCCCGTGGTCTACCCTGTCCTAGTCTTCGGACATTCACACCTGTCTCCCTGAATAGCTGCAACATTCTGGACACACTTGTATAGGAAACTCCAAACCTTTCTGCAATTCTTGTGTATATCCACCCTTCTTCTCGCAAAACTACCGCTTGGGCACATTCCTCTTTGGTTAAATTGCGTGTTTCGCGTTGCATAGCGATCGAGTGTAGAAAATCAAACGAAAGAAAAAATATTGATCACTAGAATTGATCGAGAACAACTGATTTCAGAATGGAGCCAATAAATTCAAAATCTGATGATCTCATATTTTTTATTCCTGCTGGGAAAAAAACATCTGTATTGAAGAAAAACGTTGAAAGTGGATAACATATGTATGCATAATTCTGATAAAAATATTATCATTGAGAACACCTTCAGTTGTAGAATGAATTAGAGATTTCCATAATGTGCGTTAATTTTTTTGCGCAGTGTATGATATAATTGAAGTCTGAAATAACTAAATGAATTCTCATTTTCAAACAGATCCTCCATCTCAATATCAACGAAATATGTTATCACCGCCTTTTTTGCAATTTCTTGATCACTACGCGTATGCCAAACACATATTGAAAATACTGAAATCGAGACCATAACCAATACGCGAAAACAATAATATTTGCAAAGTAAATCGCGCGCTTTCGTTCAAATTGAAATAATTGGTGTTAGGGTAGGTGCTAGTGGGTTAGTGATATCAAACTCAATTCAACACACATGTCCTCCTGTAAATGAAATTTGACTTAATCGTGTTTTGCTATCTCAAACAACCAAATACAGCGTGTAAATGTTATTGATGAAATACTGAGTCACTCTGAATAATAAAAAGGCGAAGAAAAAAATACACTCCTGCAGGAAAAAACGAATTCGTCATGACTCTTTTTGAGCGCTCATTCTACTTGAACGAGTGCTATTTAGTTTTGCCCAAATGTCTGTTATTTCCGAATTTCCAGCGAAAATAGTCTCAAACGATAGGGCTCGACTTCTTGATGAAGATTTGTGGTCGGTCAAACTCAATTCTGTCCGTGAGGCTTGATGGCCGTCCGCAGGCCGCCGCTAGCTGTCTGAGCGCCCGCGTGCAAATACTGTTATGCCGCCCCCATAGAGCGCTACAGGCTAAATCAAGGGCGTATCCAGAGAGCAATTCGGGGGGGTAGTGCCAAGTTTAGCGAGGGACCTGATCTTGAGTGAAAATCAAGGAAAGGGGGGAGGTTTATATCGTTTCCATTCGAAGATTCAGTGTGAAAAACTCTTCCTGGGGGGAGGGTACCTGAAAGAAACATTGCAGTGAATTCACTGAATTCCGTGGATATACGGAAATTATCGATGTTGGCCTCCGATCCTTCAGAGAAAAAGTCTCTCTAAAGGGGATGGGGAGACTTGCCGCCCCCAATGTTGAACGGAGTTGGAGAAATTTCAAAGCAGTTGGCAACAAAGTTTCGATCGCATATGGCAAAAAATTCTATGTTCTATGACATTTGGCAAATTTTAAAGCAGTTGGAGTTGGACAACCACCCCCTTTTTTTTCTCCCCTGCTTACCACGTTGGTTGTCCCTCCAAAAAAAATTTCAATTTCACTGGATTTGCCGCCCCCCTGCCGTGCCGCCCTTGTGCCGGGCGCGCCTTGCACGCCCGCTTACGGCGGGCCTGGCCGTCCGTGCGTTAGCACAACAACTAACTTAATATATAGGGATTGTCCTAGAGACTTGAGATTTTCAGGGTGAGTTCGCGTCCCAAATGCCTTGGTTAAGTTCGTTAACCATCCAATTCGTACAGGGTGTTCCACAAAAATGGCCATTCCAAATTTTTGTTCCTCAATATCTAAGACAAAACAAAACCAATCGAAATGAAATGTTGCGGTCACATGTAAGACGCTCATAATTAATAAGCCTCATGCAAAATTTCGTGACCATAGTGTACACCAAAACATAGAAATTCAATTGGAATATTGAAAAGAAGAAACTTTATTTTTCCATAAAAAGATAACTGATTCGAGTGAAATTCATTTTGTGAATGAAAATTCATATACTGAATTTTCATGCAGAATTGTTTGGTCATAGTGTTAACAGAACCATAAAAAATTCAATTGGAACATTTGAACGAAAAATCTTTATATTTCCATAACAGAATATCTGATTCGAGTACCTAACATATATTTTGGGAAAAGACTGATTTACTGAATTTTCATGCAAAACTTTGTGGCTTTAGTGTCAACAAAACCATAGGAAATTCAATTGGAATATGAAAAGTAAAATCAATATATCATCAGAATTATAGAATTTAAGTTTTCTTAATTATTCATTTTTCACATATTTCATTATCTGAATAATTTTCAGAATATAAATCCAATTGTGCTGAAATTCTGCATTTATGTTTTTGGTATCAATCTCAAGTATGAAATTTCGAGGTGATAGTATTTTGCTTCACCAATGAACGAGCGCTCCTGCTCAGTGCTTTTCTCAAAATTTTCAGTTATACGTACTTGAAAAAAATACCTATATTATGCTAGACTTCTTGTTCGATTCGGTTAAAAAGATGTGGAAAGTACTATAAAAGGTGTTTCTAGTACGAAGCACCAAACCGTATTGAGATGGAAATTTTCGAACGATTTTATCCATTGATTAAGGAGTAAAATAGAAAGTGTGATATATCATTGAAAACGTAATTTTGAATAGGAATAAAAAAAAATTTATAAGATGCTCTATGAAACAAAAACAATGGTACTTCCAGTAGTGAAAAAAGCTTTTAGTTGGGCTAAGCTGGCTATGGACTTTTCCAAAGTATTTTTCGCCATAATAATCTGTTTTCGCTGTGAAAATCATGGAGCATGACTCAAATAGCCTCTGGCTTAGGCCTAGTTTTCTGTAACTCCTAGTATATAGTTATTGTGCAAGAAATCATTAATTGGGTATTCATAATAGTGCGCTCCCTCTATTTCAGTCATGCGTTAGGCTTGTTGTTCAATATAAGTTCTAGGTGCTAATTAAATCCCAAATACAAACGAGCTGATAAGTTTCAAAATTATCATGTCATAATTTTTTGGATATCGATAAAACACAGGCAATTTTATGTTTTAACTTTTATTTCACATATTTACAATTAGTTTTGGACATTGTATCCATTAGCTGGGTAGTTGAAAACTTGATTTCCTTGGAAAGCTTGAACTGGTACTACATTCACTTTTTGTTCAGTCAGAGGGAAAGATCTCGATTCCGGATTATAGACTTCAGGTGCTCTTGGTGCTTCACGAACATAACTTCCGTATTGTGCTGAGGATTCAACTCCAGCGCTTTTGGGGATATCATCACTAAAAGCATGGAAACCGGTACCATCGGCATAATAATCGACTTTGATGTTTCTTCCTTCAGGAGAAACATATTGGTAAGATCCACGAACTACTTCTTCAGCAGTCTTTTCATCATATACTTTCAAGGTACCTTCTTCCTGAACTTTGGTTCCATCAGCTGAGACGAATCTATGAAAGAAAATACAATGATAAGTGGTCATAAGTATGAATAGGCCTTTTCTGCATATTTGTGCTGAGAATAAGGTATAGCATTTTTTGCCAAAATATCTGTTATTTAAAGTTTTTGAGTCATAAAGTGATCTCGAAGGAAGTCGGTCGGACACTTTTTCTGCAGAACGATGTGAGTTATATAAAAAAAAATTCGTAGTATATATATGGACTGATTTCTACATCTGAGATTCGTCACTTTGAAAAGTGATAAAGTCACGCAGAAGGGATATGAAAATAATTTCAAAGGATTTATTTTATTTTACAATATAGAAATAATGGAATCATGATTTTTGAGTAGCTTCGAAGTATCTTAGTGGAATAGTTCAACAACAAAAAATCAGGTTAGATATCATACAAATATTATCAAAAGAACTTCTTCAATTGAGCAGAGTTGATTCATAATTATTGTTTGAATAACTCACTGATCGCTATTGTGCAAACGAAAATGTAAAAAAAATCAATACTTTTTTTTAATTTCTGAAATTTCCTGTGAATTCAGTTGTTGTATCAAAAGTACACAACCAGTATATATGGATGCTTCAGCGACGAAGTTGAATTTAGCGAATTGTTTTTGATATGAATTGAAAGAAGGAACAGACTAAAGCTCAGATTCTTTATTGATAGACCAATAATCTGTACGATTTTCTCACAAAAAAACGGACAATAATGTGAAGTATATCCGCTTTGAAAAACAGAAATCTCAAAATCATGGGAGCATTAATTCAGCCCACTTTGTAGTTCAAGAAAATACGACAGCGTTTAGTGCTACTGAGATGAAATGAAAATCTGTTAAATAACAGATTTTTTCTGTGAATTTACACGTTTAATCTATCAATGGACAGAATAAGTCTGTCAACTTACACTTTAAAATCTGTCAATTGACACTTATTAATCGTTCAATTCACATATTATAATCTGTCAATTAGCACTTTCTTATCTGTTCATTTACACATTTAATTTGGCCATTCAACAATACCCAAGTTTGATTGACCGTAATCTTCTCTATTTGTCTTTGCTTGCGAGAATGGCCGATCCTTTTTTTCGAAAACTCATATCATTGAAAACCCAAAGTAAATAGTGTCTGATAGTTCTTTTTATGAAAACGGTTCATTTTTTCATTGGTTCCCAGAGCATTAATTTGGCACTAAATTTCATTTCATAGCAGTTCAAAAATGTTAGTGCTGAGCGTGAAGTCAATACCAACTAAGGAGTATCAATATGTAGGTTGATGAGGTCATGATAGGCCCTAGCTAAGCACTGAATATTAAACATAGTTTTAGAATTAGTGACTTCGACTTTTCGCTTACTTCACAGCCCCCATACACGTCAATCAGTTAATTCCTGACATGCGAAAATAGTAATCGAAATGAAGAACCTATTGAATGGCCAGATTGAATCTTTCAATTAACAGTAGGAAAGTGTAAATTCACACAAAAAATCTGTCAATTGACAGATTAATTTTCTCAATTGGCAGATTAAATTTGTCAATTCACAGATTAAATTTTAAATTTTTATTTCATCGCAGTGGCACTATTGCGCCGTCGTAGACAAAGTTTGAATGTGACTGTAATTTGTAGCCAGAGGTAATTTTTATATTTCACCTTACCTACTTTCTCTTAGTTCTTATTTTTCTGTTGTCCTGTTCTTCCGGATGCAATTTCAAGATGACGACTCAAATGAGAGTATAAAAAAGATAGTTCAATGATAAGAAGCTTTCGATATAAATATTTCAGCTTATTCTACAAACAAATACAAACATAGAAGCACTATATGTGGGGGACATACTCATGCTATATTGTCCGATATACGGAAAATTTCGTGAAGCCCTATCTCGAAAGAATATATCAGCAAGTAGTTAGCCATAGTTCATTGGGGGAAAGGTTAACCTAGTGGTGGTAAGTATGCTATTTCTGCCTTGTCGATAAATTTTATTGGACTGATATTTTTCCACAAAATTTCCTAGAAATATTCGACAGCGTATAAACTCGAACATTCATTAGAAAATGAGAGAAATTAAGGAAAGTATTGAAAACAATTGGATGTTTCTGGTAGGTTCGAAATGATCACCGATTATATGTGTTTGCAAATAAACCAATATTTGGTTATAGTAACTGTAAAGATAGCGATGTAGCGAAAACAGTTTGCAAAAAAATCATTCGTTTCCAGAATATGTATGAGATTTTTTTTATGCTTTTGATTCATTTATTCAAGTCTTGTAATTACACGATTTCTATAAAATCTTTTAGTCATTAACGCATCATCAATTCACAACTGAACACTGAATTTCAAATCGAACGGATAAACAGTTTTAGAAATATTGAAAATATGGGACGAACAATATCTTCGAAACTGATCAATCAGTTCTCAGATGATATATTTGAGCCGCAATTCTATGAATTTCAACAAAAGCATAATTATGAAAGTCTCAAATATATCATGAAAACTTCTACTCTCGAACTCGTTCTATTTCAATTCAAAATGAACAGTCAGTAGGTACATACAACGCACAGACATTATTTAAATTGACTTCTGCTCGAGTTTAGGTACGTTTCACTTTTTTCCATCTTCATATCAATTTTTAATGGATCGGTTGGGTGGTTTCGGAAATATTGAAAAAATAGTTGAAAGTAATGAATGTTAGTAAATTGAATATTGAACCTAAACATTATCCGTTCGAGAATTATCGTATTAACTACAGACGTACGGGCAGATAGAATCACTATTATCCTCATATTTTTCATCGGAGTATTCAAAATATCACTCAAGTCTTCTTATGATCATTAAGCAGCTGAATATAAAATCAGCACGCGATCATATTTCTAAATTTGAATTTAATCAAAAAAGGTGCATATTACAATCCGAAAACTAGCTAATCGATTTGGCTCATTACCAAAATTCAATTACAGTGTTTCTAGTTTTTCAGAGCCTGAGTCCATAATTCGATGTTTTTAGACCACTCCGTTCACGAAGTATGTAGAGTGCGACGGTTGAATCTAGCATTATTTATCAGAGTATCCAACTGAGCCGTTAAAGATCACTTCTGGTTCAAATATCGAAACAAAAAATTGTTACTTCAGCTACTAAAAAAACAATATAAACATTGCCAAGAAAAAATACGTATACTGCATGAGGATGTAGAATTATTTTCGAATGATGACAATCAGGTCGAATCAAATATGAGGACGAACAAAAAATTTATCTAACTTGAACACATTTTTCATAAGTAACAGATTGAAAATGAAAATTTGATCTGCTTGTTGGTGCCAAAATATTGTATAATACTCACCCGAAGTGGAAGTTACCATTTCCATTATTATCGAACTCTTCAGAAACAATTGGAGTAATCTGAACTGGATGATGTGCTTGAGGTTGGTCAGTTAATTGCAATTGTTGTTGATCTACTGGAAGACCAAAAACGGCGCAAGCACATGACAAGAAAACGATAGTCTTTAACATTTTGCAGTCAGTTGGGATAACTCTTGCCAAATGTGAAGAAGATTTGCGGAATTCTGCTTATATAAGCCAAACTCCAAAGCCCAAAATCATGACACAACTACCTGCTTGATAAGAGTCTCTTTGAACTATACCCCGAATCAGCTCATTTGCATAAATGAAGGTGCTTAGGCCTTCGGAAGGTTCAACAGTTCTTTCATATAAAAAACGAAAGTATTTTGACATGATATATATTCTGGAAGAGAAGAAGATGATCCTGTTTCTGAATAGTTATCTTGTTTATTCAAATGAGCCACCTGGAATTGTCTTCATATTAACATCTCTTTCGTATGATATGCAAATTTTTCATATTTCGATTGAAATAACTCAGTCGTCATGAGAATCATTTAGCGAAATAATTTAAAGATTTTCACTGGAATATCCGGGATATCAATGTAAAATTCGATTAAATTTTTCGTGGGAAGTGTTCATTCTGTAACGAACTACTCTGTTATTTATAATTTCAAAAACTTTCGCACTTAAAAATATAACAATATTGACTGATGAATGTCTGTATTTTTCAATTTAAGCTGAATTAAATATTTGGTGAAATTATCAATGAAAATCCGGGGAGGAAAGTGATTATTTGAGACTCCGTCAAAATATTACCTTTTTTATATTGTTCAATTTGTTTATCTAATCGATATGACTTTTATGCGCTTCTTCATTTTCTAATAAATCGATGATATAGAAACATATGAGAAGCAACGAAAAACTAGTGTGTGTTCTATTTCTTTCCTCAGTTGATGTGTTCTTGGTTTATCGAAAAATCAATGTAAATTGCAGTTCATATTCAATTGGTTATTACTCCGTTCATACGGATATCGAAAAGTACTTGCAGTGCCATGGAATGATTAAATGTGTGCATTTTCTAGGTTGGAATTTTGATAATACGGAAGCTTTCCCCTGGAATCTTCATTGAAAGCATACTGCTGAGTATCTCCCGTTCTGGTAATATTTATTTTCTTTGCTTCGAACACGTTTAGTTTCTTCAATTCACACTCACGCGGTTCTTCATATATGCATTCAAGAGTCAAGATACTATCGGGGCAAATATCATTACTATAAAACTTGATAATGCAAGACATCTCACCACAAATGCATATTTGAAGTAGGTACCTTGTGCCTCCTTTGTATCTTCGAATCAAAGAAAAGAGAAAATTAGCTGAATAGAGAGATACTGATAGTCCAACTTGTTCAAAATCATTTAAATGAAGACCATAGGATTTTATGGCGTGAAGTTTCCCATCAGTCATCCCATTATTGATTTCAAAACAATCTAGGCTACAATAATATGATCCAGTTCAGAAAAAGATAAAACCCATTATTTGACAACTAATCTAATCAACAACAGATCCATGATTGTTTTCTGAGAAGTGCCAAAAACATTCTCAAAGAGTAAAGAAAGTTTTTTCCTGAAGACTGCTGCTGAGCGAAACGTTGAATACAAGAAGCAGAATGAATTTAATTACCGAAATATTATTTCAGCAGAAATTATTTTGTTCAGCATTCAAATATCGATTCAATATAGTACAATAAAGTTCTGGTTTGATATATATTTAATGACTCTGTCACAGTTTGCGTTAATCGTACCAGAGAATCCAGTTTTTGTTTAGTTAGTGCTCGAGTGAACAACTTCTACAAACATATATATATATATATATATATATATATATATATACCACGAAAAGAAGGAGGACGTGGACTCAGCAGCCTGGAACATACCTGCCTGAAAGAGGAAGAAAAATTAACAAAATACTTTGAAAAGAAAAACTTACCTTTGCAACAATGGATAGCATCTCAGCGTAGGATTGCCTCAACAGCCAGGAACATCCAAGAGGACCCCACTGAAACATTAAGAAACAAGTGGAAATCAAAAGCATTACACGGCAGATTCTACAATAGCCTTCAACAAGCAGAGATAGACATACCAAACTCCAACATCTACTCAAGCAAGGCATCTTCTTTTCCCCCAAACGGAAGGAACATTCCTGGCCATCCAAGACCAGGTTGTTCCAACCAGAACTTACCTGAAGAACATATTACAACAACAGGTGGAAACAACAAAGTGCAGGAGGTGGTAACAGTGCTGAAGAAACCATTCAAAACACCTCTCCTCAGGATGCACGACAATAGCAGGCACAAAATATCTTACCCGACATAACAACATGGGGAAAGTTGTGCATCAACTGATATGCCTACAAAAAGGATTAATCACGCACTTCACACCACACCATGTATACTCACCAAATACCTTACATGAGAACGATCTTTTCAAGGTTTACTGGGACCTGAGCATTATAACTGACAGAGGCGTCGAACATAACCGCCCTGACATGGTCATATTCGATAAACTCAAAAAAACAGCTCTTATCATAGACTTTGCCGTGCCATTGGACCAGAACAACGAAAACATACGCGAAAAAATATCAAAATACGAATTACTGGCACAGCAAGTCAAAGATATGTGGAAACTGAAAAAAGTGACAGTAATGCCCCTGATAGTTTCAGCCAACGGTCTCGTCCACAAAAAAACCACCCAGCATCTACTTGAGTTGAAGTTGCCGCGAAACACACATTGTATGGATGGAAGGCGGTGATACTGGGCACCGTGAACATAATAAGGAAAATAATATACCCCTACTAACAGCATTACCGGACCACCCTTGACGCCAAGTCCGGGTGGCCGACGAAAACCCACGAGTATGTGTGAAAGTTAAAAAAAAAAAAAAAAAAAAAAAAAAAAAAAAAAAAAATATATATATATATATTATTCCGGGTGGGCTATCTATACTTTCCATCCCAAATTATGAGCTCGGACAGGTCTAATTCTATTAAAGGGGGACAAATAAGGGTGTTCAAATGAGTTTGATATCACTACTCCTCTAGGCGCAACCCCTAACAGCTATCATTTTGAATATGAAAAAGGGTCGAGCAGCACCTTTTTGGGAAGGCAAATCAATTTCCTGCATGAGTGTATTTTTCACAAAGTGAATCGTGCTCTTTCATTTAAATTCAATTTCTGCTAATTGCTGCTAGAAGGTAAGTGATATCAAACTCATTTCAACCACACTAACATGCACCCCTGTAAATAACATTTGTTCGAGTTTTTTCCTCTCAAAATCCAAATTTGGCGAGTGAAAGGCATTGATGGAATATTTAGACACTTTGTAAATAAAGCATTTAAAAAAATACACCCATGCAGAAATTGAATTTCCTTTCGAAGAAGGTGCTGCTCGACCCCTTTTTCCTATTAAAAAATGAGATCTGCAGTAGAGAGGTAGTGATATCAAACTCATTTGAACACCCTTATTTGTCCCCCTATCAACAAGATTTGACCTGTCCGAGCGTTTTTCGTTAATTCATCCCAAAGCTTAAAGTTCGGTGTGGAAAGTTGATATTGATTAATACTGAGTCACTCTGTATAATAATAAAGCAATGAAAAAAATACACTCATGCAATAAATGTAATTGCCTTTCCAATTAGGTGCTGCTCGGCCCCTTCCACAAATGAGAGCTGTTAGGGGTTGTGGCTAGAGGGCTTGATATCAGACTCATTTGAACACCCTTATTACTCCTCCTTTCAACAAAATTGACCTGTCCGAGCGTTTTTTCATTATTCCATCTCAAAGCTCAAAATTCGGGGTGGAAAGTTATGCTAGCTAAGTTCAACCCATTTTCGCAAGTAGGGACTCGTAACATCAGATACAAATTAAATATCAATGATATTATTTCACTCTATTTGGCCAATTTTTCACACGGCTGTGATGATAATCTAGCTTCTCCCAGTTTGACTTTTATCATTGACTGAAATTATTCAATAACTTTCAAGTTGAAACATCAGCGATAAATCGTGATGAGAATCGAGTCACATAAAATGCTTTTTTTTCGGTAAAGCTAGATTTTTCAGCTGATTCGGATAGAAAATTAGAAATTCTAAGTAATTTCACGAAGTTAAGCATGACCTGTATTGTCATTCATCGGTTTAATAAAAAATTATGACCAGCGCGGAATTCCAGTTGAAATACAATAACTTGATTAAATAGAAAAATTATGTTAAATAAGAAAAAATATGTTTGTATTACGGATGTCATGATATTTTTACGATTTGAATTTTTTACTTCGTATTATTAGTTCGATTTTTGTCATCTAGAAAAATGGAAGCCTTCTATTGGCTTTTCAAGTTGGAATTATGGACAGGTGCGCACAAGCTTTAACTTCAATGCTTCGTTGACTTTGTTCATTTTTACAAAAAGCACCAAATTTTTTCCTTGAACAGTATTATTTGATTTTTTGTTTGCTGATTCATAAATGAAATCAGTGAACTAACTCTCTCGTTAGTAATGTAACACTTCCCACCTCGGTATGTAATATACTTTTATCCACTCGTCCACTTTTGATCACATTTTTTCTGTTGGAGTCTTTCGTTATTTAAATTATGCATACATGTTTTTGGGAATTTTGTTTAATTTTTCTGCTATTATATAGAATATTCTTCATCGTCGTAATTGATTTCTTCATCACGATAAAATTCTTTTCTATTAATTATCAATTATATTCTCTCCAACTCAATGCCCACTGATTTTACTTACCCTCTAGTGAATCTATTGATTGTTCGAAAATGGAATTAAGAAAGTTCCATCTTCCGATTTCAGGAATGTTTCTACAGAATGTAACATCTTTCTGCCTATTTACCGAAACTCAAGAAAATCTAAAGAGAATTTTCGATTATACTTTGAATGTGTTACGATTCTTGTTTCATTCTGAAACTAATATTTTTGCGAAGAAAGGTGTTTGAATGCTCGAGATATTTATTAGGTACATAAATACAATTGATTCACAAATGCCCATAATCATGCAAACTTCTATACAATTTCGATGTCAATGAGAGACAAATGAGAATCTTATCACAGAAAAAAGGATAATAAGGTAACATTGGACTGAATTCTGTCATTGACATCGAAGAAAATTCCATCACAATATCTGAAAAAATCCAAGAATTCTCGATCTGAAGACCATTCCTTCTGACTGAACGAAGAAATATGAAGAAAAATTGGAATATATATATATACACTACACAACTGAACATGAATGATAAAAATAAAAATGATCAGTAAACTTGTCCATTATTCAGCTAGTCTTAAAAAATGAGTCATGAGTCCTGTTGTATCTTGATGAAGTGGTCATTGAGTTGACTTCTATTTTCTTCTTCTTCCTGCTCTCTCTGTTGTTGATGGTTGTGAAGCAATCCAATCCAGAGCTTTTTGAATATTAGGTGGAATTGGAGGAGGAGTTGGAAGATGTGCTCCTTGAGGTTGGAACCCACCCTCGTCATCGGCAACGTAAACTACTGATATTTGGTTTCCTTCTTTATCGGTGTAAGAAAATGATCCTTGGGCTACAACAGCATCCTCACCGTCTGGCCCACCTTTTCCTTTTTTTAACGTCCCTGTTTCTTGAGCTTTGATTCCGTTTTCTGTTTCATAACTGAAATTTGATGATAATAATTGAATAATCTTTCGTGAAAAAAGCTGCCTGTCACCTTATCAAGAAGAAAGTTTCTCTTTTCAGATACACAGGAAGTTTTAGTCATGTGAATCGTCCACTTAATGCGAACTACAGTTCAAAATACATAGTTTAATTTCTGAAAGCGACGTTCGAATTAGAAATCACATTCTTTATTTTTTCCGTTCATGAGTTGTTTTATTTGTTTTATTGTTAACTGCCTTATTCATCTATATGGGTTTTTTTCAATAAGATATTATAATCTAAGTATCGTCAACTAAATTTTAATTATACGAATAGTGAATATTTGCTAGAGAATCTGCCAAATATACCTAGATTTTACCTTATTGGGGGTTACTTATCCAGGAGCTGAACCTGAAGAAAATTGTAAAATTTTTCAGAGATTTTGAAAAAGAATGTCAGCTATATAAGTATTAAATTCTAGCTTACTTGTAATTCTATTTCTGATGAAGCTATCGAAAATTGCGAAAAAAATTATAAATTTATCTCTGAATTTATTGATATTTTTTTATGTAATATTTTATACTTTTACATTTTAGATTCAAAACATAGACCAGGAATCATCAAAATATTAGGTTTGTTCGTTTTGACCCAATATTATATTTCGTTATATATTATTATACAGTTATTGAGCAGCGAGAAATAAGATTAAGATTTCTTCAACCCATAAATCACTTGATCGATTTGTATCATCAACCAACTGAGCCGGAATGTTCCAACCTGACATGTTCATTAAAAATTTGAAATCCCTAGGTCATTTCGGCACAAAGTTGGAGATATAAATTTTTTTTCGAGAGAGGCTCACGCAACTCAATTATTCATAGCATCACTGAGCATCGAATTGTAAAATTTAAACCAGATCGGATTTCTAGATTACAGATATTAAAAAAATGGGATCATTAGATATTAGCTCGAGAACTTTCCGACCGAAAATTAGGCTTAGTAATGATGGCCGGTCAGAATTTTTTTTGGCTCGAATTATTATGTTTAAACTTCAAATATTTGACAATTCATTAAGATACTACACTATTTTGGATTTTCATTGTCATTTTTCTCGAGAATCTGACTCTCCGTTCATAAAACACTGTGGGCCAAAGTTATTTGGATTTCAATTTGTCTCTGAATAATTATTTCGGTGAAATTTTGTGTGGATATTAAGGAGACCTTTTCTTAATCGTAGAAATATAATCTGATCAATATATATAGGAGGAGCCAAGTAAGAAGCAATATTTTTAATCATTGCTTTTGGGGCTCTTGAATAATTAAGTTTTCCACTCTAAAACTAACAAATATTACTTGAAATGTTAATCTATAAAAAAATTTCGAAAAACTTCAGGTTTTGTATTAAAAAAGTATTTTTTCGAGAAATCTAACTTCCAATTCCAATTATATCTGAAGAAATATATATTTAGGTAACATCTCGATCAATTCAAACTCTGTCCCCTGTGACACTTTTCTATGAGTAACGTAGACATTCTAATTACATTACAAATATCTCGAAACAAGTCGAATGATTTTGTTTGGCCAGGGTGATTTTTCAAACCACTATCGGATAGATAGCTGGAACAAACTCATTACAGGTACTAGTAAGTATCTTACCTCCATTCGTAGCCTCCTTCTGGGGATATTTCATTTGTCTGGCTTATAATTTTGATTTCTTTATCCGGACCTTGTGGCCTTCCATTTACCACTACAGCTAACAATGTGAACAAATATATCTGCAAGAAAAATAGACTGAAATATTTTTATTTCTGCGAATGTATCATGAAATTATTTTCACTACCGTAAATGCGATATACAGGGTGTCCCGGATAAGGAGGACAACATTTTAATGGGAGATAGAAAACACCTAGAGAATTCCGAAAAACCCCATTATGTATTGTCTTGGAGTTCTAGATTCTGAGATATAGGGTCTCATTTCATCCGAAATTTGAAATGAAGATTGCTTTCATACGGTTCTAAAAAACTCTTATTAAATATCATTCAATTTGCAGAACCGTATCACATAAATTTGAATAGTTCTGAAAAGTTCGTGAAATCGTCCTGTATAACGAATTCCATGATTTCTTTGGTATATACGTCAACTGTAACATTCATTCATTGAACTCGACAAAAAATATTTCATGGCACCATCCAGGTTGCCGTGGACTGATAACAGACAATGAGAAAGGCTTATTTTTCGTTTGTACATTCATCACTAAGTACAGGTTGTTTCAGAATGAGGTACCGTGAATCCGGGATATTAATCATCAGATGATTTTATGACAGAAAGTTCCTATGGACTATGGGTCTCTGACTCATTGTTTCTGAGATACAGGGTGTTGACATTTGAAGAAGAAATTCGTTTTTCGAAAATATTTCACCAAGTATTTCACCAAAACGCAAAGAGAAATTGTGAACGGTGTCGAAAATATCTTCGAAAAACAAATTTTAGTGATGAATGAACTAACGAAAACTAAGCAGTTCTCATAGTCTGTTTTTAATAGTCGGCAATGGTACCATAAAATATTATTAGGCGGATTAAATGAATTAACGTTTCAGTTAACGCAGATGCCGAAGAAATAGTGGAATTAATTGAACAAGGTGATTTCGGAAACTTTCGGAAACGGTCCAAATTTAAGTGATACTGCCCTGCAAATCGAATGATATTTCAAAGCAGTTCTCTGAAACTTCATGGAAGCTATCTTCATTCTTCATTCAAAATTTAAAAAACACCCTGTATCTCAGAATCTGGAAGTCCTAAATACTACATATGGGGGTTTTTCGGAATCATCAAGGGTTTTCTATATCCCGTTGAAATATTTCCCACCTTACCAGAGACACCCTTGGTAATGGATAAAAGTAAATTACTGTACTGCATTATGACATTGAAACTCAAGTTATGCAGTAGCATGTGTCAGCACTCAGCAGTGAAAAAGAGCTTCATACTCAATAGAAATACCGCTTGTCCATACGGAGGTAAAATTTAACGTTCGTACTCTCATCATTATTCTCCGATTATATTTAAATTTAGTCAAATTATGAAACATAAAATTTTCCTATCCGGAAGTGTCGTTCCAACGATGAAATTGTTCATTTTTTTATGTTATTTTTGATTAATTGATAATAATTAGTATACGATTTATTTTTACACCAACAATATTTGAACGAGTTCACACAGATAGATAACGTGATGAATAGAAAAATTATTTCAAAAACCTTTTTGATTGTGACCGGGAAGAAATATATACCAGGATGAGATAGAATGTATCTAATCGATGTGTCCATAAAAAAAGAAGAAGTAGCAGAAAGAACACAGAAATTTAAGATCAGAAAAGCCGCTGGGGTGAACATTCTGAACTAACTCATAAAATATGGAGGCGGTACACTTGTGAGTGTGTTAACATAGCTCTATAACAAAATGCTGACAACAGAAGACTGGCATAAAACCACAACTCTTCCCTTATTATAGAGGAATAACACTTTTATGATCCTTCATGAAACTTTTCACTAATTTAATAATATGCCATCTAGAGAAAGTGATGAATAAAAAAAATGAACAACAAAGCTTTTATAGATCAACAACTGACGCTTTATTTATAAAACGCCAAATGGAAGAAAGAGCTATCGAATATAATTACCCTTCTCTTTCGTGCTTCATAGATCTGACTAAAGTATTTAACAGAGTAAAGCTATCAGAATCCCTAGGAAAAGAATGCATTCATGGAACATGAATCGTATTCTGAACACAGGAAATGACACAAGAATTACAATGGGCCAACAAACAACCGATTTCATTCCAACCTCAAAAGGTAGTTATTTTGCGGTTTTTATTTTTTTAACATGGTGGTCCTGAATGTTGCTTCAATAAAAAAAAAATTTAGCTTTCCTGAAAAATCTACAAGTTACCCAAAAAAGGGTAGAATGCTACAACTTCAGTTTTCCGTAGGATGCAATCAAACTTCAATTTTCGATTTAGAAATACAAAAATGTATATTTTCCTCCAGGTTTGAAAAATTCGAGATGTCTTGAGCTACAAGAATAATAAAAAAAGGTACTTGTTTGGACCTTTTTTGTTATAATCAGCCTTGGAAGACGAAAAATCTAATATTCAATGAAACCCGATCAATGTGGTTGATGCGTTGCCGATTATGTATTCAAATTGGAGGAACAGATTCTGAAAATTAATTGTAGTGAAAAGTAATTTTTCAGTATCACTTTCATTTCTTGTCATAAAAAAAGTAATCTGACAACTAGCAATTCTGTCGAATGTTAACATTTTAAATCAGTTATGTGACCAAAACTATTGTAAAATTACACAAGATATAGTTATTTATCAGGAGTTTCAATTAAAATCAATTTGAATTTTTTTTTTGGTTAAAAATACAAAAAAAAACGATAAAAAGGAGAAAAACAAATTTTATCGGGTTCCAAGGATTTTCAGCTTATCCGCCTCCCAATGATGATAACAACAAAAAAAGTCCAATCAAGTTCTTTTTTACCTATGAATTCTTCACACCATTCTGAAGATTTTACAAGTTTGTCTGAGTTCGGTTCCCTAATACCGCGGTCAAGTTTGTATACCAGCCAAATCGTACAAGGGTGTTCCATAAAATATGTCAATAGAGAATGTTTGTTCCTCAGCAAGGGCGTAGCCAGGGGGGGCGTTTTGGGGGTTCAAACTCCCCCCCCGAAATGTTTCAGAGTTATTTTTTGTTGCAAAAATAATCTTTCATTCTGCACTTACCAACTTATCTCCGAAAATCTAGTTAAAATTATCAATTCATATCAGCAACATGGATGATATTAAAGTTTCATACCATTTCTAGAACATACTATCCAACAATTAACTGATAGATTTTCTAAACACCGAAAATTAATATCAGCCTTATCTGGTCTGCTACCCCAGAATTTTAACAGAGAATATGAATTAGAAGACGCATTATCGATGTATTTTTCACTATTCCTAGAAAAAATAAAAACGTACGTAATTAAAGCCGAATTTGAAATATGGAAAATGTCAATGAACTCCATTTCAAAACCGGCATTAGAATGCTTATATGAGAGCAATCAGAATATGTATCCGAACATCTACATCCTACTACTAATTTTAGCTACGATTCCAGTATCTACTGCTACTCCAGAAAGAACTTTTTCCAGCTTGGGGATAATTAAAAATACCTGCGCAATTCTTTTAGGGAAACTAGATTCAATAGGTTGGCGCTTATGAGTATTCATTATAGTGTGAACATTGATGAAAATGAATTGGTTGACCAATTCGCTAGAAAAAAAGACGGATAGACTTTGAAAGAATTCACCATAAAAATATTGTTTGTGTTTTCTCACTGTTTAATTTTTAATACCTTTTTATATGTTGTTGGCAGTATTTTTGAGTAAAACATTGAAAAACTCTATTTAGTTTCAATGAAAGCACACATCCACACTATTTTCATATTGATTCATTCTGTAAGTACTGTTTGGGAAATAAATATTGTTTTTTAAGTTTTTGTTCGAGTAAATAAAAATTAAATTCTGAAGCATATTCGAGGAATAGGTTTACCTAATAAAACCAGGAATATCTATGTTGAATATTGTTTCCGAAGTAGGAAAATGACTACTGAATGCTTAAAAACAACAAATACTTGCTACAGAAAGCGACCCTACAAAGTCAATTGCCAAAATTTCAAACCCCCCCCCCCCGAAATTAATTCCTGGCTACGCCCTTGTTCCTCAGTATCTCAAACGAAACGAATCAAATCGAACTGAAATGTTGCGAACATATGCAAGATGCTCATAATAAGCTTCTGCGAAATTTTGTGACCATAGTTTAAACGGAACCATAGAAATTTCAATTGAAATATTGAAAAAAAGAAACTTCATATTTCCATAACAAGATATCCGACTTAAGTGAAATTTTTATTGTGAATGAATATTGATATCATGATGAATTCATACTAAATTTCAAGAAGATCGAATTATCAGAACCATAGAATTTAATTGTTTATTTTACATATTTCATTTTTTGAATGATTTTCGGAATGAAATCGTGCTAAGCATGAATCTCAAGTCCAATAAAAAACATAACAACATTATTGCTTTGATAATGAATGAGCGCTCAGAAGCACCTACTCAGGGCTTTTCTTGAATTTTTGTATAACGATGAGCCTACTGAAATAATTTGCTTAAAGTTATACAGAATGGAATTTATTTATTTAGTTATAGTTGGAATATCTGCTTTCCTCTGAAATTGTGCCTCTCATAACTGACTCTACACATGAGATGAGTTTCTACCGTATAAGAAATTACCCTGAGTTTTGCTCGATTCAATTCAATAGTTCAACCATTGTTCAAACAATAGTTCTAGTTCCAATGAGGTGTATGTTATCTATCAATTGATTGAACCCTCGAATGTTCAATAATAGGCCATAAAAAAGGGCCTGGGCCAAATTTCCCCAAGTGTCGCCACTGATCTAAGAGTTATAAATGACATGTATATGTAGTCAAAGCGAAACAAAAAATAATGGTTTTGTTTTGAAGAAGTAAAAAATTAGTTTTTTCATGAGAAAAAAAATTTCATGTAATTAATTAGGAAGGAAATTTCTAAGCAAACACTAAATTAAGTCACTGGATTCCCATCAGGAATGTGTCTGTGAAATGTTTTTCTTTCAAGTTTATAGCACAAACAGATGCAGAGATAATGACCAAAATTGAAATTGCCCAAATGTCAATTTTGGCCAGAAGAGTTTTTTGAGAAAATATGACTACAATGTACCATTCATTTTTCTTTTACTCCTAGGGTTGATTAGTCGTAGTTCAGCCAATTCTGGTCACCCTATACATTGTTTTTAAAATTTTTGAAATGAACTATCGTATAAAAAATGTTTCTGAAAATACTTTCTAACAAGTTTCCAATTGACAAACTAACCTCTAAGGTGTAAGCTGTTTATTTGTTGCGATGTTCATGAATGTCAATTTTCTTCAATTACACATATTAACTAAAGCCCTAGGCATAAAGCTATTAAGTTAATCACTCATATAATTTCGATTGGCATGACCAGTTTGTTAATAAAATGATTTCCACTATGACGGTATCAGATATTTTTGCGTTGTTGGTATATTTATATGCTCACTGTTACACGTGTTAATCCCAGAATTAATTGATTTCGTTGATGAACATAATTAGTGGCTTTTGTATATTTAACTTATAGATATGACCGTGATTAAGGATATAGTCTAACAATATGACCAGCTCGTATTGTCAAAATTGGATTTCTCAATAGAGTTAATGGTTAAAATTCATGAAAAATTGGAAAAATATATATAAGGCATATGCTAATTGAATGCAAAGCTATGCTCATCAAACCATAGACAATCCTAAATTTCAATGAAGAAATCAAGTAGTGCTTCGAAGGCTTTTTATGCTTTGCTTCAAAATTCACTTCAATGTAAAAAAACATAGTAGAGAATACAGAATCGAATTACTCATTTATTTTATTTCGTGCACAACCGATATCGCAATTTTCAATATAAACCAACCCTCACTGCTGTCACAACATAACATTTCTAGAGATCTAATTAGAAGGGCTTTTTATGCATTAGGAAATAAAGGTAAGTCTACTGTGCCCCTACCCCTCAACTTTAAATGATTGGGCACACATGTCTTCCGAGTGGGTTATCCTGAGTCAAGATGTAGGTACTTCGTAAAATCGTCACATTTTCTACCGAGCGATAAATTTTTCCAGAAAGTTTATCTGAATCCTTAGATGAATCTCTTTTTTCCTAAGGCTACTCCCCTACTTCATTTTTTCGTGAAACTGATTTCAAAATTATTATACCTCCACATATTCTTTTATCCATGAGGATATGCTTACTGTATCACTCGGTGGTGACCTCCCTTTGCTACCGAGGGATTCCATGCCAATCGAGTATGACCTTGACGCCAACTACGAAGTGATCATAGGTGATCGCCAAGAATGTGTGGAAGGTTTGTCTCGACTTCGTAAAAATCATCTCATCTGGTACACAGATGGGTCCCTAAGGGAACGAGGAGCAGGCATAGGCATATACGGTCCCAAATACAGGGAATCGGAGCCTTTGGGAAAGCCAATAACAACGCTTCAAACTGAAATTCTGGCCATAAAAAGATGCGCCCAAGTCTGTCTGTCCAGACAGTACAAGGGAGCCAGAATTTGTATTGCCTCTAATAGTCAGATGGCACTGAGGCAGCTTATGGCCGTTGATTGTAGATCAAGGACCATTTGGAGCTGCAAACAGTCCCTCAAAACATTGGCGAAGTACAACAAGCTAGTTTTAACTTGGGTACCTGCCCACCAAAAAATTGAGGGAAATGAAAAAGCTGATGCCCTTGCAAAAAGAGGAGCAAACACACCCTTCACCGGACCCGTGCTCTCCTGTTGGGTATCTCCTACACTGATTAGGGCAGAGGTAGGCGTTTGGGAAAAAAGGGAGAAACACTCTTACTGGATAAACACATCCGGTCAAAGACAAGCAAAGAGACTAATCGAACCTTCCTAAGAGAAGGCTCAACAAGCTCTATCGTTGTCAAAAAACGAGTTAAGGCTGCTAATCGGCCTTCTCATAGGGCATTGTTTCGTGAGATATCACCTACACAAGATCGGTAAAGAAAACTCCGACATTTGTAGGTTATGTGAATCGGCCACTGAAACCACCGAACACATACTATGCCAATGCCGATCGACCACTATCTAATCTAATCTAATCTAAAATATGCTTACTGTGAGGTCAAAAACCCACCATGGAATATCCTTATTCAAAATATTCTAATTTTATTGTATACGTGCAATACAAAAAAAAATAAATTCAATGGAACTAAAGAATTTCTGGAACATTCAGATTTGACTGATTGTAAGCTCAAATGTTTTTTTCTCAAAATATGAACAACAAGCAGAAAACTTAAACACAATTTCAATTTAGTGTAATTTAAACACAACAAAAAAAATTGAGAAAAGACAGAGCAGGTGCTTTTGAGCGCTCGTTTTTTAGTGGAGCAATGATATTAGGTATCAACTGGAAATTGAGATTCCTGCAATTATACATATGAATCCAAAATCTCACTACTATCGGAATTATATTCTGAAAATTATTCGAAAAATGAAATATGTATAAAATCAATAATAAAAAAAATTGAATTCTATGGTTCAGATGATGAGATCCTCTCGAAAATTTCCAATGAATGTTAACACTATGGACACAAAATTTTGCAGGAGGCTCATATTATGAGGATCTTGCATGTGGCTGCAAAATTTTATTTCGATTGCTTCCTTTTCGAGCGCTTGTTCTAGTTAAACGAGTGCTATATCGTTCTGCCCAAATGTCTGCAATTTTCGAATTTTGAGCCGAAGATGATCTCAAACGATTAGGTTCGTCTCCCTGATATGATATGATATGATATGATGACGAATCCGTGGTCAAACTCAATTATGTCCGTGAGGCTGTCCGGCCGGTTGCTAGCACGATATATTTCGAAGGGATTGTCCTAGAGACTTGAGATTTTCAGGTTGAGTTCGTTAACAAGCAAAACCATAGCGGATGTTTCATATGGCCATTCTAAATTTTTGTTCCTCAATATCTCGGACACCACAGAACAAATCGAGATGAAATTTAGGAGCCACATGCAAAATGCTTTTAGTAAGCATCATGCAAAATTTGGAGGAGAAAGTGTTAATAGTACCATAGAAAATTATATTAAAATATTGAAAAGAAGAATCTTTATATTTTCATAACGAGACATCCAATTCCAGTAAAATTTATTTTGTGAATTGAGATTGATATACTCAGTGTTCGTGCCAAATTTCAAGAGGATCGCATCACCTGAATCATATCATATTTCATTTCCGGAATTATTTCCAGAATATAATACCGATTGTGCTGATATTTTGCATTTACAGGGTGTTCCTCAATTGAACGTACAAACGAAAAGGGGAGATTCCTTAAGTGAGTCCAAGAAAAAAAAGTTCCATAAACATGAGTCGCAAACGTTTCGTTTTCGAGATACAGGGTGTTAAAGTTTTAATCAAAAACATGTGTTGATTATACGAGTTTATCGAATCTTTATGAATCATCGCTACAGATCAGGAAAATTTCCATATAAACTGACACTGAATTCATTCACCACAGCTTACAAAGTGGCCTTCCCATCATAATTTGGATTTTCACGAGGATTTCGAGAGAATCGTTCAAAATTTTTTTTCTCGAAATCGTTGGTGGATACGACAAAACTACAAGAGACCGAAAAGTTTAGTATAAGAACAAAGCTTCTTTTTACATTTTTTCAAATTAACAGTTGCTCACCAAAAAAAGTTCTGCAGAAGAACAGGTGGCAGTGTTCCAGAAAAAATATCACCCTGTAAATCTTCTATCGAAATTGCCATGTCACGTGGTAGGAACTGTCAAATTTAATATCTATGCCAAATTTCAGTTGAATATCTTGTGAAAAGTAGATACAATGAGAAAAAAACTTGAAAAAAATTCAAACTTCAACACTCTGTATCTCGAAAACGAAACGTTTGCGACCCCATGTTTATGGGACTTTTTTTTTCTAAAACTCACTTGAGGAATCTCTCTTTTTCGTTTTTACGTTCAATTTAGGAACACCCTGTATATATTCAGTATCAATCTCAAGACCTAGACAAAATTTTGAGAAATAGTCTCATTGGTCCACCAATGAACGAGTGCTTACTGCACCTACTCAGGGTTTCCTTAACTTTTTCCTTAACTCTAACGAATTTTTGTTCCCCAATAGGCACAAAAATTTCGAATGGTAATATTTTAAGGTAAACCCTGTACGATTTGACTGGTTAACGAACTCAACCGAGACATTTGGAACCGAACTCACCATGAAAATCTCAAATCTCTAGAAGAATTCCTTCGAAAGTTATCGTGCTAACAGCCGGACGGCAACACGAACAGAATTGAATTTGACCACGGGTTCGTCAACTGGGAGTCGAACCCTACCGTTCAAGACCATTTTCGACTCAAAATTCGAAAATTACTGACATTTGGGCAAAACGAACATTCGGAAATATTTATTTATCACTTTTCTTATAGGATACAATTGTGGGAAAAGATTGAATGATTTGTTTCAATTCCAGACTCGAAATTGCCGAAAGCGAAATTTCAAATTTTTCGTGCTCAATGACCGAAGTAGGACTCACCCTAAATCCCTTCATATTTTTAGTTCACTATTAACAACAACACCACCGTTGATAATGATTTCTTCTATTTATACTTCAGTATTTATCGAAGATGTACAGAATCATTATTCCTCCCCCTACACCTCTGCTAAGTCGGTTTATTTCATCATTGTATCCCGAGTAATCGACCAGATTCTCATTGCATCGAATTACAAACATAGAATTACCTGACTTATTGAATTGGGCGATTGTAATAACAATACGCAGCATATTGTGTATTTTTATGCATTTTATGAATGTCTTATGCTTTGTGAGAAGAGTGCATCGAGGACAGTGGTGTATCTGGGAGTTTGTATCGTGGTAAGGAATGATAGCGATTTTTCAGTCTATTCGATCATTATAAGAGATCATATTTTAGTTTATATAGCATATTTCGATCATATCTTTTGCACAAGTTGCAATGCAATTTTATTCCGACATACCTATAATTATAATTGTGACATATTGAAACTAGGTTTTACAAATTTGGACGTTGATTAATATGAAGTCATTATTTCCGGGCCAATTAAAATTTAATGTCAACATACCTAAACTTTTGAATCAAATCAAATCAAAAATTTTATTGTACTATCAAGCTTTGTCAACTGCAACACAAATATAAGGAAGATGACTATAATATATGAGGTTCGTTGAATATAATTTGAGTTATTGAAAAAATATTACTCGGAGAAACTGGATTCACTTGATCAACGAGAATGTTATCTCGGATATCGAAGGACTTTGTTGAAACAAGGATTATTTTTGTCTCAGCGGTATTTTTTTTATTATGTTACTCTCCTTTATTGTTTCTATTTATGTAATTTTTTTATTTCAACTGAGATTTCTAGTCATTTCACCAAGCTACATGAAAATAGAGAGGAAAATTGTGACCACGAGAAAAAAACAGTTCGAAAAAATATTTCAGTATTCTATGAATAAATTGAATACAACTTCAGTTATACGGGAAAATAAAGTTTCGAACGAATAGATTTTGTGAAACTCTTTCTAGAGAAGCCGTTTACAATCTATTTCCAATTAGGAAATTCAAGCCAGGTTTCACAAAACTCCAAAAACCTTGATTATTGAAATGGCATCATTTCTGTGCAATTTTCAGTTTATTTTTGACATAAACCATCGAACTAATTCAGAATCAACGATTTAGTTGCCCAATCAAGCTTTGTGAAACCCAGGGTTAGTCTTTGCTAAATGCAGTCACGTTGATTACCTATCGATTGATTGAAGTTGGGAAATGGAAGAATGCAGCGAAAAACTATAACATTATAAATAGGTGCTAGAGAAAAAAGTCAATATATAAAAATAAGAAAAAAACAGGAACAAAATATAAATAATAAGACCTATATCCTAAGGTTCAATGCTTTTATATAATGCAATGTGTTAAGGCATTCTGGTTCGGAAATATTTAAAGCTTCTTCCACTTTGTTGCTAAACAGGTATTGGAGCTGCAAAAATTTAGGACACCGACAAACCAAAGTAGGTACGTCCTATAGATGCTCTTACACGAGGGTTCTCAATTGGTCTAATTGATGTCAGAGGACGATAATAAGAATGAATGTAGGGTGATTTTTTTAAGTGTTTCAATCATTCAACTGTAAAATAAGAATTTAATTCGATAACGGTTACTGAGTTTAAAGACATGAAATGTAGGGTTACCATTTCAAAACAAATGAGATTTCATAGTTTGAATGATGGTCACTTTGAATCCCTGTTTTAGGCACCCTGTAAAATAATTACTCATAATTTATACAACAAGCACTATCAGCATAGGACTTTCTAATGTTGCAAAAAATTACTATGATGGATTTCGAAGATTAAACACAAATTTGTGACAATCTTGCTGTCGAAACATTTGACGATCAGGCCATAACTCAACAACTGCTTGAAGTCGTTGTGCATATAATACATCACCCCAATGCAGAATTGAACGAACAATTCGAGTATGTACCTATAAATATACAGGTTATTACATTTGAAATAACGAAATTTACATTCGTTTCGGTAGAACCGGAAGTAGATACCGATTTATAATTTGAGTTCATGTAGGTACTCTTAAATGAAAATATAAAATCCTCAATTAGTATTACAATGCCTTCCCGAAAAATTCTAAAGAAAGACTTTAGAATATTTATTGAACAGCACCTGCATATCTTTTGGAACGTTTTGAAAACCAATACACCATTCTGGTACGAGCGTTATTCTGCTTGCCAACATTAGCTGAGATTCTCAGTTCACTTCATTTGTTCAGTTGTAATACATATTCAATTAATCTCGTAAAGGTTATATTTGCCTTCGTTCAATCCAGATATTTGAATAAAATTTGTTGAGAATATTGAGTTAGATTTTTTCAACATTATCTATCATTCCATTTGTTTGGAAGAGAAGAAGTAGATGCAAAAAAGACACAGTTTTCACGAATTTGAGGCAATTTCCATATATTCATAACTAATCTCGAAAAAGAATCAACGACAGTTCTTTCTGACAATAATTGATAAAAAATACTGTTCAATGCGACAGACGCCTCCGCAAACTCTCAAATCGTAGAAAGTTTTTGAGAAATGATTTTGAATGCCTAGGATAAAAAAAATCCTGGAAGTTTGTTTATTTTAATAGTTATGCTCCATTATTCATTCAACAAGTTAGATAGTTGGTTCGATTTGAGCAAAAACCTTTGCCTCCAGAATTGAGGAAGTTTTTTTTATTTCAACTTATTGAAAAGTAATTTTTCTACTTGTAAAATCGCTAATAGGTATATTATTGGGTTATATAAGGATAGCAAATATCAGAAGCATTGAGATATTGACAATGCTCAATTATAACTCACGCCACATTATGCAATAAAATCCTATAGATTTGGGAAATATTTCAGATGTATTTCATTATTCCGTTCGTACCTAAACATTTCGGTGGCGAATTCGCCATTTTCTTCCCAATCCACACTGAAATCTTTCTCAATAGGTACTTCCAACTACATATCTCGTAGTGATTTGAAAAAAATAATGTTTTCAATACCGTGGTCGTGGTGTTCAATAATTTTCAATTCTTCATTCAAACCCTTCAATTGATTGTACATCTATCTTTCTGAAGATCTTCATGCTGTTATAAGAATACCATTATTATATAATATTAATTTTAGGGGATTGAGCCAATTCATTGAAGATTAAAAGCGAATAAAAAAATTATTATATATTTTTCGTACTATTCGAAACAGAGAGTATAAAAAAATATTTTATGGAGAATTCAGTGTTCAGTAACTTTCAGGGGTTCTTTCTTCTGGGTTAACATTTTTCATTGATTTTTGTGATGCTTAATACTGAGTATTTTCACGAATCATTTCAGAAACGTTCGAGAACGCAAAAAGTCATTTGATGCAAATTTCGAAAAAATATATTCGCTTCAAAGGATGTCAACTTAACTAGTGTCACAAAAGTTGACATAATAGCTGAATCACCAGAATCACCTCTCTGATAAATCACCGAGAAAGATATTATATGAAGAAAATTTCAAAAAATCCTAATTGAATCTTTAAGTGCATTGCTTTTTCCATCAGAAATTTTCAACGATTTATGGAATTCGATTAATTTATCACATTTCAATATTACAGCCTCATAAAATATGTGTAGGTGACCAATTGATGGGGCATCGTAGTTCACGTCCGATACAAAAAGGTTTCAATCTATCAAATATTTTATCTATGTTAACGTGGAGCGATGACACAATCGAGATTGGTGGAAATCTAGGAAAACGATCACTTGAATTTTTTTACGAGCATATCTGAAATAATTTCTGAAACTAGCATATAATAGATGAATTATGTTGCTAATTATGGTGTCACTCATCACAATTAATACCTTCGTTCAAGCTTTTTCTACGTTTGAAAATTTGAATTTTTTTATTTCTATTACAACACAAAACGAAAAAGGTGTGTGAATAAATCGAAAGATTTCGTTGGGTAACGTATTTATCAAAATTTGATGAACTGATTTATAAGCCCAATGGACGATCATAAATTGAGGCAATTTACCTGAGGTGCGTATATATTACTTCAGTGAAACATTACGGCAACGAATGTATTCGTTGATTGAATGTTTGAAAATTTATCGGCTGAATTAATCAGTTCGTGTCAACAATGTTTGTTAGTGCGTTGTCATACGTTGGAATAACCAATGTTTCGCTTAACCACTTTTGGCAGTTTATTGATGTGATGAATAATATCCTTCACTGTAATGATCCCACGATGATTATAATAGAAGTAGGGGAGCTTTCTTCAACTATAGACTGGACTTCTGTCGAAATTTTTAAAACTAGAATTGATTGTGATTTTTTTTTCATTTTTCACTTTTTTCAAATCTGTTTTTTCAATTTGTTAGAAGCAAGTCGCAAAACATAACTTCATTCTTATTCACTAAGTTAATGTGAAGAATTCGATCAACTTTATACATAAACATAACCTATAGGTATATCTAAAATAATATACTATGTAGGTATAATAAAACTATATTGAAAATACTAATTCAACGTTCAATAAGAAAACCACATACTTACTCGAATAACAATTGAGAAAATTGAATCAACATTGAAATCTTTGTTAGATATAGAAACTCAATTATTGCTTTTGATAATATGTGAATATTCGAAAATACTTTGGTCGGTTCAAATTCATAAAAAACCTGAAAATTCTACACTGCAGACACGTAACATTTCCCTTCCTCTGATTTAAAGAACGTACAGTTGAAAACACATTCAAAAAGTTACATATACGAGTACATCAATCTTTTAGGTTTCTTGATATTTTCACCAGATGATGTAGTACCGGGAATATTTACCACCCCGGTACTATTTTCGGACGACTTTGTTTTTTGCGATTATTATCAAAACGAGTATCAAAACTATCGATATTCCATCGAAGGTGACTTTATTTCATCTTTCGGAACTATTTGATAGTTCAGAGTTTCATAACCGTCTGCCATGATTTCTATGAACCTACTATTCCTTGTTAAATGGGTCTCTTGGTTTGTGAATGACTCTTCCGAACAACCATAAAAATTCCAATGCTTTTGATATCCTACATACATTTCAATTCAAAAGAACATGTTTAAGCTTATGACTATTCTTATTATGATGATACTTTTGTTTTCTTCTAATTTTTTTTTCGAATTTTTGAGCGATTGTTCTACTTTTTTTGTCCAAATATCTGTAATTTTCAAATTTTGAGCGGAAAATGGTTTCAAACGATGAGGTTAGACTTATTGATGACGATGTCGTGGTCTAATTCAATTCTGTCCCTGATGGAGCCGTCCAGCCGTCCTTTAGCATGATAACTTAAGAAGGATTTATCCTAGAGACTTGATATTGAATGTTGCAGCTACATGCAAGATGATCATAATGAGCCTCATGCATAGTTTTGTGGTCACAGTGAACTCAGAACAATAGAAAATTCAATTGGAATATTGAAAATACGAACCTTCATAGTTTTATAAAAAGATATCCGATTCAAGTGAAATATATTTGTTCATAAAGATTGATAAAATGAATGTTTATACAAAATTTTGTGGCCATAGTGTTAATAGAACCATAGAAAATTCAATTAGAATATTGGAGATAAGAATTTTTATATTTCCATAACAGGATATCCGATTCAATTGAAATTTATTTTGTGAATTAAGAGTGATATACTGAAGGTTCATGTGAAATTTAAAAAGGATTGAATCATCAGAACCATAAAATGAAATTTGTTAATTATTTTTTGTTCACATATTTCATTTTCTGAATAATTTCCACAATATAATTTCGATTGAGCTGAGATTCTGCATTTATATATTTGTTATCAATCTCAAGTCCGATATAAAATTTTGTAAATGGCCTTATTGCTCCACCAATTAACGAGCGCTCAAGGCTTTTCTCAAATTTTTCATTATATAAATCAAAATAAAATTTTTAAGGTTTCAATTTTCCATCAGAGCTAGGCAGTAGGTCTCTGATGAGATTATATGATATCATCAAATGGAATGGAGAGAAACCACTTTCATTCGGAGTTTTTCTATTTATACAAATATTAAAAATTCAGTTTTGTTTCTTCTCTTCTGAAGCTTCATATAACATCTTTTCTATTGTTTGATTTGTTCTCTTAACCATTCCATTTGACTGAGGGTATCAAGAACTAGATATTGTGTGGATAAAGGACCACGGTTCAGAGAATTTCCTGAATTCCCCAGAATTAAACTGTGGGTCGCCATGAGAAACCAATTCTGCAAAAATTTCTCATCTTGCTAACAAACTTTTAAGGAAGTTAAGATAGCAACATGTTGAGCAGATCAGTCAGGCAATGATGGAGGCTTTTCACTCCTACACTTCCACTTCCTACAGTCTAAAGCTCGATCAAGTAAGGAAGCTCCTTGGTGGAATGAGAACCTGTCAAACTTCCGAAAGGAAGTCCGCCGGCTCTTCACACGGCCAATTGAGACGTCAACTAGCAGGGGTGCACTAAAAAGCTAACTCTGCACAACAGGGAGTTCAGCAAGTCCAAAAGACTCAACCTCCAAGCATTGTGTGAAAATATCACTTTCACTCCCACAGCATCCAGACTTCAAAAGAGCATGGCAAAGGGGAAAACTAACCCCACTATGTCGCTTAAGAAGCCAGATGGATCCTACACTGTGGAAGAGGAAGAGCAATCCACTCTTCTTCTCTAAACATACTTTCAAGATAGTGAACACACAAGCAATGATGAAATAGCAATGGAAAATAACAAGAACTCTCTTGAGGAGTACTGGGACATTACTAAGAAAATATTCACAAGGCAACGAATGGGCAATAAGTACCTTTCAGCCGTATAAATACCTAGGAGTAGATTGGGTTTTCCCATACTCCTGCAGAAAGGAGAGGAACAGATCATCCCTGATCTACTGAAAAGCACAAGAGGTAGTCTAGCACTTGGTCAAATACCTGAAAATGGTAAAGGGCAAAGATCTGTTAAGGATGAGACTATCGGACAGTAACGAGTGTAGATTCTGTGGGAAGGAGGGGGAAACTCCTATTCACCTAGTCATGATATGCTCTGTCAATGTGAGCCTAAGGAAAGAATGCCTTGGGCGAAAAACTTGTAGAAGTGAGGAGTTAACCTCGTTGAAGCCTTCACATTTCATCAGATCTCTGGAACTGGAAGGCGAGACGTAGAGGGTGCGGTGAGAACAGCTTTGAAAGGGAGCAGTGAACTGTAAACCCCTTTTGAGTGAGCATTTTCATTTAAATATATCAATTCCACCCACTTTATATTATAATCTACCACTAGCAAATATATACATCAATCTATCAAAAAACAAAATATCACATCTAATTTTGTTCCATGGAATCTTTGGGACTTCGTGCGATATGGATTCTTCTTTTTTGTTCGACACTGTATGTCGAACACATTCTACACTACAGTAGGCAATTTTCAATTTTTTCACACATACTCGGCCAGACAAATGATTTTTTTGCTCTATTTTCACACTCAAGTATTTGGTACATGTTTATATTCAAAATAAGGTTTAATGAAATCTGGGGCGGTTTTTTGAACACGCCTTATAAGGGCGGTCTCAACAAGATATTGTCTACTGTAAATAAATTCATAAAACTTTTCGCGACCGAATGATATGGCCACTAATTCTTTTTCTATCTGGACCCATCTCTTCTGTGTTTCAGACAATACTTGAGCAGCATAAGCCACAGGCAATTTATTTTGAAATAAACAATCTCCCAACCCGTTAATACTCGCATCTACCGAAATTACAACTGGCTTATTAACTTCATAATATTGTAAAACAGGATTTTCTCGATAATAAATATTGAATTTACCCAGTCTAAGTATTGCTTCTTCTATTTTTCTTATAATGTGTGATTTTTCTAATTCAACAAAAGTATTTTTGAGTTTAGGAATATAAATTTTTCGCGTTAGTTGAATAACTGCAGTGAAATTTTTCTCTAGTTCAATATGATATTGACCCGGTAAAACTCCTAAACCTGAAAAACTATCCTCATTTTTCATATCATTTCCTTATACTCAGGTATTTTTTCATTATTTCTCACAGTATCAACTCTTGATTAAACTCAACCTGTCACATCCTGCAAGTCCCAATAAACTATCATAATTCGATACTTATGTGAAATTCCAGAACGTATTCAATTTCTTTATGTTTACAAGGTATGCAACACTTTTCTAGTACCTGAAAAGAGTTGATTGTATAAGATTTCAATTGAATATCTGTTTCGATTATGAATCGTTTAATCATAAATTGATTTCAAATTATTAAGTTTATCTGCGCACCGGTTTCGAGTTTAAATTCAAGAAATGACCTATAATATTATTTAGGCACTAGAATAGTAGCATACCAAGATGCATTTACTTTGTTAATTCACTTTCTATACTGTGAATGAATACCTGATTAATTATTTTCTTCTTGCACACTTTCGCGAATTGACTGCATTTCTGCACTGCTTACCGAACGCTTGGCACCGATTTTTTTCATGGTTAAAACCGCACCTGTAACACACACCCCTCGTTTTTTGTAACCGCGTGTACTCCCTGTATTCGTTTTTTGACAGATGATGAATTTTTTTTGGGTAGAAAATGATCTTCGATTCCATTTAAAATTGTTTGTAGCCATTATTCATTTCCTGCTTTAGAAAACGTGAATGTATTATAATCTGAAATACCTTCATCTCCTATATAATGAAGAAGTTGGGCAATTTGAATTTTTTCCTCTTTTTTATTTACTTCTGAAGCTACCAGATAATTTTCAAATTCCTGTCGCCAGAGTTTTCAATTTTCAGCTGAATTTCCGCTGAAGTTCTATTGAGATATATCTTGATAATCTTCCATTTTTACTTTTGTCACGATAAATACGTAATTAAACTATTTCGACTGCACCATGTCACATTTCATCTGTATTAAAAGACGATGTGTTTTTTAAAATAAAATTTTATTCAACATATTGAACTATAAAATGTATTTGATCGACACTTGCATTTCGACTTTAATGGCGTCGACAAAGATACGTAAGAATTATATCATTTGGGAAACAATTTATGAGAACACTCTCATGACTGACATTGATGAAAATTGTTTTCTATTGGCATCAATATGATTATAAGTGAGTCAACTGAATAATAGCGCCGAAGACTTCAAAGTATTGTAGAAAATCAAGGAATTTATGTTCAATGAAACCCTACTACGCTGTATGGTAATTTTATATTAAACAGTTTTCGAAAAAATACTTTTTTGTACCACTTTCAAAAAAACTTGACTTTTCTTCATCACTATGGTTGCGTAAAGTATTACTTTTTTCACCGTTAAAAAAAAAGTCTTTTATAAAGACTGTTTGCATAGAAATATTACATTGGAAGCATTGTCCCAATCATTTTATATTTCAGACGATGTAAATTCACATTCACAGTTATACAAAAAATGTTGTTTGTATTTCGTGCGTATAAAATTCGTGTTTCCATGGCACATTCGAGTGAATTTTTGAATTAACTCTCTCATATGCCATAAAAAAAACACTCATTTTACGCACTCAATAAAAAAATAACTATTTTAACGCATTTCTCGAAACATTGTTTTCCGGAAGTTTCTTAATATTTTCAAAGAAAATTTGTAGTTTTAAAATGAAAAACTTGATTTTGCAGCAGCTCCAAAAGCAATGATTAAAAATATTGCTTCTGACTGGGTTTCCCTTGTAAAAAAATTGTTGTAATAATTTCACGAGCTACAGCTTTTTCCCAGAAATTTCAATCAAAATCCATTCATATTCCAATTTTTAATTTTAAAGAAGAAAAACAACAGTTATCGAGTTTTGATGCTTTTTAACCAATCCGCCTTCGAAGTCCGATTACAACAAAAGGTCAGGTCATTTCTTTTTTTATGATTTTCGTAGCTCAGGAATTCGAAGTTTTTGAAAACAGCCAAAAGCTAAAAGACATCTTTTTGTAGTAGTATTTTCAGGAAGCTGAAAATTTTTTTCATGAAGCAACATTCAGGCCGATTATTTTGAAAAAATAGAAACTGCATAATACTGACCACATAAGAAGATATGCATTCATCAAACCTGTATAGTAATAACGATTATATTTCCTCTTTTTTAGGGTCAGAACTCTTTAGTGCTATATCGAGGAAACGAATAAAAGTAATTCTTGAGGAAGATGAAATTATAATGAAGTGCATTGGGGGTTCATCTTTTCGTCCTTGGGCACTCAAAAAATTTCTTGGGAATTTAACTACTAAGAAATCATATCCTGCTGGAGCTTCGCAAGGGCAAGCTGTGTACCTATTCTGTGGAATTTCTCACGGGACATTGTGGTTTAGGAGGGTTCCTTGTGAGATAGGTGCTAGTGGACATCGATGGGTGAAGGTTTTTTTGAGAAGAGGGAGAAACTCTGGAACACCTACATACAGAGTTTCTCGCCATGTGTCACCACAGTAAAAAGTGTGAGAGAGATTTTAGGAGAGATTCCATTCTTGAATCCCACTGTAAAAAATATTTACAGTAAGAATTATTAGTTATTTCAAGTCATTAGGAATCATAGTTAATTTACAATCGCACTATAAAATTACACTTGAATTTGTGAATTCACAAAACAGAATGAAATCCGTACACCCAAAAATGTTTGTATTTATGTGGCAAAAGGCTATGTAATATAACACATAACATATAACAAATTGCGTCACGAAAAACAGCACTAATTTAATTGAATTTCACAATATTCTTATTGTGAATTTCCATTTCTATATTATGTATTTCCACTGAAAATTCACCTGTAGAGAACACAGATTTTCTGGAATTACAATTATTGAGTAGGTGTTATTTCAGATTTTAACGTAATTTTTTTGAAATCACTTGTAAATTTACAGTTCGTAATTGTAAAATTTTCACCAGATATTAAGTTGAATTAAAACCATATTATATAGTCTAGGTATGGTAAATTATCCAAATGAAATGATTCCACATTAAAAAAAATCTACGTTCATGTCGCTTCTTGATCTCAACTGGATGAGAGTATTAAATCTGTTCCTCCTTGATCTTGACTGGAAAAACAATTGAACCATGTTATCATCCCTAAATTTATTGATACAAAAATTATTATTCTATTATTTCATCAGAGCTTTAACTTTTTTTAGTGTCAGGATCTACGTAGGAGCGTGAACGTGAAAACCCAAGGAAAGTTTTCTAGAAGTGCAGAATCCTCCCAGATTTTATTTCAATTTATATCTACAACTTTTTTGTCGGTTTTTTTTGTAACACTTCTCGCTATTCCATCATGGTGTTCTGGAAAAACCCTTTGGATATCTTAAGTTGAAGTCGAAGCATATATTGAAGATTAATGTCTCAAATATTAGTCCTGCATTATAAATGTCCTCCATGACTACTCCTTGAATATTCATTATTACCATAAGATCAATAGTGAATCATTGGCTAATTCACCCCAATTTTTAACAGTCCTGTTTCAGTTGCTGTGGTTCATAAGAACTTTGGAGCTGAATGGGGAAAATACCTCAATCTTTTTTAAGGAAGAGGGGAACACTATAGATTTTAAAATCTCAGTTCACGAAACACTAAAAGGCGGATCCTAGCTTCAATTCCCGAAAATTTCCGAAAACTGAGTACAAGCATGGTAGAGTCTGTGAAATATCAAACCTACTCTCATTTGCAGAATTAAGTTTCTCACACTACAACTTTCATTCGAAAATATTGAGGAACTTCCGGAAAACAATCTATAAAAAAGTGTTTCGAAAAACGTGTTAAAAAAGTATTTTTTTCGAAAACTGTTTGGTATAATATTACCATACGGCGAAGTAGGGTTTCATTGAACAACAGATAAATCGAACGAAAATATGAAATAAAAATACTTTTCAATAATTTAACAAGAAATTATTGTGAAAATGACTTCCTTGATTTTCTACAACAACTTGATGTCTTCGACGCCATTATCCCATTGACTCATTTATCATTTCATGATTATATTGATGCCAACAGGAAACTATTTCATCAACCCTTGACGACCCCACTGCACTGGAACACAAATTATTGAAAATATTTTCTACAAATAATAATAATAATGTTTATTCATCTACAGCGAGAAATAAACATGGTTTACGTTACAGAGATCATACCAGAGTAGCATAATCTGTGTGTAACTATTAATTATAACTTAATTTAATCCTACAATATATGATTTCAAACATAAATAAATTCTTCCTAACATTCACTTCACTGTGAAGGCACACCTTGCTCTTATTCTAAGTCCAAACCGGGTTTTTCGTTGCTCAAATTGGTGAAATTATCCTGTCATAATCGGTAGTTTTGTCCTAATCGGTGAGTATATTTTGTCCTAATCGGTGAGTATGTTTCGTCATAATCGGTGAATATTTTGGCATTATAATTGGGTATTTTGATGTATTTTGTTTCATTCATTGAATTTATTAATTAAATCATTTGCTTCTTTTATTTTCAACTGAACTAGCCATTCCCTGGTTCTCCTCTTAAATTTCTTATGATTTCTAATTTTTTTTAACTGAATTGGGATCGCTGCATATATTTTAGAAACAAGGAATTGAGCTGATCTCTGTCCTATTCGCTTAAAACATTTTGAGGTATAGTAGGTTCTATCTTTATTTCTTGTTTCGTATTCATAATCTACGTTATTTAATGGTATCTTTCCCTTGAACACGCTTACGGCCATTTTTAGAATGAATAATTTCCTGATGTTGAGTGTTTTGGATTTTTGGAATAGTGGCTCACTAGGGTATGTTCTTTTACTATATATGATTCTTAGTATCCATTTTTGAACTTTATTCAGACTTTCTAAATGACAATCGTAAATTCCGCCCCATCCCACTATCCCGTAACCAATTAATGTTTCAACGAGAGCATTATAGATCATTATTAAATATTTTTCTTACATGCAGACTTTTTTTAAAGCTTTGAATTTATAAATTATTCCTCTCAATTTTTTGGTCAAGTTTTCCACATGCTTATCCCATCTCAAATGACAATCAATAATCACACCAAGGTAATTTGCACTTTTTGCTGCTGGTATACTTGTATTTGTGTCTATATCGATGTTTCCATACTTTGGCAAGCCACTCTCATATGATGCAAACGGAACATATTTTGTTTTATCCACATTCAGAGTAAGTTTATTATACTGCAACCAATTTTTCACTAGCATAAAGTTGTTCTTCGTTTTACTCTTCAGTTCATCCCAGGAGTTTGCTTGAAATATGATCACGGTGTCGTCTGCAAAGCCGATAATATTTCCGTTGCAGGGAACCCTAAACAAGTCGTTAATATATATTAGAAATAAGAGTGGCCCCAACACCGTGCCTTGCGGAACACCGTAAGTGACGCATTTCTCTTCGCTTCTTTTTCCCTCGATCTCAACAACCTGTTTACGATTCGATAGGTAACTCTTTAATAACTCATGAATCTTACCCCGGAATCCGCATCTATCAAGTTTATCCAACAGAATTTCATGTGAGACGGTATCAAATGCTTTAGCGAGATCTACGAAGATGCAAAGAGAAGGAATTTGTTTGTCTAAATATTCATAAATATTGGTTGTTAATTTTCTGATAGCATCCTCAGTAGATCTACCGCTCATGAATCCATACTGGTTTTCATGTATTATTTTATTTTCGCGAAGGAATTGCATCATGCGATGGTTGATCAAAGTCGATTAAAGTCCCAGTTCTTTTTAAACCCTATTTTAAATTTAAACATGAAATACTTGAGAGTTGAGAAATCATTTTGGTGTAATAAAATGTGAAAATTGAACAAAACAATCATTTTCCTGCCCATGTAGGTATGTGCAAATAAATTGAAAATTGCGTACTGAGTTGTAGAATTTGTTTGAAACACAGTTTCGTATAGAAAAGAGGAATTGATATTGCATGAAGTCCCAAAGATTCCATGGAACAGAATTGGATGTGATATTTTGTATTTTGGTAGATTGATGTAGATATTTGCTAGGGGTAGATGATAATACAAAGTAAGTGGAATTGAAATATTCAAATGAAAATGCTCACTCAAAAAGGGGTTACAGTTCACTGCGGCCTCAAGCTCTATTCTGCCCCCTTACAGAGCTCTGTTCTCATCGCACCCTCTACAGCTCGCCTTTCAGTTCCAGAAATCTGATGAAATACAATATCTGTGAAGGCTTTAACCCTTAGCTGCATGAATTTCAAAAATTTTTTAGACAATCAATAAGAAAAATCAAGTGAATTGTTGAGACCCAAAATGTTCGAGAAAAAATGTTGAAAAAATTCATATTACTTTTTTTTCTCCAAAAGAGAGGGGGATTCATTTGTATCAAATATGATATATTATGCATTGAGGAGAAGGTACAATATTAGTACTGAGAAGTCTTGACTCATGATTTATTTCAATTTTGAAAACAGTAACATCTTCTTATATTTTCTTTTCGGGTTGACGAAATAAATAATATGTATTGAAAAAAATCTATTGGTGAAAATCATAAAAACAGTTCATCTTTTTCATTTTGCAGCCTTTCCTCCACCGGATTAGTTTTTCTATTTCTTTTTTTCTACTGATAACTTTTTCACTACTGATTACTCATTTTGGAGCGATACTTGATGGTGCCTCCAAAGATGTTACAGTTTTCGAAGTGCTAGGCATCTCAGGGAAAATTTCCGGAGGAACTTCGTCAGGTATCTCAATCTCGTCCGAGATGGAAATAAGTCATCTTCACTCTCATAAGACATATCCATCAATTTATATACATCTTCTTCAGTCAGCGGCTTCTTCTTTCCATTCTTTTTTACAAGATATGTATAGAACTCCATGATCTGTGTAAAAGAATGATGTCCTCTATAGTTCACAAGATGGAGCAGGACTTCATGATGTATCACATATGATATCGAACAAATATGTAATTTTCAAAATCTTCCCGGTATCAAATACTGTAACTGACTGAATAAAACGAAAACACTGACCTCAAGAAATAACAGATGAATTTTCTCCAAAGAATTTCGTGAACATACGCTTTGAAAAAAATCTTTGAAATTCACCACTCTCTCATAACCGCTGACCATTACTCATTGGACACTTTCGAAGTTGAATAACGAACGTACACAAACCAAATATATAAAATATGTTGGAATGCATATTGTCTCAAATATGTTACAGCATAAAACTCTTAAACTCATTCATAGATGTCCGAAGCAGTATCATAAATACGATATATCAAATATGATACGCTATGCAGTTAAGGGTTAACGAGGCTATTTCCTCACTCCTACAAGTTTTTCTTCCAAGGCATTCTTTCTTTAGGCTCGCCCCACAGAACCTACACTCGATAGTGTCCGATAATCTCATCCTCAACAGGTCCTTCCTGAGGCGGCAGTGTCCTGTAAGAAAGACATTGAGGAGGTGTAATTGTTTCTTACCAAGATCCAGATGTCTTTTGAATCTTGCTATTTCAAAGTTCCAAAGGAACTTAGTGGAATGATCCATCCCTAGGAGATTCCGCTAGAGTTTTTCCTCTCGGCTTTCTCCTTCTCTAGAAACTCTTTCTTCTTTTATAGGACAGAAGGGTTCTTGGCCAATGAGTGATATTCGTGCGCTCTCTTTGGCAAGTTTTTACTCTTTTTATACTCTCATTACCTGTACCTTCCTTAGATAGGAGGATAGCCTCATCACCTCAATCACTAGATGTAGAGGTGTGAGATCCATGAAGGCCTCAAGTGCCCTAGTGGGGCACGTTCTATGAGGTATTCAGGTGCCACTTCAAATGACTAGCAATGTGTATTTTTAGAATATAACCATTCTGTGTCTATGACTCATTAAATCAACCAGAAAAAGCCACATATGTTCTGTAGAGTCGTTCACATTTCGCATGCCCCCACAGTACATCAGACAAGGATCACTAGTCAATAATTTTAAGGCCCTTCTGCAGTAAGTTGCAAAGTGTGCCTTCGAATTTGCCTGTTATTATTAGATCATGATGTTGATGATAACAACTATGGATGACTCTGAACTATTTTTTGATATAATCAGTTGTTAAACTCTTCATTGACATAAAAACTGCTTACTTTAATTTTCATACTTTTAATTTTTTCTACTCTTGATATTATTGAAGTTTCGCCCCATAAAATCTATAGCATTCATTCAATGTTAATTGAGCTTTGATTTGTCAGTATATTCCTGTTGTGCTAATTTTTTTTATGTTGATTAAGTGGAAAATTTAAGGGATGTTCAATTTCTTCACTATAGGTTCTACCACACTCACAAGGTAGGACGGTAGTTGATTTGAATTATCAGACTTTTCTTTTGTAAGACTAGCCCTGATAGTATCGTGAGTCCTGAATATTATATTTATGGTAATACATTGGTTATCGTTTGTCCTGATTCAGTTTGACTTGTTGTAGTTTCTGATTTCATACTATTCGTATTATGTCTCATCAAGGGCGTAGCCAGGAATTGATTTCGGGGGGGGTTTTGACATTCTGGCAATTGACTTTGTAGGTGCCGGGAATTGTGAAGGTCGCTTTCTGTAGCAAGTATTAAATAAAAAAATAACTCTGAAACATTTCGGGGGGGGTTTGAACCCCCAAAGCCCCCCCCCCTGGCTACGCCCTTGTGTCTCATTCCTCAGAACCACAACATACAAAAAGTTAACCGAACCAGCACAAAAGATTGCCAATGTTTCAACATTAACATCTACCATCTACCATCAATCAGCAAGTGGAATTTCGAATGCAAGTGAATCCATTCTTGAGTCCGTTCATCTGATTAAAATAATTCAAAAAATCTAATCTTTCATGTAAAATCCCAAACTCTCCCCTACACTCTCTTTGTTGGTTCTGATCATTAAATAAATTGAACGAAGCTTCAGCTATCTTGCCACCTGAAATGTTCTACATACATTGAAGAGAAATGAATATCCCAAGTTATACCTACTGGATTTGACATGCCTATTCATTTACCGATAGTGAAACTATTGCGAAATTGATAAGTGTAGCCACTAACAGACTGGTCAATAGCCACTGCCTTTTTTTTTGGAGTGTGCAGCTTGTTAATTAGTTTTTTTTGTTCGTGGAACAATTTCAGAATATTTGTTTCGATATTACGTAGGTACATACTGGTATTGTTATACACATATGTGATACAATTTGTTTATTTATACAAATAAACTTCATTATCGTTTTTATTATTGTATTTTGCTCAATCTTCACAACATTCGGCTACCCCCCTTAAAGTTTGGCAACTTTAAAAGTAAACACCCTGTATAGTTCAAGAAATCATACTTTTATTCAGCACCTTTTTCGAATAATTCATCGAGAAATGAGCTTTTCAGATTAGGTAGCCGTTATTTGTATCAACTACCTTATTTGTTTTTTCCACGGGGCCGCCTCTGATCAAGAAACTCATTTGTTCAGTGGCAATTATTATTGATGCTGTGATTATGTTAATATTTGAAGGGATCATTTGAAGGATTAGATTGTAGTAAACTGTAGGCGTGAGAGGATGCAAGAAAAAGTGAATAATGTCAACCGATCGTTGATAGCTTCAGGATGGACGTGGCCCTGTGCTTATTTGTGGATGTCTGATCATCATGAATGATTAGAATGATTAGATTCATAACTCGAAAATGCATGCACATAAATCATCGATTTCTCAGTGAATAAATTATAAAAAGTTAACAGGCCCTCAGTCGATTGCCCTTTGATAACTCGTTATCAATTGAGATGAGTTATCATTATTTTTATCAATTTATATATTATAACCTATGTAGTATTTTAGGACTAAATTTAATCTTTTGTTTCGAAGACTGCTCTAGATCAGATTACATTATGTCTGCCTGAGAGAATATATTCATTCTGATGTTACTCATGTTTTCATTTAATGATTAAGGGTTTTATTCATAGTTCGGCCTTGAGGGTGGGTGGCAGTTAGTGCCACCTTTAAGGCGATAAAAACTCTCACTCACCTTCAAGGGTAACTATGAATACGTGCCTAAACTGACACTTGTATATGTATATCTACTACCAAAAATTATGTTCGGGCCATCTATTATAGGTTTCGGACATTCGGACATCAGATTTTTTGAGATATTTCGTCCGTATAATTTGAATCGACAATTTATTTGGTGGTGGCTACTTCTATCATGATTTTAAATCTAAATTTTATTCTTATTTCAAATCTTTGTATGAATGAAGACTGAAAGTGCGTTTTCTACTCATTTCGGCAAAACAAAATTATTAGTTGATGATTTGAAATTAAATAATTGCATTGGTAGTTTTTTCAATAACAAAGCTATGACTTAAAGTTATGTTTTTTGAATGAAAACAAAAGTGATTCAAAAATTGAAACACACTTGCTTTTCAGCATACTTGTGAACATACGAAACAATAACTGATCAAATGAGAGATGACACAATTATACTGTTTGTGAAAATTCCAAATCATCAGATCTCAAGAACCATTCGATTTATTTCACCAAAACAATAAATTTCAGATTCCATACACTTAACCTAAAATTTGCAAGCCGCTTGCTCGACAATAAGTATTCACCAGGAACCGAACAGAATTATTTTTAACCTCTGAATCATCAGTAATTTTCGAGCGTGTGAGACTATTCCTGAATCAAAATTCGAAATCAAATTGAAGTGCTAAGGGGCTCCTTATGGTGCTTACTTAGCAGTAAGCTAGTGCTTGCGACCACAGTACACCTACATACTACAATAGTGTTTCGAGTGTACTGAGAACACGGCTTCAGCACATCTCTCACATCTTGGAAAAATAGGACTATCTAATAGATAACTCTCGATAATCAATTGCAGTTAAAAAATTATATTTCTTCAGGATTATTTCTGAACTGCCTGTTCAACTGATCTTGAAATATAATATTCGAGAATTTCAAATTACGACAACATTATATTTTTGGGGTTTTTGAGCGCTTGTTCTACTTGAACGAGTGCTGAATCCTTTTGCCCAAATATTTTTAAAATCGAATTTTGGGCCGAAATATGTTGCCAAACGATAGGGTTAGACTCCCTGATTTGACCAATCCGTGGTCAAATTCAATTCAGCCTGTGGGGCCATCCGTTAGCAAGATAACTTTCAAAGGCATTGTCCTAGAGACTTGAGATTTTCAGGATGAGTTTGGTTTCCATATGACACGGTTGAGTTTATTAATCAGCTAAATCGTATAGGTGTTCCATAAAATATGACCATTCAAAATTCGATATCTCAGAAAAAACGAAACCTTTCGAAATGAAATTTTGAGACCACGACGATCACATCATCTGAACAATGGAATATGATTTTATTCAATTATGGATTTTTACATATTTCATTTTTTTTGAATAATTTCCAGAATATAATTGCGACTGTACTTAGACGTTGCATTCATATTACATGAATTTCAAGTCCTATATAAAATTTCGAGGCGATAGCATTAATGCTCTACCAATGAACGAGTGCTCAAAAGTACCTGCTCAGGGCTTTTCCTAATTTTTTATATAAGCGAGTCACTTTTTAAATGAGATATAACAGTTTGTGTATGTGCATATTACAAGTTTTCTAATCCGAAAATCTCTTATATGTTCTTCTTCTTCTTCTCTGTGCGGTGCTTTTCCGGCCGAACCGAGGCCTAGTGGCTCATTGTTCACCCGCATCGTTCTATAGAGAGTCAGCTCCTCAGACGCGAAGACAGAAATGTCGCGATCCTGCCAGGAGTGGTCCCTCTCACCATAGGAATAAAAGGTGTTGGATTTCCTAGGTGTGTTGACCTTAACTCAGTAAGGTTCCCAGAGTTGAACAAAATATGCTCAACCGTTTCATCAGTACTCCTGCACCACCGGCATAGGGAGCAGCTCGTCAATCCCATTCTCTTCAAATGCTTGTTAAGCAGGTGACCAGTCAATGCACCAGTCACCAGACCGAATTGTTTCCTCTCCAGCAACAGAAGTCTATTGGCCTCAGATCGCGAGGACGGTCTCTTAATGAGAATCCTCGACCACCTCAGGCCCACCCCTGCGCTCCATTCCGAGAAAAATTCCCTGTTCAGCTAGTTCCTGAAGAAACTTCTGACAGATGTGCGACAGATTGGCAGCGCAGGCTCCGGACCAACAAATGCTTATCCGGCTCCCCGCCTAGCCAGTTCATCTGCCTTGACGTTACCAGGTATATTCGCATGAGCCGGCACCAGATTACTTTCAAAAAGTTATCAGAGCCCAGCCTACGCAGAGCTTTCCTGCATTCTTCTACCAAAAGAGAGTCAACTCTAACATCGGATAGAGATTTCAGAGTTCCCTGGCTGTCGCAACATATGTAAATGTGCTGGCCAGAGTATCCCCTGCGAATATTTTCTAGTGCGCATGCAAGAACCGCAAATAGCTCAGCCTGCACAATGGAACAGTCCTTCCCCAGAGGGATAGCCTGATTGAAGTGAGGACCCACGATTCCGGCACCAGACCCTGTTGCTGTGACAGAGCCATCAGTGAACCAGGTGGGACCATCAGGACTAAGAAGCCTGTTTGATGAAGACCATAGGTCTCTGTCAGGAACAATTACCCTGTAGGGTTCGTCGAAGTAGAACCTAGCGCCCGCGAGGTCACCTCTCTGGAGAAGGGGAGCGTGAGCATCCTTAACCATTTTGAGGGCCCTCGCGTGCCCAGTGAAGAGTCCTCCATCGCGCCATTGTCCCCGTTCCAGATTCCTAGAGCTGTCTTCATAGCCACCTCCTTCACAACTAGATGCAAAGGAGGGAGACCCAGCAGACATTCCATCGCCGCTGTAGGGGTAGACCTCAGAGCGCCTGTAATACTTAAACAAGCTTTCCTCTGGCATTTAGTCATAATGTTCTGGTTGACGGCCCTCTCCATAGAAGGCCACCACACCACAGAGGCATAGGTCAGGATATGCCTCACCACAGCAGTATACAACCAGTGCATAACGTGCGGTTTGAAGCCCCATCCATTACCCAGCACCCTCCGAGTAGACCAGAATATAACATTGGCTTTATTCGTTTGAGTCTCAACGTGTTTGTTCCACAAAAGTTTGCGGTCCAATATCACCCCGAGATAACGAACTTGTTCGGATAGAGTGAGCTCAACTCCACACAGACTGGGAAGTCGTAAGTTGCTAGTCACCCTCTTTTTAATAAAGAGAACCATCTCTGTCTTACTAGGATTTACCGAGAGCTCGTTTTTCAAGCACCATCGTTCAACCCGTCGCAGAGCATTCTGCATCAGATCCCCAATGACACTGATTACCTTACCTCTGATTAATATAACAAGGTCGTCCGCATTGGCCACCACAAAGAACCCAGCCTTCACCAACTCCACCAGGAGCTCATTCAGGACGAGATTCCACAGTAGCGGAGACAGAACCCTGCGGACATCCTCTTCCTGGTGAGCCCCCTATGGTCGAGCCGCCTAGACGAGCCACGATGCTACGTGAACCAAGCAGAGACCCCGTCCACCGACAGAGTGTAGGCGGAACACCATGTCTGGCCAACGCAGATTGCATCACACCAGACACAGTGCTATTGAAAGCACCTTCAATATCAAGAAATACAGCTAGGGTGTACTCCTTGTTATGTATTCCGTCCTCAATACAGGTAACAACTGAGTGAAGAGCAGAATCTACTGATTTGCCCAGCTGATACGCATGCTGGGAGGGATGCAGTGGTATAGCCACTAAAGCATCGTCCCTGATGTCTTTCCACCAACCTCTCCAGTGTCTTGACTAAGAACGAGGAGAGGCTAATTGGTCGAAAGTCATTCGCTTTTGTATGCGATGGTTTTCCAGGCTGGGTATGAAAATTACCTTCACCTTTCCCCAGGACAATGGATTGTGTCCTAGAGCCAGACTCGCACGGAGAACGTGAAGCAGTGGGGAGGCCAGCACTTCCAGCAATTGGACAGCAGAATCGGACCAATGCCATTCTCACCAACTGCTTTATAAGACTCGAAACCGTTGATCGCCCAACGAAGTCGAGAATGTGTAACTACACGTGCAGCCAGCTTCCAGTCGTCGTATGAGGCCCGACGATGGCATACCCCCTGTGTGTCTTCATTCTCAGCGAAGCCAGGAAAATGCGTCTCTAGAGATGTCTCAAGCTTTCTTCCTCTGAGCCCGTCTTTTGCCCACTAGAAAGATTTAAGTAGTCAATCCTCGGAGGGCCCCCAGCAGAGGGACCCGCCTGAGCCTGTTAGCTTCAGGCGCACCCTCAATATCACTACAGAAGCGCCTCCAAGATTCTCGCTTGGACTTTCTTATAAGTCTTTGTACACTCTCAGTGCCGACTTATAGTCGTCCCAGTCACTTGCAAGGCCGGATCCCATTGCCTTGTTAAAAAGATGCCTGCTGGTGCGTCTGGCATCATTAATTGCAGGAGTCCACCATTTCGTTTGACCCTTCGGTCTACGAACCTGGGGACTGCAACTGCTAGCTGCTCCTGAAGCTTCTCAGCTGCAGTGTCCAATTCTCTCGAAGTCCCGGGTTTGGGATGCACCTGTCCCAGGTTTTCAGAGAGGAATGCCAGATATCTGGACCAATCTGTTTTTCTGGGGTTCCTGAAAGTTACCGGATTCCTTATCGGGCTGCTTCCACTGATGGTGAAGCAGATGTGCCGGTGATCAGACAGTGACATCACCTCCGTGGCTACACGCCAATCCATTATGCAATCAGCGATGGAGTGCTGCACATAGTGACGTCAAGAACCTCCCTTCTACTTGACGTGATAAAGGTAGATTCGTCACCCTTATTGAGAAGGTATAAACTGGTTGAATACAGGAAATCAGCTAGAGCCTCTCTTATATGTTGCTAAAATATGAAATATCATCAAGTCTAGTGGGGCCAAATCGCTAGTTCTATGTTGAAACAATTTCATCATCTTCCGCAAATTCAATTTAAAAAAATAATAATTGTAAATTGTGGTAAATCCCCTATTTTCGACAGAAGGAATCGGTCTATCGGTACGACCAACAATTTGGAAGAGTCATCATTCAGCCGCACCAACACCTACAAACTTTGGCAAAAGACTAGTCATGACAATTACAGGGAAATATTGCACCAAACACTTTGCAACTTTTCACTTCGCACTTTTCACTATTGAAAAGGAATTAAGTTGCACGAAACGCATTCATAAAAGAAAAATACATTGATAGAAGTGTGAAATGAACAGTGACGAGTAGTGCATGCATAGTGAAAATTTACTTGCAGACATTTAAAATATTTGGGAAATTTTGTTGCAACATAATTAATTTTCACTTTTGAAATATGTCAGAATGCAAACCCACTAAGCAAGGAAACGTCATTCTACGTTGAGTTACGTTATTTTCAAGTAACTTAGAAGATGTTCTCTTTAAATATCTAATTGACGCAACTGTACGATTTGTGTGACGTTGAAATTGATTATGTTTTGGAATGTTAAATGTAAGCATATGATTCTAACGTTATACACAAAAACGTGCTAGACACGTAACATTTATGTAGGTTGAAAAAAATGTTTTAGGTTTACATCGCTGATATGTTTTTGGGGCAACTTCTTTGTTAAAGAGAAATGAATGTAACACAAACGTCACATTCTTGTTAATCTAAAAACGTTTATTAAATTGTATTAGTTTCGTCGCCACACCCGCAACGCTAACCATAAACCTATAAATTATTATACCAAAGTATTCCAGCCTTGAATATAGTGTGTGTTTTATATTCAAAGATTCCAGCCAGCGCCTGAATAATTATTACCTATCATTGTTCGTTTGTGCATTTGCATTCGTTCCTTTTAAAACTGTGTTTAGAGTAGAGGAACATGAATCGTAAAGTAAGTACTAAATTCGTTTATTCGTTAGTTTACCTAATTATAGGGAAAGAATCTCCTGTTTTTACCCCTACTCATATAATTATATTATTATATGCCACAGCATAGGATTGCGATTATAAATAGGTCAGTAATTAGTTTAGTATATGATGTATACAGGTCCTGCAATACCTAGTCTGTTAAGCTTCCATAGCTGCCAAACCAGATGTTTTAGAAAATTTGTTGGAAAGCATGCCCTTTATACTTTCAATTCTACATCTCAGGAAATCATTCCCTAATATACAAGGTATTCCCAAATAAAATTATTCAAGAAATGAGTGATATATTAAATGGATCACTCCTTTGTTTTAAATTCTAATATTTGATTTATTTTTCAGAGGTGTGCAGTAGATGCTTTACATAAATCTTTCTATATGGGCATATTATATACATGAGTAAAATAGAATATATTTTTTATTTCAGTCTACAGTCTTTTATTTTGAAACAATGAACTTTTTGCAAGGGAAAGTAACGCTTTAAATCGAAACTAAAAAACAACTATTTTAGTGGAAAATCGGTCCAAAAAAATAATTATATCGTGCGTTCAAAAAAATTCGTTGTCAAGTAAGCTGTGGATTCTATTTTTCCTGAGAGTCTATGAGGGGAAAAATAGAATCCACAGCCTACTTGACAACGAATTTTTTTGGAACGCACGATATAATTATTTTTTGAACCGATATTCCACTGAAAATAGGTTTGTTTTAGTTTCGATTTAGAAACGTTACATGGATGTAACGTTTTAGTCTTCTACACTAAAAAGAACATCTCAAAAACGAAATTAATATGTTATAGCTTCGAAACGAAAACGTAACTTTAGTCACATAATGGTAACGTTAAAATTACGAGGTAACTGGAACATTCCAAGAACGGAAATAATATGTTACAGTTTTGTAACAAAAACGTTTATAGTCCGTTCACGAAAGGTTGAGCACATAGTAGGCGTTTTTTTATTTATCTGAAGTTGGCAGTATTTGCTGTCTTAACGTAAAATAAAGTCAACGTTGCCGAATGTAACCGGCCTCGTTCGACGAGATTACGAGTTATCAGACAACTCTATGCAATATTGACAACATTGCGTATCAATCTGACAAGAACATAACCTAAATTTTAATATACACAGTGGAATATGCCAAATTTCCATGGCCAACCGACGGCTCAACCTTTCGTGAACAGACTATATTTGTAAACGTAACTGAGATTTTGTCATGTTTGCGGACATTACGTAACTATGAACAAGAAAAGTCCCGTAACAAATCTTTTTTGAATAACGTAACAATGTAACTTTCAACGTATCAGTAACGAAACTGCGATGTTTTTTTGCTTAGTGGGAAGTGGGAAGTGAGAAGTGAAAATTTGCAAAGTATTTTGGTGCAATAGGCACCAGATTCCATGATTACTCTCGTAATGTCATGCTAGACATAATAGGTATTTATTTTATTGACTTGATTTGAAAGTTGTGTTGAATCTGGTGGGGCAAATTTCGGAATTTTTACGTTTATCTCAATAAAGAATAATATTTGAGTATTTTTTCATGTTTCGAAGTGTTGTTTGTGTTAACGTTTTGTTCGTTTTCTGTTTTGAATATCTTGAAACATCAATAACATTTCATCATAAATCGCATGATTGATGGATGTGTCACAATTTTCAGTTTTCATTTTTGAGGATCGAATTCAGATACGGTGAAGAAAAATTGTTGTTTTATATTTTTTACTGGTCAAAGTAAAGATTTGAGGGTGCAATTTGAAAAATATATATCAGCCGGTAATTTTTTAAGGGCTGAAAAGAAACAGAATTTCAACGCCTGGTAAAGTTTTCGATGCATTTGGATTATATTTTATTCGAACATTTTACTTTGTCTGAGAGATGATACATTTGCTGTATGGAACATTTGTGCACTCTGCGTAGACCTTAAAAAAAGAAACATTATTACCTCATGAGGAGCTTTTTGAGCGCCCCTCCTACTTAAATGAGTGCTTTATCGTTTTGATCAGATGTCTGTTATTTTTGAGTTTCAAACCGAAAATCTTAAGCTCTGGGGTTCGACTCCCTGATGACGAATCCGTGGTCAAATTCATTTCTGTCCGTGGGGACGTCCGGCCGTTAACACGATAACTTTCCAAGGGATTCAACTAGAGACTTGAGATTTGCAGCGTGAGTTCGGTCCCCAAATGCCGCGATTGAATTCAGCCAAATCGTAAATCGTGTTCCACAAAATATGGCCACTAAAAATTTTTGTTTCCTAATATCTTGGACAAAAAACCAATCGAAATGAAACTTTGCGGCCTCATGCAATATGCTCATAATAAGCCTCATGCAGAATTTTGTGGCCATGGTGTTAACATAACCATGAAAAATTTCATTAGAATATTGAAGAGAAGAATCTTTATTTATTCATAACGAGATATTTGATTGCAGCGACATTTTTTTTGTAAATGAAGATTGATATACCAAATATTCATACAAAATTTCAAAGAAGATCGCATCATCTGAACCATAGAAGTGAATTTTTCTCTAACTTATGAACTTTTGAGATTTATGAGATTGTCGATCCGATTGAGCTGAAATTTTGCGGTAAGATGTTCAATACCAATCCAAAGCAGAAATCAAAATTTTATGGGAGTTACGTTAATACAACCATAAAAAAGTCTATCGTTATATAAGAAACATTTAGTAGTGCCATGAAATACCTTTCGATTGAAATGAAATCTAGTTTGAGGAGGTGAATTAGCGAAGTGAATGATCATGTAAATTTTTAAGAGGATTGTGAGAATAGAACCATAGAAATCAATTTTTTAAGTTATCGACCATTAAGATATTTGAGCTCTCGTTCTACTTATATCGTTCTGTTCAAAAGTCTATAATTTTTTTGATAATTCAAAAATTGTCAATTCGATCGAGCTGAAATTTTGTAGTGAAATTTTCAATACCAATTCAAGGCGGTACGCAATTTGTGGGAGAAGCATTTATATAACAACAACAAAAATCTGTCACAATATTTTCATGGAAAAATTTTCGATTGAAATGAAATCGAGTTTATGGATCTAAACTTACGAAGTGAATGATTATGCAAATTTTCAAAAATATATTGTAAATTCATAATCATAAAATGTCGAACTTTTATCCGTTTCCAAGTATTTCATTTTTTGAATAATTTACAGAATTCAAATCCAATCGTGTAGAGATTTTGCATTCATGTATTCAGTATCGATCTTAAGTCTTACAAAAATTTTAAGGTAATAGCCATGTTGCTCCACCAATAAACGAGCGCTCAGAAGAACCTCTTCAGGGCTTTTCTTGATTTTTTTATTTAGTTTCAATTTTGATTTGATGCTACCTACGGAGAAACCGTTATTTGAAATAAGTTAAAATAGGTCCACTAGTAAAATACTTTTGCTTCGGCTTTTTTTTTAATCAAGGCATATTTTTTTCAAATGGAACTTCATATTTAACTAGAGGCTGTAATCATTGTATAAGTCTCTTCCCAATTGTCTTGTTTTCTCTACATTCTATGGTTTCTCAGTTATCATGAAAGCGAAGGTTTTTTCAAACGAAAACTTTTTGGAATTGGTAAACCAAACATCGAAATGATCAATCTTTCTCGTCTATATGCCATCGCCAATAATTCTTCCTACTCTGAATTCCACTTTTCATCTAGATCACTGTTAGCGATTCCATTCCGCATTTTACCGTCGAAACAAACAAACAAAGTACAAATAACTTTCTCCTAATAACGGCAAAGGAAGAAGAATAAAAGTTATGACATTCGCAGACTATAAAACGCAGCAAATGAATTTAAGGGCATTGCGAGATGGTTATCGATACGTTGTGCAATTTGCCAACTTTTGTTTAAATGATACACGAATCGAAAGTAATTGAAATGTGAAGGATAAATAATGCATCCTCTGCAAATTACAGAGTGCAGTTGATGGAAAAATAAATCTGTTTTTCAAGAACAATCATTATAATGCAATGAACAAGTAAAATATGTGCTCGCCGTGATCAACAACTAGAATTTCCGAAATAATTCAATTTCTACGTGAAAAACGATTCAACCAGGAGAACACCCAAGTTTGTTGAGATAGAGATACATATTTCAATATTATCGTTGGCATTTCGGTTTTTTATGGACTGAATAATATACTCAATGAAATAATTGGCATTTCATATTTTATGAAGGGCACCCAAAGATGGATAGACTCAATTTAAAACCAAATTTTTTCTTCAGAAGTGATGCTTGAAGGTTATATCACAACAATTATTGTTGTGAATATGATCTGGTGCTTTTGGGTAGGTACTCAATTTCAATTAGGCCTTCAATGAGACACAATGATGTCCTAAAAACTATAAGTTTTATTTCTGTCAATAATGAATAAAACAATATCATGGTCAGGGTGAAGTATGTGTATAAAAATTTCAATATGAACAAGAGTTGCATAATGTTGTTCACATTAGAAATTGGTTTCGTTGAAGTCAACGGAATACTTTCAGTGAGAATTGGAATTAATCGAAATGTCTACAAAGAGCCCATTTCCCGTGAAAATTTTATTACACATGTATAATCATATTAATGCTTACAATTCGAAAATCATGAATATGTCATAAAAATTATACATCATTTTATTCTGATATTTCTGAAACGATCCATTACGCATACGATGCGAATCATATATCGAGATCCAAAACAACAATAGGACTTCTCCACTTTTTTTGGCCAATTCTGCAATAAACTAATAAAAAAATCCTTCTGCAAACATGATAGAATGTTGAATGTGTGTGACTTTATCGTAGCTTCATATGTACTACTGTGCATTTCATTTTTGGTGAGACTGCCAGGTTTTTCCTTCGTTATACAAGATAGAGCCTTGTGGTTTTCACATTCCTGTCCTACTCTATTTTGAAATTCAAGCCGGCCGGCGCGGCGTGAGCAGATTCTGCATAACTGTTTTCGTTTATGAAGTTATTGGAAATAATTCTGAGGTAAAATATACGTCTGATAGAGAATTCTGCTTAGAGTCTAGTGCCGTACCTACACAGTTTTTTTTCGGGGTATGGATTAAAGATACGACGCAAACCTAAATTATTTCAAAATAAAAACAAAAAAAATCACATAATGATGATTCTTGTGAGTGGACCATGAATTTTCGAACTTCCAAGTTTCAATAAGATGATGTTTACTTTTGATTTTTGAAAGTAGTTGGTCATAAATAATATAAACATATAGTCCGTTCACGAAAGATTGAGCCCTCGGTTGGCCATGACAATTTGGCATATTCCACTGTGTATATTAAAATTTTAGGCTGTTGTTTATTTCCTTGTCAGATTGATACGCAATGTTGGCAATATTGCATAGAGTTCTCTGATAACTCGCAAGATCGTCGGAGGAGCCAGGTACATTTGGCAACGCTGGCTTTATTTTACGTTATGAACGTTGTTGTTATATTACGCCTATTATGCATTTGGGAGTACGCTTTATCGTGTAGGCATTGGAGAGGAAGAACCAAATCTGCTCTTTCTATCATAGCTATGAATTATAAATTAACCAATTGATTCTTCTTTCATATGGGAAATACATGCCCACTCGATAGTGTTTTTGTTGAAAATCTAGTGTTTTTGGCCCACTTGATAGTGGTTCGGTTACAAATCTACTGTTTTTGTTCGAAATCATCATTCTGTAATGTTTTAGTGTTTTTTAGCATTTCTGAACATCCTACCTAAATAGTATTATTATTGTTAAAGGAGTTTCTGCTTAAAACATGGAATTATCCTTCATTTTGAAGAGAAAAACAAATAATTCAACGAAGTAATAAAACACAAGGCGATCCATTCAAAATAATGAAAGTTTGTGTCGTATCTTCAAAATCATTTCTGAAAAAAAAATTTAGTACGCCACTAAAATTCTGTATCAGACGTTGTTTTTGCTCGCATTATTTTCAATAACTTCCGAGATAAAGAAGGGGTCCGAAAAGTATCAATTTCCAAAATTGCCCTCCATTTATGAACGGAAATAGTTATGCAAATATTTGATTTCCACAAAAATGTAGGATTTGAAAGACGCAAGGCTTTTTCTATAAATAACAAGGGAGAAACCATGCAGTCTCACCTGAAATGGGACTGTACCTCGATCCAAAGTTTAATATTTGAATATTGGGGAGAACTAGTTTTTTGATTTTCAACTCAAGAATTATGCTGTTTTAAAATGCAATTGACATGAGCAACCGAACACTAAGGGCCGTATTCATAGTTCATACTTGAGGGTGAGTGACAGTTGATGTCACCTTTAAAGCTAGTATTCATAAGGGCGATAAAAACTCACACTCACCCTCAAGGGCGAACTATGAATACGACCCTAAGTATGCAGAAACAATAATGGGACAACTTTATTGGAACATAGAAACAAAGACATTTTTATTATGTCGATATTTAATTAGATCGACGAAAAAATCTTGTAATCACACTGGTTCGAATTCTACCGATAAATGACTCTAGATGTCTGTTGTATATAGGTATTTACCATTATTTGCTGTCATTAACAAACTACTTGATTAAATAACTATTACTCATTCACATCATCAAACAGGTCTCAAAATAAAAGGTTTGTTCCAATTCACGAATAACCGTTCAGTGACCATCTATGAATCGTCAGGATTCAGCGCAATGAGTAAAATGAACACATTTTATACATTGCGCAGAATCCTGACGGTTCATGAACGATCATGAACGGTTATTTCGTGAGCTGGAAAATGCCTACAGATAGAAGGTATTTAGTACTCGAATGTGCAAGAAAAGTCACTGAAGCACTGAATCGAAGTAGATCCAGAAACATTGGCGGTTTCAGGAGGGCCAATTGGGGTAAATACCACCACCCTCCCCTAGGAATATCTCCATTTTTCATTAATTTTATTTTTGAATGAGATTTCATTAATTTTAAATATAAACTCTTCAACTTTTATTTTTGTTGGTATTCCCGTCAGAACCAATTTGGCTGAAAACGCCCTTGCAAGGACGAATAGTCAGGGACCGCTTGATATTTAATTGTAAACAGTCTTCTTATCTGAAGAAAGTGCTTTTCGAACTCCTCGAACAGCAGCTCAGTGCTGATCTGCTCACTGTATACTGTTTATACCATTTATTGGGAAAAATATACCAAGTCCTCGAAATTTTTGAACTAGGTTCGAATCAAGAAAATAATAAAGGATAAAAACTTGATGACTTCAGATTTATAATCTATTGACAGAGCAGTATATCATATACCTAATGATGCTGCTTCGTATCCTCAATTTATAATGTCTTACCTCCTTTCTTCTGAATGAACTCGTTCAGTGCGTGTGTAAAAAGTGCATTACTTATACAGTGCGTGTCAAAATTATGAAACAGATTCTTTTTTCCAGAAAAAAATACTGAAATAGATTGATTTTCGTTTCACTTGTACCTAATTTTATGCATTTCTGAAGAATTTTTCTTGCACCTGTGCCATCCTATCAGCCCTCCAAATTTTTTTAAAATGGAAAGCGGGTCATGTGGTACTTTTTTGGCAAGGTCATTGTATCGTTTTCTCAAGCGTGCAAAAATTTTCAAGAGAAAATCAGTAGTTCAAAGAGGTTTTCTGTATGAAGTGAAATTTAACGCGTTAATAGGAACGCAGGTTTTCAGTATGTGAACTTTGTCATGACTCATTTAGGTACTTTGAGACCATGGTTCCTGATGGAACCGAATGATAGTCGACCTTCAAATTTTGTTTATGCACAATTTTCAACCCCTACGAACAATTTAATGAAGAAGAACAAGAAAACAAATGGAGTGGCATCAGAAATTTGATTCGGCTTTGAAGTACCACCCGGAAAATCATTATCTACCAGATAAAATAAATTAAATTTTCAAATGACCATCATCGTTCTGGATGCAATAGTTTCACACATTCCAATTTTTCTGTGGGGTGGTTGAAAGGGCATGAAAGTTGTGCATGGAAGAAACTTTCATTCAGTGACAATTTTCATCAGGTACCATCACCTCAGAGTAAATGAGCTATGAAAAGTACACATACAGAAAACTTCTTTGAACTAACTATTTTTTCAGAAAAAAAATTTCTTCTAGAAAAATTCTGCACGCCTGTGAAGTAGATAAAAAGTACCTCTTGACCCACTCTCCCTATTAAAAAAAATTGCCGGTTTCAGGATATTGTTGCCAAATATTTTTCTTCTGAGGAAAAAAATTGTTGCATAATTTTGACGCGAACTGTATAAGTAATGCACTTTTTATACGCACTGAATGCATCCAAAAGGTGGTCGAACTGTGAGCCGCAAATCCTCTCAACGATAGGGTTCGACTCCCCGATGACCAATCCTGGGTCTAATTCAATCTGTCCGTGGGGCCGGCGGTCGTTAGCACGATAACTTTCGATGAGGATTATCCTAGAGACTCAAGATTTTCAGGGTCTGTTTGGAGGCCAAGCTTCGGTTAAGTTCGTTAACCAGCCAAATCGTACAGGGTGTTCCACAAAATATGGTCAATAAAATGTTTACTGTATTTTGGGGGCCACAGGCAGGATGCTCATTCTAAGCCTGATAAAAAATTTTTGCCGATGATGTGAATAGAACCATAAAAATCAATCAGAATATTGAGTTGAAAAAACTTTATATTTCATGGCAAGATATCCGATTCGACTGAAATTATTTTGTGAATGACAACATGGAAAAAACCCAAGTCATAAAATTTCATATTCGAGATTCAGGAACAACTTCTCCATTTGTCATTAAATTGAATGAGGGCACCCTTGAATCTGTTGATCAAGTAAAGTTCTAGGACTCTACGTTGACAAGAACTTGAGATGGCATCATCATGTGGATTATTTGTGCAAGAAATTGAACAATCATTCTATGCCTTGCATCGGCTGAAGGGCTCTTTACCCCTGGATGCCATAATCAACATCTATTATGGTCTGGTTTACTGTCATCTCTGTCATAATGTATTCTGTGGGGCTCGTCATCTGATAGTGAACGAATATTTATCACACAGAAGAAAAATTCGATTGATTTTTAATCTGAAACCTATGGAAACTTGCAGGGGGGTGTTCAGGAATTTCCGAATATTACATTTCCCTGTATCTATATGTTGAATTGTTTGTTGTTGTCCGTAACAACCTGGATGGCCTGATGACGTGCTCTGATTTTCATAACTATAACACCAGGCATCAGAATATTATTTGTGTGCCTCAACACAAAACCACCAAATATGAGTCGTCACCAAAAATGATGGGTATAACATTGTATAATCATCTACCCAATAGATTCAAAATACTGAATGATAAACAGTTCAAGAAAGAATTAAAAAATATGTTTATAGAAAAGTGCTTTTACAGTATAGATGAATTTCTTACAAGTTCATTCTAACTGAGGTTAAATGTTTTATTTTGTTTAATCCGAGTTATGAGTCTATATCATCATGTACTTTACTAATTCTGTAATCTTGACATGTCCTATACATCATTGTATGTCTTATGGATGAATAAATTTGTATTGTATTGTATTGTATTGATATACTAAATGTTCATGCAAATTTTCTAGGAGATCGTGTTTTATAAACCATAGAAAATTCAAGTGAAATATTGAAGAAAAGTAGGAATATTGAAGGAGAAGAAAATGGAAATTGAAAAGAAGAAGGTGAAATTCATTTTGTGTAAGATGAACCTTCATGCAAAATTTCAAGAGGATCGCATCATCAGAACCATAGAATTTAATTTTTTTAATTATCAAGTTTTTACATATGTCAGTTTTTAATTATTACCAAGAATATAATTTCGATCGTGCTAAATTTTGCATTTATATATTCAGTATCAACCAAGTCCTATTTTGAGGTAATAGCCTTTTGATCCACCAAAGAAGGGGAGCTCAGAAGCACCTGCTCAGGACTTCTATTTTTTCTATTGAAGTTTATTGTGCTTGATTACTCAGATCATCAGCACTACGGAACAGTTAGTGCTCTCATTCTTCCGATTTTTTGAAAAAAGTGCTAGTTCTAGGAGTTCTGTAATCGATGTAGTTTAGAGAGTGATGGGTTATCCCGCACCGGCAGATGGTGGATATGGCCGATCAGATTAATACAATTCGTATTCCATGAAAGTATTGCGAATTTCGAACGAATTTTGATGATTGGAGTTTTTGAGGAGAACACATCATAAGTATCAATTTTTTTGATGCCATGATTTTTAATATTAAAATTTGGTGTACAGGGTGGGCATATTTCGATGTTTTAGCACTACAACTTTTAACCAGAGGAGATAGACAAAATCTGATACCCACTTCTCGATCTATTTTTCTTAGAAACTAACAACAGTAGTATTCATTTTTGGCTACCTTCTTTTGTTTTCGAATTATCAGCGAAAATTGGAAAAGTGTCAATATCGAAAAAATTCATATCTCCGCTAATACTGATGATAGAGCTCTGAAATTAAAACATTGTACAGGCACTTTTTTACGTAGAATCCAGTGGCGTACACGCCTATTTTGCACCATTTCTAATTACGGAGCTATGACCCAAAGTTATGTTTTTTAAATGGAAATACTAGATTTTTGTGGCATTTTCTTCAAGCTTAATTTTTTCTGATTTCAAAAATTATAACATTGTATGGTTTGTATCACATGAGTATAGAAAATGATCAAAAACCTATTTTCATTTGAGTCTCAATATTTTCTATGGTTGAAGAGCACAGAAAAATGGAGCTTCCTATAACAAGAGCAGTCTCCTTCCGTCAATCTCATCATTTCTATGCTTTCAACTAATTTCTCCAAAAAATTCGAACATGGATATATTTCATAAAAACTTATATCTTGAAATGGATTTGGAAATAACCAAAAAATCCACATGATCCTCCGTTTCAATCGATATACTTAGTTATAATGAGATGAATGCAAGACGCAAGAGAATATTTTATTGCACTCCAGAATAAATACGCACAAGTGCTTAGTAGTCTATTTCAAATCGCATATGAAATTACGCATATAGATATGATTGAAGTTATCAATTCAATCAGAAAAGTAATAAAGGAAAATATTTTTCAATACCTAATAGTGATTACAATAAAAGGTTAGTAGGTTATAACTAAGATGTCTTATTTTAGACATCTTAGTTATAACTTAGAATGAGGGATCAAGTTTCACAGCAGTTCATCTTGGAGAAATTGAGTAAAGAGCATAGAAATGAAAAGAATACTGGAAAGATATTGTGGTAATAATACGATGCTAAATTTTTCTGTGCTCATCAACAGTTGAAACCATAGAAAATATTGAGACTCAGATGAAAATAGGTTTTTGATCATTTTCTATACTCATAGGTATTGATACAAACCATACAATGTTATATATTTTGAAATCAGAAAAAATTAAGCTTTCAGAAAATGCCACAAAAATCTAGTATTTCCATTTAAAAATCATAACTTTGGGTCATAGCTCCGTAATTAGAAATGGTGCAAAAAAGGTGAGTACGCCACTGGATTTTACGTAAAAAAGTGCCTGCATAATGTTTTAATTTCAGAGCTCTATCATCAGTATTAGCGGAGATATGAATTTTTTCGATATTGCCACTTTTCCAATTTTCGCTTATTCCTCGAAAACAAAAGAAGGTAGCCAAAAATGAATACTACTCTCGTTAGTTTCTTAGAAAACGAGATCGAGAAGTGGGAATCAGATTTTGTCTATCTCCTCTGGTTTAAAAGTTGTAGTGCTAAAACATCGAAATATGCCCACCCTGTACAGGTATTTTGACACTCCTTATAATCAAGGAATATAATGTTTTGGTTCTGAAAAATTTTTCACACAGAATATTTGTCTTTAAATTTCCTTCGCATAAAATTTCTAAGACTGACCTCTAATCGTGAAAAAAAATAATATAACGAACTTAATGCCAGAACACTAAAGACACTATTTTATTGAGATTGAATTTTTCTGAATGAGACTTTTATTCGATAGAAATTGTATTCATCTGATCGGCAATGTCTCCCCTTCACCTGCATGTGCAAAATTATCTACCATAAGAATTAACCTTGAAAAAGATTGTTTGGGCATACATAATCTAATATTTGTGCTTTCTATAGTTCAGTTCATTTTAGCAATCCATTAGTACCTATTTTATATTGTCAGAAAACCAGTGTTCCATGAAAAGTTATAAATACCAAAATGTTCTTCGAATATTGTTGTTTTTTCTACAAATTGCTTTCAGGAACATAATGTAGATATTCATCACTTACAGCATAATTACATCATTAGTATACTGGTCAGGAAACTTTGTTTCGTACTCGCCGCATCAAGATTTATTTTCTTATATGGGTATTTCTGTCATTCAATGCTGTATCGATTTCAAGAAGATCTGCACACAATCTCATGAGCGTTTATATTATCAACACGTTCACTAGTTAATAGGAATCACAAGAATCTCTTATTCGATTAGTTGTTTTTTCATTCTTTCTCAACCTTGAATTTTCAAGAAGATGGTTACACTCCTCTTCATATCTTGCTTTAACATCAGCTTTGTCTTTCATTTCACAATCAAACAATCTGAAAAAATACAACCAATGAATTCAAATTCCAATAGATCTTGTTACATTTATTACCTATGAGTGAAGTTACCAATACAAATGAAATCATTAGATGATTATTGATTTTCTTTTCAGCCAACCTTAGCAAGATTCCTCCATAAATTCCGATTACTAATAACTTCCATACTCAGACCACACAGCTTTTTTGAAATAACTATTGAAATATTGGCTTTTACTCACACGGTGAATCTTTCGGAAGGAATTATAGTTTCCTTTTCTGAGGAGATTATTTCATTACAAATGAAATTACTTTCAAGAATCGCAAGCAAGAAGCATCTTCTCTGGATAGTGCTTTCAGTACACTGGAGCTATTTATTTCGAATGATGTTTTCACACGAGCAGAATATATAATTGATAGCTCTAAGTTTAAGGACCTGCCAAGGCTAATTTATACAGTATGTTTCATCATAACTTGCACAAACGAATTTAGCGTCGAGATCACATCGGGAGAATAGTTTTTGCACATACACCTCGTTTTCGAATCATAAGCGAGATTCAGGTTGTTAACGATCAATTTTTATAAAGTGGGTGGTAGTCAACATTTAGTTTTTGGTCATATTGAACAATTTTTTTTGTGCTCCATTTTGAAACTCGCAGAAACTCTGCAAATTTCTTGATCTTTTCTCACGATAGCCAATTGCCAATGGATTTCTCGAATAAAGTCGATTTCCGATGATTTCCTTGAGAAATCATTGCTTTCGACCTTGAATTTTTCATCACTGAATCAAACCAAGTTGTTTCAGTTCACTATCCGCTCAAAATCCAAAACTCACATACATAAAAGCACGCTGTTTCTTAAGAAACAAGTGCCGAAAAAAATTCAAGGAGGAAATGAAGATTTGAAGAATGACAAATGCTCTCGGCCATCTGCTACTGTATAGATTCGTTAATGATTTGAACATCTCGAAGTTTTTATAGGTCATAACCTTTAAATACTTGCGACCGAATTAATGAATAAATCTTTTTTCCCACTTAAACTCTATTCACTTGACATAACACGCAGATTTGCGCTCCTCCCAGTTAATAGATTATTGACATTTCGAAACGTATTTGAATAAAAAGCAGAATCCTTTGTTCTACAACACTGTTTCCAGGAACGTATTCATATAGCATAAATATGAATATTATCTTCCTTTCTGGTTTCTTGGCGGTAAAAGTGATGATACCTCATGCTATCATCAGAATCTGGTGTGTGGAATGGTTACGATCTATAGTGAAAGCCACTCGTAAGGTTAAGGTCGACCTCGTAGAAAGAATTAAATATTATAACTGGTTTCGATTTACAACTTTGTCATCAGGTAAAAATAGAAAATTCGGTTGACTTTGAATCTGGAAATAGGGTCTGACCTCAGAGTAAAAAGTCAACTAAAAAAGTTTACTTCTTACTCTGAGGGGCTGATATTAAATCGATTAAAAAAATAGAGACATTACAAGATCACAAATCGCTGATCATGTATGTTCAAATAGCGAAGATCATATGATGAACTGAAACAACACAAAGCTTGTAATGACGGACCTGATAATTATAAAAGGAAAATTAAGGAATCCACATGTATTTTGTCAGGAAAAGTAGATAATTTGGTTGATTGTTCTGTTGGAATAGACCATATTTGTTTCTGTTTCAGAAACTAGGAGTAAAAAAGTTTTCTAGAAATGCTGAGATTATAGCTGACCTGAAGATGAATCGAGTCGATAGTTGAACAAATTCCATGCGGTTTCGCTACTTCACAATTATTCAAAAAAATGTCTAGATATATACACAGTGTTCAACATGACAAACTTTGGCTAAATTTCTTTTTTATGTACAAAGCAACTCATATCCATTCGAATGATTGAAATAGTGATTTGATTTTCGATTCGAGAAATAACTGAAGAATTCCTTATTTTCGTCTTGTAGAAGTGATCATTCGAATTTCAGTTACACAAGAATTATTTACCATATTCAAGTCTATGGATTCAACTGTCACCTAAAAATTTGTCGAGAATGGCATTGAGAAAGCCACGAATATTAGAGTGTTTTTCGCATTAAAGCAAACAACGTACTCCAATTTTGTACCACTTATTTTTTGGATACACCTATTTATGTTCAAAATTTTGCCGAATATGTCGAAAAGTCTTCGGAATATCAAATTCGTCAAAATTATTCTAACATGCGTTCAAAAAAACTCGAGGTCAAGTAAGCTGTGGATTCTATTTTTCCCCTCATAGACTTTTAGGAAAATATCGTGCGTTCGAAAAAATTCGAGGTCAAGTAAGCTGTGGATTCTATTTTTCCCCTCATAGACTCTTAGGAAAAATAGAATCCACAGCTTACTTGACCTCGAATTTTTTTGAACGCACGATATTTTGAAATTATTATTATTTTGAAATTATCTGGTGAATCAATCCTAACAAATTTTCACACCATTTTTTCATCGTCATTTTTTGTGCGAGATGAAATTGCCACTAAATTTTAGCAAATATTCGGGCTCCAAGCACTTTCTGAAAGTTTTGTGTCCTTAACTTCTACCGTACTTATAATGTTCAATTGTGTTAAAATATTTCTAAGTTATGAATAAAGAAGATACTGAATCGATTCGTACCTACGGAAGTCAAAGTCTTTAAGTTTGATTTCTGTTGACATGTGTGGATGTGGTGCAGATGAGGAAACAATAGATCATGCGGTTAATACTTGTTTTTGAGCGCTCGTTCTAGTTGAACGAGTGTTCCATAAAATATGGCCATTCAAAATTTTTGTTCCTTAATATCCCAGATAGAACAAAATCCATCGAAATGAAGTTGAGGCCACATGAAAAGAAGAATGTTTATATTTTCACAACAGGATATCTAATTCGAGTGATTTTTTTTGTGAATGAAGACTGGTATACTGAATTCTCATGCGAAAATTTGTGCCAATAGTGTCAACAGAATCATAGAAACTTCAATTGGAATATTACAAAAAGGAATCTCTTTATTTCCAAGACAGGATAACGATTCAAATTATATTTTTTTTGTGAATCAAGACTGATATACTGAATGTTCTTGCCAGAGTTCAAGAGAATGTCATCTAATTATTCATTTTTTACATATTTCAATTATTTTCAATAATTTTCAGAATATTATTCCGATTTTTTTGAGATTCTGCATTTGTATATTTGGTATCAACTCTTATATAAAATTTTTAGGTAATTGTCTTATTACTCCACCAACGATCAAGCCCTTGGAAGCTCCTGCGCAGAGCTTTTCTTAAATTTTCTATTAATTTCCAGATGGCTTCGAGCGTTCAGTAGGTATTTTGATTCCTCCATTCAATAATAATAAATTTGTTAGATTATTGCTTTCTGCTGCTTCCTTCATCTTGTTGTATTGTTTTCAGATATTTTATCGAAGTAGCCTCATGTGAGCAAAGAACACCGATAAATACATGGGTTTTATGGTTTCTTATTCAGAAATGTAATACCTACTCTTACTCGTGAGAATATAACGTTCGAGCAGAACACTTTTGACCTCTCATTCTTCCTCAGAAGATTTGAAATCGTTCTGAAGCATTCGTATCGCTAATTGTATTTTCCAAAGTCATAGCTTTTATCATTACTGCTTTGATAATAACCCAAGATATATGGTTGCCCTTTGGGTCATTGAGAAGAATATTTCGTATAGGTACAGTTAGGAAGAAACATCCATGAAAGATTCACAGCTTTTCATTCCAAATTACTCTAAATCATGGTCTACTTATCCTAGTACCCAGGTGCCAAGAAAACTTCAGAAAATTATTTTTTTTTCATTTCAACTAATTTTAAAAAATTTAAACGACTTTTGCAGTATCAGTTAAATAAGTTTTCTATAGGTCAGAGACTTCCGCAGTAGCAAAAAACCGTATAAGAAATGACATTTAAATTAATAAATATTCGAGTAGAGTTGCAGAGGTTCGAAGGAAAAATTGATAATATTGGAAAAATCTTATGAAGGTATAAGTCATCGTAGCTGTTTCCTCAGTTTCTATGAAATTTGCAGCAACTTTATTTCAGTAGTTCTTTGTAGGTATATGCACTAAATTGAAGTATGATTTCTTCGAATTCTTAAAATAATATATATAAACATGTAATGCTTCATGAAATGAAAGTTCTCAATCGGATTCCTCATGAAATCACAGCAATTGAATTGGTGAGTCGTGAGATAATAACAACAATAATTACTCAGTTAATTGTGTTGTACCTTGTACCATCCAATAAATGTTGTATTTATAAGGAAGACATACCTATGTTATCATCAAAGTAACACAAAATAATTTTGGCTTATGATGAAATAAACCAGTAGTCTTTAATTCCTCTAAAAGAATCATTACTTATGAATTTTTGTACACATTGTTCTAACAGGTATGCAAGCAGATATTTCTCAATATGTGGCGACAAAATAAGAATATTATAGTTGAAGGTGTTCCAGCAATTTGCACATCTCTTACGTTGTCACCAATGAATTGATTGCTTATGATATTTTATTTCGTAATCGAAAACTTGTTATGAGTTTGGAATGAGTGAAACTCATTTTGAATGTCAAGATGATACATCAACTCATTTCCATAGAAATTCCAATTATTTTTTATAGTAGCAGTCGAAGATTATCAATATTCTCAAACTACCTTCCATTTTTTCGCACATTTGTACCCAGAGAAAAATCGAGCCATATTTTGACTCAAATGTACCTATGTTAATTTTTAAATTATAAGCTGAAAGTTGTTTCGAACTTGATAAATAACTAATGAGGGGCTAAAGGTGACTACGTAGTACGTCAGCAAATTACATTATCTTTCGCGAAAATGGAGGCAGACACACTAAATTTTCAAAGTAGGTTCAAATGAATTGGTTGGACCAAATCCATCGAATATATATAATCAGTTATAGGTAATTATTCGAATTTTATTTTGATGGTCAAAACTGAAAAAACGTTGTGGTTTAGGATAAAATCGTTGGTATAGACATATCACAAAAAGTTTTTTCCAAAACTTCTTCTGGTACCTACACAAGAATGAAATATGTTAGGATTTATTACATCCTGTCAAAAAGTATAAAAATACTGATGGATTGTACAGGGTCTTTATAAATGATTGTAACAGCGGAGTTGGCTTTGGATTGCAGAATACCAATCTCTAACCAATCAGTGCATAGCATGATCACATAATTCTGTGGTTTGCATTATCCAAAGCCAACTGCGCTGTTACAATCATTTATAGAGACCCTGTATAACTAGCATACAAGGCGAAATAGTGCATCATTGGAAATAAACGAATGAATGAATTCGAATACACAATGTTTTTAATATTTTCACAAAATCGTTCATGTTACTAGGAATTTAATGTCAAAACTACGAATATTTGATAATTTAGTGATAGTTTGATTAATATGAACTCTCCGTGACAATCTTATATGATATAACTTGAATATCCTAAAAACTGAAAGTTCAACTATGTATACAGTGTGTTTGTAGGGAGGAAGCTCCGTTACTTGGAGAGAAAGAAATTTCTTATGAAGTGTATGTAGGTATAGTCCGTTCACGAAAGGTTGAGAGCATAGAAGGCCTTTCTTTATTTATCTGAAGTTGGCAGTATTTGCTGACATAAAATAAAATAAAATCAACGTTGCCGAATGTACCCGGCCTCGTCCAGCGAGCTTGCGATTTATCTAACAACTCTATGTTATATTGACAACATTGCATATCAATCTGACAAGAAAATAAAAAAATTTACCTAAAATTTTAATATACACAGTGGAATATGCCAAATTTCCATGGCCAACCGACGGCTCAACCTTTCGTGAACGGACTATACCTACCCAAAATTTGGTCTGAATTTTCATTAGTTCACTTTCACTTATATACACATTCGTGACAATCATTATATTTTTGTAAAGAGGTGAATTGTGGTAAAAAAATGCATTTTGATGTCAAACTCGAGCGTCATATATTTACAAGGTATATCTACACATGTTAGAAGAACTTAAATGAACAGAATTTTTTACTGATATTTGATGACTGGCCTGTATCCATTTTCGTCAGCTGTGTATTCTACGATCTGAACACGTCCATCTTGCAGAGGATATCTGTAACTTCCAACAACAGTGTGGGCTCCTTCATCGTTGCTGATCAGGCGCCATTGTCCTTGTTCTTGGGCAGCAATACCATTTTCGGTTTCATAACTGAAGAACAATACTTTGTAACGAAGATATTCAGAAAACTGAATTCGTAGATTTTTTGCATTTTTAATTTCAAAGCAAACAGCAGAATGAACTGTTTCTGAATTTCAGTATATTTCGATTCATTTTGTGCTCACAAGGAAATTTTTATTGTTATCGTTTAATAGCGAAAAGTTACAGTTTCATTGATTCATGGCTAGTCCAAAAAAAGCTGATGCTTCAATGTTCAATAATGAGGAAATTTAGAAAGTGAACCATTTAAATAAGTTCACTAACTAATATCACTAATAGTTTTCGAAAAAGATTCGAGAAATTTGAAAAAAAATACATTTTATGGTAAAACTCCAAAGACTCAAAATTCTAACGTTACAATTTATCTATAAAAATAGCGGAACACACAAAAGGATAGAAAAGTGATCCTATCTTATATTCGAAAAAGTAATTCAATCTTGAATATGCGAGTCACAGCGATTAATCCGGTACATAGTTATTGTTTTCTTTTATTCGACTTTTTAACCATGAATTTTCTTGGTAGCATGCGATTATTATCAGAAGAATTCGATTTTATAAATGCATATAGAAAAAAGTATCCTATCATATGTTAGAAAAAGTAATTCAGTCTTGAATATTTGAGTCACAGCGATTAATTAAGTTAAGATTACCTCTGTCTCAACATGATAATTATATTTTGCTTTATTTATAGGTACCTACGAGTATTTCAAAGATTTCATTATTGGACTATTTAGCCATGAATGTTCTCGGTAGAATATGCGAAATCAACAGAAAAATTTGATTACATAAATGGGTTGAATAATTACGTGGGTACAATATTTTTTGTTGTTTTATAGGGTATTTAGTAGTCCGTTTCTCAATTATAGCTAATGTAGTAATGTGTGATCGCATTTGTGTTAAAGCCTGTTTACATTAGTCAAGCGAGTTGATCAAGTCAGTTGAATTCAAGTGACTTGCACAAAGTTGAGCATGCTTCTACTGAGAAGCCGTTCAATTCAGCCGATCGAGTGAAACGAAAAGGGCGGTTTACACATTCAATTCGCTTTCAATTCAACTAAGTTGATCAACTCACTTGACTAATGTAAACGCGCCTTAACGTTGCAAATTGCAATACGAAATTTAAAATGATCTGTTTTAACAATATCCGATAATTAATAGCGTGTTATTACGAAGGCGAGAATTTATACACTCATATTTATTGAAAAGCTATTTAAATAACAGCTTATAGTATGTAACTAGAGTGGGCAATTAATTATCTTAGTACTCTTAAGGATGGGAATTTATTATAATTGGTTTTTTTACGAAGCTCTTTTAGTAACAGTTTACACGTGTAGCGATTGTGAATTCAGTATATTTCGATTCATTTTGTGCTCACAAGGAAATTTTTATTGTTATCGTTTAATAGCGAAAAGTTACAGTTTCATTGAATCATAGCAAGTTCAAAAAAAGCTGATGCTTCAATAATCAATAATGAGGAAATTTAGAAAATGAACCATTTAAATAAGTTTACTAACTAATAGTTTTCGAAAAAGATTCAGGAAATTTGAAAAAAAAATACATTTTATGGTAAAACTCCAAAGACTCATAATTCTAACGTTACAATTTGTCAATTTATCTATAAAAATGGGCGGAACAAAGGGCCCATTCAAATTGTTCGTTCGCGAGAATGGAATGCGAGCAGCTCATGAAAAAAATTCATGATTCATATAATCATTAACATTAAGCTATTGATCTGAAGTATTTTATTCTATTTATTGGGAATAAGTAGATCGTCATGTCAGGAATTTTCTTGTTACTTATTAACAACCTATTCGGTATCAATTCTTCACGTATATTTGTAACGTATCTCTTTAGTAAAATCAATTTTGTCATGATACGATCCTTTCACTTAGGCATCCTTCAATACATGCCCAGTAATAGAAGTTGTCTTCATGAAAGCCAGGGATATAAGTATTATACAAATCTACGAAATATTAAGAAATTTTAGCCATTCTTTATAGGCAGCACTGCTCCTACTATGTTATAATCAATGCATCATCGTGAAGTTGTTTTTGTGGAATTACAGAGATAAAAAATTCAGAAGGAATATTATGGTAAGTACCGCATCCACCATTTATATTTTCACAATCTTCACAACTTCCTTCGTCACCTTCGTGTGGCAAAGAATAAAATTTTTAATTCAATTCGGAAAACTTATAAGCCAACATAAATCATTTCTTGATTTCGTCATTATTCCAAAAAATATGGTCAAAATTTTGTTCCTTGATTTTACAGACAAAAAAACATCGAAATGAAATTATGCGGTCACATGCTCATAATAAGCCACATGCAAAACTTTGTGGTCATAGTATCAACAGAACCATAGAATATTCAATTGGAATATTGAAAAGAAGAGTTTAAACATCTCCAGAACAAGATATCCGATTTGAGTGAAATTTATTTTGTGAACATATATATATGATAAATTGAAAGTTTATGCATCATGCATCATCAGAACCATAGAATTCAAGTTTTTTCTAAACTATGGACTTCTCTGAATAATTTCGAGTTTGTCGGTTTGATCGAGCTGAAATTTTGCAGTGAAATGTTCAATGCCAATTCAAAGCAGTACGCATAATTTTGTGGAAGTTGTGTTAATAAAACCATAGAAAAGTCTATCGTTATATCAAATAAAATTCTAATATCGCCAAAAAACAGCTTTCAATTGAAATGAAATCGAGTTTGAGGATGTGAATTGGCGAAATGAATGATCATGCAAATCTTAAAAGGATTGTGAAATAAGAACCATAGAATTTTGATATTTTAAGTTATTGACTTTTTGCATAAGTATTTCATTTTTGTTTTCTCCGGAATATAATTGCGACCTTTATTCATATCTTCAGTATAAAGCTCAAGTCCCATACAAAATTTTGCTTCACCAATGAACTGGCGCTCATGAGAACCCCTGCTTAGGGCTTTTCTTAAATTTTTGATTTTTGTTTGCCAGACAGAGGGGAAATAGTCAGTTTCTCCCCAAATTTGGCAAAGTATTTAAGCCTCAAGTAATACTTACGAGTAAGCATAGCCAGTGCCGTCGGGAGCAGCATCTGATTGTTGGGACAAGATTCTTGCAGTGGCTTCTACATTAGGGTGGTGGATGGCCTGGATGGGTTGTCTATAGTAAGGGTTGATTCCTGACAAAAGAGGTTGGATGGTTGGGTTGATGACCACCTGACGAGTTTTGATTGGTGATTCAGCACCGTATACTACAGCTACAAGAGCGACGAAAATGGCCTGAAAATAAGGTTAGAAATTAATGAAAAGAATCGGACAGCTAATGTTGATTTTTCAGGAAGGTTAATATTTTCTCCGGAGAACGTTATGATTCGGTCATCTTTTATCATAAAAATCAAATCTATCGATTTGATCTTATTGAGCACAATTTTCGATTCACTAGACACTAGAGGGTGAGAAAAATGTATTTTATATAGGATAAAACCCGGATAGATGCCCCAGTTGGATAGATGCCCCATTTTCGAAATACCTAACTTCCAAAACACGTATCAAAAAATTAATTTTATAAGTAGCTGCTACAGTCACCCTGGACCTTAGTTTTGTAAGGGTTATTGTAAAGTGAAGCCGTTTTTCGCTAGTGTGTGCGATCATCTCAGTAGCGAACTTCACAAACATGCCAAAGTTTTAGAGGTAGGTATTTGCCGCTGCATAACTTTTGAAGTGGTAATAAATTCATATTTTTTTTTATTACACCAATACGGTGTTTCATTGAGTGTACATCTGAGTAAAAATAGTTAATTTATTAAAAAAAATCATGGGCATCTATCCCTATCGAAAAGGATAGTTGCCCTGATTTTTTGAGGTATAGGTGCCCCTTAGGATATTCAAACTAAAACCATATCTTCTTATCAAATTTTCGATTCATTGTGTTATTTTGATTTTAAACTTGATTCCTTGTTATTTAATTAATTTATCATGCATGTGTGGAATAATGCTTTATGTTAATATGAAGAATGCAACTTTTCGTTTAATATATGCTTTTGAAATTCAATTAAAAATGCACAATTGATGTTAATTTGATCCATGTTACGTACATAAAGTTGCTGTTTTAAGCATAGAAAATATCATTGTATTTAGTTGGGTTTTGGGTTTACACAGTATGAAGGGCATCTATCCCTCCCAGTTTTTTTCATGGTGGGGCAACTGTCCATACTTGTAGGCAACTATCCCCAAAGAAAGGGTTCTACAAAAATCAAATTATTGTGCAATTTGGGATTGCTATGTCAGAGAAAAGTCTCAGTAGGTATTCCAAATCAAATAATTGGGCTTCCTACACTCATAGAAATTACACATATAAAATCAATATTTTCAAAAATATGAGCCAAATTCAAAAAGTGGGGCTACTATCCGGGTTTTCCCATAATTCAAAGGATTTTAGATGCCTTGGAATATTTAAGTAACTTAGTCTGGAATAATAAATTTAGAACGAATATTTACTAGTTTACCTATTGAATAATATGTATCTCAAATACTGAAGATTTTCGCCGATAGAAAATATTTCTCGACTGAATAAGTTTTTTAACGAGTTTTTAAAATTGTGGTCTGTAAGTAGCACCGATGGTTCAATCTTCAATTTTTTTCATCATAAAATTCATGAAATATTCGCGAATTATACAAGGTGTTTCAAGGCTCACTCTTCAGGTTTCAGTCCGATTGAAAAATTATAAAAAGGATCATATGAATTCATTTAAGTTATGACGTGTGAAAGCTCATTCAGAGAATATTCTCACTACTACCTAATACCACAAGAGTTCAAATTATTTACGAAATTTTTTTCAAGTTCATAAATATTATGAAAATCATCCCGAGTCGCAGACAGGGAATAATATTCTGAAAATATTCGTGAGCGAGAAAAAATTCCCGGGTTTCATTTGACCCCGTTGGTGGTATAGCGTAAAAAATTCGACACCAAATTGTATTATACATAATATATCATAAGACATAGCGAGGAACCTGTAGGAGTGAGGAATTAGCCTCGTTGATGGCTTTGTAGATATAGGATTTCATCAGATCTCTGGAAGTGAAAGGCGAGCTGAAGAGGGTGCGGTAAGAACAGCTCTGTAAGGGGGCGCAATCTTGAGGTCGAAGTGAACTGTAACCCCTATCAAACTATAACTAACTATAACTATTAGACATAGACATTCAACTCGTTCGACTGAAAGTCATTATAACTTTAAAATAATTTCCAATTTGATTCGCTGTTAGGTATCCACGAGGAAAAAATTTCCACTGAAACTCAACCGTTGCGATGGTGATTTGTCAAAAATACACGTTTCGATCAGTTGAAAATAATTACAGGTGTGATATTTTCAGTGGAACAAAGAGATATGCTACATACACAAAAGGATAGAAAAGGTATCCTTTCTTATATTCGAAAAAGTAATTCAATCTTGAATATGCGAGTCACAGCGATTAATCCGGTACATAGTTATTGTTTTCTTTTATTCGACTTTTTAACCATGAATTTTCTCGATAGCATATGCGATTATTATCAGAAGAATTCGATTTCATAAAAGGATATACTTAGAAAAAAGTATCCTATCATATGTTGAAAAAAGTAATTCAGTCTTAAATATTTGAGTCACAGCGATTAATTAAGTTAAGATTACCTCTGTCTCAACATGATAATTATATTTTGCTTTATTTATAGGTATTTCAAAAATTTCAATTATTGGACTATTTAGCCATGAATGTTCTCGGTAGGATATGCGAAATCAAAAAAAAAATTCGATTACATAAATGGGTACAATATTTTTGTTTTGTTTTATAGGGTATTTAGTACATAGTCCGTTTCTCAATTATAGCTAATGTAGTAATGTGTGATCGCATTTGTGTAACGTTGCAAATTGCTATACGAAATTTAAAACTGATCTGTTTTAAGAATATCAGATAATTAATAGCGTGTTATTACGAAGGGCGAGAATTTATACACTCATATTTATTGAAAAGCTATTTAAATAACAGCTTACAGTATGTAACTAGAGTGGGCAATTAATTATGTTGGTACTCTTAAGGATGGGAATTTATCATAATTGGTTTTTTTACGAAGCTCTTTTAATAACAGTTTACACGTATAGCGATTGTGAATACTTGACTTAGTTGAACAATTAACCACTGTTTTTACTTTATTAATACACTGTTGGTAATATGATCCTCATGTTATAATTCACAGAAGGGAGACTCACGCGTAACAGCATTTTCATAACGAATTGGGAAATTTATTATCCAAAATTTGAAAATTTTTGCATTCTACTTTAATTCTGCAGTCACGGAATTGATTCATTCCGTTATAAATCCTTTTATTATTGAGTACGTATGTAAAACCACAAGAATAAACCAAAAATTTCAATACTCCATTCGAACGCATTTTTATTAGTAGCTATAGAAATACCTTTAATCATTAAAAAAATTCTTCATTGATTGAAGTGAAATAAAATTAAAATTTACAAGAATATTCAAAAAAATTGAGTACTTGAAAACCATAAAAGATTATTATATGGAAAATGATAATCTGATTAAAACCAATAAAATTGTAATTGTATTCTATGGACGTAATTGCGAGGTTGAACTCACCAATTTGAACATCTTTACTGATTCTTGTTGCTCACAACTCTGTCCAAGTTTTGGATCTCACACCTTTTTATACCAAATCTACGTTAAATTTGGTGTATCATCTTTGTAACCTTATATCGGATCCTCTTCAGTTTTAATATCAAGAACCTGTTCTAGAACACCTCAAAAATCTAATTCGGTAACAATCAGCAGATGAATTATGATCTCTGTAACAAATGCAAGGTTGTAGAAATAATAAAAATTCAAATTTCCAGCCAGCATACGCAGTTTTGGGAGACATTGCATTAGGTTGAATGAATAACAATTGGTTTTGTCGATTAAGTTCTAAGCAATATAAATGGGTATCGTTGATGATAGGCTAAGTTTTGTAACCGATACAATTCAACACTTCATTAAGAAAATTTTATATCTAAATTCTTCGTTATTACCATCTTCTGTATTTCTCAATTAGGTAAGAAGATAATGATTTTCGATACTAATTGAATAAATTACTGAAATTAAATGATGATTTGCATACTTGATGAGAAGCGTTAAGTGTTAAATATAAGTTTGTACAGCGAAGATGAGAAAATTCTTCATGTTTTGTTATAACTCTTCAAATAAAAACCCGCAATTTGCCATTTGGTTAGGACTAATCGTTGGAATTTGTAAAAATAACTGAAATTCACATTATTCAATGAATATTCGAAATACATTCACCAGCAAAATAATCGATCCACTGAAAAAATCGATGAAGTTCATAAATATGTTTTTTCTACAAACGTCAAAAAATGACAAGGTTCGCGCATTGGCAAGAATATGCGAAGTGACCCTTTTTTTCATTTCCTTCGTTACTATGACACCGTGCGCGAAGTAGTGTGCGAAATACTTACTTCGCACACTGCATGTAAACTATATGGGATTTTTATATTTTAACTTGGAAAATTTCTTGAAATCCACGTTTTCTTTAACATTGAGTGTTGCTTTCAACATAGAATATATTGCCCATATTTATAATACCTAATTACTTGATTTGGAAAAACAGTTCAAACCAGTTCAATATTTTTTTTCAAATTAAGCTAAGCGTTTGTAGAAAAAATTTTGTTTGCATCTCATGCGCGAAATACTTAGGTGATCTCGACTATTTCAGTTCTCGATCACCAAAGTAGCATTTCGCGCACTAGATACAAAAATAACTATTATTGAGTCCGATTTGATTAATTTTTTTTAAATCCACAGTTTCGAGTTTCAGGAAAACTTGACTTACGTCATTTATACTCGTTGAACCAAAATCTGTTTATTAAACTCTTCCTTTGAAACTATCTGTTGTTCCAACATGCGATTTCTTATTTTATCATCAAAGTACATTCCTCCTCAACAATTTCCTTCTTCATTTTCAACAATAGTGTAATTTTTGTTGATGATACAGGATACAGGGTTTTCAGTAAAACAATTAATTTCGCTAAGGCTGTGAAAAACATAACGTGTTTCCGCCTCCGAGCGGATAACAAGTGCAAATTCGTCTTGGCCTACTCTCAATAAGGTTTTGAATCAATTAGAGCATCACTGAGACTGAGCTGCTGCAAATTTTCAGGAGTTGGTGCGCGGATTTTCCTCCCAAGAACATCCAAACATTCCCAATTGGGTTCGAATCTGGGTTCAGAGCAGTCAATTGAATTCTTGGATATCAACCTCTGCTAAATACTCCCTGTCAATCCTACCCACATGTGGTCAGGCATTATCATGCATTGTTTCATGTAAGTTCACTTAGTTTTCAGTTTATTATCATTACGTTCGGATTTAAGGTTAAATCTGTGAAAGTACTTTTATAGCCATAGCGAAATTGTGGAATTTAATGTTGCTCTGAAAAGCCTGTATCTTCAACAAAAATTGAGCTATTGTTTTTATTGGAAAAAAATGGTCGAAAGAAGATGTGTCTTGATGATGAAATAAGAAATTACGCTGTGGAAAAACTGGAACACACCAGGGGGGGTTTTAAAGTTAGGTTGAAAAAACAGATTTTGTTCCACCTGGTATAAAATGACGTACGCCGAGTTTTCTTGAAATTCAAAATTGGGGATTGATTTTGATGAACCTTCCTACAATTGAAAGAAAAATTCCATCAAATCGGACTAAAAATACCTAACATGTTTATGAAAAAAAAACTTCATCGATTATTTTGAGTCGATTGATTATCAAGAGTGAATATTGTATCTGAAACTCATCTGATTCTTTGCAAAACTATTGTAACATGACGAATTATTGAAGTAGAATAAGATTTTTCGGTATTGATCGCAAGAACATATTTCCATATTGGTCCGATGTGTACCTAAAAAAGAAAATGTTCAGACGGAATACCAGTTGTGTGGTCCATTAGTTACTCTGACATTTTTTGTATCGATGGTAATCAATATTTTCAATAGGCCGAATCTTGAAAAGTGACTCAATTAAATTTCAAGACGATGAAAAGTTCATAGCAATCTCCTTATGTTCAACACCTAGGAGTAAATATTGTCAGGTGTTTTTTGGAAACGACTATTATTATTGAATTTCCTATCATTGCGAATGGAAAAATTGATGTGATTACGCAAAAACTAAGAAAATCCTTGAATATCTTTGATAAATTGAAAATAACTATTTTCAATATCTCCTCTATTATTTATTCCTCTGTAGACCAAGAATGGTACATTATTTCCAAACTTGCAGAAGATTCTGACTTGAATGACATTTTAAATCACTTCAGATCAAGAACAATTCGAATTATTCTTTTGCATTTATTTACCAAAGGTTTCTGGCTATGGCCCTGAACGTATCGTTACACCTACAAGAGGAATATGAATAATTACGAACCTATCTCAGAAGAAACCACTCATGTAACCTGAAAATTTCAAACCGTAATATTCGAAAACAAAATTATTAAATTATCCATAACTCGAAAATCATTAGATCTATTTGGCCGATAGGGTCCGGACCCCTCCAGAAAGTATTTTGAATAAGTACTTTTTTAGTGTTCCCAGACAAAAGTTGTCACTCGGTGAAGCTACCCCTCCCCCGAAATTTTTTTCTGGCAACGGCCTTGTGTTTACAGACGGCAGAATTATTTTTGGTATCGAACGCTCTTCAGTCGTCCAACTGAGCCGTTTTGAAGCACTTCTCTTTCGAAACTCGGAACTTACAGACATTTGAGCAAACCTTATGCCCCTTGGAACAAGAAACACTGGAGTAAAACTTTCATTTGATTCGTATGTTTTTATTTATTTGGAACACAGAAAAATGTAGATTGCATGTTTAATAGTAAGGTAAGTATCTATATGGAAAGTTATATTTCTTCAGGATTTCAATCTTCTTGATACTCCTTGTGTTTCTAATGACTTCAGAATAGCCTCGGGAATTGGAGGAGGTGTAGGTAAATGAGCTCCTTCTGCTTGGAACCCATTCTCATCAGCTCTATAAGTTACTGAATACACCACATTATCAGGTCCAGTGTACGTGAAGAAACCCTTCGCTTGCATAGCTTCGTTTTGTGTTCCTTTATTAGCCAGCTTTCCAGATTCGGCTGCTGATATTCCATTTTCAGTTTGATATCTGAAAATACCAGATGATATTTTTGGTCAAGGAAAACAATAATATACTTTTGAATTTCAGGTACCATGTTCCACCTTATTATTAACAATATCACTATAACAATTTTTTTCTGCCAATATATTTATTCATCTCAACATAAAAGAATAACATTCATCATTATATAAAAAAACTGTGAACGAGTTATCTCGCAAAATAATCATCATACGAGGCTACAGAGGGTCTTCGATGACAAGAAGTGGGAAAGAGATTGTCGGGGCTTGACGAGGCAGCCGTAAAAAGCATGGTTTTAAACGGAACCACAGGGCTACCTAGTCGAACCCCAACAATTCCTCCTTCTCTTCCCTTTTCCCTCTTCTCGTCGAAGACTATCTGCCGACTCCAGTGTGCTACTAGCCTAACCATAGACAACATAACCTTCAACCTAAGCCAACACCACACAGCATTTTGTATTCTGTGCCAGCACGCTTCACATGATTTGTTTTACAACAGAAGACCCCAGCTCAGTTTACCGAAGATGAGCTTTGAGCATGGAGATAAAAAACCTATTATGTTTTTCTCATTGAAATTTCTATCCAGATCACCTTGATTTTATTTCGAAACAAACAATATTTCGAATTCCTCAGTAGAATATTCTCTAAATTTTTCTATTCAGAAAATTATATAATTATACTTTCATATTGAGGACAATAGATCAAATAGTTTGCATTCAAATTATTGGGCTGATATTCAATGTCAGATTTAGAACAAAAATTTTTTCTGATTATCTACCACTATCATAAGGGTATATTACTTGAAAAAACCGCAATAACTGGTACTTTAACTTTATCTATACCACCGATTACCGTATATACATGATTTGTCATGTCCTATAGTCCTATACATGTGGAAGAAATAATAATAATATACTATGAAAAGAAGCACGACTTTTGATTTCGAAAGGAATAAGCATGGACCTCAGAATTTCCATCTCTGCTTCATCTCTCTCCTACTCATCAAAATTTCAAATGAAGAAGAGTATAGTAAATTGTAGATTGTGCGGCATATCGTTTGAAAGGTCTCTTCAGTCCACGCATAAATATAGTTACTCCAATCATTTTATCTATTTGACGGAAAAGAATTGGGACCCTTGATTAAATTCCTATATTCGTTAGAATTCGAAAACATATCAAATATCTGTAGTCAACCCCCCTCTCCTGAAAAAAATCATTCGACAATGAGCTATCGGTATTTTCGATAGTTTTGGCATCGTTGTCTCGTCACTGGTAGCAGCATAATCACAAGGAATTTTCCATGATTATTAAATCTTGAACAACCAGGCTAATCGTTTCAGAAAAAAAAAGTCCACAATAATAGTTCAGTTTTTCCTACTCGTCCGATAAAATTTTCTTACGAGTTTCTTTCAAGAAACTTGTAAGAAAATTACAGGGTATTTCAGGAAATTATATCATGAGGAATTTCAATTCCTCATGATATAATTCGCTGTAATTCCTAATTATGTTTGATTCTTCACTGCTACGAGTTACTCTTCCGAAAAAACAAAATTGAACCATTAATCTCATTTTCTTCTTCTCCAAATTACTATTAAATTAAGAATTGGGTATCTACATAATATTGGTTGTTTTATTTCCAGAATCTAATGCATCTCGTAGAAATGTATATAAGTGTAATTCACAGCTTTGCTTTATGTTCAATCATGTTGAAAAATTGCCGATTATGGTTGGGAAATCGAAAACCCTACAAACGATAGCACACCAACTGCTTTGCCCTCTCAAAATTTAAAACTATTAACATAAACACAAAATATTCTTGGTCGCGATTTCTCAAGAAATGATGATATTATATCCAACCTTCCTATTACCAGAAGGCTATAGCAAGTCTGAATCTCTAGGGCAAGCTGTAGAACAAAACATCTCACCCTCTTTGAAAATATCTATCTTACAATAGATAAATAGTGTTTCCATTTTTGAATCTTAATTATTAGTTTTTTCAACACTTCATCCGAGAATAATCCGTTAAAACAATGTTAAAATAAGTCAGAACGTGCACATCATTGAGAAAATAAACACATTCACCTCATGAAATCGAACATTGCGAGCAAACATTTCTATGAAAATAGGAGTGAATTTTGGTCTAGGTCCTACTGCATAAGTGGAGTGTAAAATGTAGATTTTGCACTCCAATGTATATTTCCAATGAATATCTCTATGCCTCATTGTCTAGATATTTTGATATTTTTTATTTCTTGTGAAGGGTGAGTATCGCATTAGGACACTAGGTATATAAAAAGTTGTTATGAAGCGAAAACCTTAAACTATAAGTAAAGAAATTAACCCACAAATTTTCCATATTTTGACTTTTTGAAAAAGCTTTTTTGTCTCAATGTGTAACATTTTATGTTTTTCACTAAGACACAAAAAATCTAAAATGAGGCAAATAAATTAAAATTTCTTTGTTTTTGAAGATTTCTCGTTGTGAAACATGCCTCACTGTGGACCGTTCTCTCCCAAAGGTGAATACTCAGGCAAGTATTGTCGGTTTTCAAGTCGGTAAAAACCTATTTTGTCCATAGTTTCTTAATCGTTCTGGTATGAGTATTTTACTGTCTCAAATAAAACTCATTGAGGTGAAATTCATCTATTAGATGTAACTCAACCACGATCCTCGAGGGCATGTAGAGCTTCTGCTCGATATTTTCCTACCAATAAAGCTGAAAAAAAGGACGAAATCTGACAAAATAATACTTACTCCCAGCTATAGCCATCTTCACTAACATCACCGCTCTGCTTGATTATCCTCCACCGACCATCAGGTGAGTTTCCAAATCTGTCATTATATTTCACAGGATTGTTCGTAGGATTAGTTATAAATGTTAGCCTTATAGGATTGTAAATTGGAATATTTTTCTTGGGTGGCTTCTTGTTGGCTCTCTGAAATCTGACCTCTCGTCCATTGAGAAGATCATTCGCAGAAGGATATCTATCATCGAAGGACCCACCGTTGCCATATTTTCCTGTAAATATACAATTAAAATGAATTTAATCATGATCTTGTTTATACAGTTGGATAACAAGTAGGTATTTCGTTTGTACTTCGGTTTGGATCAAATATAGGTACAGGTTGAGTTGGGAGAAAAAGACATATGTTGTTATACGATTCTCATTCGTTTTCGAGAGAGTTGAAGTTTGAATACAATAGTTGTAATGGTTGTACAAGTTTATCGAATCTTTTCGAATCACTGCTAAGGATCGGGATGATAACCATAAAATTTGAGAAAAGCCCTGAACAGGCACTTATGAGCTCTCTTCCATTGGAGGGGCAATAAGACTATAAACTCCAAATTTTTTTATTGGAATTGAGATTGTTACCATATAAATGCAGAATCTTAGCACAATCGGAATTATATTCTGGAAATCATTCAAAAAATTAAATATGTAATAATATATAGGTAATAAAAAAAATAAATTCTATGGTTCCGATGATACGATCTTCTTGTAATTTTGCATGAAGATTCGGTATATAAGTCTTCATTCACAAAATATATTCAACTCGAATCGGATATTCAATGGAATTAAAAATTTTTTAGAAAAGCCCTGAGCAGGAGCTTTTGGGCGCTTCTTCGTTAGTGAAGCAGAAAAACTATAACATCGAAATTTTATAGGAGACTTGCGATTGATACCAAACATACAAATGCAAAATCTCAGCACAATCGGAATAATATTCAGGAAATTATCAAAACAATGAAAAATGAAAAAGAATAAATGAAAAAAGTAAATTTTATGGTTCTAATAATCCTCTTGAAATTCTGCATGAACATTCAGTATATTAGTTTTCATTCTCAAAATGAATCGAATCAGATATTTTGTTATGGAAATATAAAGATTCCTCGTTCAATATTCCAATTGAATTTTCAATGGTGTTGTTAACACTATGACCACAAAATTTTGCATGAATATCCAGTATATCAGTTTTCATTCAATTTCACTGGAATCGAATATCCTGTTATGGAAGAATGTTATAAATCAAATTATGATGTTATGAAGATTTTTCTTTTCAATATTCCAATTGAATTTCTATGGTTCTGTTAGTAAAATGGCCACGAAATTTTGGATGAAAATTCAGTATATCGATCTCCTTTCACAAAATGAATTTCACGTGCATTATACATCTTTTCATGGAAATATGAACTTTTTTTTCAATATTCCAATTCCATGGTTCTGTTCACACTATGAATACAATAATTTGCACGAGGATTCTTATAAGCAGCTTGCCACAGTAACATTTCATTTCGATTGGTTCAGTTTTGACTAAGATATTCAGGAACAAAAATTTTTAATGACCATATTTCATGGAACACCCTGTACGATTTGGCTTGTTAACGGACACTATTATTATTTGAACACTCTGGATATCAATCCTCATTCATAAAATAAATTAAACTCGAATCAGATATCTTCTTATGGAAATATGAAGTTTCTTCTTTTCAATATTCCAATTGAATTTTTTATGGTTGTGTTCACACTATGGGCACAACATTTTGCATGAGACTTATTATGATCATCTTACATGTGGCCGTAAAATTTCGTTTCGATTGGTTTCGTTTTGTCTGAGATATTGGGGAATAAGAATTTTGAATGGATATATTTTATAGAACACCCTGTACAATTTGGCTGGTTAACGAACCAAATAGAGACATTTGTAAACCGAACCCACCCTGAAAATATCAAGTGTCTACGACAATCCCTTCGAAATTCGAATTTGACCACGAAGTCATCAGGGAGTCGAACCTTATCGTTTGAGACCATTTTTTTCGCCTCCAAAGAAGAGTATTACAGATATTTGGGCAAAACGATATAGCACTCGTTTAATGAGCGCTCAAAAACTGATGAAATTATTCACTACAGTGTACCCTGTGGATTTTGCTATCAAAATTGTTTTTTCCATACGAAACCAAGTTTTATTTTATTTCATTCTATTTTATTCATATCATAAAATGAAAGTTGTTATTCAATCAATAAAATAACAATATACTCATATCAATGCTGTGTACATATCATATAAGGTACACTTTGAGTAAGGATTTGAAAAGATTTACGTTGCTACATTCTTCGAAATGAAGGGAATTGAATTTTGTTATGCTGGAGTCGATAGGAGCCTTTTGGCCTAATTCAGTGCGCTAAACTTTGTCAGAGCTCTCCAGTTCTAACGAGAAATTTGACCATATCTTCTTCTCAAGGTGCTATATTCAGAAAGGCTCAGAAAAGGGATTTTGTTGATAGTGCCAACTTACGTCTGTGAGTTTTCATACAGGATGTGCTTCCTTTTCCGATACTCTTTCTTTCTACATTTGAACCGGCATCACTATTAGCATTAAGTTGTATATATTAATAAGCGACATAAAATGCCATTAATTATAAAAAGGATATCGAAGGTATTAGCAATATTTATTCATACTTGACTAGATGGTACTTTCGAAGAAAACAAGAACCAAGCTCAAGTTCTATGCTCCGAGCCGTCAATGACGTGACTGAAACTATCGATGTATGAAAATCAATCAATGGTTTCATAATTGCAGGGTTGATCCGGTATGATTGAAGTGCTTCTCAAGACGTTGTGGCTCGAATCTCAAGCAGAAAGATATCTTATATAGAGGGCGTAGCCAGGGGGGGGTTAGGGGATTCAAACACCCCCCCCCCCCCGAAATGTTTCAGAATTATTTTTTGTTGCAAAAATACACTTTCATTTTGCACTTAAACCAACTTATTTCTGAAAATCTGGTTAAAATTATTCGTATCACTATGAATTCTTGAAAATAACAAATACTTGCTACAGAAAGCAACCCTCACAATTCCCGGCACCTACAAATTCAATTGCCAAAATGTCAAAAAATTAATTCCTGGCTACGCCCTTGTCTTATATGTTTTCTTTATGATCTGCAGAGAGTTTATTTTTTGTATGAATTGATCAACATCAAAAGGATAATCAATCGAATAAATGAATGGAACTGTAGGTAAGCGTAGTAGTAAAAATATAAAATCCGACTAATATTGAACATTCAGGGAACATTTTCGACAAATCAGTCACTATACAGTATTCATCATATCAGAAGTTTTTGCACGCCTGTTCATATTGTATAAACGATCATTTACATATCGATATCCTGAGAGCTACCTACTCGTTTCATTTATCTATTTCTCCACTACTACTATATAATCTAGCCATTTTACGTCTGTGTGCTCGGACAAAATAATATCTATTAATCACTAGCGATCAATGAGATATTATTCACTGCTGTCAGATACTTTATAGATTTAGCTTTGATAATATTCTTTAAATTGGTATTTCTTTAGTATTCTAAAGTTCTCCAACTGACGAATATGGGTATACCTTGTCAATCGACGGCCGAATCTACTTTTATGGTATCAATTAAAGCATTTTTTATTACAAAATATACCATGACCAGTTCCCCAAAAATTTCTCATTTGTCAACTTGACTTTTTTCCCGCTTGTCATAAAATGGTCTGGTCGCGGTAGCCAAATATTGAAATCTTCAAGAAATATGTTCAGTAGTCGTGGATATAGTATGCTACTGGCTTATAATGGCTATTATCCACTCGGTGTTTTGGACCACTCGTAGCCTAAACTTCACCTCGTGAATAATAGCTATCATTTTACGCTCGTTGCATAATATAGGTACTATTGTGAATTCAACTTTTCTGTTTAAATCTTAAACCATACATGAAAACTTAAAATTTTCAGCTTGTCCTTTTTGTAACTTATCATGTTTATGATCGTTTGCTAGGCGAAAATAAGACAACTTCCAAATTTAAATAGGAAAGTAGTAGTCACGAATGAATAGAATCAGACAACAACAAGCGCTCAAATATTCTGACCATGCGTCAAAGCTCTCTTCAAATCTACAATTTTTCATAATTTAAAAAAATAACATTTTCAATATAGCGTTAATTATTGTCTTATATCATCATTTTGTTTTCTCTGAAGATTAGGTATCTAGTATGAAATAATAGCATATCAATGAAAACTTTTCGTCTTTTTGTAGTGAAATTTTGTGTGATCTCTGCAAATACCAGCGACAATACTTCACTAAACAGAAAATTGTTGAATACATTTTTGCAAAATAATATCGAATACAGTGAAGTGATGACAATTACTCATAAAAAATTTCATATAAAAGATTCCTATATCGAGTCAATGACCAAGAAGCCCTCTTATTCAACTATGAAATATTCGTTTTTACATCCTAGACAGGAGAAAAAAATAAAGTGGCACTATTCATGTCCAACAGGATGCTTTTTGCAATGAAATGATTTTGTTACTTGAATGTCAACTTTGTATCGCTAATTTTATTTCCTTGTAACGTTTATGATCCATAATTCGCAGTCATTTAAATCTTATTGCCAAGGAGAACCGAGTGATCTCTTTATCACAATCTGAATAGAAAACTGTAGCTTCGATCATTTCGCAAATGCCATTCGCCTGGAATACCAATCATTGTTTCGTGATGACTTTGACTCCAGATGATTTAATAGTTGATATTTGAATACTTCCAGTTGAAAAAATAAAGTAGGTGTGAAAGAGCGGTTATTATCTCTTCTTCTGGAACAATTGATTATTATCTTCGGTGATATCTAGTGAAATCTAGGAAGAATGTATGTGTTGTGTATAATATGATAATTGAAAAAGATGAACATGAACCTGATGACAGAATGAATGATGAATTATGTCTCCGCATGAGCATTTTGTGCATGCAAGAATGATTTTTAAAATATTATTTCAATGATGATGGTATGAAGCCTAGTCTTCACGTTGCGCTTCTAATCGGTACTATTTTTGTTTTTTTTGTGTCTTCTGAATGATGAAGATTTTTGCCTTTTGATTTCAATGCATATATACTGATGGACAAAATAAGCGCACCACCTAAAATTCGTTGAATTTTAACAATTGATATCTTTCCAATCTTTAGTCGGATTTCAACGTTTTTCTCTTTCAATTGTAGCTCTGTTATTGTCTAATTTCCTCCATCAAACAGAAGTCTAAAAAATTAAATCTTCATGTTGTACAGGGCGTTTAAATAATGTCATTTTTTATAGACAAATTTTAACGTCTTCTGTGGGCAATGCCAGGTTGCTGAGGCATATAAAAACAATGAAGCGTTGTAGCCTAGTATCTCTTGAGTATTTTGTTTTTTAAAAACCAATTTATCTTGAAATCGTCCAGAGATATTCAACTTTTTATCAACTCTTGTATTTTATGCATATGCCATGAATATCTTCGCAACCATTTGTCAGATTTGAATGTTTTTTTTTTCAGTTGTAGCTCTTTTATTGGCAAATACATATCATACTACAATGAGATGTTCAAAAAAAGAGATGCATCATGCTGTACAGAGCGTTTAAATTTTCGGGTTTTTTCCATTACAGTTTAACGCCTTCTGTGGGCAATACCAGATACCTGAGGCTTTTAAAAACTATACAGTGATGTAGCCTGATGTTTCCTGAGTATTTTGCTATTTTTAAAAAAGCAATTTAACTTGTACCCTTCCAGAGATAGGTATTCACATTTTTATAACATCTTGCATTTCATACAATATATTGACAATGAATATTTTCAGTCAAGTAGTACTGGGGTTTACAGTTGTCATAATTTTTTCTAATTAATAAAATTCATTTGAAAGTAATAATTGTATTAATTTTTTTACTTTAATATTTTTTTCATTCGACGTTGAATTCGTAGTTTAAGCTGATGTATGTATCAGATACATAGGCGACAATTTTTTGCTGATAGACGATAATTCCATATCGTGAATACTTTAAAGGGTTGGAACCCCAGTACTACTTGACTGAAAATATTCATTGTCAATACATTGTACGAAATGCAAGATGTTATAAAAATGTGAATATCTCTGGAAGGGTACAAGTTAAATTGCTTTTTAAAAAACAAAATACTCAGGAAACATCAGGCTACATCACTGTATAGTTTTTAAAAGCCTCAGGTATCTGGTATTGCCCACAGAAGGCGTTAAACTGTAATGGAAAAAAACCGAAAATTTAAACGCTCTCAACAGCATGATGGATCTCTTTTTTTGAACATCTCATTGTAGTATGATATTCGCCAATAAAAGAGCTACAACTGAAAAAAAAACATTCAAATCGGGCAAATGGTTGCGAAGATATTCATGGCTAATGCATAAAATACAAGAGTTGATAAAAAGTTGAATATCTCTGGAAGATTTCAAGATAAATTGGTTTTTAAAAAACAAAATACTCAAGAGATACTAGGCTACAACGCTTCATTGTTTTTATATGCCTCAGCAACCTGGCATTGCTCACAGAAGACGTTAAAATTTGACTATAAAACAAGACATTATTTAAACGCCCTGTACAACACGAAGATTTAATTTTTTAGACTTCTGTTTGATGGAGGAAATTTGACAATAACAGAGCTACAATTGAAAAAAAAAACGTTGAAATCCGACTAAAGATTGGGAAGATATCAATTGTTAAAATTCAACAAAATTTTAGGTGGTGCGCTAATTTTGTCCATCAGTATATTTTATGTTCAGGTGAAACAAGTGGTAAAACTTATTTGAGTAAGAATATTCATGGTTATCCCTCTTTTCAAGTAAATTATCAACAATGAAAAATACTTTACAACTAGTTATTCAATCGAATAGTTTTTGATATCTGCTATTGATGACCAAGATGTTTAACCTTACAGTTCTAAATCTTTAATCGCTAGATTAATGAACGAATTTATTTCTTCCGCCGACCTCATCGTGAATTGAGTTTAAATTTTGATTGAAAAACATCATTATTTTGAATAAATGATATACATAAGTTTGACGAAACATAATTTTCTATGTTTCAGTAGAGTTGTAACAATACTCGTATTGCTTTGGAATACTACTATAGTCGGTAGCTTATGCCAACCATATATTAAAAGTTGATGTCGACGGAAAAAATGTTTTCGAAGAAGGTTGCTCAAGGAAACTGAGTTGCCTTATTTCGATTTCAGTTCATCACTTATGTTCCACATCCAGTAATGTTGACTTTTCTCAGTTTTCTCAGAAACGATTGGGGCAAGAGAATGGTTTAAGTAGAGTGGGCAAGAAATTATTATTCTCCATACTTGTTTTTTAATGAATACTCAGCAAAGTTTGCCTATTCCTCTGATTTATGATGCCGCAAATGTTGTTTTTAGATAGGTATTTATTCAACACAAGCTGTCATTTTTTGACATTTGACGGTTATCAACTACGCCATTAATAAAAATGAAACGATTCACACTTCAATAAGACTTTGAAATTATTGAAATTCGCTATAAAATGGTGAAAATTTGGCAGAGACGGTTCGTGAAACTCGAACATTTTGGGTCGTCGTGAAGCACCTTGTTGGACAGCGATAAAAAAATTGATGGAAAAATTCGAGCTGTTGGGGCAAGTTAGCGATGTGAAGAACAAAACCCGTGCACGTCACTCAAGAAGAGCCGAGAATATTGCTGCTGTAGCCGAAAAGCTGAAACAACAGTTACAGTGATTGGATTGCGGTATTGAGAGATGATTAATGATTTTTTCTGGCCGAAATTGGATAGTATTGTTCTGAACAACGTTCACTTTCAACAAGACGGCGCTACGTGCCACACAAGCAACGAAACCATTGATCTTTCGCGGGAAAAGTTTCAGAACCGTGTTATCTCTCGAAAAGGTGATCACAATTGGCCACCGAGATATTGTGATTTAACACCTTGCGACTTCTTCCTTTGGGACCACGTGAAAGAGAGGATCTACGTCAATAGCCCAGCGTCGATTCAAGACCTCAAAGATGGAGTTCGTGAGGCTATCGAGGACATAGGACAGCCACTTTGCGATTTGGTTATGGAAAATTTCATTGAAAGGATATGGTCCTGCAAGCAAGAATTGGCACTCTTGTTAATATTGATGAAATTATTATTCAAATTTCAGTTTGTTGAAAACATTCGGTTTTATTCAATTATCTATGAAAGGGCCGACAGTGAACACGATTAGGTACTTCCGAAGGATCGATATCAAAACTTAAAATTTTTAAATAGGATTTAAATAGACAAGTTGAATTCATCAATGAGTGGAATGAGGCCACTAGTTCTCAGGATATTCAAATATGAATTTCTTTTCCCCAATATGAACGAGCGCGCAAAAATTTACATTTTCAAGTCAAAGCTGACACCAATTATTTGTGATTATTACATTCATTCAATAAATACTATTATCAAACAATATGATCTGCTGTTGACTATTTACTGATAAATACCTATTGAAAACGTGAAAATGAATAAGATAGCCAAAATAATAATCCGAGGAAATTTTTGGCGAAAAGTCTGGTTATTTAATGGACATTTAGTACAATTAACCAACCTTCTACGAATATGAAAATTATTTATCGACCGTAAATGTTATTAAATTGAGAGTTTATTAGGATTTCTCGGTCGAAGGATCAGTGATACACTTTTATTTACCCAAGCTTTCGGTAATTTTTATTATTCTAATCATAAAAGCGCTATTAAAAGAAATCTAATAAATTGTGCCTTAGCGATACATGCAAATAGTCATGACCATGTAATAAACTATTCAGGCGTCAAACTTCTTTTCAAAGAACCACATTATACAAAGAGACTTTTTCTAGAAATGTTGGCCATTACAAATTCTATAAATACAATGAACACAAAACAAGACACAAACAATCTCAATAATATATATTCATACTTAATTCAACTATCTAAAAATACACATACACCATTTCGTGATTTGACAATACAAGATACCATTAATGACTGAAATAGTTGTCAAATATGATTAGCAATTGAACTTTCAAAAAAATACTCAACTATAATTCCATAATTTTCATGTATTAAAGGCAACATTAAAATTTTGTATCTCAGTGAGATTGAGATTACAAAATATTTTACTACTACTAGGATAAAATCACACCATATGTATGTATAATAATTTTGTCACTTTAGTCCCTTATAACAGTATATTTATTTGTAGATCCTTGAGAAAGGTAATAAAAATTACCGAAAGCTTGGGTAAATAAAAGTGTATCACTGATCCTTCGACCGAGAAATCCTAATAAACTCTCAATTTTATCAACCTTCTACGTTTAATACTTACCGAACTTATCTCCTGAGTATCTTCCTGTACCATCGTCGTGATATATTCCGCTGTAATCTGGAATATATCTTCCCGAATCGTCTGGAATGTATTGCCCTGAATTGTCTTCTCTGTAGGAACCATCGTCATCGTTATCAATAACAGCAGAGTCCACGACGCATAAAGCAAAAAGACAGACTACCTGAAATCAGATTTATTTTTTAAAACCCAGCTGATGAAATCCATGGGATCTATCACACTAACCAATCCAGAAAATTTTCACCTTTTATTATTTTGAAAGATACGGTATTTTTATGCAACCCAGGAATTAGCAGATTTTGACGATTCTGATTTTACAGTTGCTATAGGCGCCGACATATGTTGAGTTCATTCTAGTAACTATGTTCAATACCGAACTGAATTGAAAAATCTGATTGGGAATCAATAATCTAAACTCGAAACATCCAAAGTCCCTTATGATCAACTGAATTCTGGCTTTGCTGATTCTATGAAACCTATGGAAAATGTTACGCCATTTCGAATTTATTTTTATTCAATGAATTGTCATAATTGATTTTGCATCGAACAAACTCATATTTATACAGGGTGTTCCTAAATTGAACGTACAAACGAAAAGGGGAGATTCCTTAAGTGAGTTTAAGAAAAAAAAGTCCCATAAACATGGGTTCCAAACGTTTCGTTTTCGAGATACAGGGTGTTAAAGTTTTAATCAAAAACACGTGTTGATTATACGAGTTTATCGAATTTTTATGAATCATCGCTACAGATCAGGAAAATTTCCATAAAAACTGACACTGAATTCATTCACCACAGCTTACAAAGTGGCCCATCATAATTTGGATTTTCACGAGGATTTCGAGAGAATCGTTCAAAATTTTTTTCTCGAAATCGTTGGTAGATACGACAAAACTACAAGAGACCGAAAAGTTTAGTATAAGAACAAAGCTTCTTTTACATTTTTTCAAATTAACAGTTGCTCACCAATAAAAAGTTCTGCAGAAGAACAGGTGGCAGTGTTCCAGAAAAAATATCACCCTGTAGATCTTCTATCGAATTTGCCATGTCACGTGGTGAGAACTCTCGAATATAATATCTATGCCAAATTTCAGTTGAATATCTTGTGAAGTGTAGATACTATGAGAAAAAAACTTGAAAAAAATGCAAACTTCAACACTCTGTATCTCGAAAACGAAACGTTTGCGACCCCATGTTTATGACACTTTTTTTTCTTAAACTCACTTAAGGAATCTCCCCTTTTCGTTTGTACGTTCAATTTAGGAACACCCTGTATATCAATAATTTTTCCTAAAGTATCACTTTTCGATTTTCATCAAAATATTTTAACAAAACTTATTTATAACAAAATTGCTTCAGCAATAATTTTGACCATTAATGATTGATGGGACACATTTTAACCCAAGGCTTAACAAATTATGTTTGAGTCGTCTTTGAGGATGAATAACTAAATATTTGTAATTTCAAATACCTTGCCTGAAAGAGTTAAGTTGATATTGTACCTATAGTTGATCACATATTATGCATACTATAGCTGAATGACATCTCAGAACACCTGTTATTTAACATATTATTGAGAACTATTTCCTGACAAATGATTCGTTATCATTGTGGGAGAATTCGCTTCGTATTTTGTTCTCTTCTTTTTCGATTTTGAGGAAAAATAATAATCTTCAAATTCATAATATGATTTTGTGGGTGATTAACTAAATGAATAAAAAGGAAGAGATGCCAATGAATCTGATGATGAAACAATGGTCAAATTTGAAAATTCATCTGTGTGGACAGAAATATGGAGAAAATTGTTTCCAGTATATCGTCACGTCAGCAACAAATCCTGTTTGTGAAAACAGAGCACATTCGATGGTTAATGAAATTTTTCGTTATTTGTTTTCTGGCTCATTGATTTTTCCACTAGTTCTAATGTCTACATCTGCGAATATTTTTGGTTGACCTGCCTTTACCACCACAGTTTCTTTTTAATTGATTTTTCATGGCAGATTTGAGTTTCTCGAAAACGCTTCTGTTCCTTACATAAGAATCTAATGATTTTGTGCTGAGCCAAGAGGATACTGAAACAATTTCGCTTGAATAGAAGTGATTCTATCCTTGAAATCGTTATATCTGAGTCCTGGATATCTGAGTTCAATAAAACCAGAGTGGTAATCATTCAAAATTTGGTTTTCAAATTTACTATGAGTTATGAAGTCGATTCGATTGATATTTCTACATATTCAATCACACATTCAGTACCCATAGAAATCATTGCGCATTTTGTAAGTATTTAATATCTTTGAAATCGAGGAAGGAGTTTAAAAAAGGTGTTCATTTAAGAAAAGAACTATTCAATTTATTCACAACAATAATGCCTGAAGTACATATTTATGAGGTCCTCGAACCGATATTATTTCAATGCGGAAACTATAGCGTTTGTATTTGTTTCATATTATCTGAAAAAAAGGTTTCTATTCCATATTAGTGAGAATCTGGCTTTGAACAAATCTTTAATGCTGAAGCAGAAATTAATTTTTTTCCCTTAAAAATCAAGGAAAAAAATCCGGTACTTTTTATATCTCAGAAAACAACAGAAATTACATTACAGAATTCGATATAGAACATCGTTGAATAAAAATTTCGGTAAACTAAACATACATAAAACTTATTACACAGTGCGCAAAAAAATTACAGAACAAATCATTCTCTCAGGAGAAAAATATTATTTGATGACGAAATCCCGAAACAGGTCAATTTTGTTTCACTTTCATCCAATTTTTATGCATTTTGACGGACCATCAACTCTTTGAATTTTTTTAATAGGCAAAAAATGAGTCTTGTGATACTTTTTTGGCAAGGTCTTTGTATCTTGTTTAAAGGCATGCTGAAATTTCCAAGACGAGCATGTTTTTTTGCAAAATTTATTAGTTCAAAGGGGTTTTCAGTATGTGCACTTTGTCATGGCTCATTTATTTTGAGACGATAGTATCCGAGGAAATTTGTCACCGAATGAAAGTCGACTGTTACAGTATTATTAATGCACAACTTTCAACCCCTACGAACCGTCCAGTGGAGAAAAAAAGGACATTGGAAATTAATTTCGACATTGAAGTTCCACCCGGACTATCATTGTGCATTACAAGATAAGTTGAATTAAATGTTCAAAATGACCACCATCTTTCTGGATGCAATAATCACAGCAGCTAATTTTTCACGTGAGGGGTTGAAAGTTATGTTCAAAAAAACGGTAATGGTCGACTTTCATCAGGTGACAAATTTCATCAGGTTCAAAGTAGATGAGCCCTGACAAAGAGCACATACTGAAAACCTCTCTGAACCAACTCCAACATAAATTCCTCAAAAATGGCTAGAATTTGGTAGAAGTGAAACAAAAATTGACCTGTTTCAGGATTTTGTTTTGAATGTTTTTCTTCTGAGAAAATAATTTTTTTTATAATTTTGACGCGCTCGGTATATTTGAAAATGAAAAATTTGTAGCTGAAGGTACTACAACTTATTCTGCAATTCATTAATTTATACGCTTACTGTGGGAATATTTCTTGCAATTATCTTCATAACACTGACACATAATAGAATACAATACTTGATGCATACTTAAGTCCTACGTCTTCACTTGATGAGAGTAGTTGATTTAGTTGAGACTAATCTTTATGTATTTATTACCGCTACATACTTCATATTTTCAAATTGGAATACCAATGAATGAGAATGTTTTCCACATTAATTTTTTTTATCTTTATAACTATCTAAAAAATCCTATTTTACCATATATGGTGAAATAGGAACCCAATACAAATAATATTTCTTCTTTCATAGGGCCTCGATGTCATGACGATGATGAGACGAAATTTATTTCTCTTTTAGATTGAGCAGAGTACCTACCAAATTCCTAAAAGAAGTTGAATATTTATGTATTTTCGAAATGTGTATGGGAGAAAATGGCAATCTGAAGGTCGAAATTTAAATATACAGGGAATCCAAAATTACGATACCCAGATGCAATAATTCTTCTCACACATTAATGTGTGCTGTTCGGTTTGTTCAATAAAACGGAAATTTATGGAGAATGCTTAATTTCGTTGGGTTTATTAGGAGGTCTGCAAATTATAGGGTGAATGATTTATATTTCACCTGATAGGAATGTTGAATTTACACCATAATTTATAGAATTGAAGGAACGTAAAATCATCAGTTACGTAGGTATGATATGGAGTTTCGAGGTATTGAAATCGATCATTACACAGGTTGTTTCTGAACTGATTCGAAGATTTAAGGGAATGATTAATCAGGTTATTTCATGAAAAGAATATTTTCAGAAATGTAGGTCCAGAGATGCATCCTCTTCAAGATTAATGAAAGTGGTACACTGAGATATATATTATAACAGACCGATTTCTGAATTCTTCGATTAATTAATGATAACAAATATGTGTTGCCATTTTATCGTGTGGACCGCCGTTTTTATATAAAAAATGTACAGAAAGCTCTGAACAGGTGATTTTGTGCTCTCGTTCATTGGTAGACCAATAATGTAATTACCTCAAAAATGTTTATAGGATTTGAAATTCATACTGAATATATGAATGCAAAATTAGTGCACGATCGGAATTTCATTCTGAAAATTATTCAAAAAATTAAGTATCTAAAAAATCAATAAATAAAGAAAATAAATTCCGTGGCCTGAACAGTCTTTATATCATCAATATTCATTCACAAAATATATTTCCACTGGAATCGGATATATTGCTATGGAAAAGGGGAGTTTCTTCTTTTCAATACTCTAATTGTATTTTCTATGGTTCTGTTTTCACTATGGCCACAAAATTTTGCATGAGGCTCTTTGAGAGCATCTTACATGTGTCCGAAAAATTTTAAATGGCCATATTTCATGGAACCCCATGTCTTGTACGATTTGGCTAGTTAACGAACTCAACCGCGGCATTTGGAAACCGAACTCACCGTGAAAATCTCTAGTCTCTAGGACAATCCCTTTGAAGTTTATCGTGCTCACGGTCGGGTGGACGGCCTCACGGACATAATCGAATTTGACCACGGATTCGTCATCAGGGAGTCGCACTCTATCGTTTGCGATAATTTTCGGTTCAATATTGGAAAATTACAGACTCGTTTAAATAGAACGTGGTAAAATTTTAACACCCCGTATCTTGGAAACAATGAATTTCTTCGTCATTACATTTATAGAAGGTTTTATCCATTAAATTTTCTGAGGAATCTCTCCCTCTTTTTCCATCACTTCAGAAATATAATTATATGCACGAACGAATTAAAATATAAGATCAGCAAATTATCAGCCATTTTTAGAGAGTCTTTCTCTCATACAGTTTTAGCTAATAATAATTAGAAAATAAAATCAAGAAAAATTCAGTAAAATGAAGCTGCTCCCATAAATAGCAATCCGTTATTGGGGATTGAAATTATAATCAATATGGGTATATCAAAAACTTGATTTGTTTATGTTTCATTTCGAGTTGTAATTAATGATTGATACGAATTCAGTTCTATGTTGTGTTTTTTGACCGAATATAAAGTATTTTGAACATGTATTTATTTCTAACTCATTGACATTTCAGTTCTGAGAATATATAAAATATTTCAAATCTGCTAAAAAATTTAGTTGAGTTGGTAGATTTCCAACAGATAATGTTCCATCAGAACATACTAGTGTTTTTATATTTTTATCGTCTCCCTGTCAATAACAGGTGATTTTTCATTGAATAGTTATTATACAGGGTGTTTCATCATAAACTGGACAAACATATATTTTCGTGTAAAGGAATTCCGGAGAATCATTTTTGCCTTATACAATATATCCCGTTTTCGAAGCATAAGCGAGATACAGGGTGTCAAACGTCATTTTTGAACAAGATTCATATGAGTGTGGTCAGTTATGTATAACACTTGGTGTAACGGTTTTTATTCAAATCTCAGTATTTTTGGGTTCTCTAATCAGACAAGTTCACGAACTCCGAAAAAAAAATACAAAATGGCGGAAGACCTGCAATGTTCCAAATTTTTTATTGCGGTTGTCAAATTAACTTTTGTTTTCTGAATGAACACAATTTTCTAAGAATTTCTATGAAAAACTTTTTTCAAAAATCGAACACACATTTTTTTTACATGTCTGAAGCGACGAAAAAATTTCAAGCTAAATGGATAAAATTTTGTACTTCTTGAATTATCAATCACGAATATGAAAACAGAATTGTAAAATATCGAACGGTTTCGTTACTACAGTCATTCAAATGTTTCGTTCAGACCTCTGAAATAATGAAAAAAAAATGTTTTGGGTTCTAGAATCAAAATAATTAAATTATTGGCATCCAAATGTTTTAGATGAATTTATACAAAAAAAATCGGTAAAACATAGTTCGGACTCGAACCTTATAGGTTTTAAATAGGGAAACGGCACTGTTCTGAGGATAATATTATTCGTTGCCAGGCAACGGTATCTCGTAGTTCATAGAGTTTGACTACTTGCTAAATTATATTCACTGAAATTCAAATACCAGTCCAATTCTATGAACTACGAACTGCCGTTGCCTGGCTTCGAATATTAATATCCTTGGAACAGTGCCATTTCCCAATTTAATACCTACGTCGGTTCGAGTCCCAACTATGTTTCACTGATTTTTTTTTGTAAAAATTCATCTAGAATGTTTGGACATGCAAATTATTCAATTATTTGGATTCTAGAACCCAAAACAATTTTTTTTTCATTTTTTCAGAGGTCTGAACGAAACATTTGAATGACTGTAGTAACGAAACCGTTCGATATTTTACAATTCTGTTTTCATGACCGTGATTGATAATTCGAGAAGTACAATTGTACAAAAGTTCATCCATTTCGAGTGAAATTATTTCATCGCTGTAGACATGTAAAAAAAATTTGTGTTCGATTTTTGAAAAAAATTTTTCACAGAAATTTTTAGAAACTTGTGTTTATTCAGAAAACAAAAGTCAATTTGACAACCCCAATGAAAAATTTGGAACATTGCAGGTCTTCCGCCATTTTGTAATTTTTTTTTTGGAGTTCGTCAACTTTTCTGAATAGAGAACCCAAAAATACTGAGATTTGACTGAAAACCGTTACACCAAGTGTTGTACAATGTACATAACTAACCACACTCATAAGAATCTTGCTCAAAAATGACGCTCGCTTATGCTTCGAAAACAATGATTCTCCCGATATCCTCTACACGAAAATATATGTTTGTCCAGTTTATGATGAAACACTCTGTATAATTAGAGAAAAACAAAACGGCGTGAATCTCGTGTGTTCTTTTCCTTCTGAATAAACTAATCAAATTTCATGGTAGGAAGTAAACTTCACTTCTTTCTCTGAGAATCAAATGGACACGTAATGTTAAATTCAGTAGTTTCTTATCCGTACGTACAACGAAAATTACTAAGTAGAACACTGATAATCTCTCAATATGAATACATTATCATGGAAATTACAATGCTCCTACGCCGGTGTACCATCACCATTATGCAAAGGTACTTACCAGCACTCTCATTTTGATCTTATTACAACTAAGGTTCAATAACAACTGACAAGTGCACTACACATTCTTTCATCTTTTATATGATATTCAAGACAAATTGGCATGTTTTAGGGATGCAAGTTAGGTGTTTGTTGAAGGAGTGCTTTAGATAAGGATCTTTCGTTGTTGTAGCTTGTAACAGATCATAAATGATATTTATGAAGGATGTTGCCAATAATTTGAAGGTTGTTTATTTGTGATTGTTTCATTCAGAATTTAGATCAAAGATGAACAGGATAATTTGGAAAACGATCATGTATCAGCTTCTAGTTTGGAAATATTCACTCTTCTGAGACATTGAAATTTTGTGATGAATAGATTTCATCATTCATTATTCTTGTACGCCAAAAGTTCTCAATATTAAACAAGACGAAGGGTATAAATCATGTAATGTGAAACGATCCGGATAGAGATACTACTCTGTGTACTTCTGTTTTGGATCAAGTTTTCATATGACCTTCATCTTAAGCAGTCTTGCAGGGGTCATAAAAGAAAATTTAGTGAAATGCAGTTTCACGAGAGTTGTGTCCCATGTATTTTTCTATTATGTAATATACAAATAGTTATTTATTATACAAGGGAAAAAAGTATCAGATTTTAGCTCGAGGTTATGTGGTCTCCTGACGGGAAGCAGAGAGAGACAAAAAACCGAGAGATAAAATCTCATATTTTTCCCTTGTATAATACTTTTTTTCTGTGACAGAAAAAACAACCATTTATTCGTGGAAGAAATATAACTTTTCACGAAATCACTTTTTTCCTCGGGAAAAAACTGAGTACTTCTTTCCCGGATATATAGACTCACTTTTTTGACCGATTAAAAAGTAATTTCGAAAAAATTTATATTTTGTGACCTGTCAAGAGATATAAAATGACAAATTTTTTTCCCGTCAGAGAAAAATAGTATATTTACAGCATCAGAATAAATTACATGCTTGTCAATCTGATCTCTAGGGAAAATGTAAGGAACGCTTAAATTTTCTATTGAAAATTTTAAACAATAGGTTTCCTCTCGCTTGTTCGTTTGGACGAAATATCTGTAAGTCTCGATATTCGATCAGGAAGTGGTTCTAAATGACTCGGTTGTAAATAACTCAAGTTCATAAATTTTTTCGAAAGGAGGGAGCTAAAAGAATTTTAAAATCAAAATTTCCCATTTAGGTACTCAATAAATGCATATGTGAGTTGATTTCATCGTTTTTCTGAAATCATGTCTTTCAATGAATCATACACTGGTCAAAATTAGTAAGATTAGTGGTGCAAACATGTGGTCGGAATGTCTCGACTTTGCTCATCATTGAGCCAAATGGGTTAAGTGTTTTTCGTGTAATAGATTTTTCAATTTTTTTCACGACTATCTTAGAGGCGAGAAATTCGATATCTAGCTGTTTACTAATGGTACAAATATTTGAACATTACTTTGTGAAGATCCTTATCAAAAGAAATATTTGATTAAAAACACCGAATGTGTTCTCGATCAATAAAAACAATTTAAGAAAAGCCCCGAGCAGGTGCTTTTGAGCGCTCGTTTATTGGTGTAGCAAGGATGTTATAACCTCAAAATTTTGTAGGTAAAGGACTTGAGATTCATGCTAAGTATATGAATGCAAAATCTTATCACTTTCGCACTTATATTCTGGAAACTATTTAAAAGATGAAGTACTTATTTAAAATATCAATAATCAGAAAAAATAATTCTGTGATTCATTATATCAACTTTCATTCGCAAAATTTCACTCGAATCAGAAATCTTGTTATGGAAATATGAAGGTTCTTCTTTTCAATATTCCACTTGAATTTTATATGGTTCAGCTGATGAAAACTTCTTGAAATTCGGCATGAACATTCAGTAAATCAATCTTTATGATTCTGTTTTCACTTTGGCTACAAAATTTTGCACAACGCTTATTAGCATGTAACCGCAAGATTTCATTTTGATGAGTTTCATTTTGTCTTAGATATTGAAGAACAAAAATCCCGATTGGCTATATTTTATTAAACACCCTGTACAATTTGGCTGGTTAAAAAACTTTACCGTGGCATTTTGGAACTTAACTCACACTGAAAATCTCAAGTCTCTAGAGCAAACCCTTCGACGAAGGGCCGACTGGACGGACAGATGGCCCACGGACAGAACTGAATTTGACCACGAATTCATCATCAGGAAGTCGAACACTATCGTTCTAGACTATTTCGGCTCAAAATTCGAAAACTACAGACATTTGGGCAAAACGATATAGCACTTGTTCAAGTGGAACGAGTGAACAAAAAGACAAAAATGAATAAATTTGAAACTATTTCAATAATTTTCATTAAATTTTTAGATTTACCAGGATTGTGAATATACAATTTAATGTGACAGTTCAATCAACTCATAATTTCCGTGACAATATTCTGAGTTATTGGTTCTCTTGCTATCATATTCAACGATTGGAATAGAGGGAGAATTTCAAATATCACATCATAAAATCTCCAACTTTTTGATGTTTCAGTTCTAAGAATACATTGGATAATCCACCCAATTTGATGCGCGTTTTTTTCACATTTGCTGAAAATCAACAACGGAATTCAAAAACAGAACCTTTTATTGGTGAACATTCAACTTTATTGTCTCTCCATTGATTCATAAGGTTGAGCCACAATGCATTTTGTGCTGTCTGTGAGTAGAGCACCTATTGCAAAAATAATTGACATAATGCACAATTCTCGTTTCTTTATTGGATACATATGACGGTTGCTGCCAATTTTATATATTTCAGACGTTCTCAACAGGACCTTCTTTTCTTAAGGAGTAGTATGAATAGAGAATAAAGGATGATACTTTCTGACAGAATGTGCTCCAGTGAATTGCAAATTTTGAAAGTAAAAAAATTAAGAAAGCCATGAGCAGATGCTTTTAAGCGCTCGTTCATTGCTGGAGCAATACAGCTATCACCTCAAAATTTTGTATAGGACTTGAGCCTGATACTAAACATTTAAATGCAAAATATCCAGAGCCGAACCGTGGGCGGGGCGAAGGAGGCATTCGCCACGGGCGCAAACGACCTAGGGGCGCAAAATATGAAACAATAATTTTTTTATCGTTCTCTATTAATTGTTGTTGATTGTGTTTATTTCATTAACTTTTAAGAAATATGGGAGATGGTACAGTTTATTTGTGTTTAAAAGAACCCCTAGCAAGAAGGTTTTGTGGGTAGTTTTGATATCTTCCATTTTTATATTTTTTGGGGTGCTGAATCCGAATTATAAGTTTGCCTAACGAAATCTGGTGATCGTACATAGAAAAAAGATGAGAAATCACATTCTTGGTCAGTGTTTTGCTTATTACTCGGAAACCATCAAATTTTCGTGAAAAACCTTTCCATACAAAAAATGTACATAAAATTTCCTACAAATTGTACTACCACAGTTTGTTTTGCGATAACCTGTTCTGGCTTGAATTAAAGTTTAAAATGAGGTATTTTCAATGACTCAATAATTGAAAAAAAATTAGAAATCTATGGGATCCTCTTGAAATTCTGCATGAACATTCAGTATATGAGTATCAATTCACACTCGAATCGAATATCCTGTTATGGAAATACATAAAAAGATTAATTCTTCTTTTCAATATACCAGTTGAATTGCATTGTTCCTCAATATCTCAGAAAAAATTAAACCAATCGAAATGAGATGTTTCGGCCAAATGCAAGATGCTTATAATAAGCCTTATGCAAAATTGTGTGACCATAGTGTTAACAGAACCATAGAAAATTCACTTGGAATATTGAAAGGAAGAATCTTTACATTTCCATAACAAGATATCCAATTCGGGTGAATTTTTTTGTGAATCGAGACTGATATACTGAATGTTCATGCAAAGTTCCAAGAGGATCGCATCATCGGAACAATAGAAGTTAATTTTTTTCCCATTCATTGAGTCATAGAAAAAAACCCTCATTTTCAACTATAACGGGTTGTCGCAGGACAAGCTGTGGCAGTACAATTTGTAGGAAATTTGATGTACTTTCATTTTGTATGGAAAGGTTTTTTTCACGAAAAGTTGATAGTCTTCGAGTAATGAGCAAAAACTTACCAAGAATGAGATTTTCATTCTTTTTGTATTTTTTGCTATGTTCCGTCACGAAATTTTGTTAGCAAACCTCAAATTCGGATTCTTCAGCACCCAAAAAAACATAAAAAATGAAAGGAATCAAAACTTTTCAGCTAAAAGTACAATTCGACTGGCTTAAGATATTATTGTGAAAAAAAAATTTCTTCAAAATATGAAAAAATGTCAATTGTGAAACATGTATTTATTGAAAATGAATTTCTTCAAGGGCGCATTTTGAAAGTTTGCCATAGGCGCTAGATTCCTAGTTCCGGCTTTGAAAATATCAACTCGACCGGAATTATATTCTGAAAATTATGAATAATTGAGAATGTATTCAAATCAAGAATTTATACACAATTCATATTGAGGTCGTCGGAAAAATTTTGTATTCAACTCTGTAATTAATCTTGACCACTAGTCGCCTTTTTTAATAGCATATAGTTGGTTGAATAACTATAAACAAAAAACGACATGTTTCGAAATTCATCAAGAATGTGTAAAATTTAACACTAATCAAAAATATTTCTTCATTTCATTAGTTTTCTAAACGCTGTTCATTCGATAATTTGAATATAAACATAACAAAACTGTCATCTCTCATCGAGGTACGGTACTGGATAACCTTCCCACGAAAAGAAGATCATCCTATACTAAGATCACCACATACCTACCGTGCGAAATGTTATTCATTCGCTGCCTACTCAGTTACACCTAGTTTCAAGACCTTTTGAACTCAGAACCATAGGTCGAATTACATTAAACTTGCTCGTAAACCAAAAAATCAGGCATTATACCTAACAACGCAGAATTGAAAGTATCGAATTTCTCATTTAGTCAGAAACTGAGTGTGATGGAACTGTCGATGGTGAACTTGGGGAAGAAATTTCTCCAGAATATCCGTGAATTAAAAATTATGGATTCAACTCTTCCTTTCGCATTCATGAATATTGATTAAGATTAAAGCATTTCGAATATTTTCATGACAAGGTTGTTGTGGAGGATGAACATTCGATAAAATGATGAAATCATTAATTCAGAAAGCTGCATAAAGATAGTTGTTGGCGTGGAATTATGGACCGCTACATTAGTTTTCGAAGATTGTTTGACAGGAAATAATGGATTCTGATAGTTCATATTGATGATTATCTTTGAAAACCGCGCAAGCGACATTTTCTGAACACGTAATATGAAAGTGGTTTGCAGAAATTCCCGACGGATATTCACTTCTTCTAGGAATTTCAGAAAGATCATAAATACAATGTGGAGTTCTTCCCCATGCCTACATTCGAATGAAAAAATGTTGACGTAAAATTACATTTTTCAGTTGACATCAAATATTCAATCTGAAAATTGTGCTCAAAGCTGTAGTTATGCCCTCTATAGTATTCCAAAGGAACATCTGATGTTATTGAAGTTTACAATTGATAAAAATAAACAACAATGAGAATGATACCACTGATGAAAAGCTCATATTCCGATGAATTCCAAGTAATTGAGATTCAACTTTAAATTTTCATTGAATACTTTCAAGAGTATATAATTGCCACTACATGTATCAACGTAGAATAATTAATAAGGTAAAGGAGAAATACATACCCAAAATGAAAATGGAGGAGAGCAAAAACTAGAAATGAAATAATAATTAAAAAAATTACAATTACAAAACAGTTACTATTCTAACGATTGGAGCTTTCTAGAAAATTGTTCTGATGTAATGGCTAGATGTTTTTATTCAACTTTGCAACAATGCATTGACCATTGAACCAACAAGAAGTTGCTACCCATCTTGGTTCACCTGGACCCTGATCGACTTACATGGATAGATGAGAAAGCAGGCACAGGTTAGATTTAAGTCTTCTTGGTATCCTACAGATTATCAGGTTTTCGATGGTTTGAGATGCCATTCCAAGCTTCAGAGTCAGACGATTCACAGCAGTCACCTGAATTATAGAAATACAATAGACTCTTTGGAATGAGCCATCATGACATGATGATTCAATGTTTAGAAGTAATCCATTTCCTTTCAGGATATTCATATTCGAATGAAAGTTTTTTCTATACGATCGAGTGTGTCAAAGCCATCGACTGAAGAGTTGTTAACTGCCAAGACATAAACGTCATAGAAGATTTTGAGTTAATCTAACTTTAAATTCTGGCCGATTTGTATTTATATTGCTACGGTATTTTCTGTTTATAATGCAGTTTCTGTGATAATAAAATAAAATCAATAATTTGTAAATTACAATATCAAATTTATTTGAGACGAGACTCAATCAGGGTTGGGTTAGATGCCTTAAAATAATACTCAGGTTTCATACCTGAATACTAACAAATCTATTGCCTAAAGATTAATCGTTACATGTACAAGTCCTTAATACTATGGAGTGAAAATTATTAACAATTTTGAAATTTCTAAACAATATTCGAAAAACAGAATCAAGTGAAATACGGCACTTGTTCACAATGTTCACTATTTGTTATTAAAACTGAGGTGATAACTGATAATTAACGACAATGAGTGATTTTGGAGTGTGAGTGAAATTGAATAATATAAAAATCTTAATTTTGAATAAAAAATTTTGATTTGGCAAAATTTTTAAATGCACCAAAGTATGAATCTTTTTATGAAACTGACGACAGAATTTATATGTGAAAATTGATGACTGAGAAAATTTTGTGAATTAAAATGTACAGAAATATCTATTAACAGGTGATATTAAAATTATGTCAATTCATTTACAATCAAATTGATGGATGTATGAAAGATCCAGTTATGATAAGGAACTTATTTTAAATTAGGATGAACTCCCTCGCAAGTGACTGCACCAAACCAAGTATGGAGTGAACCTTTCTCATACAATCTGTATGAACCATAAAACCAATAATAACCAGGAGGTATGCACCATTCACCCAAAATTTCCTTGCCAAAACTCGAACGGGTTTAATGTGTCCAAAGGTGAAAATTACAGTACGTAAATAAAAAAATCTGAGAATGCAATTAGAAAAAAAAAGATTTACTATTTGAATATAATTTGCATTGATCTCTATGTAACCTACAAAGAATATGACTTACCCTCGTAGTCAAAGATTTTTCACTCAATTGCAGTTTGAATAAAATTCGACTTGGCTATCCAAATTTAATTGCTCACGCCTTAATCAGCAGATTAATTCAGCTATCAAAATAAATTCAAAAATGCTGGTTTTCTTGAAAACTCCACTGTTTGTAAAAATTTAATTTACTTAACTGTGCAACGGCTAAGATGGAAAAAGAACTAACTTCGAAAATACCTCTTATGAAGAACTCGACTCAAGAGATAAGCGATATAAAAAACATGAAGAAAAAATTTAACTTCTTACATAATATATTAATTCTAATGGTTTGAATGCAAAATGTCATGTATGCACCTAAGGATTACCAATGTAAGGTAACTACGAGAACTACCCAATTTCTGACCATAAACTGTTACATATTACATTCAAGTTACTATCACATAAAAAGTTAAGAATATTTAAGAAGATCATCTACAGAACTGATTATAATAAATTCAAAAACATTGTCACTCAATTGTTGCGGGATCACCCTCCGCGAATTTGGACGAACTCATAGGTCTTTTGAGTGAAGCGAAGAAATTTGTATCATTAAGAAAATACTAAGGATAAAACATAACAACTGGTGGTTACAAACGCAATTCAAAGACAAATGAGAAAAAGAAATCGCTTTACCAACAAATGAAAAAGTTTCCTTTCAATTCAAAATATAGAACAAATTATACAACCCAAGAAAATAAAGTGAAGAGTTTAATACGCACCCAGAAGAAAAAATACCTGCAACAAGATTGACTGGAATTGGTAATGATACCAAGAAGTTATGGAACATCATCAACAACCTACTACCTACGAAACAAAAACCAAAAATGAAATAACCTCTTTATTATACAAGGGCAATATAGTCGATAAAACAAAACAGAAAGCAAATGCATTGAATGAATATTACATCAACTCAGCTAAAACTATACAACAAAATGTTAGAAAAAACAAAACGAAATTCCCAGAACTGAAGAATGATAGATCACTGTATATGAGAAAATGTGAAGAAAAAGAATTGGCCCAAATTGTGTCGTCCTTAAAGAAGAACGCATCTGCAGGACCAGATAATATAACACCTAAAGATGTAACAATATTATTCCAATTATAAAAGGTCACATGTTGTTATTTCTGAACACATGTTTGAAAGCGAACATTTCCTAAACTCTGCAAGATCGCTAAGGTAACACCTATATATAAGAAAGGGGATAAACAACAACCAGATAATTATAGACCAATTTCAAATACTTCTGTATTTGCAAAAATTCTTGAAAACCATTATGAAAAACAGGTTATAAAATTTCTTAACATCTCCAAGTCTCAATATGGGTTTCAGAAAAAGAGTTCAACAGAGGGAGCAGCTATTGATGTACTGGAGTATATACTGGAAAGGATTGAGGCAAGAGAAAATGTTGTGGGTATATTCGTCGACCTGAGGAAGGCTTTTGACCTGATAATATTAACATATTATTGAAAAAAATGAAACAACTTGGCATTCGGGGAACCGCTTATAAGCTTTTCAAGTAATTTTCAGCAATAGATATCAGTATGTGTGTTGTTGAATGGCACCAAGAGCAAACGGAAGAAAATCAAATCTGGAGTGCCACAGGGCACAGTACTTGGACCTTTGCTATATCTGATTTATGTCGAAAATATCTCTAGAATCGGCCTCTCGGGTAGGTGCTTCATGTTCGCAGATGACACAATCCTCATTTATAGCGATAAAGAGTTAAAAAAACCTTCAAAGAACGATAAGTTTGGACTTACTCAAATTCAGTGATGGTGATTGGTTGAACTCTAACAAACTGATAATGAACGAAGACAAAACAGTGTATATTCACTTCAAAAAAAAAAAAAAAACGTCTGCAAGTACCCCACTTCAACTGGTTGACAATGGAAAGAATATCAAACAAGTAATCAACAATAAATATCTTGGTTTGATATAACGGAAACACTGTCCTGGGATCTTCATGTGAATTCTATAATAGACAAGCTCAACCCACTGGTAGGCGCATTAAGGCATCTAAAAATTTACCTGAACCAAAAATCAGCAAAACAATTTACTTTGCGTACTTCCAATCTGTGCTGTCTTATTTATCGGTTATATGGTCCAGAACTACCAAATTCAATTTGATAGACTGCAGAGACTTCAGAATAAAGCGATAAAGTGTCTTCATGATCTTCCATACGATTACCCTTCTGATGAAATATACAAGACATACCCATATATGAGAATTGATAAATTAATAAAACTACAACAGTGCAAGTTAGTGTATAAACTCGAAAACGAACAACTAAAGAGTCAATGCTTACTACAAAGGGTACATAAAATCACGAAATACAACACAAGAAACAAGGATGCCTTCTATCAAAAAGAACAAGAACAGAGATTGGACGATCTGGACCTTTGTATTCTAGTCTTTCCACATTTAATGGCTTACCAAATGACATAATGTAACGTTATTATTTTTGACTTTTCATTGTAAATAAAAATGTAGTTTTGCCATCTTTTTCTAGAAATTATTGGTTAGTAAACTGTTGGTAGGGTTCATTTTCTAGATTTCCTCATTGTTGTAATTATTCACTTCGTTTACCTACCTTTTCGAATCGTTTTCCCTCCAGAAAGCGGTTTGTTTATTATTTGAAAATTGTGAGGTTAGTGGTGTTTGTTTATTTTTGGGTTAGTTCATTATTATTTGGCCTCAGTAAGGTACTTCGGAAAATTGTTTTGTGGAAGAATTATAGAAATGGATTTATAGAGACCCTCCTCTGGTATAAACTGCGTAGATTGTCGGTGGTACCGTATTAATTCCTATATATTTTGGTTTTGGATGTGTTCTTTTTTTTCTTCTTCGCTATGACACACCATGACAACTGATAGACTCTGTGAACTTTCGGAGATTTCTGTGTGACTGTCAAAGCCGACATTTTGGTTAATGTGAAATTCGTTGAGACATTTTTTCGAAGAAATTGTGAATCTAGATTCATCCTCGTTTTGAGGGATTATAACTTCGAGTGTCATTATTCCTGGAGAGTATTTTGGAATATTGGTTTTTGGGAAAAATACGTTTCATACGTGATCATAAACTCTCCACAGGAATTCGTTAGGTATGCATACATGTTCTATCTTGAACCAGTTGTCTTACCATCTTCTTTATAGGTTGTTGTGTAGCGAATATTATTGGAATTATTTCGAACAAATTCCCGACTGAATTGGAGGTTGAACCTATCTCCCTCGAACAACAGAGGTAACTAAGATATCCTTTTATAACTTATGAACCGTTTCTTATAGTATTTTGTTAGGGTCCACGTACTGGGGTAGTTCCACGTATTCCACGTACTGGGGTCTCCACGTATCTGGCAGTATTCCACGTATCTGGGTGTATCTCCACGTATTGGGTGTACCTGAGTTCCTGTGACAGGTGTTAAGTACAGTTTCCATGTACCTGGCGTTATTGGGGGTAACCTGTCAGTTATTCCACGTTCCTGGATGCATGTCTTCTTGGCTGAATATGTATGTACCTGAAGGTAACCAGTGTGTAGCACTGGCTTTATATGGTAAATTGTTGGCTTTTTATTGTGATAATTTGTGATATTGTTTTGTAAGGTATTATGTATATGATTGTGAGCAATTATAATGAGGTGCACTTCATAAGTTGCGTTGGGTACCAACCAGGTACTCGTATATCCCTTCAGGATTTTGTTATTGTGTATCCCTTCAGGATTTTATTATAGGATAATGATAATTGATCGGTATTCCCTTCAGGAATCATGGTTTATTTAGAGTATTTATTTGGAGTAGGTTCTGATAACCTAAACCCGAACGTTAAGCTGAACGTAAGTTGATTAAGTGGGTTTAGTTTGTTAGTTTGGATTATTGGTTCTGATCTGATTTAGTGTGTATTTAGTGTTTTCTTTCTGACTACCCCGTGGGGGATAATCTTTATTCGTATTGTATCAACCACTGCACATATATTTTTTATTTTGTTAATAAATTAGTGTGACTTGAATTTTGAGGGATTTTTGTTATCTGTTACTCTGGTAGAGGAGTAAGCAGTTCATTTACCTTGAGTAGGCAGGCATTACTCTACCTGGCGCCCATTACATTCTATCAATATATAACTCACTCCCTTCTCCACTGAGTGTGGTCGCGAGCCTATTGCATTGGAACCGGCTTTCCCCAAAGTCAACGTTTCAAATTGGCGCCCAACGTGGGGCCATAGTCAATGACAACTGACATGCAGTGGTTGATCGGTGCTTTTGTGGTATTCTTTTGTTTTTTTTTTACCTTTGAACTATGTTCGTAGCGTCGGTATTGTTTTATCGGTTAGTTTTTCTGCAGCGTATTTTCAGTCTGTTTTTGTTGATGATTAATTATTTGACGTGGTCCATTGGGTTGTTGTTGCTTCGCCTGATGCGTTTCTAGTTTTCGTGGTAGATTTTTCTTTTGGGCTGCGTTGTATTAGTTCGGTCAATTTTGTTTAGATTCTTATCAGATGTTTTTGTTTGTGATGCTTAGTGTGGATGTGGTTACATTATTTGCTGGGTGGGTAGTAGGTGAATGAATTATGGGGCAGAGGATGGCTGTCCCTTGCCTTGAGCATAAATTGACTAGGGTGGTCACTACCCCCATTCAGTGGCTGAAGTACAACCAACATCGTTTGTATTTTCAGTTTCACGGTAGTAACATAGCTACACTTTATCCTCAGTAATTGGTGACGAGGTTAAGTATATTGTATTAAAGTGTGACTTTGATTCCCCGATTTCGATACTTTCTTTGGTGTGATTTTTTTTTGTGAGATTTCTGTTTAGGACTGCCATGTGTGGTGATTTTTGTGGCTCCTATATGGAGTATTGATTATGACGAAATGACGGTGACTTGTATTTTATACCTTTGTATGGTGACTCCCTTGTGGAGGATTATGGATTCTTTGATTTTGACTCGTTGTTGTTAAATTGCCCCTATTGTGATTTTTGTGACTCCTGAATGGAGGATTAGGTATCTCGACTTTGTCGATTCCGTTTGTGTTTCCGATTTGACTTATATACCTTAGTGTGGTGACTCCCGAAGGAGGATTAGGGTAGGATTAGGTATCTCGACTTTGAATGTCGATTTTGTGTATTTTCCTGATTTGACTTTTTTTTTACCTTTATATGGTAAATCCTTTGTGGAGGATTATGGATGTCTGAATCCGATTTTTTTTTTACCCTATTGTGACTTTTGTGGCTCCTGTATGGAGGATTAGTATCTCGACCCTGAGTGTCGATTTTCCCGATTTTTGATTTGTGTTCCTTGATTGGTTGTGGAGGGTTATGGATTTCGGAATTCGATTTTCCCGATTTTGACTTGGTGTTATTTCTTGGCTGCGACATACCTACTGTTTACCCCTATTGTGACCTTTTTGTTTGTTGTATGTTTTGTGTTGCTTCCGAGACTGCCTATATGGCAAAACCATTAACGGAAAAAAAATGGACCTTCAGTCATTTTTTTTTTTTTTAAAGTAAGGGGGGAATTGTAACGTTATTATTTTTGACTTTGTCATAAAATGTAGTTTTGCCATCTTTTTCTAGAAATTATTGGTTAGTAAACTTGTTGGTATGGTTCATTTTCTAGATTTCCTCATTGTTGTAATTATTCACTTCGTTTACCTACCTTTTCGAATCGTTTCCCTCAGAAAGCGGTTTGTTTATTATTTGAAAATTGTGAGGTTAGTGGTGTTTTGTTATTTTTGGGTTAGTTCATTATTTTGGCCTCAGTAAGGTACTTCGGAAAATTGTGGAAGAATTATAGAAATGGATTTATAGAGACCCTCCTCTGGTATAAACTGCGTAGATTGTCGGTACGTATTAATTCCTATATATTTTGGTTTTTGATGTGTTTCTTTTCTTCTTCTTCGCTATGACAACCATGACAACTGATAGACTCTGTGAACTTTCCGGAGATTCTGTGTGACTGTCAAAGCCGACATTTTGGTTAATGTGAAATTCGTTGAGACATTTTTTCGAAGAAGAATTGTGAATCTAGATTCATCCTCGTTTTGAGGGATTATAACTTCGAGTGTCATTTCCCTGAGAGTATTTTGAATATTTTGGGAAAAATACGTTTCATACGTGATCATATAACTCTTCCACAGGAAATTCGTTAGGTATGCATACATGTTCTATCTTGAACCAGTTGTCTTACCATCTTCTTTATAGGTTGTTGTGTAGCGAATATTATTGGAATTATTTCGAACAAATTCCCGACTGAATTGGAGGTTGAACCTATCTCCCTCGAACAACAGAGGTAACTAAGATATCCTTTTATAACTTATGAACCGTTTCTTATAGTATTTTGTTAGGGTCCACGTACTGGGGTAGTTCCACGTATTCCACGTACTGGGGTCTCCACGTATCTGGCAGTATTCCACGTATCTGGGTGTATCTCCACGTATTGGTGTACCTGAGTTCCATGTGACAGGTGTTAAGTACAGTTTCCATGTACCTGGCGTTATTGGGGGTAACCTGTCAGTTATTCCACGTTCCTGGCATGTCTTCTTGGCTGAATTATGTATGTACCTGAAGGTAACCAGTGTGTAGCACTGGCTTTATATGGTAAATTGTTGGCTTTTTATTGTGATAATTTGTGATATTGTTTTGTAAGGTAATTATGTATATGATTGTGAGCAATTATAATGAGGTGCACTTCATAAGTTGCGTTGGGTACCAACCAGGGTACTCGTATATCCCTTCAGGATTTTGTTATTGTGTATCCCTTCAGGATTTTATTATAGGATAATTGATCGGTATTCCCTTCAGGAATCATTGTTTAATTTAGAGTATTTATTTGGAGTAGGTTCTGATAACCTAAACCCGAACGTTAAGCTGAACGTAAGTTGATTAAGTGGGTTTAGTTTTTTAGTTTGGATTATTGGTTCTGATCTAATTTAGGTGTATTAGTGTTTTCTTTGACTACCCGTGGTGGGGATAATCTTTATTCGTATTGTATCAACCACTGCACATATTTTTTTTATTTTTGTTAATAAATTAGTGTGACTTGAATTTTGAGGGATTTTTGTTATCTGTTACTCTGGTAGAGGAGTAACAGTTCATTTACCTTGAGTAGGCAGGCATTACTCTACCTGGCGCCCATTACATTCTATCATATATAACTCACTCCCTTCTCCACTGAGTGTGGTCGCGAGCCTATTGCATTGGAACCGGCTTTCCCCAAAGTCAACGTTTCAATAAAAAAATATTTAAATGTATGTAATTACAATAATTTCAAAAAACTTCTTAAAAGTAAACTAGGTTATTAACAACCAATGTGTTGATTTATAGTTGTAAATAAATAAAATAAATAAAATTGAATTTAACGGATCTTATAACATGACATCTACCGAGAATGCAACATACCTCCTACGTTACAGAAATCTTTAACAAACATGATATTAAAATTAATTATCAAAAACTGTAAAGAATAAAAATCAACTGTATCAATATACATGATAAACTGAATGATTCAAATAAATCATAAGTATAATTTTCCTTCGGATATGTTTCGCATTAAATGAAAACTATAAAATCATGAAAAAAAATTCGATAATTTTCAAGAGATTTGAACTATTCTTTATAGTTAATCTAAAAAATAAAATATATTTTGGCCAGAGCAGATTCCTAGTTTCGAATATTTTCAAATAATAATAATCTAATTTTTGTTTACTTTGTTGGAAATATTTTACCTGTTAACACACATACGGTGACATTATTTTTGGATTTGAGAATGGATAGACTCGAGGAGATAAAATTATAGTAACTCATAATCCTTTTCTTTAGGTTTTGGGTACATCAGTTATAGCAATCGTATAATAACAAGCCTCCAATAGGGATGTTGACTCATGTTACGAATTCATATGAATTGAGGTTTTCCTCATAGAAGGGAGTTTTTGCAATCCTAAAACCATTTTAGTGATCTTATTATTCTCGTTGAATTAAATAAAGCTGATTTAAATTATGTTTTTTATTATCAACTATCACGTGACTGCGACGCCAATCAGAGGTAATTGACGTCACTTTCCGGATTGTCATTGCAAATTCGAATGTTCGGTGCTAAGATCAACAAATACATTAATAGGCCGGGTTCCACAAAACTCCAATCACCATGATTATTGAATGTCATCATTTCTCTGCAATTTTCAGTTCATTTTTGACATAAACCATCGACTTACTTCAATATAAACGATTTGATGGCCAATCAAGCTTTGTGAAACCCACGGTTCTGTGACTTGAACCATAGTAAATATATAATATATCATATCTATGATTCGAACTTACGAAGTTGAAATCTGAAAGAGAACAGAATATCTAGTTCGTTACAAGAACGATAATCTACAATTTTCTTTATAATGGAGATAGGATTCATCAAGGGTAATAGTAGTAACTTACCGAAGATAGATTCCCTTATGGTCGCAAGTTTCATTCGCTGAAACACAAGGATTTTTGTGCAGCGGAGCTTAAAAACGTGAAATTGTCTTTGTAAGTAGCAAACTTTCAACTCATATTTATTATTACAAATAAAAGAAACACCTCATTCAGCATTTACAGACCGACCTATTCATTTTGAAGGCTTAGATTGAACTTTTCCACAAGGGATCCGGCAAAATCAGTTCGCTTTGACAGAAGTCAAAGTATCTAACCGGTTAATGACGTAATCATCAGAAAGTGACAAATTTGAGCATTTCCGCGGGAATTTTGAATTGTCTTTTCATTTACTCATTTTTACTGGCAATTAGTATATTTTTAATGAAAAAGTAATTTTTTCGTGTTTGTATAGGGTTTATCTTATCACATTTACAGTGTTGCCGGATGTACTAAAATTTGGCAACAACTTTGTTATTCTGAATCGGACTTCGGTATTTCTATTTCTTTATGATACTCCATAAAATATTAAATCTATTTACCTACTTTTTTCTCATACCTCTCTTTAACGGTTTTTGAGTTAATAATTATTTTCCGAAATTTTAGATCAAATTGGCGTGTTACAAAAAATTACTTTAGTTAGCTCAATATTTGGGATATAAGTCAGAAGTTTCGCAGGTCATTAGATATTCATCTAATTTATGTTTTTGCTTTTGAATTATAGTTGTCAGTTATACATGATAGACCAAAAGAATCATCATTTGCCAGTTGCAAAATCTTAAAAAAGTCCGTTTTTTTCAAATTAGACACCTAGTATATTTTTCAATTTTTTAATCAGTACAACACACTCTATAATTTCTCTTTGCATGCTCCTATAACTATCTCAAGTGGATTCTGAGTTATATGTGTTTATTAGATTTCAGATTAGATTTCAGATTGATCAATAAGCGTTAATTTCTTTTGTATTGTTATTTTCTTCATAGATCGATATATCAATGGATCAGTTCAACCCATAAATGTCAAAATAAACAATTTTTGCCTAATAGGTGTTTTGTTTCGAAGTTTTTCTATAAATAATGGCTCAAGAAAGACATAGATACATATAAGCTTTAATGAATTTATTTGAAATTTTGTCGAAAGTGACTAAGTTGTCTAGAGAACATTCGAAAATTCAATGTATCCACAAGTACTACTTCGATTGAATCGAAAATTTTTCCAAATTGAGAAAAATTTCTTACAATTTGGATCGAAATTACGAGAACAAAATAAAGTTTTACCAAGATCGGAGGCAAAACCAACACGAAAGAAACAACTTAGTTTATTAATCTACTATATAAAAATAAGTCGGGTTTTCCTCCCTGACGCTTTAGCTCCAGAACGCACGAACCGATTTCAACGGTTTTGCATTCGTTGAAAGGTCTCGGGCTCCGCGGTTTGTAGCAAAGAAAAATTCAGGAAATTTCAAGAAGATATCGAGAAGAACGTAGGAAATTGGTACATTTCTGAAAATTTCATTATTTATGACATCGAATGACAACTGTCAAGTCTCCTTTCGAGAGGGAAGTGCTTCCAACAATTTCCTCATTTCAGAAGAAAAAGGCCAAATTCGTTGCAGGAATTCTGAAATAACCAGGAAGAAGAAATATTTTTGACATAGGTACGTCTCAAGTGAACATTTGTTCGTTCGAGGGAAAACGTTATTTGAATAGGTAAGTCCATATGAAATCATCAACTTCAACGTTCATTCAACGAATCCTAACATTTCAGCGATCAAAAGCATCATTTCAGGTCGCAGTGATATTTGAGGCTTCTACTAAACCGAATTTCTCTTTTCACTGACAAATAACGTAATGAGAACAAAATTCGGGGATGATATCAAACTGTATGTATTATGATAATTATCGATATTCTTTAATATATTTTTTCGATTTTCTGATATGTTTACATGTTAAAGCCCGTTGAAGTCTGAGAAAAACAGTCGTCACGTGTAACAAGGCAAGTGGTGTAACGACTAAGTCTAGGTTTGTGGACCTGGTAGTGTACCGGTTTCGAAAACCCATGGTGGCATGTTCTGTTTATTCTGGATAAAAAGATTTTTTCCAGGTTCAAAGAAAGCTGATGAAAATTATTCAAAATTTTCATGTGCATGTTGATACAGGTACGTTTAGATATATACAGGGTGTTCTATAAATCTATCAATTATTTCACATTTCTACGTTATAACAGAAAGCTTCAATGAAATTGAAGGGGCTTTTGAATCTCGAGTGATTCGTTATAGGAGGTGGAATTTTAAATATAGATACTATGCTTCGGATTCATACGGGGTGCTCCTATAAACATGTCGAATATTTTGAATTTCTGCATTATCACAGGGACATTTCCACAGAAACGAAGAAGTTTTTGAATTTCAAATGATTTACTATCGATGGTGGTTTGATTTATACAGGGTCTCTTCATAAAAAATGCCAAATATTGTAATTTTCTACTTCCTAACACGACATTTGTATTACTTTTTCCATAATGTTCAATAGACGCTCTGAGTATATACAGGGTGTGTAGTGTAGTCAGACAGATACCAAGGAATATATCAAATATCTATGAACATCTAACCAATGATGATCTATCGAGGTATACAAAACGGTTCGAAAGACCTACTGTTTATCTGATCTATCGGTTCAATTGATCTACCGGTAAAATTATCCTACTTAGAAAGGTAGATCTACCGGTTTCACAAATCTACTTAAAAAGGTAGATCTACTGGCCTGACTAGAACATCATTGTTTTTTACATGGCAGTTATACTTTATACGTGTTCACGAGTTGGAAAACCATCCGCTTTGTTTTGGTTTACGTCATGCCAAAAAACAAAAATATGGTTTACCAAAGAGCATTTCAAAAAACGGATAGTTTGCGGAAACGTATAACGCTTCGATTCAGTATTACTTTGGATTCTCTTTCATTTACTTAGAGAAGTTTAACTGAATAAACTTCATTTTTGTAATCGAAATGAATTTATTACTGTTGTTCCTTTTCAATATAAAAAAAAAATTTTCTTCATTTTTTTATCACCAAACGAAATGTTACAGAAAACGAAGCCATCTGGTGGCGAAACGGAGTTCGCCGGGTTTGCTAGTGAATAATAAAAAAGTTTAAAAAAAACTGGATAAATAAAACTACCTTTGCAACTGTCGACCAGGGCTTCCAAGCATTTCAGGATGCGGTTCCGCGCCCATCTCGTCGTAGCCTTTCGGATTTCATCTCGATTTAGTGTACGAAATGCTTTAGCTACTCTTTGGTGTTAACTGGAGTTGCATACTATATCTTTGATCCAAGTCCAAAGATAAAAATCGAGTGAGGTGAGATCTGGTGATCTTGCTGGCCAATCCCAGGGGCCATACGTCCAAATCACCGATCATCAATAATTCTCCTTAATTCTGCGGAAACCTGGGCAGGTTGAATAGGCACCTGCCGCGTTTTTCTGATACCAGATTTGATTTTGATTTTGAAAAACAAATGATCAACAAACTCTTCTACAACATACTTATATTATACTGATATTTATTCAGAATTTAGATTTTCATCATAAATGAAATATTCTACTTCATTATCTATCAATGAAGCATTTATGGATTGAACTGATTCATTGATATATCGATATATGAACGACATAAAGAAAATGAAATACAAAAGAAATTAACACTTTTTGAATCAATCTGAAATCTAATTTATTTATTTATTTATACTTTGAACTGAGAGCTACCAAAATACAATACATGAAACAAAAAGTCCCTAGATGAGGTTGGTGCAAAACGGGGTACCATACTATTCTGGCGTATGATACCAGAGCACAGAAAAAACAGTTGTGGTTTGTAGCACAGTGAGTTTCATCCTACTTTTCAGGTTTCTGTCCGATTAAAAAAAATTATATTCTCAATACAATGGTTATATAGTCGTTATTGAGTAAAAACTGAGTCCCCACTCCGTTGTTGATGAACGAATTGTATGTACTCCTCAAGTTTTTTTCTCAAATGATCATTATTCAGTTCTCCTCGTAGTCTCATTAAATCTTACCACATTCAATTCAATTCAATTCAATTCAATTTATTCATCATAAAGAAAGTTCATAATATTTGAAAGTAAAATTTACAAATTGAGATGCAGAGCACGCAGTCTAAGCAAGCTTGTATACTGTCATACTCTGCAAAAACCAATGAAGAACACCTCCGACTAAACAAATAATTGAACGAACAAGTTTTGAAATAAACATTGTCAGGAAACCAATAGCCTCGAATCTACTTGAGTTCAACATTATGTAATATCAAAGTATATATTTGTTTCTTCATCAAATTCCGATTCGAGGTACTCTATTGTGGAATTTTGAACTAAAACAAGAACAATGCGATAAACCAATAATTAAAAGTGAAAAAAAATATCTACTATCGTAGAAAGACTACTACTTATAGCCCTATGTAATATGACAATTATAATTATTTATATTGATGACAAATTAATAATTCCACCGACGAGTTGTAGGTACAATTCATAAAACGAATATTCATCCTATAATAAACACAATTACATACTTATTTTGATTTCCCATTAATCGAATTATTCAATATTATCTATGTCGTGTTTATCTCTAACTGAAATTATTCCCTTGTCAGATCTAACCTTAACAACACCATCGACTGTCCAAACATTTTTGTGAAATTTTTCTTTAGCATATTTAAAAAGTTCAATACGCTTCCGCGTACGGTCCTCACTCATAAATATCTTCTCTCCAGGAAAAGTTTTCTTGACTTATAAAATTCATCACGGTGAAATTCACTAGTGAATTTGACGATGATGGAACGTGTTTCATTTCGACCTCCTTTTCCCATTCGAAAACAATATCTAAAAGGGCCCACTCACTAAGAGGGAAGCGCGAAGACTTGAATGCGCGTTGTACGGGTACAGTTAAAACAGTGTGTGTGTATGGCGTAAATTTGGAATGCGCATTCATCCCTGTGTGGCGTGTGCATTCTTCCCGTACGTGGAAGAATGACCAAAAACGACCGTGTATGGGCAACAAGTCTCTGCACGTTTCATATGTTTAGCAACACAGTGTCGGGTTCGATATTTATACCTTGGACATTTTTTCCTAAATAACAACACACGCCACTGCATTAACATCAGATCTTTTTTCGACGTCATCTCACGCTTGTCGCACATCCAAACCAACACGCAAAAGTGTATGTGTGTGGGAAATATGAATGCACACGTTTGCTTTACAGCAAACGTGCAGAGACTTAACTGCGCATTCTCCTTCTTAGTGAGTGGGCCCCTTAAGGCTACGTTCAGATGATGAGCGCTCAACGCGCGTTTTGCTAACGCGCGTTTACAACTACATGTATTTTGAACGCCCATCATCTGAACGTTCAGATGATGGGCGTTCAAAATACATGTAGTTGTAAACGCGCGTTGAGCGCTCATCATCTGAACGTAGCCTAATTGATTGCGAAGTGATGTTTACATTCTTTTCTTGACAATGTTGACAAGGTTTTCCTTCACTTCCTCATTATGGGATTCGGGAATTCCAAATATAATCATATTTTTACGTTCATTTTCTTGTTGTAATTGTTCCAATTGTGATTCCGTTTTCTGTAGTTTCAACTGTAATTCTGTAAACTCTTTTTGTACCGGAGTTGAATCCACATTTTTGAATTTCGATTGTAACTGTTTATATTCTTCTTCCATTCTATCTTTAATTTTCACCATGACCTGATCAGCTAATTTTTCCAGGTAGTTATCAAGTATCTATTGAAATAACTGTTTTTTTTATTCCTATAATTTCAGCTTTATTTTGACGGGTTAGTCCCATTTTCAGGATTTTCATTAACACGAACAACAATAGAAACTCAATTTATCGGATCGGTAAATTACCGTCTAATCGCTGTGACACATGCGGAGAGAATCCATATTCGGAAAGGGCAATAAATTTGCTTCAAAATGAGAGGGTCTATGTTCGGAAGAAAACTTATTGTCAAAAAACCATAGAAAATTAAATTCAAATTGAAAAGAAGAATCTTCGTATCGAGTGAAATTCATTTTGTGAATGAATATTGATATGAGATTCATGCGAAATTCAGAGGATCGTATCATCAGTACCTACCATAGAATTGTTTTTTTCATTATTGATTTTTACATATTTCATTTTTTTGAATAATTCCTAAATATCATTCCGATCATGCTGAGATTTTGAATTTTTGAATAAGTCCTTTACAAAATTCGGAGGTAATAGCATTATATTGCTTCACCAAAGCACCTGCTCAGGGCTTTCCTTAGATTTTTATTCGAGTTCGAGTTTTCGGACTGAATATTCCATGAAACTTCGAAGGGATTTTGAAATAACTCACGCAAAAAAATTAAACAATCATTCATGAAAACAACTTATAGTAGATTTATGAAGATGAAATATTAATTTTAAAATTAGTGATAGGAGCCTTCGTTATAATAATCAATTAAAATTCTAGTCTCTAGACTACAAAAGAAATTCCCATACAGAACAATCTATTTAGTTATCTAATAGGAAATTCATCAAAAAAAAAATAATATGGGTAGACAGTTAAGGGATCTTTGTATGTATAATTGTTAGACTATCCGAAATACAATGACAGACAATCTGTATCCATTTATTTGTCCAGAAGATAGCTACTTCCGGATGAATTGTCAAGGTAGGTCGCCTTCCAAATACCAGTGATTCTCCTTGTACTCACTAGGTGTCACTGTTTGATATAATATTGAATACTTCGAAGGGAGTAAATGAAAAACACATAATGGGGGAGTTGTTTTCAATGCTAACATAATGCTACATTTAATGAAATATAAAATCAGTATTTTATATTCAATGCTGCCATTGTATGGACTCGCTGGACAACCTTATAGGTACATTGTTTCTTTTCAATAAGAACACTAGATGGTGCCACCATTGAGTAAAATAGGTTCAAATAAATTTCTGTTATTTAGTGTACCCTCATGTAAACGGGTATCCAAAGGTGAGTGGCCTATTAGATCAATAACTTGGCAAATGATAATTTTTTTTGTTACTTCCTGTATAACTGAAAACTATAATTGAAAAGCAGTGACATTGATCAGATCAATATCTAAGACTTGCTGAATTTCTGACTCAAATTTCCAATTTCAAACTTGAGACATTTTCGTAACACGTATATTTGATCTAAAATTTCGAAAAATAATTAATAAATCAAAAACCGTCTAAGATAGGTAGGAAAAAGTAGGAGTGAATAGATTAATATTTTATGGAGTATCATAAAGAAAGAAATACTTATATTGAATACCGGATGTCCCTTTGAAATAACAAAGTTGTTGCCAAATTGACGAACATCCGGAAACACTGGAAATGTGATATTATTTTAAAAAATGTACCTTAATTGGCCAGATATCGATCCACAAAATTTGAAATCTTTACCATCAATATTTTCCATAATAATCTAATAGGCCACTCACCTTGGAACACTTGATATATGATCAAATTCGAAAAATACACTGTATATCAAGTATTTTATGTACCTAGCTATAGACAGGCAGAGTTAAATTTGATATTTCTGCTAGAATCTAGATATTTCCAACTGTCAATCTGAATCCGAATTTGTTTCTAATGAAGTGGAATTAGATCGTCATAACGTGGGCTGACGGCCAAATTTCCGCAAAAATGAGTTTTCATCTCGATATTTGAGTGAAAATTCCTAGTCAAAGTTGTTCAAATATAAGCAAGCCAAACTGAATTATATTCAGTGTAAAAGCACTCTCAATATTTTGGGAGCTGTTTCCAGACCTCGAAATCGAAATAAAATGATAAAAAGCTTTATATAGGTAAACATAGATACGCAGATAGGTGAACGTTTTGGAGATATACAGGGTGATTCCGGAGTAGACCGTCAGATTTTAGGAGAAGTTTACACTAGTCGAGGGAGTTTCGAAACCTTTGTTGACAGTCTACAGGGTGATTTGTCCGATTTGGCCGATTTTTTTTTCATAAATTTGGTATCGCTTGGTCAATCTTGATGAAAATTTCAGTGTGGAATAATTTGATTCGGTACTTTCAACGATTTTAACACTTTTCTAAAACCACAGGGTGAGAATTATGATAAGTCGGATCGAGTGTGGAGGTTGAAAGAACACCCTGTACATTCCATCTTCAACATTTCGATACCTGCATCATATTTTACCATAAATTCCCATTACTGAAGGGTTAATTTTTTTCTACATACGTCTAGTTCTCCTAGCAAAAATACAAATATGAACAATATCGTAATATCGGTCTAACGTCTAAGTCAGTGAGGACATTTTGAACTGGATAATAAAGCTGTATGATACGAAGCTCTTCCTGATTCCTAAAGTAGGTTTTACAGATATTCTGATGTATAAAATCATTTAATCCTGAAAAAAACTTCATACGAAAACTGAGGATAAATAGAAAGTTAGAGGTGATTTTTTTTAATACATTTTCGCGACCTTCTCATAAAATTTTCAATTGACCTTCCACTAAGGATTGATTTTGCTCTAATATATTTTTTCTAGAATATTCTAACAACTAGGTGTTCTCTACTCCTAATTTCCACCCTATAATTTTTTTTTTTCAGATTTCCCCACACGAAATAAATTAAAAGGTTTATATCAAGCAATCTTTGTGGCCAAGAAATAGGTCCCCTAAGACCATTCCATCGGTTCGGATAATTTACACATAATTCTCGCGTTTATTGCTAAGTGCTATTGTACTCCGTCATGCTGAAAGTGGATGGAGCGGATATGTATAATTTTCCATTTGCTAGAAATTTTCCAAGAAGTTCAGGTAAATTCTACCATTTTCGCAAAAATGTGATTATGTATTCAAAAACAGGGGAATTGAAATTACTTCGAACATTCCATGTACATTGCGTGTTAATCCTTAGTTTTTCCGTTCATAAAATGTTTCGAATGCTTTTCTGTAGGAGTGATAGATTTTTTGGTTCACGTAGGTACGCATAAATATATTTTCAGAATTAATTGATTTTATAAATCTGATTACCTAAGAGTGATTAAAATTGAATATTAATTTGGAAAATCTACTTTAGGACTCGCTTCGTTACATTGGACAACACAGCTTTATTATCCAGTGCAGAATATCCTCACTGCCTTAGTGCGAAATTACGATATTGTCATCTTTGAAAATTTTTTCTGAGGCGCTGCCAAAAAAATAAAAACGCTCCAGTAATGTCAGTTTATGACAGAATTTAAAGCAGGTAGCGACATTTTGAAAACGGAACGTACAAAGTATTTTTTCAACGTGCACACTGAACTTTCATAATTCTCAACCTGAATTTTCGAAAGAGTTTTGGAATCATTGAAAGTACACAATCATATTGTCCACATTGAAAATTTCATCAAGATTTAATCAAGTACCGATGTTATGAAAAAAAAAAAATTAGTCAAATTGGACAAATCACCCTGTAGACAATAAAGGCCCCCAACCAAAAACCAAAAATTGTTTCGAATATGCATGAAAATTAGTTTCTACGTATTCTACTATCATATTTATTCTGTTTTCTCTGCGTTGTCAGAACTTTTTCGAATATTCTATTGTGATAACTTAAGGCTCTTGAAGAGACAGTGGCAAGTGGGCGTTAAGATAATGACCAGCTTTTAGGTTTATGGTAACCGGTTTTCTTTATATAGTATGTATATAATTTTGTCATAATAATCGAAGGGACATAATAGAGTTCTCAGAAATACCCTATCCTGAACCCTATATGGGGCCCTTTTTGTGAAAATTCTCTCTTTTTCATAAACCTTGAAAAGATTTGTATTTATTTGGCTTTCGTTCCAATATTATATTAGGTTTAGCTTTTTCAATAAATTATGTGTTACTCTTAACATGAAAATTTCAGTTTAATTATCAATCAAACCTCAACTACCCCGTCTTACACCACCTTCCCCTACAGATTTCAATTAATTCAATTATGAATGAAAATTGTCTACCTAATTTTTTTAAATTACGTCGTTCCTTCCGGAAGTTATCTTGTTACAGTCGGTCGTAGGCATGAGCTTCTTTAACGCGATAATTTTCGAATCAGGAACTCTTCCATATGTTTGAGGTTTGAATAGACAAGCTGAACATATCTCTAAGGATGTTCAAGTTTGAATGATCGTTTCGCGATATGACAAGCGTGAAAAAGTTTTTGGTTCTGATGATATTACATATTGAACTCGAAAAAATCATACTAAAAAAAATTCTGGTTGAACTGTCCGGAAAAAGACAACTTATAAACTCCGCAGAGTAATGAGGGTTCTTGAACTTTAAAACTGTTCCACATTCGAAATTGAAATCTGAACTATACATATGGAGCATCTATGATATCAGGTTTTGCGCGCTGGCCCAAAATGTCCGTAGTTTTCTAATACCTAATAGAAATAATTTCTTGACGCCGAACGGAACGAGTAACGGACTTGAAATTGTCACAGTGAATTTAAGCACTACCTTACTAGTAAGGTAGTGATTTAAGACAACCACATGTCTACGAGTATATGTTTCAATGAAGTTGACAAATCAGTTTTTCGATTTCAGAATTCTTTCACTTAATTTTCGTCTCATTGATTTTTCAATATTGATGAAATCAGAGATCTGATCAGTGACGAACTAGATATTTAGACAAAGACAGCGACGAGAATATCTGTCCGAAATATCATGAATAGATTTTCCGAAAAAGATTGAAAAAATTGCCAGTAGTTATAGTACTGCTATTTGTGCTTAAAAGAACTCCTAGCGGGAAGGTTTGGGGTAGTTTTGATATCTTCCATTTTTTATGTTTTTTGGAGTACTGAATACGAATCTGAGGTTTGCTAACAAAATTTCGCGAGGGAACAAAGAAAAAAATACGAAAAAAGATGAAAAATCTCATTCTTGGTCAGTTTGTTACTTATTACTCGAAAAACTATCAACTTTTCTTGAGAAACCTTTTCATAGAAAATGAAAGTACATAAAATTTCTTACAAATTTTACCACCACAGCTTGTTCTGGGAAACCTGTTCTGGCTCAAATTATATTTTAAAATGAGGTATTTTCTATGACTCTATGAATGAAAAAAAAATTAGATTCTATGGTTCCGATGATGCGATCCTCTTGAAATTTTGCATGAACATTCAGTATATCAGTCTCGATTAATAAAAAAAATTTCAACCGAATCGGATATCCTGTTATGGAAATATAAAGATTCTTCTTCTCAATATTCCAATTGAATTTTCTATGGTTTTGTTCACACAATGGTCACACAATTTTGCATGAAGCTATTATCTTGCATATGGCTGCAACATTTCATTTCGATGGGTTTTGTTTTGTCTGAGATATCGAGGAAAAAAATTCAAAATTTTCGTTCCTCAATATCTCAGACAAAACAAAATTCAAAATTTTTGTTCCTCAATATCTCAGACAAAACGGAACCAATCGAAATGAAATGTTGCGGCCAAATGCAAGATGCTCATAATAAGCCTTATTCAAGCCTTGTGTGACCATAGTGTGAACAGAACCATAGAATATTCAATTGGAATATTGAGAAGAAGAATCTTTATATTTCCATAACAAGATATCCGATTCAGTTGAATTTTTTTTGTGAATCGAGACTGATATACTGAATGTTCATGCAAAATTTAAAGAGGATCGCATCATCGGAATCATAGAATTCAATTTTTTTTTCATTCATTGAGTCATAGAAAATACCTCATTTTAAATTATAATTTGAGCCAGAACAGGTTGTCCCAGAACAAGCTGTGGTAGTATAATTTGTAAGAAATTTTATTGTACTTTCATTTTCTATGGAAAGGTTTCTCACGAAAAGTTGATAGTTTCGAGAAGTAATAAGTAACAAACTGATCAAGAATGAGATTTTCATCTTTTTTCATATTTTTTCTATGTTCCCTCACGAAATTTTGTTAGCAAACCTCAGATTCGGATTCAGCACCCCAAAAAACATAAAAAATCGAAAAAATCGAAACTACCCCAAACTTTCCTGCTAAAAGCACAATTCGACTGGATTATTACTGCTGAACTCCATCTGAATACTCTCTGCGACAATGTTCTATAATGTCGATATATGTATACAAGGTGGGGATATCTACGAGTGAATCTAACGTGATAGATCTGAAAATGCCCTCCACCCTCTACTTGGGATGCTCCCAGATGATTGTAGATAAAACTAATATTCATCTTTAGAATTTAGAATGGTCTCAGCTGGTTTTATGTTATTTGTTTCTACCCTTCCTCCATTTTTTAGATCTTCAATCTTAACCAGCCTGTTTCGATATTTTCAGAGAAAGTAATATCGACGCATCAAGCTTAAATCGAAGAATCTTGACGTCCGTTCAATTTTACCACGTCGTCCAATCGAACATTCTGCAAAACAAAGAGCTTTGTCCCATTTATGTTTATGTTTATATTATTATTTATTAAATACCCACGTAAGTCAAATCAAAAAAATTGAATGGTTGGGTTCCATTTGTCACGGGGTGGATTACAGCTAAGGGGTTGAAGAATGATATTTTATTCCATCCTGAAATTATGCATTCAATTCAAAATCTATTCATACGTTTCGCTCAACTCTGTATGAAGTTGAATGTTATACGAGAAAAACATTTTGGAAGAACGATAATCAAAGTCAAACATCGTGGTAACTGTTGGCTCAATTTTATTTGTTTATGAGGTCAACTTCCTTGTTGAGATCAACGCAAATGAAATCAGAAGCTTTTAGTCGCGTTGTAGCTTAATGCAAATCATTGAATTCTTTTATTTCCTTTCTATGTGACCGAATTTGATTTCATTTGACCTACTGTATGATGTGAAGTCTGAAGCTTTCACGCTCTTGTTCATATTAAGAAAACGAGTGATAAGCCATTGGTTTAATTCCATCCATTAATGAATTCAATTTTGCTCTTCGAATCGAAAAATGGAATGCTATTCATTCTATGGAATTTTTTATTATAGATTATTTTGAATATTGAAACAACTGAATGATGGTTTCGCTTGCATAAATGTTCTTTTTACCTGTATTGTTGAAAAAAAAATTAGAATAACTTTATTAGGCTTTATATTTCAACAATCATAGTTCGACATGGCCTGAGAAACAAATAATTTGCATAATGCACCACATTTGTACAAATAATTCATTCACGTTTCTAGAAAAAACAGCTTAGTGGGATGTTATTCATCCAGTTAAAGTAGCCATAACGAGAGATGATATTTTGATTTTTGGTGGAGATCGATGTCTGCGACTGCAAAAGAAAACTTTCATTTACTTTATGGTCATCATAACTCATGAAAGATAATACTGAAAAACTTTAAACAACAAGATTTAATCAAAGTACTGGAATTTTTCTCAACATTCATTTGATGAATGGGATAAATAATAAAAAGCAAAACACATGTAAAGGTAAAAGACTGAATGATGGAATAGAGATCTTCAGTTAAATTTGAATCATCTGCACTCTCCATCACGATACCAAATTTTTTTCGACCAATTGAGAGAGTTTATACGAAAATGCAAGATTTTGAAATAATACTTCGAACCATTATCAACTTGAGTGTTGATCATTCGCATGTTTCAAAACTCTGAATATGTTCAATTCATAATCAAAGGTTTTGATCATTTTGAGATTATTTATTCGTTCTTTCTGTGTCGCTTTCCTAGCTTCTTTATGAAAATCTGATTAAAACATAACTTTAACTCAAATTCCGTTCATTGGTACGAACGTTCAGTACGAGTAACTTTTATAGTTGGCTTCAAAAATCCTTGATAATCGATAAAATCATATGGTAGATATCCAGCAGTCTATTAGGTATTGTTTTTTCAAGATAAGTTCATAGTCATAACTTATGAAAAAATTACTCACCACAATCCAAACTTTCCTACCAAATAATTTTCACATAATGAGAGCTTCAATATTTCAGTATTTCCAGTGACAAAAAGTATACACGATGATTCACATAGGATTATGAAGAATAACAGTATAAACCCCAAATCGTTCATTGCTCCCATTCTTTCGCGTTTGAATAAAATTAAGAAATAGAGTTAATTAAAATCGTGATTCTACCTACGCAACTTAACAATCATTATCAAACTATACAGGCTGAATAGGTGATAAGTACAATAATTTGATTATAAAATTCTTTCCAGCAGATAAATTCGTATATTACAATAATACTGCGATTCAATCATTTCTTGTCCTGATGACGAATATTAATATTGAACTTGTAGCTGGCCTATTCATTGATCTATCAAAGGCATTTGACTGTTTCAATAGGGAATACATAATGAAGAAATTAGAACACTATGGAATAGTGGGTAGTGCTTTGAGCTGGCTTGCCTCTTATCTATCCAATAGGTGGCAATGTGTAAAAATAACAAAATGTGGTGAAACTATAGCGTTTCTGAGTGGCTAGAAAATGAATTTGGTGTTCTCCAAGGTAGCATCATAGGGGTGATACTTTTTTTGATTTACATAAATGACCTGGGCGAGGTAAGAAAAGAAATAAAAGACTCAGAAATAATAAATTTTGCAGATGACACTAATCTTCTTGTGGCAGGACAAAACACTGATAGCTTGAAGGAAAGATGTGGTTTATTGTACAAATGTGTAGATGATTGGTTCTGTAGAAATGATCTCATCATAAACAACAGTAAAACAAAGGTCACTGTATTCAGAGCAAGTAACTCGAAAGAAAAACCTTCAGAAATATTTCTTAACAACCATTTTACTAATACAGTACAAAGTGCAAAGTTTTTAGGCATTATAATTGATGAATTTCTGAAGTGGACTACTCATATTGAATATCTATTAAAAAAACTGAATGGGGTGATCTTTGCATTCAGAATTGTTAACATGTACCTAGATGAAAATGTGAAAAAAGTTCTGTATTATGCTAATTATGAATCGTTAATAAGATATGGTATTATATTTTGCGGTGCTAGTACATCAGTGCAATCTATATTCATTAGTCAAAAAAGAATAATCAGAATATTGTTGAATATGGGATACCGCGATTCCTGCAGAGGCAAATTCAGGTCATTAGGAATACTGACAGTTTATGGTCTCTATCTGCATGAATGCCTTCTATACCTACATAGAAACAAAACAGAATTTCTCAGAAATAACACCAATCTTACATACAATACAAGAACGGCTAATATCAATTATCCGCAGCACAAGTTGATTATAAAAGGGAAAAATCCATCTTACATGTGTATCAAAATCTTCAATAATTTGCCACATCACTTGAAAATAATAGAAAATCAGAAACTTCTCAAAACAAAAACCAAGAAATTTTTACTCAATCTTGAACCGTATAATTTAGGGGATTACTTCATGTAGTTTTTAATTGTTGTATAATATTCATTGACACTGTTTCATTTCATGCTTTTTTATGTAAAAATGTGATTTGGAATAAAGAATATATCTATCTATCTATATACTGGAGGAAGAATTATTTCGATTTTTATCGGGTACTAGAGTCGATATTCTTCTTGCTCGCTAGTTTCCAGGGGAACTTGTTTAGACACACTGCTAAAGAAATCAAATCAAACTAAGTTTTTAAAGCGAAAGAGCTAAGGAATTGAAAATTTTAAGGATAGAAGTAGCCGCAGAGCCGGACCGTGGGCGTGGCGAGGGAGGCATTTGCCACGGGCGCAATCGACCTAGGGGCGCAAAATGTGAAATATGATATATTCCATTTTAAATCAAGATTGACTACAAGCTCTATATTTCAAAGTGGCGAATTTAACAGTTTACAAAATTGAGAAACACGTAGTTAACGAACACTACCAAAACGGAACAAAATCCTAGAAAATTATTATACATGGCGAGAAACCCGACTCGCGGTGCATTGTCCACTACCTTAAAATATGGGAGATTATGGTCAATAAAAGATTCTTCAAAATAAAGGGCCTTCCAAAAAGAGGTGTTATTTTGAATAGCCCGCTATTTCGGTAGATATCACGTTTGAAGCGTGATTAATAAAAATGGAACGACACAGGCTTCAAGAACGTATTGAAATCATTAAAATTCACTATAAAAATGGTGGAAAATGTGGGTCGTTGGAAGAACCTGGTCGGACCGCTATGAAGAAATTGGTGGAAAAATTCGAGCTCTTGGGACAAGTTAATGATGTGAAGAATAAAACCCGTGCACGTCGCTCGAGAACAGCCGAAAATATTGCTGCTGCTGCCGAAAGTGTTAAAGAAAATTCATATCTGTCCATTCCTCGTCGTTCTTTGGACTTAGGCATTCCACAAACGTCATTACACCGTATTTTGCATACAGATTTGGGTCTTATGGCTTATAAAGTTCAGTTAACACAAGAACTCAATCCGGCCGATCATCAACAACGACGTGTCTTTGCTGATTGGGTCGTTGAAATGCATGAAAATGATCCGGAATTCCATCGAAAAATCATCTTGAGTGATGAGGCCCACCTCGGTGGCTTCGTCAACAAGCAAAATTCTCGCATCTGGGGCACGGAAAACCCAAGAGACCCAAGAGTTATTGTTGAAAAGCCTCTCTATCCTCAACGTGTGACTGTTTGGTGCGGTTCATGGTCTGGTGGAATCATTGGACCTTACTTTTCAGAAAATGAGGCTGAAGCAACAGAAATGGTGAATGGATTGCCCTATCGAGAGATGATCAATGATTTTTTATGGCTGAAATTGGATAGTACTGATCTGGACAACGTTTACAGTCAACAAGACGGCGTTACGTGCCCCACAAGCAACGAAACCATTGGTCTCTTGCGGAAAAAGTTTCCGAACCGTGTTATCTCTCGAAGAGGTGATTACAATTGGCCACCGAGATCTTGTGATCACCTTGCGACTTCGTGAAAGAGAAGGTCAACGCCAATAGCCTAGCGTCGATTCAAACCTCAAAGATGGAATTCGTGAGGACATAGGGCAGCCACTTTACGATTTGGTTATGAAAAATTTCATTCAAAGGATATGGTCCTGTAGGCATGGTCGTGGTGGTCATTTGCTCTATGTTATTTTCCACTATTAATTAACGGCATAGCTTCATCTTCATAATGAAATAAACATCCGATCATTTTTGTCGAAAAATTGAATTTTTCTTTTAATATCAAAATAACACCTTTTATTGGAAAACCCCTTATAATCAATAAATGTCAATTATAAAAATCATATATTTATTGAAGAATAAATTTCTTCAAGGGCGCATTTTGAAAGTTTGCCAGAGGCGCTAGAATCCTAGTTCCGGCTCTAGAAGTAGGGACGGATTATCTTAGTTATGCCATTGAAGACCAAACTTCTGGAACTTGGGATGTTAGAAATTTTATTTCTATGATTTTTTTAAACATAGAAATTATGTTATAATGACTTCTGCAATTACTCGAAGATCCTGATAAAAATATTCGGAAACGAAAAATTCGGTGTTCTAATCAGTCGCTCGAATTTCGATCGAACACACCATGAAAAGCATCAATAAAATCTGGTGTACAAAATTCAACTTTCGAGATTGTTAGCAAAAATTTTAATTCTGGTTTTTGAGCGCTCGTTCTACTCAAACGAGTGCTATATGTCTGTAATTTTTATGACGAATCCGTGGTCGAATTAAATTCTGTTCGTGGGTCCTTCCGGCCGTCAGGAAGATAACTCCTAGAGACTTGAGATTTTTAAGGTGAGTTTGGTTCCCAAATGCCGCTGTTAAGATCGTTAACCCATCAAATCATACAGTTCCATAAAATATGGCCATTCAAAATTTTTATTCGTCAATATCTCAGACAAAACTAGACAAATCGAAATGAAAAATGCTCATAGTAAGTCCCTTGCAAAATTTTGTGGTCATAGTGTTGACAAAACCATAGAAAGTTCAAGTGAAATATTGGAAAGAAGAATTTTCATATTTCCATAACAGGATAACCGATTCGAGTGAAATTTATTTTGTGAATTAATATTGATACACTGAATGCTCATGCGAAATTCCAAAAGGATTCAGAATTTTTGAAAAATTCCGATCTGCACAAAAAAACTGTATAATATTAATTTGAAAACTTATTTTTCCTAGAAATATTTTGCATCCATATTCAAAGCTTGATTATTCTGATGATCTGTCATAATTATGGCCATAAAATAAAAAATTATACAATTCGAACTAGCAAAAAGTCCAGTTCGAATTATGACAGTTCAAATTCTCAACACAATGAGTGATATTAACCTAAAACAAAAGAGGAGTATCCTCTAAGTTCGAGAGATATTATTCAAAATTTCAGCGTTTTTCTTAAAATTTTCGACGATGACAAAAAATGTCGCCACCTTCAACCATTCCAGACAAACATCGGAATGGATTCAGGAGACAGTTGCCTATATCTTCTCATTTCACTCAATATTACAATTTTGGGAATACATCAGATTAACATTAAATTTGTTACATGGAACAGTACCTACCTACCTTTAGGAACTTTTAGCTTCATGAAACATTGGTACATACAGAGTTTTCCTTTTAAGTTGGCATATTAGACGTTTTTGGAGAACTAGTGAATATTTCTTTCTGAAATTTTAGGAGGAGCCTTGAGGATGAAGGAACTCTTCGCCAAAAAATATTTTCAAGTCAGACAGTGTTGCCACGTCTACCTCAAACGCCTATCTACTTTCTTATTTAAAATGGAACTACCTATATTTTTATTTATGTATCGATTCAATACCAAATTCGCAGTATAACCTACTAAAAATAATTTCTATGCCATGCACTGTTGCCAAATTCTTGAAATTTTTTACATCTGCATTGCCAGTTCGGAATTGCAATATATCGATTATTTTGCATGCGAACGGAACCAAATTCCGCAGTCTTATAGTTGAGAATCCATGCATTCATATGGTAGTATGAAACATTCAGTATTCTGATACATCGTAAGGTTAAGATTTTGGTCCGAAAATGTGGAACTTGAAATTGAAGAATTTCGAGATTTCCAAATGGCAATCCCATATTTAATTTATAGTAGAGCACTAGAAAGATAGGTGTGCCAGACAGTGCTACTGGGTCCAACCATAGACTCGAAAATTACAGATGGTAATGTCAATTTCTCAGTTATTGTGCTCTATTGTTACTTGCATGCTTTTTTTGAAGAATAGTTAATAGAAAGTATTGAATTTTTATTCAAAACAATAAAGTTGGAGACTAGACAGGTAAGCATAAGCATTTATTTGATTACAGATTTCATTTCATTCGAATTGTTCTGCAATTTTCGAGTCTGTGGTCTGGACCCAGCATGGCTGTCTGGTATACTCCCCTTTTCACAGCCTTATTTATAGTATTCGTTTCTAAATGAAAAACGAATGGCAGTCTCCTTATTCATTATTTATTTTGGATAGTTTTCGTATGAGATGAAAAATACTGAAATTCTTCAGTTTTCATAGTCATGATTCATGGACATAATGCTGAGTGATTATAAAGTGAATTATTGGAACGAATTTTATGGTTGAGGCCATGAACATGGGGCCAGGATAACCGAAAGCCAAAACAGTGTTCGGAATTTATTTCCAGTCATTCTTGCCAAACGTAATAGTATATTATTCAATGAGCGGTAACGCAGGTCAAAACACACGCAGATGAATTTTGCACCACAAGCCGTCAGGCGAGTGTTGTAATTCATCAAGTGTGTTTTGAGCATTACCGCGAATTGAATACTATACTTCATCCACTTCTTCAGTAAAATTCGAATTAATCTGCATTTAAAAAAATTTGAACAGTTGTCAAAAGCGTTGACAACATTTCGTCCAACCGTCAAACCTCTGTACTCTGTGGTCGGGAATCAAATCAGAGTCTCTAACTGATCAAATCAAGTATCTACTTTCGCAACTTCAAAAATTTACTACTTTTCAAAAATAAATCTGGAATGAATCGCTAGAACGTTATCTTGATGGCTGAAATAGATTTCCGGATCGATCCTACTTTTTATTCATTTTTTTTCGTAAGCAATTTCATTTTTCCTAGGTATTTTAATTAGCGGGTATTATTATAACACTCGCTTTTCGGTTCATAGACATGCTAAGGTTGTGTTATGGCTACTATTACACATAAATTAGTTTAATAATTGACATATTACTCTATAGGAGTGGATAAATAACGATTGTTGAAGGTCCTGTAGGTCCTTTAAATAATTTTTTGGCATTCCCCGTGAACTGTGAAACAATCTGAATCGTGTTGGAATAACATGGGTCAATTTTTTCTATGACATCCATGATCATCGAACACTTTTTATGATTTCAATCCTAGAATCTTCCTCAATAATTCATCTTATAGTCATAGAGCCATTTCATCGTGAACACGACCATAGATCATGACACTAAATACCGAAAAATTTCAGTAGTTTTCATCTCATTCGAAAACTATCTAAATTAAATAATTAGTGTAAGAGAAGACTGTCATTCATTTTTCATTTCGAATCGAATGCTGTAAAGTAATTTAGGGGTTGTCATTTGAAAACCTAGACATATTTCAGTACTAAGTTCCACATTTGCAGATAAAAATTTCCGAAGAACTTTAGGATGTATAGAAATACAGTAGAACTCCAATTATCCGAATTAATGGGGACCGGGACCCATTCGGATAATCAAATATTCGGATAATCGGAGTTCTTTCAAAAAATTGCCATTAGGGAGAAAAAAGCTACGTTTTGATATTGCACTATTTTTTTATTGAATTAAATGAAAGAAACATGATATTTTCACATGTTTTAAATATAAATAAAATGTACTTATGTACAAGTTTAGAAATAAAAATCATTGTTTTTCAAACATCTCCGTCAATGTAAGCTGTTTTTTGGACAATTTTTTTCTGAAAAGTGATTCGGATAATCGGCGATTCGGATAGTCGGAGTTCGGATAATTGGAGTTCTACTGTACTTAATATATCACGTATGGCATCTCCACCTACTAAGAGGCTTCACCGAAAATTTCAGAACGAAATATACTATTCCATTAATGCTACCAGAATGGTTTTCGTTGAATTTTCGATTCGTGCATCCGTGAATAAAGGGTATAGCCGGTTTCAATGGTAAATCTGCCCTCGCGGCCTTTTCGATTTATATTGGGGGGGTCGATTAGACATTGAATGAAAATAATTCAGCCAACTTTTCAGCTTTCTATCTTTAGCTATTTTTGAGATTTCTGTGAAAAACACGTTTTTCGTTTTCATTTTTTTCTCTTTTGATATCCAAATTTTCGAAAGGTGATTTTTTCTGTTGATTCTTTGCTATTAAAGGAACAGACTCATAATTTTTTCATGAATTTCAGCTGAAAAATCTATTTTCAGAAAAAAAATAAAATTATTGTCATTTGTTTTTCGGTGTTCTTGAAAGTGTCCACCGCCATTTTTTGACATACAATGTCTTTTGGCCCTTTATACCCTGTAATTTTTTCACATTTTTAAAATTGGTGGAACATTTTGAAAAAAAATTAAAACTGTTTCAATTTTAGGATTCAAGAGATATCCATCAAATTTTGGTGCCGTTGTATTCATATTGGCTCCCTGAACAATATAGAAAAAAACCATTGGCGATCTGTTTTAGTTTGGGAATTGTTTTTTTCACTAATATTGTTCAGTGAGCCACTATGAATACAAAGTCACCAAAATTTGATGGATATCTGTTGAATCCTAAAATTCAAACAGTTTTAATTTTTTTTCAAAATGTTCCACCAATTTTGAAAATGTGAAAAAATTCCAGGGTATATAAAGGCCAAGGAAGACATTTCATGTCAAAAAATGGCGGTGGACACTTTTAAGAACACCGAAAACAAATGACAATAATTTTATTTTTTTTCTGAAAATAGATTTTTCAGCTGAAGTTCATGAAAAAATATAAGCCTGTTCCTTTAATAGCAAAGAATCAACAGAAAAAATCACCTTTCGAAAATTTTGGATATTACAAGAGAAAAAAAATTAAAAACGAAAAAAATGTTTTTTACAGAAATCTCGAAAATGGCCACAGATAAAAAGCTGAAAAGATGGCTGAATTATTTTCATTCAATGCCTTATCGATCCCCCCAATATGAATCGAAAAGGCCGCGGGGGCAGATTTACCATTGAAACCCGGCTATACCCTTTTCATCATTTTCCTGTCTGTTTCAGTAAATGCAGAAGCAGAAACGAGTGGTAATGTATTTATAGGTAGACGGTACTCATGCGAATGAATGAAAAATCTGGATAAATGCAAATTAGGGCAGTGTTTGTTTATCTTCGAGGAGAATTTGCATAATAGAAATCAATTATTATGCCAATTCATCTTCTCGAATAATATTTATTGCTATAAATCACATTCATCATAAATATTTACAATAACATTGTTTGAACATTATCTTATTTGTCATATAATATATGTCATATGAGAGTAGCGAAGGTCAGTATAATTCACCTAGAAATCAGGCATCTTTGAGGAGACCCAAATTATAGAATTCTTTCAAAATTCACTCAGCCGAATCTTCCTGGTCTTGGGGCACCTCCTTCTTCCTCCTCGGGATGGGCAGCGTTCCATTCTAAAGACCTCAAAATGGCAGCTGGAATTGGTGGAGGAGTAGGAAGATGAGCTCCTTGAGGTTGGAATCCATTTTCGTTTGCGATGTACTGAAGTTGAATTGGAGTGCCATCGTCAGCTGTATAGGCGAATCCACCTGTTGCTTCAAGGATTGGATCTGGAGAACCTGATTTCAAAGCACCACGTTCTTCAGCCTGGATACCATTTTCAGTTTCGTAACTAAAAAATTGATATTGTAAGTATTATTATTTCACAAGAATTAGATATTGTTCGGTATGAGTATCGTGAAAAACCCTTCTGTCAATATCTCTATTATTAATTTATGTTTGTGTGGAAATTTTCTCTTGTTCAGATTCTCATGAAAGAATAATGATTCAGTACAATTCGTCAAATGAGGACATTTTTTCAATCACTTCTCTTCATTTATTTTTTCCTTTTTTGATTCTGATGAGTGAGAATTTGAAAGAAGTGAAAGTCAGGTATATTTTCTGTTTTTCTCTATAGCTGGGAAGTTGGTTTCATGACAAGCATTGTTGATTCCAAATTGAAATGGATTTCGTTACACTGACAGAAAAGCAGTTGACATAAAATTTTTGATGATGGAACATTCTTGTATTATTATTTGGGATATTTCAATCATATACGTTGAACAGAAGAGTTGAATATGATAGAAATATATCGAATAAAATATCAATAGCAGTGTACCTTCACACGCTGGTATATTTAGAGATAGTTCAATAAAATTAGAACTACTGAATGAATGAAAATTTACGAACAAGTTATCTGACAATTTTTTTAGGTACTAGAAGAAATGAGTTCATATTACGTCATCATTTCAATTCGTTTTACTTTTATGATAATGACGGATTTTGACAACATATAAATGTAATAATATATTTAGAAATTATTCAATTGAAACTAACGAATATTTGAATTTTCGACCAAGATTTCAGAAAGGATTTAGGTACAAGTTACACGAGCATTAATTGTCATCATTACAATTATTTTCCAGATTGATATCGATTATGGAGGATCTTGAGTACGTACATATTTGTAGATATTATTGAAATTATTAAATATTTGAATTAGTATTCAAATCAAGTTTTCTAAACAATCTTTCAGGTAACTAGCACACGAAACGAGCCCATATGATTTCATCCTTTCAATTAATTTCACTATTGATTTTGAAGGATTTCGAGAACTTATTCGTACAAGATTGAAAATAATTGAATAGAACTAACGAATATTTGAATGAAGAATTACGAACAAATTTTCTAACCAATCCTTCAAGTAGATTCTACACGAAACTTGGTCATAGGTACATTGTCATTTTAATCAATTTTATCATTAATTCTGATTATCGCGAATTTAAAGAACAAATTAATTTCTGAATATGTACAAATATCATGTGTACAGGGTGAGTAAAATTCGTTGTCTACTGAGGGGATCTCGGGAACTATAGCAGCTGGAAGAAAACTGATCACTCATTTTCGGGCTCTTTTTTCCTGAATTATCCGAATATGAAAACAGTTCCAGTCTAACTTTCATAGATCTTGAGTTCTGAATGAAAATTGAGAAATTGACATTTTCAATGATGCTGAATAACTCGCTTGTTTGAACTCGGATTCGAAATCAGTTTTTACATTTTCAGGCACTTTTTCGAGGGTATTTCAAATATAAAATGATTGATTTTTTATAGTCGTAAGTTGCATCATCTGATTAAACTTTTTTTCCGCCGACCTCGAAATAAAAGGTGATTTCAATATGTATGAAATTGACCATTAACGCCCCTTTTTAATGCTCAATTTTTTAGCCATTTTAATGTGCAATCCTCATGGCAACCGTACACAAAGTATTCAGAATCCCTACGAGAAATGTCAAAACTCTACTGGAACATAGAAATTTCCTTATGTCAAATGTATGTCTTGTGCAAAATGAGAATGTATTTCAATCAAGAATTTATACACTATTCATGTTGAGATCGTTGGAAAAGTCTGTAATCAACACGGTTATTAATCTAGCGAGTAATGGTCTCGAACTATCAACGCGTTCGCTTCGCTCGCGCTTTAAAATATATTGACCATTAGTAGCTGTCTTTAATAACCTAGTTGATTAAATAACTATTTCTTATTTTGAAAATGTATCACATGTCAAAATTGACATGAATTTCACATGAGAAAAAATTTAATTCATCTTCCCGGCTTTTCAGTTCACTGTGGAATTATAAGTAGCCTGGCGTTACCATAGCAACCGTTGAATTATCTTTCGAGCTTCTATGATTGGAATAATCGATTGCTGAGTAAATGCTACTCAAATGTTCGAAAGTAACTATGGTTAATTTTTCATCGTTTTTATTGTCCCTAATGGGATACTTTCATGAAAATGACAGCATAGCATGGTTAATGATGGTATATTTTTTATTTTTAACTCTTCTTTAAATTTTTTTCATGAATTTAGGGAAGATAAAGAATGCCCATGCGATATCCATTGAAATCAGCAAAAATTTTGTAGCCAGAAAATGGAACTTTCGGCTATAGTTTACATTTGAAAAATCGAAAATCCTACTCATTTCTCAAAAATGGCTGGACTAAAATCAATCATATTATATTTGATTTTCCCTCAAAAAAGTGCCTGTAGAATGTAACAACAACAAGTGAGTTATTCAGCATAATTGAAAATGACAATTCCTCAATTTTCATTCATAACTCGAAATCTATGAAAGTAACTGTTTTCCATATTCGGATTAGTCAAGAAAAAAGAGCATGTGTTATAAGTTTTCTTCTAGCTGCTATAATTTCCGAGATCCCCACAGTAGACAACGAATTTTGGAAAACATTGAATTAGAACTAATGAATATTTAAATGAAAATTCACGTACAAGTTTTCTGACCAATCTTTTAAGTACTCGAAATAAGTTCATATAATTTCATTACTTACATTGATTTTACTATTTGTTTCATTTATGAGTTTGAGATCATTTCAAGTTTCGACTGCAGAAATTGTTTTTTTTTGTTTCTTGCTAACTTTTTCAAAGGTGTCAATCATTTTTCCGTTTTCTTATTTGGGCCATTTCCTTCAAACCATCGATATAACAGGATAACAAGAGAATACAGATCTTTACTTACAAACGGATAATTTTATATTACCTATTGAAACTTGTTTTTCGGAATTTCGAATGGTGTTTTCTGTTTGGAATTTCATATTTTTATTTGGTTAGATGTTGTCGTTAGTTTCTTGTTAGCTCTCCACTAAAGAACAAAAACTTCATAATTCTAATCCGTCAACTTCCGTGTTCATCAAAAACCACAATCTGAATGAGGAGCAATGCCATGAGATAATTTTCTTGGTCACTTGATTCTTTGGTAGAAACCTATATCAAAATGTCAAACGAAGGATTCATCATCTTTGCTTAGAATCGATCATGTTTAGTGATGGTACTAACAGTTTATTAATCATCAATCCATCTATATAGATACATATTAAAAATTCATAATTGTTTTTCGCAATAAAAGTGACGCTCTTATACTCATATTTCTGGATTTCACGGGCAGTTAATTACCACTATGAAATTAAATGTAGTAATTCGCCATAAACGATTGTGGTTACATTATAATTGAATCCGTCTTTTATTTATAGTAATAATGTGTCAGCATTCGATGCTTGCGAATAAAATTAAATTGAAAATCACTTAAAATTTGCTTCATTGATGAAAATTCGTGAATATAGCATAAAATTTTTTTAGTGTGCGTGCTCAATTGAAAATTCCAATTTGTACAAGAAGAGTGATGCATTTAGTTCTTGAGAAATTCTTTTGACTGTAACAAACATTTAGTTTCAAAATTTTCAGCTTTTGAAGAGTTTCGAAGAAAAATGAAAGTATTGGCGTGAAGTAAAGAACGTTTACTTACTTGATATGATTTTTTGATTATACTGACTTCCACCTTGGTTGAAGCCTTACCAAGGTCATCAAGCATGTGCGTGTAATGAGAGTTCGTTATGTTCTATATAATTTAGGTGGTTCTATTTATGTCTCTTCACGTTGCATTTTGTGGTGCCTAGTGCAAGGAAAAGATTCGTTTTCAGTACGATACAGTGTTTTGACTAATAGCCTATAGTCAATATGTTTTGTATCGCGAATCAATATAATAGCTTTTCTTGGCATTGACTTATTACCATAGTGAACAATTTATTTCTGAAATTGGGATAAGGTTGCCATAAAAGATTTTATGATTGTGAGAAGTCATACCTCATCATTAAAATATTTATTTTTTGTTAGAATATTAAACTTACCTCCATTGGTAAGATCCATCGGGGCCTACATCTTGTTGCTGTTTCAAGATAGCAATAACTCTTCCTTGTGGTTGTATTGGTCCTGGAATGGGTCTTGGCACTGGTCTAGGTCTGTACTGAGCCAACTGAGGTAACGCAGTAGCGCACAAGATGAAAGCTGAGAAGGTTATCTATGGAGTGAAAACAGTGATTCAGTTGAAGAATATTCAACATATTCTTACATTATGGAAAAAGGTTATTCTTAATTTTCAAAGAATTGAAATGGTCTGCTTCTGAAAACTGATTAGTTCTTCAAATGAGCTGATTGCTTTCAGCTTCTGTTTATCCCAGGAACTCACATTGCATTAGATAGGAGCGAAATTTCTTTCCACCGTAATTTGTCAATCGACATTTTTGAGAACATAGGTACCTATTTTCAAGAAAATGGTTCACACAAATATTCAAGAGAAGCAGCAACTTAAATCAATGTTTGTCTATTTCTCAAACATAATTATTCAATAGCACCCTTTTTATGTAGAGAACAACGAATTATTATTATTCCTGAATAGAAGTATTAGTTTCAGTTTAGAGTCAATTTGCAGTCAAAATCAAAGAGCGATGAAACCTTTGCATGCTAACAATCGAAGCATAAACCTGAAAGTTCGAGTAGAATTGTCTCTTGTATACAACGGTTTCTTTTTTGAGGACTAATGGTTATCGAACATTTCGTGAAAATCTTCGCATAAGATTCGCCTATAGGTAGTAACAATAAAATTTGGATTAACTCATTATTTTTGATCGAGTTCGTGATTGTTATTAGAGAATTATTGATCATTTTGGTAATTTATGGACCATTATTCAATTATTATTCTTAATAAACAATGCAGCGAATAATATAAATCACAAACTTTGAAGCTAATCACGTCAAAGATCAAAGAACATACAATGTGGCTGATCGTTATTATGTATATTGAGTATTCTTTATTTACCAAGATGATTTTTAGGTCGTTATGGTCAATACGGGGTGATACATCCATCAAATCAATGATTGTATGATCAGAACGCTTTTTTAAACCAGACATTTATAACTTTTGAGGAAAATAACTTGATGAACTGATATTTTTGGCATGAACACGAAATTCGAATTCTTGATGACTGAATGAGTTCATTAGTTCTCAAGATTTACATGTTAGAACTATATTTTCCGTAATTTGAACAAACGCGCATGAGCTGTTGAGTACAGGTCCATCTCCATAGTTCTCTCCAATATAAACAGAATGATAAAAATTGGGAGCTAGTATAAAAAATGAATAAATTATATTTAACTCGAGGCATGTTTTTTCAGTATTAAAATGTCAACATTTTCCTGGATGTGAGTATTACAATTCAACAATTTCGAACTTTCCGAAAAAAGTCAGAAGAAGTGAACTGCACAGAAGCTGCATATTGACTGTTTTGAAACAATATTTCTGAAAATTCCTCATTTTAATTGAAATTTCCCCATAAAATGAATAAAAAAACAATTTATATTGTGAAACAAGATTTTTGGAAAATTTTAAATATAATGAGAATTTCACCATGGACGGTTCATCTTCTTCTACGTACAAGGAAAACGAATATAAAACAGTTTATGTTCTCTGAAAACCCCAAAATTTAGTAAATATTTCACTACAGAATCTTCATTCTTCTTCATCGTACAACGAAAACGAATAAAAAACACTCCGTGGGTTTTTCCTATCGTGAAAATTCCGCGATCTTCCTTCCTCACGTTTCTTTCAGTTCCTATTCAAATTGCATAGCGATTAATCACCGTCATAATCTCACTCACCAGTAACTGCATGGTGAATTCAAAACTGCACTTTCAAACTGTGGAGGATAGATGAATCAACAACCAATTTATACCTAGCCATCTACTTATGTTCAAACATATATATCGATATTCTACCCTCCCCACAAATCGTTTTGTCTTAGTTCATCTAAACCGAGAGCATCTCCATTTTTTCATTATGCAGATCCCCACCTGAAATTATTATAACCGTTAACACTGTTTGAAATTTATGGAATTCGCAATTATTATTGCAGAACGAGATGGGCTAGTCGCTTTATTATTGGAACGTTTCTTGATATTTGGCGTAATTGATTCATGGCATTCAGGATTGCTCTTCATCGACCTCCAATTGGAATAATAGGTCCCCTAAAGAAATCACAATTCAATACCAAAAGAATAGATAGAAAACTTCGTGTCTTCCATATCGAAACATCTCTCATTAATAAAAATGTGGGTGAGAATTTCAAAGAATTGATTAATTGCCTGGAGATTATAACACCTAAATCGCATCGAAATATCACAGATTATATGGAATGATTTATTAGTGAATCATTTTATTAACATCATCCTTGGTCATTTAATTTGAATTTTTTCAAGAATACCCCTTTGGGGTTTCGATAATTAGAGTGACAGGATTGCAACATAATGAGTAGAAGCGAATCTCTGAATCCTCATATAATTGTATTCATAAGAAACGTAATGTGTAATGTTACCAAAATATGATACTCTGTTAAAACAGTATGTTTCAATATATAAAAATGAAAAAGATAAAATTCGAAAATGATCATACATGATGGTATCAAAATCTCTTCGTAAAGACAGGAAGGTGTCGGTAAAATAAAATAATTGTGGAACATTCATGAAAGTCACAGGTTTCTTGATGTTTGGCTCAATTGATTCATGGAATTCAGAATTGCTCTTCATGGACCTCCAATTGGGATAATGGGTGCCCTAAAGATATCACAATTCAATACCAAAATAGAATAGAAAATTCTTGTGTCCCATATCTAAACATCTCTCATTAATGAAAATGTGGGAGAGAATTTCAATGAATTGATTAATTGTCTAGAGATAATAATGAATGATTTATTAGTGAATCATTTTATTAACATCATCCTTTCTCATCAATTTGAATTTTCTCAAGAATACCCCTTTTGTGTTTCGATAACTAGAATGACAGGATTGCAACATAATTAATCGAAGCGAATCCCTGAATCCTCATATTATATTTATCATAATATGTGATTTTATGTTATTAAAATATTGAAGTAATCGTATGAAAACGCGATACCTACTCTGTTAAAACTGAATGTTATAATAAATAAAGAAGAATAAGATGAAATTTGAAAATGATCGTACTAATGTTATTAGGTGAACTCTTTTGGCAAAGGAAGGAGATGTTGGTAAAATAAATTTATTGATGAACTTCCATGAAAGTCATTGGTAATAAGTGAGAAACTCTAGCTTTTTTTATATTTCGAAAATAATGCTTTTAATGCATAATAACCGAGTAGGTACTTATTAACTTCCTCATTACAATTTGAAACTACTTCAAGATCTTTCAAAAAGAAAAGAAATTTTAGTGAAACAAGCACCCAGTAAATATGGTCCATCTTTGGCGACTGTGAAAAATCTGAATTAAATTGGTATCGTTGGTTCAGTAATTTTTGATTTCGAGGAATTCAGGTCGGTGTTGGAAATTACACTAACAAACACTTTCTAATTTTGCCATTTTTTTGGTTATGTTTAGTTTTGATCTTGCAAAATAATTTTGATCAGTTTCGAAATCTCATAGCTTAAATGATCATTGAATCCTGAGAAGAAATAAAACGCTTAGAGTTACACAGGTAAAATTTCGCCGAATAACCAGTATCGATCAAGCAATTAGCCATCCAATACATTTCTAGGTAATGAATTGTATCTGTGATATCATTCAGAGAAATTTTAGAAGTACATTTTATGGAACCAGAAAAAAAGCTGCGCCCTGATGTTCAGGGCCAACTTGGATATCAATCATGCTTGGGTAGACTATAATATCATTTGCGTATATTGTATTAGCAATATGATATCAGCATGGATACTTTGAATACTTGCATATAAGAAAAAACACACAATATTCTATTTTTTTGGCCGACGGACCTCAGTCGATTATCCGTTGATAACTTGTTATCAATAAAGATCAATTATTAATACTATTTTATTTTCACCAGTAAGAAATAATATTTTCCATTAAAATAATAATGATACAAAAACGATTAATATAAAGGTGAATTCATCAAGTTTTTTCGAAATAAACTGTCACTAAAATTGATGAATTTAAGACGAAAAACTATTTGAACGTTATACTATATACACAATTTTCACGTCCAAAAGCTCACGTCCTGCAAATGAATTGAAAGCGCCATATTTATATTCTTAAGCAACACTCCAATCTATTTGTAGTATTCAAAATAAAAAAATTTCAAAATTATTAGGTGTTTCAAAGTTAGGCTTTAGTGATCTTTCCTATACTTTAATTTTCAACTCTGTTCATTTTCTTTTGAAACTTTTGAGTATTTAAGATTAATCAATTGTTCATTCTAGAGAAATCGAAAATCAGAACGATTAGACGTCTATTATTGAATGAAGTGATTAAATATTCAAGATCAATCTGCAGTTAAACGAATTATTGTTTCATAATTGAATTTATTGTCACCACATGCCGTGTGAGTTACATCGCTTTGTATTAAATCCATTTTTCAGCCTCCGGCTTGCCATATCATTATCTTCTTCAGTAGGCAATGTTGCGTGAAAGAGGTATACAGGTTTGGAAATTCACATCGAACATTGAATACAACAGAAGAAAATTGAAATCGAGAAATTCAGGTTTGGCTCATTGTCAGAAAAAGCTCAACCTTGTATGTATACATTTCACTCAAGAAGAGAACTTAGAAAAGACATATTACATAGGAACAGGTCTCTATAAATGATTGTAGCAGCGCAGTTGGCTTTGGATTATTCTCATTTTGCCGCTTCCTATGCAGACCACAGAATTCTGTGACCATGCTATGCTCTGATTGGTTACAGATTGGTATTCTGTAGCGGAAATGAGTAATCCAAAGCCAACCTCGCTGTTACAATCATTTATAAACACCCTATATTATTGATTTTTCATTTAATCGACGATGAACTTTCTCTTCTATTCATAATTTGAGTTATAACCAATGTGTTTGTTTGATAATCATACTATGAATAGTTCTCAGTTTTTGAAAAAAAAATGTTTTTGGAAATATAACAACTATATAGAGCATTAATTTAAAATAGAAGAAAAAGCATCAGAAAACTAAGAAAGACTTCTTTCGAAATCACAAGTGATCACTACAACTACATGTCTTGATACCCTCTCTTGCCCGAAAATGCCGTATATAATATGGCATTAATTGAGTGAGAGGTGTTTCTTTGTGTATTTTATCGAGTGTTATTTTCCATTTTTGATAATTTTTTCTTTCAAGTCGAAAAATTTTCTTATACAGGGTGTCCCAAAACTCGATGTCAACCCGGAACCGAGTGAAAGGGAAAGTAATGCTGGTTGTCAGAAAAATATAAAAAAAATCTAAGTTGCATGATTTTGAAATAATAGGCATTTAAAAAAACACAGGAATTCCACACCCCGTGACAGTCTTTTCACTCCTGTTGCCACAAATATCAACTTTTCCTTGCTGGGTAACCCTGAATAATGCTTGTCTAAACAGTAATCAAAATAGTTATACCAGCTGCTCTAGGTTTCATTAAAATAGGGCTAACTTCTCAGAAAAAAATTCAAAATAAACAATTGCCTAGGTTCAACTGACTGTATTGTAAAAAAAATGTACTACGCAAGTTTGGCATGTCTTGTCAAAAGTTGGCGCATTCAGTGAGAATTCCAAAATGGTATAATACTTGGTAAATTGTAGCTACCGTAGTTCAAATTCGTGTTCGATTGCCTGTGAATACACTTATTCTTGGAAGTTGGAAGTTGGAAAAAGTTGATATTTGTGGCAACAGGAGTGAAAAGACTGTCACGGGGTGTGGAATTTTCTGTGTTTTTCTTAAATGCCTATTATTTTAAAATCTGGCAACTCAGTTTTTTTATATCTTTCTGACAACCAGCATTACTTGCCCTTTCACCCGGTTCCGGGTTGACGTCTAGTTTTGGGACACCCTGTATACCTAATTATGCTAATATATGCCTTCCTTAAGGCATTTGATTAATTATAGCAGCAATACCTTAATGATATATTACTTTTTTAAAGTATGAAGGACTACGATTTCATTCGGCGTCAGTGGGTATCAAGAGTAAATTTGTGCATAATATTGGTAGTTATAAATCTTGTTTATTCCTCTTTCAGATGCGTTGAGTGGGTTTGTTATAAAAACAAGAAATTCGATTACTATTATATTTTCGATTCTGAGGAAACTGTTTGATTTAGCAATAGACTTCGATGATCACGATGCGGAACATTATCTAGAGTATTCCAAAACCTTCTTTGGTGATAAAATTATCGAATATTGGAGAGAATGAACTGAGTTATCTGCATATCTGATAATAATCAAATGAAAAAAAGGCCAAATCATGCAAAATATTTCGATGTTCGACGACCATATATTGCAAAACTGAATTCAAAATTTCAAAGAAAAGATCCTGAGGAATAATAATAATAATAATAATAAATGATCTTTATTCTGGAGAACAATCTAAATACAAAGCACGTAGACTGTTAGACAGAATTGATGTCACAGAAGAAAAACATAAGCAATTGACTGCTCCGTAGTTACACATGTGTTCTCTCTAAGTATTCATCCACAGTGTACGGCTCCAAATCTATCAACAGTCTGTGGATTTCCTTTTTGAATTTGCCTATAACGCTCAATTTCTTTATTCTGTCAGGCAACCTGTTGAAAAGTCTTATACAACTGTACAAAGCAGTTTTCTCGGTCATTGTTAGGTGGTGGGTTGGGTAATTGTAATTAGTTGTTCGTGTCCCATAGCTGTTTTGAGGTTTGTACTTCGAGAAAAACCCACTGTTTTTGTGAAAAAAGAGCAGGCACTCCTGGATGTAAACGCCACTCAGGGTGAGAATTTGTTGCCTTCGGAAGTGTCCCCTACATGACTCTCTGTATCCTAACTTCAGCATAACCCTCACGACTCGCTTCTGTGCAACAAACACATGGCCAATGTCCCGACAGTTCCCATAGAAGGCTATACCATACCGAAACACAGACTCAAAGTTGGCATGATAGATCATTCTGATTGTTGCGGAGTCGACGTATTTCATCAGCACTCGTATGTTGTAGCTTGATCTGTTTAGTTTTTCTAGGGTTTCTTCAACATGGTGGTTCCAGTTTAGACAGCAATCCAGTGACATACCCAGGAATTTTGTATTGTTCGTTAAGCATGTCTTGTTCCCATTTAGTTCAACTTCTGTGGGTGGGGTGAAACCAGGTCGATTTGTTCTGAATAACATCACATTTGTTTTGCTTTCGTTGAGAAATAGTTTGTTTGCGCTGAACCATTCAGTTGCAAGCTTTAGGGTATTATTAGTTGCATTCAGCAGGTCAGGGAAAAGTTTTTCTTTGATCAGGATGTTTGTGTCATCCGAGTAATTGGTTAGACTGCAGCGGTTCCTCTCTTCTACAGTATTAGCAATGTCATTTAGGTATATAATAAGTAGTACAGGCCCAGTCAGACCACCTTGTGCTACACCAACTTTGGTTGTTTTTGTTTTGGATGTTCCTGTAGTTCCATTCTTGTCCACAACAACGTACTGCATCCTGTTTGAGAGGTAGGACTCAAACCATGCAAGTGCGGGTCCTCTGATACCATAGGTCTCCAGCTTACTGAGAAGGACTGCGTGATCTAAGCAATCATATGCCTTAGATAGATCGAGGAACAAGGCGATGGTGATTTCCTCTCCTTCCAGGCTATCCACTATGTTTTGGATAAATTGGAATATTGCTGTCTGGCACGATTTCCCTTTCTGGTACGCATGCTGCGTATCCCTCAGCAACTTCGATGTTGTGAAGAAGTTCAAGATTCTTTTACACATGATTGACTCAAAGATCTTGGAGAACGACGATAGCAGGCTGATTGGTCTGTAATTCTCCACCATTCTTTGGTCCCCTTTTTTATATATTGGCCTGATCATCGCTAATTTCAAACCATCTGGGAAAACTCCATATTTTAGCGAGTTGTTCAGGATTTCGGTCAAGATCCCTATGATATTGCCCATGCTCAGTTTCATAATTTTAGCAGGAATTCCATCGCTGCCAGCACTCATTTTATTTCTTATCTTATTTGCAGCTTCTATAACTTCCTCAGGGGTCACAGGGTGTAGAAAGATGGAATCTCTAGTTCTGTTGATTTTGCATGTGTATGGTTGTTTGCTTACTGTAGATACCAATTCTTCAACTGTTGTTATTAAGAAATCATTGAAGTTGTCTGCTATGGTCTGGGGATCTCCATCAATTTTTATATCTCTTGTTTTTGCCCCTCTGATTTCTTTAATGATGTTCCACGTAGTCTTTTGTTTGTTATCAGACTTGGCAATCCTTTCTTGATATTTTTTGGATCTGCTCTCCTTTAGCTTGCTGTTGTATTCCTTTTTTGTATCTCGGTAAGCCTGTTTATACCTTTCATCAAAACTGCACATGACGTATAGAATGTCCAATCTGTTCCTACACTCCTCTACAAGTGGGTCTGCTCTATTTCGGTCTTTTCTGTTCATTGTAATTTTCTTCAGTGGAAAGGATTCATAGAAGAGTGTCAAATAGAGCTTCATAAACTCGTTCCATTGCCCGTTCACATCTTTTTCATCTATTGTATGAACTGCTGTCCAGTCTGTGTCTTTTAAGGCATTCGTGAAAGTTTCTATGTTTTCCTTATTGAATATTCTCCTGAGCGTTTGCTTTTCCTTTTCTATGCCTTCAAGTGGTATGGTTATTGTCTGTGCAGTGTGATCAGAAATTTGTGAGTGAAGAATTTCTCCGGCGATGTCCTCTCTGTTTATAAGGATGTTATCTACACAAGAGGCTGAAGTGTTTGTAATACGGGTGTATTCGTTTATTGTATGATATACGCCATAGGAATTCAGCATTGAAAGTAGCTGAAGTTTTTCGAAGCTGTTGCTAGCGAAGTTTATGTTGAAATCGCCTGCTATGGTCACTGTGGCATTAGTTTCTTCCATTAAGAGTGATATCAGTCTTTCTAATCTCACGAGGAATGTTTGAAAATCTCCCCCTGGAGGCCTGTAAACAGCTGCTATGACTATCTTTGTGTTGTTTATCTTGAACTCACAAGCTGATATTTCAATGTGCCCTTCTAGCGAGTTATCTACAGCTTCTTTTCTTTCAACTCCCGATACACCATCTCTGGTATATATCGCGCTACCTCCATGTTTGTTTTCAATGGTCCTGCAAAAACTAGAGGTCAAATTAAAATGTCTAATTTTGTACAATGGCAGTTGATGTACTGTCTTCCAGTGTTCAGTCACACATAAAACTTTGCATCTGTCGTGCTGCTTCAAGAATTCGTTCAATTCATCCACACAATTTCCTATTGACTGAAGGTTTTGGTGGATTATAGACATATTGTTTACATTGTGTACTTTACTTAGTTTTTTCTGCTCTTGCTCTTTAGTGTCTATAAAAAATTGCCCCTTTGCTGCTGGAGGAATTCTTCGTGTTTACTGAAGTCAAATCTGCCAATCCCCACTCCATTTGGCCAAAAGTTGGGATTGTATAGTTCTTCTTTTCTTTTTATAGGTGCGGTAAGTAGGAAGGTTTTCAACCTATTTTCGTTTGTGGGAATTTCTTTGATGTTTATAATCTCCTTCTCAAATCCGGTTTTCCTTTGTATGAAATTTTTTATTATTTCTTCAGTTGCTGTACGTTTCACTCTAGATAAATATAGCCACAGTTTTTTCTCAGCTCCCGCAAACCCTTCGTCTTCCTTTGTGACCTCTCCACACCCTATATTTTTTCTTTGCTTCAGGTGCCGTTTTCGAACTACCTCAGTGAAGGTAAGTCTTGTGTCATCACTAATTTTCGCATTCTGGATCGGTTCACTTTGGTCTTGTTTATTTATGTCTCCATCTTTTGCGGCGCCATCTTTTTCTGCCGATTCTGATTTTCTGTGATTTCTGCGCCATGTTTCTGCCTCAGATCCAACTTGGGAAGGTTTCTGTTCTGGCGGTACTGCCGTCTGTTTATCTAGTGTTGGTACTTTTTGGATAATTTTCTGTGCTCTTTGCATGTTCTGTGTTCTATTCGTTATCTTGACCTTGTCTTCAGATGCCAATTTTTTGTCTTCTTGTTTATCTGGATTTGTTTTGCTTACGTTTTTTTCTCTTGTTTCTAGCCACTGAATTTTATTTATGAGTAATTCATTGTTCATTTTTAACACATCATTTTTGTCTCTTGTCTCCTTCAGGAGTTCCTTTAGGTACATATTCTCCATTTCCCATTTTTGTTTTTCCAACATGAATGTCGTATTTGAAAGGGATTCGTTTCTAACCTCATCTTTGCAGCACACTAGAATATTTTCTGCTACCACTTCTAATTTTGCTCTTTCCGCACAACTTTTATGATGGACAGATAGACAATTTTTGCAGACTAATACTGCACACGTTTTGCCGCAGCACTTCATTTTCATTTTCTCGGGAATTTCACTTTCTTTCTCCCCGCTTTCAAGATCAACCATACGAGTCGCCATCTTATTCACAAATACAATACAATTATTGATGAAATGATTCCTTTTTAGGGCAAAAGTATGGGGTATGGGCTACGAACATTTCATCAAAGCTGATATTAGCGAAATTGTTTATGACTTCGAAATATACATTGGAAGAGAAAAGGTACAGTTAACATTCTAGAAAACTAGGCATGCCTAGTAACGTCGTTGCTCGTTTTATTGAGAAGTAAGCGAAACATGAAAATTTTAAATCACTAAGGATAGCCGGAGAGCCTCAGTTTAAGCTTAAATCTGACTTTGATTCTGAAAAAAGAAGGCAGTGGATCATTCGACTTCAGAACCAAATCAAATTTCAACATAGTTGTCACCAAATGGTTTGATAATTAATCGGATTACAAAATATCCAAATATAAAAGAGTTGAAACTGTGAGGGCAGAGAGTCGTCTTCAGATGAAAAAAAAAATTTAATAAAATGACCAAAATAAGTTATTTTGGTCATTTCATTATTTATTTATTAGCCGGCGCTAGTAAATTTGGCGCCTGAAGCAAGGAATTTTCGCAGACCGATGTGTTTCGATTTGAAGAATTAAGGATGAATTACGAGAAGTCAGATGGCGAAAAATGCCGCCCCCAGAAAGCTGGCGCCCTGAAACATTTGCTTCACTGTTTCACCCCTAGCGCCGGCCCTGAAAATAACATCAGATTATACCTAACATTGACAAATTATAGAACTCATCTGAGAATTTAAATTTTCAATATTTCCTCCAAAAATTCCGAAAATTTGTATCTACAAGTATTCTTAGCGATATTTACTGCTAAATATTGAATTCCGACCCAAATTGATTTCGAGTTCCCAGATTTTTTGCTGGATAAAATTTAGAATCCATTCAACTCAAAACCACCTAACTGATACAAATTTACCCTGAATATGACAAGTTTCAAGTTAGGTCATTTGCCACAAAATTATTTTTGTTTTTTTTCGAGAGATTCTCAGGAAATTTGGAACAGGTCTTTATATCATCATTAAGTCTGCCAACGTGTTTGGACTCATATATCACATTTTTATTTCGAAAAATTTCGAAAAAAACTTCACAATAGTCATAACTTTAGAATATATTCAACCCATTAGGCCCATTAATAAGAATGACAGATTTCTTTCCAAATTGCACCAAGTCTATAGCTCCTTTCATTAGAAAGTTCATTGTTCTGATTCATTGACTTATAGAGCTTTACTTCTATTATGTTATATCCAGTTCCTCAGGGTAGTTTTTCATGATGATAAATGAGGAAAGAAAACTTGTTCGTTTCAATAGTTAATTTGATTGAGATAGGGCCAAATAATTTCTGAGCAAATCAGATATGTCACGTTTGAATGTAATCATTTTGGCGGGTAATAAAATAGCTATTCATGTTGAATATAGTGGAATCTTGTGTTCCAATTTTTTCATAAATTGAACCTTAATGAATCACTCGAAATAAAAGTATTTTCTTCGTTTGACGCGAAACACATACCTACAGGGTTTTCCTTTTAAGTTTGCCTATTAGACGGTTTTGGAGAACTTGTGAGTATTTCTTTTCAAAATTTTGAGTAGAGCCTTGAGGATGAAGGAACTCTTAGCCTGAAATATTTTCAAGTCGACAGTGTTGCCACGTTCATCTCAAACGCATATCTACTTTCTTATTTCAAATTAAATTACCTATATTCTTATTTATGTATCGATTCAATACCTAATTCGCAGCATAACTAACATAAAAAATTTCTCTGCCATGCACTGTTGCCAAGGTATGCTTACATTCTCGAAATTTTTGGCTATAATTTTCTATGCTAACGGAAACAAACTCAGCAGTCTCATAGTAGAGAATCCATGCATATATTCAGTATTTTGTTACATCGTAAGGTTCTTCGAAAATTTCGAATCCGAAAATGTGCAATTCAAAATTGAAATATTTCGAAATTTAACAGCATTTCATTGAAATAAAAAATGAATGGCAGTCTCCTTTTTCACAAATTATTTATTTTGTATAGTTTTCGAATGAATTGAAAAATACTGAAATTCTTCAGTATTTAGAGTCATGATCTATGGTCGTGTTTACGATGAAATGGCTATATGATTATTAGATAAATTATTGAAGTATATTTTATCCCTGAAATCATAGAAAAAAGTTTACCCATGTTATTCAAACGCGTTTCGGGTTGTTTCACAATTATTAACAAGAATGCCAAAAAATTATTGAAAGGGTCTGTAGGGCCTTCAACAATCGTTATTCACATTTAGCAAGAATGACTGGAAATAAATTCCAGAAACTTTTTGGCTTTCGGTAATCCTGGTCCAATGTTCATGTCCTCAACCATATAATTCATTCCGATAATTCACCTTATAAGCACACAGCATATGTCCATAGATCATGACTTTAATTACTGAAGGATTTCAGTATTTTTCATCTCATCCGAAAACTATACGAAATAAATAATTAGTGAAAAAGGAGACTGCCATTCATTTTTCATTTAAAATCAAGTACTGTAAAATAAATATGGGGTTGTCCTTTGAAAATCTCGAAATAATTCAATTTTGAGTTCCACATTTTCGGAGCAAAATCTTGAAAGAACCCTACAATGTATCAGAATACTGAATATACCACATGAATGCATGGATTCTCTTCTATGAGACTGGTGAGATTGGTTACGTTCGCATAGAAAATAATCGAAATATTGCATTTCTTAACTGGCAATGCAGATGTCAAAAATTTTAAAAATTTTTTCAATAACTTGGCAACAATGCATGGCAGAGAATTTTTTTTAGTAGGTTTTACTGCGAACCTGGTATTGTATCGATACACAAATAAAAATATAGGTAGTTTTTCTTTAAATAAGAAAGTAAATATGCGTTTGAGATAGATGTGGCAACACTGTCGGCAAACTATAAAATTCATCGTAGAATTTAAATTTTTAATATTTAATTTCGAAAATTCCGGAAATTTGTATCTACAAGTATTCTTATAGATATTTAGTGCTAAATATAGAATTCCAACCCGAATTGATTTCGAGTTTCCAGATTTTTTGCTGAATAAAATTTAAAATCCATTCAACTCAAAACCACCTAACTGATATTCCGGATACAAATTTACCCTGATATGAATATCACAAGTTTCAGGTGGAGTTAGCTCATTTGCCACAAGATTAAAATTTTCAGTTTTTTTTCGAGAGATTCTCAAGAAATTTGGAACAGGTCTTTATATCATCAGTAAGCCCGCCAATGTGAAATTTGGACTCGATCACATTTTAATTTCGAAAAAATTCGAGAAAAAAATTCCAATAGTCATACCTTTAGATATATTCAACCGATTAGGCCCATCAATAAGAATCAGAGAGTTCTTTCGAAATTGCAAGTCTCTAGCTCCTTCCATATAAAGTTCATTGATCTGATTCATTGACTTGAAGCTTTTCTTCTATTATTTTATATCGAGTTCCTCAGGGTAGTTTTTCATGATGATAAATGAGGAAAGAAAACTTGTTCGCTCCAAAAATTGATTGATTGAGATAGGGCCAAATAATTTCTGAGGCAAATCAGATATGTCACGTTTGAATGTAATCATTTTGGTGGTTAATAAAATCGCTGTACTGGGTTTTTCACTATAATTTGACCCACCCCCTTTAACTTTGTTACTGAAGGAGATACAAAAAAATGTTTCGTATAAAAGTTTCACGAAATCAACTGAGGTTTTTTGATATGAGTCCAGAAACTGAAATATATACAGGGTGACCAACATATTGATGGCAACTTCATTTTACCAAATGGAACACTCTGTATATTTCTCCATATTTGGTTAGCTCTTTTCCCCTGATTTCGAATATGTAATATATGTTGGTCTTTTTTTTCATTCTGAGCACTACAGAGTTTCAAATTTCAATAACCATCTGGCATAGCGTTTTGGAAGTTCGTGAATATTTAAGTGGCCAATTTGATCTTTTGACTGGTAATGGCGCATCCATTTTATGGCCACCAAATAGTCCCGATTTAACACCGTTGGACACGTTTTTATAGCCGTTCCTGAAGAAAAAAATTCACTTCAGCAATAATGACAATCAATGAAAGCGGAGATTAATATTAATGATATAAAATCAACCAATATTAGACCCATAATTCGGAACTAATCCCGTCAACGCACAAAGAATAATGATGATATTGTAATGATTAGAAACAAGTTTTGAAGCTTTAATTTCTGACTTGAATCAGAGCCATAATAATGCTATCAAAAATAGTCTAAACAACTTGAGACAACTATATGAACTATGTGTATTGAATGAAGGTGGTCATTTTGAGCAATTTCTTTAGTTGATGTTATTCTTACCATACTACCATAGTTTATCATTTTTCATTGGTTAAGTAATTGTTAAGTATTCATTCTAAAATAATACTTTTAAGTAGATTGTTTGGATAAAAAGAATTTCATAGGTATTACACATATTTTTTCATTCGGTGTCATCATTTCAAAACTTTGAAAATTGACGAGACACATCCACATACGCATTTATATTCGAGATCAGGAGGAAATAGCCTATCAAAAAAAGGAAGAATACACAGGACAGGGTGTCCCATTTGAAAAAATATAGTTGCATTCAATGTTGTTCACCCTGTATATCTTCTCATTGACGTTATTATAATTCCAAAAATGAACTTTTTCAGTAACACAATCTGTCACTTGTAAAATGATTACAGATCTTGGCAGGTGGTTCTTAAAATTTAAAACTCTGTGGTTCTCAGAATAAAAGAGTTAGACCAACATATGTTACATATTCGAAATCAGGGGGAAAAGAGCTATCCAAACATAGAAAAATATACAGTGTGTTTCATTTGAAAATATGAAGTTGCCATCAATATGTTGGCCACCCTGTATATATTTCAGTTTCTTCACTCATATCAAAAAACCTCAGTTGATTTCGTGAAACTTTCATACGAAAAATTTTTTTGTATCTCCTTTAGTAACAACGTTGAAGGGGGGGTCAAATTATAGTGAAAAACCCGGTACATGTTGAATATAGTGGAATCTTGTGTTCAAAAATTTCTTCAAATTGAACCTTAATGAATCACTTGAAATTAAAATATTTTTTTTCGGTTGACGCAAAACACATATATACGGAATCTTATCCTATACAGGGTGTCAAGGAAAAAAGTACCATGTATAGTGCCACGCGATAGAAGGTCGTAAAATATGAAAAAGGGTCCAATGAATATATGTCCGAAACTGCTTCCTTATACAAGGTATCAAAGTTTATTTTTTTAATAACTTTGGGAAAAGAGATGAAAATTGAACAAAATGTGTTTGGAAATAGGTGGATTGGTCGAGGAGTACATATTCCCTGGCCAGCTCGTAGTCCCGACCTTAATTCTCTCGATTTTGCATTTTGGTGGTATATAAAAAATGAAGTATATGCCATAGAAATGAATACTGAAGAACAGTTTTATGAACCGAATTATGGAATCTGCCGAAAGATTTCGTAATAATCCGGGTATATTTCACAGATGTCGTCAATCAATGATGCAAAGGAGTGGAAAAGTGCTTGTTTTTTGTTAATTAATCAGTTTTTTGCTGTTGTTATTAAAAATTAATTATTGGAGTATTTCTATCCATGTTATTGTAAGAAGGTTACTTTGGCGCTTCTGGGCAATTTGCGCGCATCATAACTTTTTTATCGGAAACCGTTGGCCCAGGCGTCTTCAATGAAAAATACCTTTTTGAAGGAAAAAAGATAGCGGAATCGCTTTTTTTAATTCAGAATGACATAGGTACAGTATTAGGGTTGATTCAAATGTGGAGAAATCCTGCAGTAATCTAAAAGCTAATAGGATATTTGGATTATCCATATCACATTTTGTTCAATTCCTACCTCTTTGTCCAAAATTGTTTAAAAAAATTGAAAAAAAGACTTTAACACCCTGTATTTCTTGGAGAAACCATTTTCGGACATATATTTACGTATTTTATGGCTCTCTATCGCGTGGCACTAAGCATGGTACTTTTTTCCTTAACACCCTGTATATCTGTTAAATGATTCGGTAGGAAAAACGTAATTGTTCCTTTCTTAAACATATGATATATTAAAAATAACAGCTCAAGTGGTCCAAATAGCGTTCACCATTATTGGTTCAACCTATTGTTAAGTATGGTGACCGTGAATCATACGAGGAAATACGGAGTATAAAACTAGTCACAGAATTCCGGATTTTCTTCCTGATATAAATAATACAATATCTTAGTTCAGTGCCCTCTCTAAAAAAAAATTATTATCAAAAACAACGCAACTGGAATATTTTGTCGGCAAATCCTATTTGTCCTTGGAAGAAATCAATTGTTATAAAATAGGAATTGAATCCATCCAAACCCAAAAATACCTATTATTATCTTCGAGATCCGTATCATAATTACATGAAAAGTCACGTTCACAATTTTGGGGCCAATTGATTCATGATTACCAATTAAATTATATATTGAAATTTTAAAAACAATTGTAAGTAACCTTGATATAATATCGATGATTTCAAATGAATCTCCATACTGAAAGTGTATAAAATTTACTAGTCCTCTAAAACAACTTCATTGAGGATATTAAAATAAGCATACTGAAATAATAATGAACAGGTTGTATATGAATAGAATGTAGGGGTATTTCATATCTAATTTCTTCTGAGGCTACTTAGTTATAGACCCCTGAAGATGGCGCCTGGAAAGCAGTTTTTAATTTTCTCCATAAAAATAATGAAACTGATAGAAATGAAATCAAGCAGATTTTTTTAGTTGCGCAAAAAGACATTCAAGAAATTCTTGTTGGTGTTCTGTTTATTTGCAGGCGAAGAAAAAACCAGTCACAAACCTTGTTTCACAAGAAAAATTTTTTTTTGAGCTATTTAGTTTTGGCCAAATGTCTGTAGTTTTCAAAATTTTTGTTTTTCAATGTCTCAGACAAAACGAAACTATTCGAAATGAAATTTTACGGCCGTATGCAAGTTGCTCATAAGAAGCCTTTTGAAAAATTTTGTGGCCATAATATTGACACAACCATAAAAAATTTAATTGGAAAATTGAATTTTATTTCCATAACAGATATTCGAATCGAGTGAAATTCATTTTGTGTATGAAGATTGATTACTGTATGTTAATGCGGAATTTCAAGGGGATTGCATTATTACATCCATAGAATTTAAATTTTTGATCGTCAAGTTTTGACATATTTCAGTTTTTGAATAATTTCCAGAATATTATTTCGAGCGTTCTGAGATTTTTCATTTATTAAGTTAGTATTAATCTCAAGTAGTATAAAAAATTTTGAGGTAATAGCCTCGTTGCTCTACTAATGAACGAGCGCCCAGAAGCATTTGCTCAGGAGGCCTAAATTTTTTTATAGTCATATTTCACAATAATATAATTATTGAATTAATTTTGGACAGCTTGATCTTTAATCCATTCTTCACAAATGAGGTTTCTTATCGTTTTTGCTTCTATTGTTTTTGAGGAAAAAATAATATATAAAATAACATCCTGATAGCGTGATTCGTCGAGGTTGGAGTTATTTCCGAACTAGAATATACCAAGTAAGGGGAAGTCTTTTTGTTTTGACCACTGCATAGTTTCACTTTGATTCAGTGATAATTAATTTTTGATTTGTGGTTTTAGGTCTTTCCGCATGTACCTTCCACCTCTTATGATATTTAATTTGTCGGCCTTGGTTGAACATAAAGCTTTTGAATCAATTAACAAGAATTAGGACTCAGTTGGGCGAAGTGAAATAAAATTCTACTAATTTCGGCGTCCTGGAAATATATTTTTGCTTCTCCAGAGAAAATAAAACTAGACTTTGCCCTGAAGAAGCAAAAATATATTTCGTATTATCAGCATTAGTAGAATTTCCTTTTACTTCTCCCCACTGAGTAATAATTCCTGTTAATTCATTCAAGAGTTATTGCTTGTGTGGGTACATTGATTTCATATTTGCTGTTGTTACTTTCAGAAAATATGTCATGGTCCATTCTAGTTCAGTAATAATTCCAGCCTCTACGACTCACCGTATCAATATGACATATTATTTTTTCCGCAAAAACTGTCAATTTGAAAGCATCAAACTACAGGAGACCTTATTTGTGATGAATTGATCAAACTTTTCAAAATTACTTTTTTATTGTGGAATATGAAGTTGTAAAAAGTTTCTTAGGAAACAAGATTTGTCGGTGACGTTTTCTACGCCTTACAGTCATAGGAACAGGACCAAAATTTTTTTGAATGCCTTCTGCCCACATACAATATCTGCTTGATAATAATTCTTCAGTCGTCTGGGTTTCAAGAAAAAAATTGAATATTGCTTTTGAGGCGCCGTCTGTAACTAAGCAGAAGTACTTCAATAAAAGATGATATAAAAGGCCCAACTTTTTTTTGAAATCACCATCTAAATGAATCTCAATGCCTTTGCATGTTTGGTTCTATATTATGTATCGATTCTGTTCAGCCTTTTCTCTGAAACTTGATTCTGATTATTCATTTTTACAGCGTTTATTTGGTGTTTAGTAATTCGATGTGATATTCGGAGGGAATATACCTACTAGACGTCAAATGCAGCGAATTGCGATGAGTGAAGCATGGTCTGAAAATCTATATGGTTACAGAGATATGGTGATTTTGGAACGTTTTCGATATTTTCCTCTTCATTATCAAAAATAATTGATTTTGTAGAAATTACTTGACTTCAAATATGCAATGAATATATGTTTTTCAAATTATCTTGATTAAAATATTGAAAATTACTCGAAAAATCTATTATGAACTTGGTGTAAAATGTTAGAGAAAACTTTCCTGTTTCGTAAACTTTTCAGAAAGAAGTTCCTTCATGCAATCAGAAACTATGAGCCGAAAACGGGAAACAGACTTTTTGAAGTCATTCATATACAATACTCTTTTTAACTGGTGATTCGCAGAAGGCTTCGGTTCAATCACTAGAGTTGAATGGAGGATAAATCTGTGTGACTTGAGAAAAAGTCTGTTACATGCTGAACTACAGATCACTGAAAATCATATATTGAAATAAAAAATGAATGTCGTGCCCTCATTCTAGGCAGTATTCTACAGATCATCTTCCTATTATTCAGTTACATCCTAGCTGCACGAATGCTTCTACATAATTTTTTTCGCATCGACAAATTTTATATTCGAAAAGTTGTCTACTTCGTCTTGAAAGTTATTGAAAACCAAACTGTATCACCATATCAGCAAGATAGTGGTATGGCAAACCTCAAAAAAAATTACTGATTACATTTTACCTATCGGTTAAATATTTCTTGGATGTTGATCAATTGCAATTTTAACGCTTCAAGATATGTATACAACAAAGTATTGAGATTGTGTTGTTGATATTAAGAGTAACATTATCGTAGGCATGAAGAGTGCAATTTATTTAAATACAGAAAAATATCCATTAAGATTATATTCGAAATTACCCTGGTGTTCATTGAGAATATACAGTAAGTATAGCAATGTCTTCACGATTCTATTTGATTAGATTATTAAGAAATTTGCAATAACTTCGTTTTATGCAAAACATAGTAACATTAGCAGTTTTCAGATCATATATAACACTTCTTTATGAAGACGAAACACCACTAATAAAATTCAACTATGCTTATTAATGAGAAGATGCTGAATAAGGATTCGAAATGGAGGCCTTGAACCATTATTAAATGTCAGTTGAAATTTATGTAGATTCCAATCCTTTCAATATCATTTCCACTGAATTAATTCTGCACTTCTAAAAAAGAAATTTTGCTTTGCTAAACGAGAATCAATATCAGATTGCATTTACACTATATTTTTATTTTTTTGTCACAAATTTGTGGCAAAATTTTTTGAGGGCGCCAGGGTTGTTGTAGCAGTTTAAATAGTAAACCGTCAGTGTGTGAAAGCAGTAACAATAAAACTGAAGATATGGAAGCATGATAATGAAAATGTATCCAAATAAATCAATGTGGTCAATATTAAAAATATTGATTCACATATATGATATACTGTATTTCCTGGATTAGTTTCCTCGGAAGCAAAGGTATTTTTCATCCAGTCTTGTGAAAAGTGTAATATCAGAAGTAGACTTTGTTCCTAAATCTCTTCATGCTCAAGATCATTGTGACGCTTTCAACAATTTAGGTTCTTAGAAAAATATGCACTTTCGATATAGCAAAATTGAAGTGAAATATTAAAGCATTAAGTGAAGTGAAATATTACAGAATTAATTTTAGAATTTATTTGGATATAATTCATATGAAGTGTATTGAATAAAGTTCATATATAATTAAGTATATCTATAGTTCGTTCACGAAAGGTTGAGCGCATCGAAGGCGTTCAACGTTGCCGAATGTACCCGGCCTCGTCCGACGTAAAGCGAATTATCAGAGAACTCTATGTTATATTGACACCATCGCGTATCAATCTGACAAGAAAATAAGCAAACATAACCTAAAATTTTAATATACACAGTGGAATATGCCAAATTGTCATGGCCAACCGACGTCTCAACGTTTCGTGAACGGACTTTATGTATATGATGATTTTTTTTTATCCATCCTGTAGAACTGACAACTATTATTCAAAAGCAGTGACATAGATCGGATCAATATATAATGACTTGCTAAAATTCTGACTTAAATCTCAAATATTGAGCGAACTAGAGTCATTTGCGTAACACTCACCTTGGGACAACCGATATACATAATATATATTATAATCACACACAAGTGTTTGATCGATCGATAAACTTGATTTAATTGGAATATACAAGTTATCCAAGATGTTCCATACAGTCAATATCTCGGCTCCCATACAATGTATCAAATTCAAACAGTATCTAATTATTTTAAAAGGTATAAAAAATGGTACCTGAATCTATCGTTACGATTTTATTGTTAAACATCTCCCCTGAAAAAACCTTCCCCAGGAATATTTTTTGAAATGTACCCTCAAATTTTTCTCACTTTGAATAATTCTCAAAAAAAAAGCTGAACATTAATGTTTTTGAGCGCTCTTTCTACTTAAACGAGTGCTATACCGTTTTGCCTAAATGTCTGTAATTATCGAATTTTGAGTGGAAAATGGTCTCAAACGATAGGGTTCGACTCCCTGATGACGAATCCGTGATCAAATTCAATTCTGTGCGTGGTACCGGCCGTCCGTTAACACGATAACTTTCGAAGGGATTGTCTTAGAGACTTGAAGTTTTCAGCCAAATTGTACAGGGTGTTCCATAAAAATGGCCACTCGAAATTTTTGTTATTCAATATTTCAGAAAAAGGAAACTATTCGAAATGAAATGTGGCGGTCACATGCAATATATTCATAATAATGCAAAATTCCGGGGCCATAATGTGAACTGAACCATAAAAAATTCAATTGGATAATTGAAAAGAAGAAATTTCACATTTCCAATGAAAGATATCCGATTCAACAGAAAGTATTTTATGATAGAAGATTGATAAACTGAATATTCATGCAAAATTTTGTGGCCACAGTGTTAACAGAACCGTAGAAAATTCATTCGGAATATTGAAAAGGATAATCTTTATATTTCCATACCAGGAAATCCGATTTAATCGAAATTTCTTTTGTGAATGAAGACCTGATATACTGAATTCCATGCAAAATTTTGTGGCCATAGTAGTAAAAAACATACAAAATTCAATTGGACTGTTGAAAATAAAAATGTCCATATTTACATAACAGTATATCTGATTCCAGTCAAATTCATTTCGTGAATCAAAACTGATATGTTCAATGTTCAATGTTCATGTAAGAGTTCAAGAGGGTCACATCAATAGAACTATAGAATTAAGTTTTTTCAACAATTTATTTTTTACATATTACATTTCTTGAATAATTCCAGAACATTTTTCCGATTGTGCTGAAATTCTGCATTCATATTTTTGGTATCAATCTCAAGTTCTATATAAATTTCGAGGTCATAGTCTTATTGCTCCATCAACGAACGAGCACTCAAAAACTCCTACTCAGGATTTTCTTAATTCTTTTTATATTAACTCAATTTTTGTACAACTGTCATTAAAAGTGACACTTTTAATGACAGCAAACAATGTTAAAATTGATTGTTTACATGGAAGAGTGTTATAGTATATAACATTACTAGCAAGGTAAGAGGGTTTTTACTGGCGAATGGAGGATATAATTGACGAGCCGCAGGCGAGTCAGTTACCTCCTTGAGCCAGTAAAACCCGTTACCTTGCGTGTATTGTTTTATATTTTATTTGTTTCTCATTTGTAAAAAGATTAGATAAATTCCAAAAAATCTCAATAATTGCGTTAAATTTATTGACATTTTTTAAATTGGATTTTATGACATCGGAAAATTATGACAACTGTCAGCGGCTTTACGAGAGGGAAGTTCTTCGAGAATATTTGCTCATTTCTGACGAAAAAGGCCAGATCCAAATGAAACAAGGTATGAATATCGTTTTTTAATACTTTTATAACGTTTATCACTAAACATATTGTTCCAGGAACGATGGAATTAGAAGGATGAATGAAATTAGAAGCAAGTAGGTGACTGTCAGTGAGTTTACAGGTCAATAAATCTCTAGGATATTTGCAATTTTGAGAAGGAAAACGAATAGATACGGATAAAACAAGGTACGAATATCGTTTTTGAATAGTTTGAGAACGTTTATTGAGAAATAAATCAGAAGAATGAATGGAATTAGAAAAAAGTACTTGACAACTGTCAATGTAAATAATACTACTAACTTGTAAAAATTTTACAAGTTAACTGCCAGTTTTACAAGTTAGGGACTTGATAAAATAAACTTCCTTGATTAATATTGTGTTTTTGGAAACTGACGTTTACAAATGAGAAACAAATAAAAAATATTTCTAACACGGTTTCACGTCAAGTCATACTTTACTAAAAATTGTATAATATGCAACCTTTCACATTAGAAAAAAGTCATTTGGAGCTTCTATCAGAAATTTCTTGATCTGATTCCAGGACAACACTGCTTTATTTCTGAAAACGAATCCTTTTTTTTTTTCCTTCAAATGTAGCATGGATCTCAACATAGATAATTTCGGCCATAACGTGTTTGGTGAATATTCCTTCAACAGGAGTTCGAATTAATTAATCATACTTGAAAAGAACAGGAATCGGAGCCACATACCGAACCTTCAAAATATGCTAGCTAAATATTTTGGCTGACACCGGCCACCAAACTTTTTCTTTTCTACTACTGAAAGCCTTCGTACTCTTTACTATAGGTAGCTTAAGATTTGGCTGGAATCAAAAATTCACAGCTTTCGCCGCTTGAGTTTCGACGTAGTGTTATTATTTCAATAATTTTTTTTCTGACAAGACGTCAAAATGAAACCAGTTACCATGATTCTCACAAAGACGTTAAAAATCCAATCGAATTAAAATTTACAATATAATATTAATTTTCCATTTTTAGAACGATATTGTTTCGATCAGAAAAAAACTATTGATTACACACGAGAAATATGAATACATTTCCCACGGTTGCCTATACATCCCTCGGGCTTCGCCCTCGGGATGTAACTAGGACAACCTCGAGAATATACTATTCATATTTCCCTAGTTGTAATAATAGCTATAGTGATGAGTATGACACTTAACAGCTCAACAATCGACCGAATGGCGCCTACCAACGAGCCGAATCCGAAAAAACCACGTCAAAGTCGATCGAAAATAATTAAAGTTTTGCTCACTGTTTTCTTCGATTATCGTGGTGTTGTGCACTCAGAATTTCTTCCTGAAGGACAGACAGTGAATAAGGAGTATTACTTGGGTGTATTGAGGCGTTTGCGTGAGAATGTTCGTCGTAAACTGCCAGATTTATGGAAAGACAATTCGTGGATTTTGCATGGTGATAACGCGCCGTCGCACCGAGCCATAATTAGGAATACAAGACCAAAAACTCAATAAATACCATCGAACAACCGCAGTATTCACCTGACTTAGCTCCGTGTGACTTTTTTCTATCCCCAAAACTCAAATTGCCCCTACGTGCAACGCGTTTTGAGTCCATTGAAGCCATCAAAACAAATTCGCAACGAGAATTGAAGGCCATACCTTTGAGCGGTGCATGGAAAAGTGGGTTCGCCGATATCATAGTTGTATTGTGAGCAATGGGGACTATTTTGAAGGAGACTAAATAAATATTGATTATTAAATTTAAATTTATGTGTTTTTTTTAACAATTCCGGGTACTTTTTATACATAACATTATTATTATTTCAATACTATTTCGTTGAGACTTAATACGAGTATCTAATTATACGTTTGTGTAAGTACAGACAATATCCTCAACTTAATGTCTTTTAATTGGCATTTCACACTAAATATTTTCAATTTCATCTTTTCGTCTCTAAGGATGTCTACTGAAGAATGACTTTCAATAATAACATTATCCGCATTTCTTTTAGTAGGTAGTTTATTATTATTTATACATGGTGACGAGAAGATTCGATTCATATAACATTTCCAAATTATATCATGACACATGGGAATTTCTGCAAAAAAGATTAATCTAAAGATTCAATTATGATTACACTTACAATCCAGGAATTTTCATTTCATGTATGTAATGCCATATTTATTTACCTATTAGATTTGGTCGATCAACAGAAGGGACTATACCTTACCGTAATGTTTCTATTTTCTAATGAGGTCTTATGTGGGTTAACATGGGTACTAGAGCTACCTACCTTTCTCGAAAAGTTTGTCCTAGAAGAATTCGTCCTCATGTTGACTGAAGTAAAAGTATCAAGCCGTTCAGGCCCTAAGTATAGGAAGTTGAATTGTGCCAACACATTGAAAGGGCGTGCGTGGTATTTTCTGTGGCCGACCTTCATAACCTACTAATGTCGCAGTTATCTTACCAATCTTATGTAGGTGATATATCACGATACAATGATAGCTGAGAACCAATTAATATTTAGCATATAAGGTAAAACACTTTGCAATATCCATACTAATATTATAAATGCGAAAGTAACTCTGTCTGTCTGTCTATCTGTTACTCCTTCACGCCTGAACGGCTGAACGAATTTTGATGAAATTTGGTATGGTGATAGATGATAACCTAGAAATGGTCATAGGCTATAAGTAATCACGCCATCGTTTTTAGGGGGTAGGCAGTAGGCAGATAACTAAATTGAGTTAGTGATTTTTAGTCGTTTTTGTTGGGACTTTTGCTCTTTCACGTCTGAGAGGCTGAACAGATTTTCATGAAATTTAGTAAGGTAATAGATGGTTACCTAAAAACGGATATAAGATCAAAATGATCACGTCATCGTACTTAGAATTGAGTTAGTGATTTTTTTAAGGTTTTTGCTGGGAGTTTTGCTCTAACATGCCTAAACGGCTAAACGGATTTTGATGAAATTTAGTTAGGTGATAGATAGTAACCTAGAAAAGGATATGGGCTATTAATATTCATGCTATCGTACTTGAGGCGTAGGCAGTAGGCAGAAAACTAATTGAGTTAGTGATTTTAAATCGTTTGTTTTAAAAGTTTTCTTCATTCACGCCTTAACGTCTGAACGGATTTGTATAAGACTTGGTCGTATAAAGATAGGATCCTAGGCACGGACACAGGCTACTTTTTACGGCTGGAAAATACTTCATTCCCGCGGAAATCTAGCGTGATCGTGTCAAGAAGCGCATGACGCAATAGCTACTGAAATGATTTTGATGTTTGTTTTAACTGAGTGTTACTAAGACTTCAAGTTAGTATTTGATCACTTTTCCAACTTAGAAGGTCGGTAGAGGCGCCATAATTTAGGGAATTTGTGATAAAACTTTGATGCAACTGTCTTTATTTAACAGTTTTACTTGGATCGAAATTTAGCGACATTCCATCACACTACTTAACTTATAGGGTAGGAAGGTACCAGAATTCAGACTACTTTTTACTTCGGGAAAATATCTCATTCCCATAGGAACCTATACGCAGCTACCTATCTACAACACTAACACTCTGTCTAGAATCACATTACGCCAAAACTATTGATCTGATTTGTATACGATTTTTTATTCAACTGACTGTTATATTACATACAGATAAAATCTAATTACTTACACCACAGAATTAATATAGTACTACATAACTAGCTACCCTTTTAACTTGAGGAGGTAATTAGATAGACATTTATACCAACTTTAAGCTTAAGGCTTAAGGTTGCTTTTGAACAAATTTTGATGTGAAGTTGAGGACTGGAACACGATAGTGGGACATTGTTGCGGGAGGACTTACAGCCGGGAGAAAACAAAAAAACTTATGCGGACGAAGTCGCGGGTAGAAGCTATCTATATGCTGCTTTTTGTGATGTGAAGACCATAATCGATATCAGAAAACCTTATTTCAGAAAAATATGCCAGAGTTGAAATTAAAATATTATTTGAGCTTTCTATCATAGACGTGAAAGGGATATATGGGTGGAACTCGGACAGGAATTATAATTTATTCAGAATATAAGGTTGAAAATTCACTTCCACAGGGTTAAGTAGGTCCAAAACGAGGTCCAAAACTTGGCCGGAAAATCATTTAATAATAATTTAATTGAAAATGACAGCGGCGACTCTCGAAAGGACAACCTGATAGATACTCGTTCTCTTCATCATAAATGTAGGTAAAAATTAGTTTTTCAGCAAACTTTTGATAAACGTAATGATTCTAAAGGATTTTCCAATAAGAGGTGTTATTATAAATGATCGGATGTTCACTTTATGATAAGGAAGAAGCTATGCCGTTAATAGTGGAAAATAACATCAGGGAAATAACCACCACGCCAAGGCTTACAGGACCATACCCTTTCAATGAAATTTTCCATAACCAAATCGCAAAGTTGCCCCTATGTCCCAGATAGCCTCGCGAATTCCATCTTTGAGGTTAATCGACGCTGGGCTATTGGCGTAGACCTTCTCTTTCATGTGGTCCCAACCCAAAGGAAGTCGCAATGTGTTAAATCACAAGATCTCGGCGGCTAATAGTGATCACCTTTTCGAGAGATAACACGATCCGGAAACTTTTCTCGCAAAAGATCAATGGTTTCGTTGCTTTTGTGGCACGTAGCACCTTCTTGTTGAAAATGAACGTTGTCCAGATCAATACTATCCAATTTCGGTCAAAAAAATCATGAATCAATAACTTATTCCAAAGAACGCCGAGGAATGGACAAACCTGGGTTTCCTCAACACTTTCGGCTACAGCAGCAATATTCTCGGCTCTCCTTGAGCGACGTGCACGGGTTTTATTCTTCACGTCACTAACTTGTCCCAACAGCTCGAATTTTTTTACCAATTTAGTTATTGCGGTCCGACAAGGTGCTTCACGACAATACAAAAATGTTCGAGTTGTAATAATTTCAATGCGTTCTTGAAACGTGTATTGTTCCATTTTTTATCAATAGCGTAGTTTCTATTTAACAAATGTCAAAAAATGACAGCTTCAAACTTGACATCTACCGAAATAGCGGGCTATTCAAAATAACACCTCTTATTGGAAAACCCTTGTCTAGTACAAGTACAGTGGGATCTTGTAATATAGGAGTAACCGTTATTAAATTCACATTTTTAGGTCCATATACGAGGTTATAACTGATAATTATGATAAACGGACTGTTTTGTTCAAATTTCTTAATTCCTGTGTAAATCATTTCGCTCGTTATGAAACCGCCTCTTTTTCTCGCCGATAGTATATCGATAGCATCTTGTCTTGTAGATCATATTTTTTATTCTCAGTTTCTATTGAGACTATCGAATATCCGATATTTCTAAACAGTTCTCATTTACGTCATATGTAATGTTTGCTTCTTTGTTCTGTATTTTTAAAACTTCATTTCTTGCAGTAATGCAAGCTGATTAATTATTCATTCAATTTTGCATATCGCTTCTAGAAATGACATTATCATTTTGAATGAATAACTGGGATCTATTGGTGTTGCCTCACTATCTACTTAAAATCAAAGGAAATACACCTTCTCGTATTTCATATTCTGTCCGTACTTCAGATTTAATCGCCCAAACAATACCTGAAACTCATTCCTGTACCTTGTTCATCCATGAAGATATGTGTTCACATAATTCAACATTTGCCTTATATGGCCATCGACATTTAATATATTTCTTGGTATTCCTACATAAATCTTCGCTGGTCTGATTGTTTATAGTCGAACCGACAGTTTAGAGTGTTCATTTGGTGACAGTTGAGCTTCATTTGGTGAATAAGATGAATGGATGTTACAGTAGCTGAAATCATATTATAATCGCTTTGTAATTATTCAGTATGAAGCTATGTAATTAAAGGTGATCAGCTAATTGACTACTATTTTTTTATTGCTTAAAGAACTACATGAACGGTGAACTTTATTTGATGAATTTGAATTAGGTCTGGAAGCTAAGCCCATGCCACTGAATTTTTTATAGCCACACAAAAAAATCTTAAGTTTCGAAGGGATGTACAATGAAACTTCTTCAAATACATGGTTTCCAGTTGCATTCGCGTATTCTATGCGAATTATGAAAGAAATCATGAGTACCTATAATAGTTTTCGACCTAATCTGGTATTTTTGAAACACAATTATCCGTATGTTTTTGAGAAGCAAATAGAGGGTTTTATTTTGTACTCCGCATTTTCTTGATGCTCCATTTGTACAAAGTGGTCAGAATTGGTGATCCCTGAACTACAACTTTTCAACCCTATTAGATGGGAAAAATTAATGGCGTATTACATCTTCTTTTGAGAAACTCACTTTGTCGTTGACATTTTGGAAATCTCAACTTTGATCATTATCTCCATCCTGGTTCGTGCTATGAACTTGAAATAAAAGCATTAAACAGACACTTGTTTGATAGGAATTCAGTGGCTTCATCTAAAATTTGATGAGGGGTTTCCTTCCTGAATCATTACATAATTTTGATTTTTCTTATTATTACAATGATTAATTTTCAGCTAGAACTAATTTCCAGTTTTGTTCTGTTTCAAAAATATATAACATGTCAGCAGGGAGCAGAAGTGACCGGGAATTTTCAGTGGGGGTAGGGATGAATGAATTGGTACAGTTTTGTTGAGCAAAAAGTTAGCAGTATGATGTCATTAAAAAATTAAAGAAACAAACAGTCACTTTTTTTTGAGCTGAGAAAGATTGACGTTTTTGTAGAGTTTTAAGTGACATGTTGGGTTTATTCCATATAGAAAGTAACCAAGTGGATTAAACTGAAACTGTGAAATCTGTTAAAAAACAAATATAGCTTGGACGACATCGGATTACAAGTATAAAAAATATGGAATAAAATTTATATATCTTCATTTTGGAAACCACTCGACCGATTTGACTCATGAACTAACTTAGCCTACATATTCCGACCTCACATGTAGGTACCTATACCCTGAAAATTAAGTGCAACGTCGTTGTGTCATAAAGTTGAAATATTTAGGTTTTCTATTCAATAAATCCTACTAGATGTTTTCGAAAAAGTGAGTATATAATTCTGGAACACTTAAATATAGAATAAATATTAATAAACAATCAAGAAATAAAATTTCAAATATTCTATAAAGCTAGTTGTTATCCATGAAACGAGCGCTCGAAAGTCTGCATTGACACTCGAAGATTTTTTAATCAATTTCGGAAGGTATAGATTTTTTAGTGTCAGAAGCAGAATGTCTGAGGAAGGCAATGTTGTATTCAAATCATCAAATAACATCAAACTGTAATCTACTTCTGAGTGGTTTTTGATTATATTGAGCGTTAGCTCATAGATTCCATCTCAACTTTTGTTCAGGAGAATAATTATTCCTATAGATAGGTACCTACTGTGTTCTCTTTCAGCATATCCAGCACATAAAATATCATATTACCTAGCTCATTTTCCAAAATCAGGTCTCAAGACCGTTCTCACAAAGAACTATTCTCGATATAAAAACCTGAAAATTTAAAAAGTTCAGATTGATGTATTTATAGTGCCATAAATTTATTTACATTTTTTCGCAGCTCTGAATCATATGATATTCTGAAAAATATTCAAATTAAAAGATAAGAAGATCTATCTTTCTACGATGAGGTACGAGAAAAAATTGAAAAAAGCCCTGAGCAGGAGCATTTAAGCGCTTGTTAATTGGTGGAGCAATGAGACTTGAGATTGACACCGAATATATAAATGCCGAATATCAGCACAATCGGAACTAGATTCTGGAAATTATTCAGAAAATGAGATGTAAAAAATGAATAATTAAAGAAAACTGTATTCTATGGTTTTGATGATACAATTCTCTTGTAGTTTCGCTTGAAAATTCAGTATATCAGTCTCCATTCACGAAATGAATTTTATTCGAATCGGATATCTTGTTATGGAAATATAAAGATCTTCTTTTCAATATTCCAATTGAATTTTTGGTAGTTTTGTTGACACTATGCCCGCAACTGGAGACTCCATGGAAATTATGCATCGCATTTTCCCTGGATACCCTAAGATGATGTGCCATGGCTTCTTCGTTCCCCAAATCTCTTAGCTGTTAGTTATTTTTTAGGAGGCTGCCTCAAAGCAGAAGTTTATGCCGATCGCCATCTGAAAGAGTTGTAAGAAGCAATTACAACACGAAGCAATTAACATTGACCTGTGTGCGAGGGTGATGCGGAACTTAAAGGAACTATTACAGCAGTGTATTGCCGAAAACGGTCGTGATCTGCCTGACATAATTTTTAAAACATATTCACATTTTAGTTGCTCATTGGTAATATGTATACTTTACTTTTTTTTAAACACATTTTTTTTAATTCAAGAACAGCTGAATTATCGTTATTTCAAAAACGATCATCCATTATGCCCCACCCTATAAATATTATGAAGGTCATCAATACTTAATATATCCTATTTCTCACTTCCCAAAAAAATCATAGAAAACTCATCCGAAGGGGATAACGAGACTTGACCCCTTTACTCATCAAAATATTCAAAATATTCTCTTCGAGATAAAATGACTAATAGTGGAGAACTCATGAGGTCAGACTAATTTCAAACAACAATGACCTTTAACACGTAATCGATTCATCCGATTCTCAGTTATACATAAATGTTAATACCATGAACCCACAATGTTTCGTAGAAAGAGGTAGTTGAGAAATGAAATATTTCAATATTGGCGGAGTCTTGGGTGTAGCACTCACGAAGAAGTTACGATTCCTGAAGATCATCCGGTACTGATTGTCCACGCAATATTTATCTCTTCGGCAGTGGCGTATCATGAAATGAGGCCAGAAAGCTGTTATCGAATAATTTAAATCAGACGGAAAAAACAGCCTCGAATTTTTATATACATATACAATTATATGAAAAATAAATATATTCTGAAATATCATTTGATATACATCAATGACAAAGCTTGCGTATTACTCTTCCATCCACAGTGCAGCAACATATGGAAAAAAACTTGTTGGGCCAAAGTTCAGAAGCTAAGCTTATACTACTGCAACACAAGAAGGCAATAAGAAGCATTGTTTAGATTAAATTTACTGAAAGTTGCAGAAAGGTCTTATTTACGCCAGTGTTCATACTGACCTGTCTCAAGTTTGACCGTCAACACAAGTTGAGAGATTAGGGAAGATCTAACATATTTTACACTAGAACTTCGGAATCTTTCAGAAAATTAAGTCTGTTTTTGCAGTAGAGTGAGAAAACTAAGGGATATCCACAATATTTCTGTACTAATTGTTATTTATTATACAAGGGAAAGAAGTATTAGATTTTAGCTCGAGGTTGTGTTGTCTCCCGACGCGAAGTGGACCTGTTTAGAGATATAAAATGTTACATTTATTTTCCCGTCACAGAAAAAAAACTGTTTATGTCACAAATGTTCGTGGCATATTAGAATATTCTGCTTGTTTAATGTGAATTAAACATTAAGGAATATCCAGAAGAAATCGCACACATCAACTACCTGGAATCCGGTGGCATAGTAAACTGGACGACCACAATACTGAGAGCTACCTTCTTCACTTCAAGAGCCCTCCGGAGTATGTTTAATCTGAATTAAACATTAAGGAATATCCAGAAGAAATCGCATTTAAATTTTAGGAATTCAAATTCCATGGAAAATTACCAGGAAGCAGTTATCGACCTCATGCATTCAATATTCCATATCTAGGCCAAATAATATGCGAATTTTGCAGATTCCAGCAACTCCGGAAGGCGGCCCATGACGAAAACTGTGTGTCGTCACAAAGAATATATAAACTGTAATCATTTAATTCTCAACAACATTTATTGTTCATATTTTGTGCTATGTACACTAAATAAATCTCTCAAACTCCACCGCGAGTTTTACTTGGTTTGTAGGGGATTTACAACCCCCTACTCTCCATAATCTCACTGCTACTTTAACGGAGTTACGAACCGTTGAAGAAAGTAGAAACATATCTTTAGAGGACACCCTCTGAAGATACATGGTCCTTCGAGCCGGATTGAGAGACAGGATTTACGCCCCTTATCTCGATCACTACACACTACACTACACACTGCGAGGAAGCCTTCCAGAGCCAACGCCAGCGCCAGAAAGAAGCCCTCCATAGCTATTAACACAATCCGGCTCGAAGGACCATGTATCTTTAGAGGGTATCCTCTAAAGATATGTTTCTACTTTCTTCAACGGTTCGTAACTCCGTTGAAGTAGCAGTGAGTGAGTTGTGGCACAGCCGTCTAAAGTATCTATAGACGGCTGTGGTTGTGGTGAGTGGAGGGTTGTAAATCCACTACAAACCAAGTAAAACTCGCGGTGGAGTTTGAATCATTTATTTACATCGAAACTTGAACAAAAATGTTGTTAAGAATTAAATGATTACAGCTTATATATTATTTGTGACGACACACAGTTTTCGTCATGGGCTGCCTTCCGGAGTTGCTAGAATCTGCACAATTCGCACATTATTTGGCCTAGATATTGTATATTGAATGGATGAGGTCGATAACTGCTTCCTGGTAATTTTCCATGGAATTTGAATTCTTGATTTTTAAATGCGATTTCTTCTCGATATTCCTTAATGTTTAATTCACATTAAACACTGCTGTAGTCACCTTAGTACGTAATACATAAGAACGTGTACAGTGTGAGTTCCTAAAACGGATTGTCTACAAAATGAGCATATTATATGTATATGAAGATTCATAAAATTAGGACTTTTCATATAGGTAGTACCTTAACATTGAAACCTTTAGCGATAAAAAGGAAAATTTTCGTAAGTAATTGCACAAGTGCATCAAAATTACCGATAACTTTGCATAACACCATATTGACAAAAAACTGCATGTGTTCGTTTTCATTTTTGAAAAAGATTTCGACATCGAAGGTGGAAGGCTCTTTCTTCCAAAATGAAAATGACTGATTGCAGTTTTTCAATGACAAGCACGCTGGAATGCGAAATTATCCGGATATATTGATGAACGAAAGATGTAACCCGGGAGAATATTGACCGACTGACCTGTCAAATTCGACACAGTGCAATTATCGCATGGCTCTTTCGCTATCAAGAATGCAATTATCGCTGTAATTATGCGGTAATTGAATTACATTTGCATTAAATTTTCATCAGGAAGGAAATATTCGTGAGAATAAAAGTGCATCAAATTTACCGATAATTTTGAAAATGACCGAATGCAGTTCTTCAATTACATGCTATAATTCGAAATTATCTGGTTTTTTCTATGCACGAGTGTAATTCTGGGTAATATTTCCCGACTAACCAGTCAATTTTGACTCAGTGCAATTATCGCTGGGCCCTTTCGCTTTCTATACAATGCAATTGTCGCTGTAATTATGAGGTAATTGCATTTCATTCACATGGGATTTTCAGCAGGAGAGTAATATTCGCTGTATTCAAAATGTAATGGCACCCAGTGCGCATTGAATTTTGGACAGGGAGGAAATATTCGATATGATGTTTGCCCAATTATTGGATTGATTAAGAATTTTTACTATCTCAACTAAAACTGTATGCCAATTATGTGGTTTTAAGGCATCATTCTTTTTCAGTTTCCTTATTTCTGTTCTGCTTTTTCAGATGTTTTTCCAATATACTCAAACATAAACAAAACATTTAAGGAGAAAAAGTTGTTTCAATAGATAAAACCCTTCCAAATCGATAATATAGCTTCTGTTTTCTCATTAAATCTCTATTATCGTTGTTTTCAATATGAGTATTTTTGCCAAAGGTTCTGACCTGTATGACGATATGGAATAGATGAATATATACAAGTATCAGATATTATATTGGACATCTCAGCAGGGTTTGAAAAAAACGGAACGTGTCTGATATTTAATTTGTATTAGATGTAATGAGATATTTATTTTACAGTGCTATCACCAACAAAGAAATATTATTATATTTTAGTTTATTATTTTTTCTGCTCTTGTTTCATGAAGAAAGTTATGCCGAAATGTCTGGAAAATGAGAATTGGGCCGAAAAACTTTTGGTGAAACGGTCAAATAATTTTCAAATTACAAAGATTTCGAAATACAATTTTTTAAATTTCTTCGAAACAATAAGTATGATTCGAATTTTTTAGTTTAGATGCTCGTATTTGATACTTACTTGATCATACCGAGAATAGAAAATTAATAATTCCTATGATTAAAATATTTGGTGACAAAGAAAATTCGATTTTTCTGTGATAATATTTTATGACTCACGTTGTCATAAACCAAAATAATTTCTTCTGTAGAAAACAAAACACAAGTCAAAAGTCATTCATTTGAGATTTTTTTTTAGAAATTTGAAACTCGACTCGAATTTCGAAAGTTATTGTTCTAATGATTGGCCGTCTGAACAACTAACCGTAAACTAGAAATTCCAGAAGAAAAGTTATGGAAGTCTCAAGACAGTTCAGGTGATTTGAATCTACCATTTGGTTCATTAGGAAATCCAGTAGGTAAACCAGCATGATGATTAACCTTCTTTATTTTCTCCATAGGTATATGAATGTGAAAGATGTGTGATATTTAGTAGCCCATCAAGACAAACAATTAATTATAATGTCTTGGATTGACCATGATGAATTGAGCGACTCCATGAAGTAAACGGTGGGTATGCGTACTAACACTGAGAATAACATTATTCTTCAGTAAAAGTCGTTATTTTGTGAAACTTGTATGAATTCAAAAGGGAATTTCTTCAATTCTTCGAATGTGGTAATAACTATTGTGATTTATTGTTTTATTATCACCTCAAAAATAATAACTTGTGTACTGAATTTCACGCATTTGACCACTTTCTTCCATTTCATTGAAAAAATATATTCATTGCTTTTTTGCTTTGAGTTTATAGCTAAATATGATATATAACATCTTTCAAAATTCGAATACATAAGATACCCGGAAATTAAATTAATAGAATCTGAAATGACGTTATTCATAAGCATTCAAAACTAAAAACTAATAGAGAGGTACGACATCTGTATTTTAAAATTTCTAGATGGGTCCAACTACCAAGCCTTTCTGAGAAATAGTATCTATAGAGAAGATAATTTTCATTATATATTCATGAAAACTTACCATAATGCTTGTTGATTATTCAGCGCTTATTACATTTTTGGATTATTAACAATACATTGGTTGTACAAAACTGACTAACTATTCTATTTATGGCTCCTCATTTGAATTGGTTAATAATTTTGAATACGCCCATATTTGAAATCCTTCACTTAACACCTTATTTTAAGTCCTATCTTGAAAAAGACCCGTTTCCAAAGCTGTATTCATTTCGACAATTCATATAAGAATGTTGTGAGGAAGCACCTCCCGAAGTTTTTCGAAGTAGTTTTGATTCACACAGTACACTGAATGAAGGTGAACACTGACAGTCGCAGACATTCATATCCCTTTGGTGGTCAGAATAGGTTTTCTACCGTGAAAATCATAATCATCATAACTAGAAGATGAAACAAACATCGTTTTTATTATCTTCAGATCAAAAATATTCGGACAATCTCTGTACTCTCTTTTACTGAACAAAATTATATGGTGTCGAATCAGAGATCCATAGTTCATTGGAATTTTATGGTATAAAATCATCTAAGGATGAAGATCCCGAATTTCGGGCACCTTATTCTGAAACACCCTGTATATCCAATGAATCGATAACACTAATATACATTTCAATTTCGGATAAGTAGAATTTATGAAAATCATACAGTCCGGTATCTCCACTTATTCTGCCCAATCACCTTATAAATCTTGCTTAACTAGGTCTCCTCACTCCTCATAATTTTTCAGTCATTAGTGCATTGAATAAAAGGTAGTTAGTAAATTCCCAAACGACGAACAAACTAACATGATTCAGTATTATAGTTTTCATCTACTTGTCAAGTAGATTCGTGATAACTCTTCATTATTCAGTACATTATTCTATCACGATCATAAATATCACAGAGGTGTACGTGTTATCCGTTAGGCTACAACTGAACTATAAGCGAAGGACATTACATTTATTTTGTTACTTGCTTGATCATAGGAACTGATAATCCGTATACACTGGTCATCTGTCCTTTCAAGTGCATTGAGATATGCAAAGATTTCAATTGATGATGCGATCTTCCAATTGGTTTATTAATGATATGTTTGCATGAAACTGAGTATGTACAGGGTAATCTAGTTTCTGACTTTTTGCACTCGTTTGAGAAATTTGAGTCTTCGGTCCGATAGCTGAACTTTCTGATGTGAACTCAAAAAACCATATTGAAATACCTCTCAATTTGTAGAAATGACTAGAAAAACTGATCGCACGTAGAAAGTCCTTAGAAAATATAAAAACAATAAATATTTCGGCAACCGTAAAACTTTTACTAGGGTTGAAATTTGGTATAAGGTAGACCACGACAGTGTCTATTCATCGTTACAGATTCATCTATTGTTTTAGGTATATACAGGGTGTTTTATCATAAAATATACAAAGGAATATGGGATCTTGTTGTTGTTGTTACCATGTTTCTGAGCCATGAGAGAGATACATGGTGTGAAAGATCACTTCTTAGCAATATTCTATCGAAATAATTCTTGCTGGTCACCAGTTACCTACTACTTTTTTATGCTCAAAGAAAAAGTATAAAATTTTGAAACAAGCATAACAAAACAGCTCACCAATTATCACTGCCGGTCCCAAGCCCGGATAAAGGAGGAGGGTTGTAACGATGGGTTAGCAACCCATCTTATGTAAAAAAAAACTAGAGTGCTAAAAGTTTCGATCAATTGCCTCGGAATCAGGATGGATATAGATTACGACGAAAACTGCAGAAAAGGACTTTGAGATTGGCTACATGGAACATTCAGGGGATAAGAACAAAACAAACAGAAGTTTTCGAGGAATTGAGAGAAAATAACATAGATATTTGTGTCCTCACAGAAACAAAGAAAAAGGGTAAAGGTAATGAGAGAGTCGGAGAGTACATTCATTTCTACAGTGTTGTTGACAAAAGTGAAAGAGCGAAGAGTGGAGTTTCAATTGCTGTTCATAAAAAGTATAAAGATCATATTAAAAGTTGGGAAGAAATAAATGACCGAATAATAACATTGGAGATAGAGAAGAATGGAGAGAACATAATAATAATAGGAGTATACTCCCCAACCGACGATGCAATGGTTGGCGTAAAAGAAAATTTTTACAAAGAACTCTCAGATATATTGGAGAACATTAAGGAGGATAAGGAAATATGCTTACTCGGAGACTTCAATGCTAGGGTCGGAAAATCAGACAATGATGATGTCATTGGAAAACATGGAGAAGACAAGGAAAATAATAACGGTCAGCGACTGAAAGAACTGTGTCGAACTCTCTCTTTGAAAGTTATGAATGGCTTCTTCCCACATAAAGATATACACAAGTTCACATGGATTCAGCCCACAAGAGGTTTGAGATCAATACTAGACTACGTGATCCAGCGACAAAATTCTAGGTTGAAAACTAATGACGTAAGGGCATATCGTGGTGCGGAATGCGGATCTGATCACTACTTAGTGATAGCCAAAATAATAGTGAATTTCAGAAAGACCAGTTCCTCGAAGTTAGAGAACAAAGATGAATATAAGAATCTTGAAACAAAAAGGTATAGGCTCGGGAGTCTTAAGCATAAGTCGACACAATTCCTCTATAAGCTCAGATTAGCAGGGAAACTACAAGTAATGAATGAGAATACCGATGTCGACACCAAGTATCAATTATTAAACAACTGCATACATCAAGCAGCGAGTGAGGCTTTGGGATACGAGGAGATTTTGGATAGCCAATACCAGCAGCCAGAATGGTGGTCAGAAGAAATAAAGACCCTAGTTGAAAATAAAAAGAAAGCGTATCAGAGGTGGATGCTTACAAATGACCCGCAAGATCGAAATACGTATAGGCAATACAACAGGGCAGTTAAAAATATGGTCGCGAAGAAAAAGAATGAGATGTGGGAGGATAAATGTGAGGGAATCGAAAGATGTATGGGTGGAACAAGAGTGTCACAAGCGTGGAAAGCTATAAGGAACATCAGGAGCGAGAGAAGAGAAACTGGAGGCAGCAACTTAATTGGAATAGAAGAATGGCGAGAATATTATAAAACACTGTTAACCGAAAATAGAATGCAATTCGGTGAGCCAATGAGAGAAGTGGATCTGGATGAGAAGGTAGAAACAGAAAGAATAAGTTCAAAAGAGATCAAGGAAGCACTGAAAGATATGAAAAGTGGTAGAGCTCCAGGACCTGGAAACATTCCTGTCGAATTGCTTCAACACGGACCAGATAGTTTGCTGGAGATATTAGCGGATATTTTCAACGCTTATTTGCTGAAAGGAGTAAATATACCGTCAGATTGGAATTTGGGATATATCAGCTCAATGTATAAAAAGGGAAGTAAAAAGGAGTGTAGCAATTATCGAGGAATAAGTGTAGGCTGTTCGATTGGAAGATTATACAGTAAAATATTGAAGAAAAGGATCGAGTCTGAATTTGAAGAAATAGAAGAACAAAGCGGCTTCCGCGCAGGACGATCTTGCCTTGACAATTTGTTTACACTTCAGCAAATAGTAGAAAAGAGGAAAGCCCGGAATTTATCCACACATCTCGTATTTATAGATCTCGAAAAAGCCTACGATACAGTCCCCTTGATTAAATTATTTGAAAGTCTAACGAAGATTGGCCTGAGGAGAGTGTATATTCGTGCAATACAGAACATTTATAAAAACCTACAGAGCGCTGTTAAGATGGGAAGAAGGATATCAAAATCATTCAAAGTTACAAAGGGCCTCAAGCAGGGTTGTAGTCTCTCGCCAACTCTGTTCAAAATTTACATCCAAAAAGCCTTAGAAAATTGGAGAAGAAAGTGTTCCAAAATGGGAATAGAGATCGATGAATCCTGCTTAACAACCTTATTCTTTGCTGATGACCAGGTGATTGTTGCGAACTGTGAAGAAGACATCGACTATATGCTAAGAAAACTGAAGGAAGAGTACGAAAAATGGGGGCTGAACATAAACATGAAGAAAACGGAGTACTTGCATATAGGAGGAGAACAAGAAGAAGAAGACCCCAGCTTACAACTGCGAGAGATAAGATCTTGCAAAAAATACAAATACTTGGGAAGCATCATATCAAGAGAGGGAACATCAGATGAAGACATAGCATATAGGGTTCAACAAGGGAAGAAATGCGTGCGAATATTAAATTCACTTCTTTGGTCTAATCAGATAAAATTGAATACAAAGATGACAATATACAGAGCGATTGTAGAACCCATAATGACTTATGGATCGGAGTGCTGGCAATTATCCATGAAGAACAAGAAACGCATCGATACTGTGGAGATAGACTTTCTCAGAAGAGCAAATAAGGTATCTAGATTGGAACATATTTCAAATGCAGAGATAAGAAGAAGGTCAAAAAGAATTCACACCACTGCTGAAAGAATAGAAACGAGGCAACTTGTATGGTATGGACACGTTATGAGGATGGACAACACGAGATGGCCAAAGAGAGCTCTCAATTATACACCAGTTAACAAAAGAAAGAAAGGAAGACCAGCAATAACATGGATAAAGGGCATAAAAAATACAATGAGAGACAGAGCCATTGATGAGAATGAATGGAGAGACAGAAAACGATGGCGATCGAAATGCGGGATGCGGCAGACGCCGTAGGACCCCCGCTTGTATATATATATATAACAAAACAGACAGAGAGCAAAGTTCTTGATTGTTTGTGACTGAAGAGAATTAATGGAAAGGCAGTATTCGCAATATATGTTAAACTTCTTCAACTGCAGTCGAATACGGTCACCTTTTGACTATCTTAAAATTCTGACAATACAATTGAATTCTTTTTCTTTTTCAGAACGAGCGGTAATCAGTAATATTTAACGCTGATGACACATTCCTCACAGTAACGGTTGCCAATGGGCAATGCATTTCAGGAATGAACTGGAATTTTTTAGTATTTTCATGGAAAAATATCTTCAGATATTGAACACATTTTTTTTCAATAACACAGAGTAAAAAACAATCCGGAACCTCCACAGTTTTTTTATATGCAGATATATCGTGAAACAAAAATGAAATACGATCGGTTACTTTTGAAACAGAAAAAAGAAAAATATGACACTTCGATTCAAAATACTGACAATAAGAGCAAAACAGTATAAAACCTGATAAATTTACTGAAAAGGAGCTACTCGAAAAAAACGAATTAACTGGAGATCCATCAAAAATTGTGAATGGGAAGAACAAGTTCTATATAACAGCGGGAACTAACATAACGAAGAATATTCAAGAAGCTGGAAATGTTAACAATTTCCAAGAAGTAGATAAATCTATACACTTGAAAAAGATCACTCAATCTGAAACAGAAAAGGTCATTCAGTTACTAAAAAATAAACCTTCAAGTGGATATAATGAAGTCTTTAACCAACATATAAAATGAACATCCGAAGAAATAACACCTCAAATGACATACATTATTAACAACTCCATAAAAAATGGAATATTCCCAGACAAACTCAAGATATCCATCGTAAAACCAATTCATAAAAAAAAGTATTCTAACGAGTTTTTCCAAGATTATAGAGATGGCCTATTGCCAACAAATAATGGAATTTTTACTAATGAATGGAATTTCAAGAAGCAACCAACATTGATACGTGAGTTCATTAATAAAGTATGTAGTAGAATCTTTTGAAAACAAAGAGTTATCTATCTGAATTATTCTTGACTTAACTAAGACCTATGATAGTTTGTATAAACATAGGCTATTTAAAAAATTAGAATGGAATTCGAGGTCCATCACTGGAATGGGTTGAGTCATATTTTATGAACCGAAAATAAATGGTAGAAATGGAAAAAACAATGAGGAAACTGTGACATCAAATTTAAAGGAATTTTTTTAGGCATACCATAAGGAAGTTCTCCTGGGCCCTTATTCTTCCTAATATAAACATCAACGTCTACGAACCAGATATGGAATTATGTTGCAAAAGTGAAAATACAGTTAATTATGCCGATGATACTAATTTACTTCTAGTTGAAAAACAGTTCTCGATATTGGAGATATTATATTTATCGGTGTTTATATTATAGATGTTACCAGTTCTGTATCTCATACTCTGTACATAATATAATATAAAACACATATGGCAGGAGAGACTTACTGAAATCACCCTAAATAGACATGATGAATGGTTCAAAAATAATAATTTAATACTCAACAAAGAAAAAACAAAGTTCATACTTTTTACACCAATACACTCAGAAATAGAAGGAAATTCAAAAATTTATTTGAATCAGGAAATATACCAGATATAAGAAGCAACAACATTTTTGGGCATCCACATAGACAAAAACCTGAATTGGAAAGAACACATAAATTGTCTAAATGGGAACATTACACAATCGATTTTTGGTCTTAGAATAATGAGTAGATATATCCATTGTAATTACCTGAATGCTTCATCATGGAAAAATGGTGTGAAAACTGAGATTTGGAATAAGATAAGAAATACTAATCAACTTGAAGCCTATAATGAATCCTGCCAGAGTATCTTTAAGAAAAATGAATTATTGACAATATATGCCCTTTACATTCAGGAATGTGTCCTCTTCATTAGGACCAATAAACATTTATTTAAAAAAAAGAAAACAGAAAAACTTTATACGATACCAGAAATGACGACTACATTTATTCCAAGCAAAATTTAGCACACTCTCAAAAGCAGACTTGCGGGCGGAATATAGATGTTTCAAAATATGTTATATGCTTCCCAAAAATATAATATCTTTAAAAATACGAAATGTTTCAAAAAAATTTATCAAATATCTAATTGAGATAGTAACATACAGTTTAAAGGATTGTATATCCACCATGTAATTCTTATTTTGACACTTTTCTATTTCATTTTCATATTATTGTAGGAATTCGATTTCTGCGTGAAGAAATTGATTTTTTACTTTGTGTAAATAGACTAGTTTAAGTAATAAATCTCGAAATGTATGGAAAGCTTTAGCTGGCTGTGTATGTAGCAATAGGGTGGTCCGGATAAGGACCGGCGCCACGAAGACGCAGTTAAAACTTGTACCAAACGTGAAATGCGATATAGGGGTTTCGAGAAGATGTTGTAGGAAAATTCGAACTCCTACATTGGGTTGACATTTTTGCAAGAGTTATCGGTTCTGGTAAAGTGCATATTACCAGATGTGATAATTCTTAGAATTCACCCCGTGTAGGTATGGCAAGAAAGACGTTATTTCTTGTGGAAATTCTTATTGGTACAAGTTCCTTCCACCTAGCTTAAGTCGTTGCGAGAGTGGACCAATGAGAACCGATTTGGTACACTGAGAGAAATTTCTATTCACCATAATGAAAAATTGCATTACCTCAATAAAAATTCTGCTTTGAATAGGCCCCAAAGCAGATACTTTGCTACTGCAATAAAAAGCGTTTTGATAAAAAGATTTTATTAGCATTAAGAATAATTTTACTGGAATTCACATACCTAACACAATAAAAAATTGAAAATATCTTTCAGGTATTTGGATTTATTTCGACACTCCTTTTTACATCATTTCACCGACGTTTCGGTCGCAAATCGGACCTTTATCAAGGATAATGACTTCACAGGAATCGAGTTACATTTAAAATTGTCTTCAACATGTATAGAGTAGGCCTCTTTATATTTAAAAATTGTATTAAATTCAAGACGTGGCAGAAGGTTTCCACAGAAGTTCTAACCTTCTGCCACGTCTTGAATTTAATACAATTTTTAAATGATGTAAAAAGGAGTGTCGAAATAAATCCAAATACCTGAAAGATATTTTCAATTATTAACAACATGGATGAAATTATGAATACAAACAATAAAAAATATTTTAGGTCCAATAAGAAGTTATATCTGCTATAGCAGAATATTTCTTTATGGTAATAAAAATATTTTATTATGCTTAAAAAATATTGAATCAGTAAGTCTCATAGTTTCTGTTCACAATAAAATATTTTCTTACCACAAAAAAATTCTTTATAATAATAAATTATTTTAATTGTCACAACAAAATCTATTTGTATGCATAATAAAATATTTTCTTACCACAAAAAAAATTTCTTTGTATGGATAAATTATTTTTGTTGCCACAACAATTTTTTTTAATAATATTATTAATTTATTTGTAGGAAATAGGTTATGTTACATTTAAACAATAAAAATTCCATAGTTCACTGAAATAATTTTACTGACTCTGTGCCATACAATACTATAAGCTCATTAATTATCACTTCACATAATTTTTGTGTATAGTCATTAGTTAACTTTAATTTATTCGAAAAAGCTATCTGGCCATCTGTATATTTTTTCTACAATAATTCAAGTCCCTGAAACCCGTTAAATTCATGCATATAAGAGAAACTATAACTATTTCAAGACAAACACATCTATGCAAATGTAATACTAACAAAAACATTTTAGCAGCTAATACTCACTTCTGGAAATACACTATCTACACATTTAATTTTGCTTGAAGAACAAGGCTCAGGTTCAGAATAAGAGTTTTGCAATGATCTTTTCAAAGGACTTGGTGTTTCAAAGAAGGTTGGATTTTTAATTGTGTTCAGAGATTCGATCACCTTTAGTGTCTCTGCATCAGGCTCAAATAAAATACTCTATCTCCCTCTGAAGATACACTTACTGTACTTGCACTAGTTGTGTTTCTTTCTTGCACTTGATCCCTAAACGTTTAAATCACAATGAATACATCTTTCGTCCACACATTGAAAACTTTTTTGGTACGTTAAAGGTTTCAATTTGTAAGAACTTACATTATGTTTGTAATGGTGTTTGAAAGTCCAGTAAACTGAAGCACTCATCTGTGATACACTCGTCTGAAAAAGAAGTAAATTGATAAAATATGAAGTTCGTTGAAAATGGGGTTAATTTTGAAGAATTAAATAAATAAAAGCGTGTATACAATTAAGGATAGGTACCTATACTTACCATGGAAAGATTGAATATAATCCTCCAGCCCCCATGCTACCAATATTTATCCTTATAATTATCCATATCTCTGCAGGAAAACTTTAGAGCGTGATTGCCAATGATCTTCCAAATATAATACAATCAGAGACAATATGGCACGTGGCACCGCACTAAGTCCTTTCTTCCGCCATTACGCGATAGGATGTTGTACCTAATCTGCGCTTGCGCAGAATTAGAAATACTAACAGTTGTGTTTTTGTGGCTAAAAAGACCTTTCTTATGGCTAAAATGTACTCGCCTGTAGTAATAAAAATGTTTTATTGTCACTAATAATTGGATATGAGCAAAATTCACTTTATTGAGGCAATGAGATCCCTTCATTGTGATTAAAAATAAATATTAATTTTCAAACACAGCAAGTTTCTTTTATAGAGACAAGGAAAAGTCTGCATTGTGGTAGCAACGGTGTACTAGCAAAATTATTCTTGTTGTGCTAGATCGATGAAATTTTAATCATAAAAATACATTTTATTGTGACTATGCAGATTTTCTTAGCAAAATATTTTTATTAGCCCATTTCTCTCAGTGTAGGGATTTATGGGTAGTAGCATGGTGAAAGAAAACTGTTTTCTTCCACCATGGGTAGTAGTACGCCCTCGGTTTAAATAAGGGAAGGGGGTAGAATCGACGGGGTACAGGGAACGTCGTGAAGAAGTCGGTGTGAAGACGGGTGAGCTTGAGGTAGCGTCGAGAATTAGAGTCAGAGTGGGTTTAGCGTCGAGAGTTAGAGTGTAAAGACGGGAGAGCTTGAGGTAGCGTCGAGATTTAGAGTTAGAGCTTAGAATAGCTTCGAGTCGGTAGACGAGAGAGTTAAGCAGAAAAAGACAATAGAAAGAGTATCTTCGAAGTTCAGCAGCTTGTGATACACTGTAAATGTGTAGGTGACCATACCATTTCGAGTTGTGTAAATAAACTGTACATAGTAAATACAGTGTTTTTACTGTGTACCAACCATCAACGCTCCCAATCATACCTTTCAGACAACGTTGAATTATAAAAATCCTACATTATTATACTTGTATTTGTATGAATGTGGTTGGGAATAAAGAGCTATTATTATTATTTTCATTTTTCTATTTCAGACTAAACAAAAATATGATTACACAATCAAAAAATATCGTCGGAACTTCTTTTCATAGACATCCAACGAACGCCACTGGTTTAGAGCGTTAATCACAAAAATTCGAAATAGGACGGATCAAAGTATTTCAGATAAAAATATAAATTCACTTGAAACAATAACTCAGAAATGTAGTCGTGAACTTTTGATGGCTATCAAAATAAAACGGTTTAGTTTTCATATTTTTGTTTATCTGTATTGTTCACTTTATGATGAAACATCCTGTATATACTAAGCTGTTGACCATAAAGGTGAACAATAATTGAAAATCATATGAATTTACTTAAAACAATAACTCAGAAATGTGCTCGTGAACTTTGGATGGCTATCAAAATAAAACCGTTTAGTTTTCATATTTTTGTTTATGTAAGTTGTCCAGTTTATGATTAAACAACCTGTATATTCTAAGCTGTTGACCATAGAGGTGAACAATTATTGAAACTTTTTTGCTGGTGCTTCTAGTATTGTTATACAGAAAAACCAACAGAAATATAGAAGTGAAGTAAAACACCCAGAAATTATAAATTAATTACATATAATATTCCTTTAATTTTGAACCAAACTTTGACCTGTTAAAAGTAGTCTGGAACGGGATGATATAGTTTCTCATTATGACGCCTCCTTAGGCTCTGAAAATTTCAGGAATAAGTTGAGTTCACCAATAAATAGAATGGAATCAATAACCATCAGGATATTCATATTTTATTTTTCCTTTTTTCAATAACAATGTTGGTTCTGGTTAGATATGATATTCAAAATATACGTTTATTTGATTAATGTAAAAGACATTAATGTCATGGAATATTGTCGCAGAGATTAGGAATCCATCAAATCATCGTGAATAGGAATAAAAAATTGAATGGAGTGATAATAATTATATCCACGCTGGCTCAAAATAACAAATATAGAGATTTGGGTGAAACAAAAGCACGTTGTTCACCTAGGAAGAAGAGATCCAAAAAAATAGCTCGGCTATTATATTCAGAATTCCCGCTTATCGTTCTACTGGACTCCCAAATTATCGATATTTCTCTCAGTCTGTTTTCGAGCCAATTGATATCTTCGTGTGATAATATAATATAATCCTTCTTTCGAGATAATAGATACTTCTATTCAAAATGAATATTACTTTGTTTATAACCTCCAGCTTGAAAGCAACTGACGTTACCTAATTTTTTGTGTACCTCCATACAACTTTATTGAAATATAAAAGAGAGAGTGAAGTTGAATCTTCATTATATAACCCACCTAATAAATTATCAAATACGGCCACTTGCTGCTTATTACTGAATTCTACAGAGACCGATATTGACATTTCAATGGTTAATAAGTGTGACCTATAAACTTTCAACTTGAATATGAGATGTTATCTAACTACTTAGCTTTGGTAATTGAATCAAGAGTCTTGGGAGTAACTGCCCATTTGAAATAGGTATATAATTATTTGGTTAACGTAAAATCACATCAACTAGCAAAAAAAACGATTTGCTTTAAGTTTCATCTGCATTGAGACACAACAAAATATCGTGAGAGGTGAATGGCTCAAATATATTTTCGGTTAACAAATTTGGAACCAAGATTTTTTCCAAAATGAATAAATCCGACCATTAAATCATGGAGACAGTCAAAAGTGAAGATCATCCTGATACAATATACCTATCAAATTATTGCCAAAATTTGACAGACAAAATGATTCATAAAAAAGCGGCAATAAATATAAAACTTATATCTAATATAACTACTTAAATTTGTGAAAACTATCCCTGTTTGAATTTCATGTACTAGGAATAGATAGTGTTCCATGGGTCGTTAGCCATAGCCTAATTAATGGTGAATGCAGGACATCAAGGGCTGGAAGGAAAATTGCTTGTTCAGTATCCTAAGACCATTAGTTTTGGAGATACAGGGTGATTCATGAACATTGGCCTGAATTTGCGATAGCTATAATCCTGGAATGCATGGACCGATTTAGATGAAATTTTCTGAGTTTGTTAATTTCTGGAAACTCTTACCTACATCTCATGAAATAACAATATTTTCAGGGCAGTACTCAAATTGTCATGTTTTTATTTCAAGGTCCAAAACCTATATTTTTTACATTCCTCACAAAAATTTCGTTATAGCCATGAAAAACTACATAATTTATTCTAAGGAATTCAATTTTCACTGAGTATCCATCGACAGAAACTTCTCCTGCTTTCTTCATCTTCTCGTTTCAATTTTTGGACGTCTTGGTAATGATGAGCACTCAATTTTTCTAGTTTGAAGTCCGAAAGACTTTAACATCCGTGATATTCCAAGCATATCCTATTCTTCTGCTACTTGTTGTTGGATTCAGAGCTAGCATATATCCAAAATTGTTCTTGTTGTTCAACTAGTTGATTGACTGGTTGCTCATTTCGTGTAGTATTGTTACGGAAGCTTCCATGTTGTCGTAGGTAATTACTCACCTGTACTGATGTTCCTTCATGAAGAATTCTTCTATTGGGGAGTCTCTGACGAAATTCTCGGACTGCTGCTCTGGCATTGTCATTAAACGTTTTTTGGTCAAATATCAGTATTTTTTGGTCCTCTATTCAGAAAAATTGACGATCTCCCAAAAAAGTTTTATGAGATGGCGGAAAACCTGCAATATTCCTGATTTATTTTCGCTTGACAAATTGCATTTAATTTTCTGAATGAACACAATTTTTTAAGAATTTCTGTGAAATTTTTTTTTCAAAAATCAAACACTTTTTTTTATACATGTCCACAGCGATGAAAAAATTTCACAGATGACACAAATTTTTTGGAACTCATTACTTTTATTATTGGTGGTTGAAAATAACAATCCCCTATGATTTTCGTTCGAAAATTGTTTTCGCGGGATAGATTTTCGAAAATAAAATAAAATTCTCTTATGGTTTCCTATTGAGTTTTGGGGAAAAATGTCTCCTGCAAAATTTCGATACAGTCGATACTTTTGTCGGAAACAACAAAACTTACGAACAGTTATGATCGCTGTTCATTGCATTTCATCGTATGTTCCATAGAATGAATATTCTAATATATTTTTGATGCTCAAAATCGGTTTTGTCAATTATGCTAATTAATTGAAAGAAAGTTCTATTTGTGAAGTTAAAATATTACCGACATAATTTTCTTCCGAAAATTAGTAATTAAACCTTTAGAAAGATTTCTATCATCTTCATCTCTTGTCATAGACATACAATATCTTAGAATATTCATTCTATGGAACATACGATGAAATGGAATGAACAGTGATTATAACTGCTTGTAAGTTTTTATTTTTCCGAGAAAAGTATCGACGGTATCGAAATTTTGCTACTCTGCCACTCTGTCATTGAAATCCAATTTTTCGAAAAATATGCAGAGCTGGTCCATTGAAGAACTACAGACATCACCACAAACTTAGCACAACTGAGCAAGGCAATTTTTTCTCGAAAATCCGAAGGTTTTTTCCTCCATTAGATAATCTAAATTATTTCAAAACTAAAATCATCTGATGTTCTCCTTCAGCCACTGTCTGGCTGCCGCCCTATTATCTGCCACCGACCCAAATCTGTTATCATCAGTAATTTAACAGTCTTCCTCCCGCCCACAAGCTGAGTGTATTCGGATAAACACCTTAATCATAAGAACATTTTTACCACTCGTACTTGTACGTGTCCAATGGTTGTATCAACATGTTACATCACTAAAGTATAGCTTACCGAACTGGAAAACCTAGAATGATCACGAATCAGTTATTTACGTTATTGAGACAAATTTTCTGGCAAATGCGTTTCTAGCGATTACACTGATGATTACTATCTAATTTTCCAGATGATGAACGACATCGTTTATCATCAAACAAATATTTCAAATGTCTATCTACAGAAACATATGGTCATTTTATGTGTTGCTTGAGGGTCACAATTACTAAATAATTTTAATTTTTTCCTCTCAGGCATCACTCTCGTCTTTTCTGAGGTGAACGTTTTTTCTTCATAATATACAGGGTATTTCATCATAAACTAGACAAATATATAAATATAATCATCCATATCTTGTTTTCGAAGCATAAGCGAGATACATGGTGTACATTGTACAACGTCATTTTTGAGTAAATTCTGATTGTGGTCAGTTATGTATACCTTACACTTGAAACGAAATTTCATGGGATAAATCAGGGAGGAAACCCCTCAACAAAAATTGAATTTAGCCACTGAATCTCTATCAAAAAAGTGTCTGTACAATGTTTTCATTTCAAGTTAATAGCACAAAAAGAACTGCAATAATGACTAAAGTTAAAATTGCCTAAATGTCGACTGTGACTTATTACTCGAAAATAAAAGACGATGCGGGCGACGCATAATAAGTTCTTCGAAAAAAGATGATCGCAATGTACCATTCATTTTTCTTATCACCAATTCTGCCATCCTTGACATATCCAAAAGAAAAAAAATTAATAGAATAAAAAACGTATTTCGAATTTCCTTCGAATCATCAGTGTTACCAGAAATTATTATTATCGATTGACCAAGATGCAATAATAAGGTCTCAGCAAAACTGATGAAAACATGAAAAAATCTTTTGATATTTTGAACAGTGTAGCCGAGTGAATAGGTCGGAATAACCGTAATGATGAGAGAATCTTTTAGTATACGAACAATTTCGCCTGATCATCTAATCTGAAGATCAGATGAGTCCCTTGACGATAAAAAAATTATATTCTCTTGCATTTTTTTATGTCTTCGTGTTGGTACTATTATTTGTGTGTTATGTAATTTCTTGAACTGGTGGAAAAAACTATTTGCTTTTATGAGGATTCAAAATAATGTTGAACATTTCATTGGAATTAGGATGATCAAATGTCGTATTTTGCAAATACCAGGCATTTCTGATTACCCAAGACAAGAAATACTCAGAACTAAACGATGAGTATTTGAAATCATGAATCATGATCAAAATTGTTATGTTCGATCATAACCAAACACAACAAATTGTCAACCTAAGAATGTATTTTCTGCCATTGCTATTTCCAACAACGATCTAAATTCATCGAATAAAAAATTTGAGAAAAGCCCTGACGTGCTTGGTGGAGCAATAAGACTATTATTCCTCAAAATTTTGTACAAGACTTGAGATTGACAAAAAATTGTCCTTGTGGCCGCAAAATTCCATTTCCATTGGTTTTTTTCTCTCTGAGTTATTGAGAAACAAAAATTTGGACTGGCCAGATTTTATGGAACACCTGAACGATTCGGCTGGTTAACGAACTCGACCGCGAAATTTAAAAACCGAACTAATCCTGAAAATCTCAAGTATTTAGGACCAAAGGAAACTGTAAATATCAATGCAGCGCCACGGCGGGCATTCGTAGAACTATTAATATTGACATGGAAGGATTTGGTTGTATTATTTATGTGTATATCTGCATCATTAAAATTTTGATTTTTCATCAAATTATCAAAATTTCTGATTCAGATATTATATTTCTATTTTCTGTGAAGACAGCGGGTGTCATTATTTGTTCCAATTCATTTCAACAATAGTGAAAGATGAATTAGGTTAGGAGGCTATTGAGGAAATTGAGGAAAACAATTTTGTTAATTCATGAACGAGTGATCTCGAGAATTGACGCCCAATTTTATTACTACTAGAACACTCGGATTGTTCCTCTTTACTGGTAGTGAATCCAACAGGCAGATTTCTGGTAGGCAAACTTATATTTCCTGTGACTGGTTTGCCAATTTTAAGTATCTGTTGCCAGGCTTTCCGTCGATCCATCAACACTTTGTCACTTTACTCCTCGATTTCTCTTTTGCCCAAACACGAAATGTATCCCTAGCTTGAGATAAGGCTTCTCAGGAAGATCACTGAGGAACTGAAAAATAGCGATTCGAATGAATTATACTTGAAAAATTAGTAATAATGTTAAATATTGAAGGTTATTCCGATCGTCACCAGAGGGCCTATCGCTTAGCTTGAGTTGCCTATGCCTTCAAAACAGAATTGAATTTGACCACGGATTCGTCATCAGGAAGTGGAACCCTATACTTCGAGATCATTTTCGGCTCAGAATTCAAAAATAACAGACATTTGGGAAAAAGGATATACCTAGCATTCGTTTAAGAAGAACGAGCACTCAAAAATATTTTTATAAATATATTTTATATTTTTTTTATTATAATTCATTTATTAGCAATCAGAATATATTCATTCTATAGGCTAATTTGTTAACAATGGAGCTTAAGGCCCCCACATGACTTTACAAGGTCTTTTCCAGTGAAAAGACCCCTATAATACTATTTTAAGTCGGATGGCCAGTTCCTTTTCAGTCTTCTGTATTGAGGCATGGTCAATGGGTGTAATAGGTTGTTGGAGTGACCTTCAAGCTTGACGTGATGTTTTTCACTCTTTTCCTTGATGACTTCATGGACATAAGGGACATGCAGATCTTCGTGAAGTGTTTGATTGGTGACATACCATGGGGCGTTCGCTATCATCCTGAGAATCTTGGATAGGCATCTCTGTATAATCGATACATTGGATTTGCTCAATACCGTATACCCATATAGGCTTTATGACTGCTTTATAAATCAATATTTTGTTCTCGAGTGATAGTTTGGATTTCCTTCCTATGAGCCAGTTTAATTCTCGTGTTTTCAAGTCTATTTGTTTACGTTTCTTGACTACGTGTTCTTTCCATGTATGTTTGCTATCCAAATGCATCCCTAAGTATTTTGTGCTTGAGGCCTCGGGTATTTGGATGTTGTTCATGTGTATAGGTGGACACTGTCCCCTCCGTAGGGTGAAGTTTACTTGCACAGATTTTGTTTCATTTGTTTTGATTTTCCATTTGTGATACCATTTCTGGATATCATCCAAATGTTTCTGCAGTTTGTCAGTGGCCTTTTGTGGATCGTCATCAATGGCCAGAACGCCTGTATCATCTGCGAATGTACCCATTATTGTATCAGGATGTGTAGGTTTGTCAGCTGTATACAGCACATATAATAATGGTCCAATGATGCTTCCCTGTGGGACTCCTGATCGTATTGGGAAGTGGTTTGTTTTTTCACTACCCACTCTCACTCTGAATCGCCTTTCAGTAAGATACAATTTTAACAATTTGTAGTAGCATACCGGCAGATAAGTCTTGATTTTATACAGCAAACCAGTATGCCATACCTTATCAAAAGCCTGACTCACGTCCAAAAAAGCTGATGTACAGTATTGTTTGTGTTCAAGCGCTTTACTTATTTCATGGTTAATTCTATGAATTTGCTGTATTGTTGAGTGTTGTGAACGGAATCCAAACTGATGATCAGGTATCCACTCCTCTGTATTTGGGTAGGTATTTATTTTTTTTGAGCACTAGTTTTTCTAGAATTTTTGAGAGAACAGGAAGCAAACTGATTGGACGATAAGATGTGACGAATTTGGATCTTTGCCTGGTTTAAGTACCAGTGTGATTTCGGCCGTTTTCAGTTGTTCTGGCCAATAGTTCAGTTTCAAGATGGCATTGAATATGTAAGTAATCATCAGCACTCGTTTCTTTGGTAGTTCCTTTATTATTTTGGCAGTTACTTCACCAGTTTCTGTAGCTTTTCTGATATTCAGGTATTTTATTTCATCTTGAACTTGTTTGATGTTAATTTTTCTTATATGTGTAGTGCTTGCAGGAATTTCCATCAGTTCTCTTTCCAGTTCAGCATCAGCTATGTCGTCATTTGGGCTGAAAACTTCGGCCAGATGTTCAGCAAATATCTGAGCTTTTTCTTGGTCGGTTCTTGCCCATTGTATCGTTGAACCTGTTATATTGCGCAGCGGCGGTATTTGTTTTATAAGTTTCTTCATATTTTTTATAGGCTTCCACACTGAGTTATCATATCTATTAAGTTTAGTGACATAGTCATTGAATGATTGTTCTTTTGTTTGTTTTATTTTGAATTTTAATTCATTCTTTATCCTATTCAGGGTATTTTTATCTCCTGGGAAGTGTGTCTGCTGCCATTTCATTCTAGCCTTTCTTTTTTGTGCTAAGAGTTTTTCTATGCATTCTGGTACATAATATGTTCGCTTCGTCTTTTTGTTCTTAGGTGTAGCTTGTTCAACAGCATGTTTGAGGATTCTAGCGAATTCCTCCAACGCTTGATTCACTTGACTTGGATTTCGCAGGATGTATCATTTCCTCGACGATGTTTCTATATTCATCCCAGTCTGTTTTTTTATTATGCAGTTTGACAGGTCATAGCTTGGGATAATATCCATATAGTTGGTAGACAAGCCATTTATTATAAAAAAGTCTAGCAGGTCCGGAATTTTATTGGGGTCTGACGGAAAGTGAGTGGGTCTTCTAGTGGACAAGAAGGAGTAGTTGAATTCTTGTATCAGCTGTGCTAGTTCTTTGCCTTTTGTCGTTGTGAGCTTTGATCCAAATAGATGTTTGCTGTTATAGTCACCTCCAGCAATAGATTTATGTCCTAGTGTTTTAAAGAAATCTAGAAATTGTTCTTTTTTGATATTATGCCTTGGTAGGCAATAGATCTGCAGCAACTGTCAGATCATAAGGTAGAGTTTTGATCTTTATAACTGTAGCTTGTAAGTAATCTTCTTCATACTTAGGCATTTCCACATGTTTGATGGTATTCTTGATTATTATGGCTGTACCAGCATGAGCTGTTTTGTCTGGGTGATTGGTGCAATATGTAATGTAGTTTGGTATGTTGAAGTGTGATTTTTGTGTAAAATGAGTTTCACTTATGAATAGGATGTCTATGGAGTTCTGGGGGAGAAAATATTCAACTTCGTTTTTATGTTGCAGAAGTCCATTGGAATTCCACTCTGTGATTTTTATGTATTTATTGAATTTTTGTTATAAGTGTGGTTAGCATGTTTAACACCAAAGTATTTTGATGTATCAGTTCCTGGAACATTTTCTTAAATTCTTCCAAGAATGTGCTCAATATTTTGTGGATATCATTTGTTGGTTCAATGTTTGTGTTGTTTGTAACATTTGAGTAACTTCTGGTTTGTTGTGGCTGGAGAGGTGGATCTTGGTTATTATAATAGTGTAACCTTTTTTGTGGCAATTGTTGTGGATGTTTGATATGATGTGCTGTATTTGTGGTGTTACTTGGTATTCTGGTATTTTCATTCTTATTATGGTGGATATTTAATCTATTATTTAGGTTATTATTTGATTTAAGGAGGCTGTGGTAATATTGGCATCCTTTATAGTTAGCGGGGTGGGCACCTTCACATAGGGCACATTTTGCTGGTGTTTCTTTGGTCTTTTTGCAGCTAAGTGTTCTGTGTTCCCCTCCACATTTGACACAGACATGTGATCTGTTACGATAGGTTTTGGAGTGCCCATATTGTTGGCATCTCATGCACTGTGTGATTCCTTTCATTCTTCTATGTGGTTCTATCTGGATGGTCCTATGTCGAAGATGTTTTATTTTGTATACTTTTTTGTTGTTTTCGGCTGGCTCTAAGTCTACAAAGAAAATATTCAGGGGTTCTTTGGTCACCCTGTGCCTGCAGTTTAGAATATTCCTGACTTTGTGTCCATTTTCGCCTAGTTCTTGCTTAATTTCATTTGTGTCAGTTGTGTAGTGAATATATTTTATGACGATTCTAAATGCTCGTTCTTCTTTTGGTTGATAGGTGTGATGAATCACGTTTTTATCCCGCATGTATTTGATCAGGGCTCTATAAGTATCTGGCAACTCACAGTTTATTTTGATTGTGTTATTCGCAAGACATTTCTCCATAGTTTATTACATCATAGACAAATATTGGTGGAGGTCTAGATGTTTTATTTTCGCTCTCAATATTATTCACAGTTGCCTGCAATTTTTCACTGTTCTCTTCTTAAGCCTGAAATCTGTTTGTGATTGTGACTGGTGCTGTTGTGTTTGAGTTTACTTTTCTTCTTTTGGTGGTCCTGACTGATTGCCACTCATTTTGATTGAAACCAGAAAACTCTTCGTCACTTGTTGATGTCAGTCTATAATAATTAACATCATCTTGTATATTCATTATGACGTCCTGTATATTATCATTTGATGATTCACATGGAACTGGTTTTGAGTTCATGTTTTGTTCAACACTATTTGCGTTTATCTTATCCATCTACATCTGGCCTGATAAGAAATCAGTTTTTGTGGAATTTTAATTCAATTCTTCTGAATAATGATTATTTTTATAATTTTCGTCGAAAATAATTCCGTATTTCGGTTGTTTAGCAAATAGCTCGATCAATCCGGGTTTTTACACTCGGAGTCGGTGGCTGATTACTGTTATACAACACACTTTTTTGCGGTAATTTTGAAGGATTTTCATATGTGCTATTAGAGCAGATGTGAACACGTCTGTTGCCTGATGCGAACTCGTGATTATTTATGTGATACTAGCGACCCGCCCCGGCTTCGCACGGTACGACATCACATTAGAAACCTCAAAAATAACAGTACTTCTCCACTATTTAATGAATGTTATTATACATATAAACCTTCCTCTTGAATCACTCTATCTATTAAAAAAAACATATCAAAATCCGTTGCGTAGTTTCAAAGATTTAAGCATACAAAGGGACATAGATACAGAGGAAGCGACTTTGTTTTATACTATGTAGTGAGGATGTGTGCGACATATAATGAAATTAACACCATAGATTCCTTAATGATGGATCCAAAATCAGCATATTAATATATCACATCATACTTTTCAATTTAGTGACCAATTGTTTTCTCTTTCTTAGCAATAGAACACACCCGCGCCAGTATGCTGGTTAGAAGAATTAAATCTAGATTGACGCACATTTGTAGCTTTGTCTATGTGGGCTAGTTGTAAAGTACTGACATCTATTCTATTCAATCTACAGATATAATGGAAGAGGAAAGAATATCCACCTAAGATGACTCGAACTCTTTTACGTGAAAGTTGAAAACGTCCAGTTTAAAAGCATCTTTTTCATTACCAATTTCATAAGTTCACAAGTTCACCATCTGTAGATATCGGATCGGTCTGTAATAAGATAAAAAAAAACACACCTGAAGGAAACTAATTCAAGTTAACATATTCAATAAATACATAATTCGAATGTATTTTCCACAAACAACTTACATAAATGAAAAAATGTCATTAAATATTTGATCGATAATAATTTCATCAAAAACCTGAATTTGTTTTGCGGCTGCATCTGTTTGTTCGAAATATTCTCAAAATTAATGAAACGTTGTCAAACGTATATTCGTAATAATATGTGAAGAAACGTTCATCATTCAATTAAGAAACAACTAACAACTGCTTTATCGTGACTTTTAATGAATTTATAATAGATCAGAAACATTAGCACACCTGGATAATAATCATTTTTCATTACAAGAAAATTTCAAACACAAAGTTAAATCTCGGAACAACATTCTTCTATTCAATCAAATTAATATTTTCATTGATTCATGCACCATGATTGATGCATTATGTTGAGCCCCTATAATTTGGTATATTCGAGGTTATCATTTTTTATTTCTACTACGTATACCTATGTATATCATTCATTGATTCGTTTATTCAAAAGCAGCTTAAAACTGTCATATAAACAATATCAATAATTCGATTATTTTCAATTTCATATAAACAACATCAATAATTCGATTATTTTCAATTTTCCATACTGGCTTTGCTGATGGTCATTATTCATGTTAATCAAATACCCCATAATAGGAAAAATCCTTTGTTCTCCGATTACCAGAAAAAAAAATTTATTTTGCAGTCACATATCAATCGCCAAAGTATGATTATCCTTGCTCAAAAGGCAGCTAAATGATTGTTTTCAATGGAAATAAAACATTTGTCATTTGACAATAACATTTATTTGCAATCAGTTAATCATAATTAAAACATTAAATTAACAAAAATAAAAAGATTGAGGGAATTGTGAAAATTTTTAAATACTTCATTCTACATAGGTATCATATCATTACTGTTTCGCACCATGATGATTAGTTTATCTTATTTGATGTGACCAATCGTTATGGACACAACTGACGATGATCGATGATAAATATATCGTGGATTCGTGCAGTGCAAAAATTTTCGTCTTCGACTCGGATTTTTGTGCCACAAGCACTCATGCTTTTGTTTACAAATATTGTTTTGCATTGTGTTTTTTGGATTTTCTTCACAGGAAAAATTAGATGGCCGAATGGTATTTGACATTTTATGAGTAACAGATTATTCTGCATATATTACTGTATCCGCGGCTGTCGAATATTTACTTCATTTTCTCGGCCGAAGCGAGACATTTTTCCACGTCGAGATGTTTTTGACAAATTTGAAACAGAAATATTTTCTAGCATAGACTTTCACTGAGTTGCCATGGTAACTAAATAATCAAGTCGACAAAACCTTTTATGTTTTTCAAGTACTTAATGAAGATAAAAATTGATGTGGAATTTTCTTACCTACTACCACATGAGGTGAAATGAAATCTGGAAATTTTTTGACCTCTATTGGTATTACTAGTGAAAATATTTTTGAACGGCTCAACCGATACATCTGATGATGATCTTTAGAAATTTATACAGTGTGTTTCATCATAAACTGGACAAACATATATTTTCGTGTAGAGAACATCGGGAGAATCATTTTTGCCGTTTTCAAAGCTTAAGCGAGATACAGGGTGTCAAACGTCAATTTTGAGCAAGATTCTGTGTGGTCAGTTATGTATGTGTGGTCAGTTATGTATAACACTTGAAGTAACGATTATTGGTCAAATCTCAGTATTTTTGGGTCCCCTATTCAGAAATGTTGACGAAATCCGAAAAAAATTTACAAAATGGCGGAAGACCTACAATGTTCCAAATTTTTCTTGCGGTTGGTAAATTGACTTTTATTTTTTGAATGAACACAATTTCTGTGAAAAATTTTTTTCGCAAATCGAACACAAATTTTTTTTTACATGTCTACAGCGATGAAAGAATTTCACTCGAAATGGATGAAATTTTGTACAATTGTACTTCTTGAATTATCAATCACGAATATGAAAACATAAATTCAAAATATCGAACGGTTTCGTAACTACAGTCATTGAAATGTTTCGATCAGACCTCTGAAATTATTAAAAAAAATTGTTTTGAGTTCTAGCAACAAAATAATTGCATTTTTGGCATGTCCAAACATTCTAGATGAATTTATACAAAAAAAAATCAGTGAAACTTAGTTGGGACTCGAACCGACGTAGGTATTAAATAGGGAAATGGCACTGTTCTAAGGATATTAATATTCGTTGCCAGGCAACGGTAGTTCGTAGTTCATAGAGTTGAACTGGTATTTGAATTTCAGTGAATATAATTTAGCCAGTAGTCAAACTCTATGAACTACGAACTACCGTTGCCTGGCAACGAATATTAATATCCTTAGAACAGTGCTATTTCCCTTTTTAACACCTACGTCGGTTCGAGTCCCAACTGAGTTTCACTGATTTTTTTTGTATAAATTCATCTAGAATGTTTGGACATGCCTATATTTTAATTATTACAATTTTTTTTTCATTATTTCAGAGGTCTGAACGAAACATTTGAAGGACTGTAGTAACGAAACCGTTCGATATTTTAAATTTCTGTTCCATATTCGTGATTTATAATTCAAGAAGTATAATCGTCCAAAATTTCATCCATTTCGAGTGAAATTTTTTCATCGCTGTAGACATGTAAAAAAAAATTGGTGTTCGATTTTTGAAAAACATTTTTCACAGGAATTCTCAGAAAATTGTGTTCATTCAGAAAATAAAAGTCAATTTGACAACCGCAAAAAAAAATTGGAACATTGTAGGTCTTCCGCCATTTTGTAATTTTTTTTCGGAGTTTGTCAACTTTTCTGAATAGAGGACTCAAAAATACTGAGATTTGACCAAAAACCGTTACTTTAAGTGTTATACATAACTGACCACACTCCTAAGAATCTTGCTCGAAATGACGTTTGACACTCTGTATATCGCTTATGCTTCGAAAACGGGATATATTGTATAAGGCAAAAATGATTCTTCCGACGTCCTCTACACGAAAATATATGTTTGTCCAGTTTATGATGAAACACCCTGTATATTCAGAATTCTAAAAATCCAGGTCTGCCTCTGAAAATTCATGATGGAGATCCCAGATCAAGAAGTAATGTGCCTACTATCTGCTCTGAGAGCAAGAACCATTTAATCGATTCCAGAAATTAACTGTGATAAAGCGACATTGAAAATTGCGTATATCTAACTCATTTCCTTCGAAATATGATAATTGATTGATATACGAATGGACCGACAGACGGCAGCAGGAGTACTTTGGACCAAGAATTCTTCATCGATCATCCCAACTTCGTAGCTTGAGACAATTGTCTGCTCAATTTTGTCAAACTTCGGAAATCCGTTTCCCAAAAAAGAAGCGCGTCAAATGGTCATCCTATCAAATGAAAATAGCATCTTTTAGTCGCTACATTCATAGTTACTCAATATTCATTTTTTCTGAATGGACATGTATCCATAAAATTATACTCAGTGATTCCATTAAATATATTATAGAATCTCATTTTAGAATGCAGCAACAATAATAACTGTTTGTAAGATGCGTTGTCTCCATCAAGCTATTAGATATGGTAGGTAATTTAAACCATGTACTGATCGTGTGCTAGAATATGTCGCATAAATGATCTCATCGGTGTGTTGTAGTAGGTGAGCCCAAGCGAGGATTTTGGAATTTACTAAATTTCAGCAGATAAATATACAGAGGGATACCTTGTACAGGGTTTTTCACTTTAATTTGACCCGTCCCTTTAACTTTGTTTCTAAGAGAGATAAAGAAAAATGTTTCATACAAAAATTTCACGAAATGGACTGAGGTTTCACAATATGAATTCACATAATGTAATATATACAGCGGGGCCAACATATTGATGGCAACTTAATTTTTTCAAATGGAGCACCCCAAATATTTTCCATCTTTGGCTAGCTCTTCTTCCCCTGATTTCGAATGTTATGTAACATATGTTGGTCTATCTCTTTTATTCTGAGAATCAAAGTTTAAGAACTACCTGGCAAAATCTGTAATCATTTTAAAAGTGGCAGAGTGCGTTTACTGAAAATGCTCATTTTTGGAGTTATGATAACGTCAATGGGAAGATATAGGGGTGAACAACATTGAATGTTGTATATTCTTCCTTTTTTTGATAGGCTATTTCCTCCTGATCTCGAATATGAATACGTAGGGTATGTAGGTGTGTCTCTTCAATTTTCAGAGTTTCAAAGTTTTGAAATGATGACACCGAGTAAAAAAAATGTTTGCAATACAATACAATACAGTATTCTTTATATACAAACAATCTACTTAAAAGTATCATTTTAGAATGAATACTTAACCAATGAAAGATGATAAACTATGGTAGTATGGTAAGAATAACATCAACTAAAGAAATTGCTCGAATGACCACCTTCATTCAATACACATAGTTCATATCGTTGTATCAAGTTGTTTAGACTATTTTTGATAGCATTATTATGGCTCTGATTCAAGTCAGAAATTAAAGTTTCAAAATTTGTCTTTAATCATTACAATATTATCATTATTTTTTGTGCGTTACGGGATTAGTTGCGAATTATGGGTTCAATATTGGTTGATTTTATATCATCAATATTAATCTCCACTTTCATTGATTATCATTATTGCTGAAGTAATTTTTTTCCTTCAGAAACGGCTATGAAAACGTGTCCAACGGTGTTAAATCGGGACTATTTGGTGGCCATAAAATGGGTGCGCCAAAGATCGAATTGGCAACTTAAATATTCACGAACTTCCAAAACGCTATGCCAGATGGTTCTGGAAATTTGAAACTCTGTGGTGCTCAGAATAAGAAAGAAGACCAACATTTGTTACATATTCGCAATCAGGGGAAAAAGAGCTAACAAGTATGGAAAAATATACAGGGTATTCCATTTGAACAAATGAAGTTGCCATCAATATGTTGGTCACCCTGTATATTTCAGTTTGTGGAGTCATATCAAAAAACCTCAGTTGATTTCGTGAAACTTTTATACGAAACATTTTTGTATCTCCTTAGTGAAAAATTAAAGGAGGGGTCAAATTATAGTGAAAAACCCGGTACATGGTTTCACCATTATGAGCCCTATACAGGGTGAGTCTTTGACTTGTACATATATTTTAACCGTATATTCTTGGGGTCGAAAGAAACACTTTTTTCCTCTACCATTTTTTCCGATTCGGCCTAAATAAGAAGATATAGCCCTTTTTTATTTTCAGAATGAGCTATGCCGCACTGGTAAACTAACCACTGAATTTTTGCAAGTACGAGATATAGCTTTCAAACCTTTGAAATAAGCTATTGTATCAAAGAACGAGTAGATATACCATTCGAAATTTTCAAATAAGCTGCTGTTTTAATGAAAGAATATGAACTTACTTTTTTAGTACCAGTTGTATATTTTCTAATGCAATGATTGATTCATCCAGAATTTTGCTAGCGATGAAAAGCAGAATAATCTCTTCTTGATGTATACTTCATTTTTGATTATATCCGATTAACTTTTAACCACCTGTTTTAGCTATAGCATTCATTTCCAATATCTCTTGAAATCTTCCGAAATCAAACAACTCAACCATAACGCATGACATTTCCGTTCATAAACACCACTTGGCGATTGAATTTCAGGGGTGTCCGCATGGTAAAGTCACAGACACGACACTAGATTCTTTGACATCGGTGCTCTGTGGTCAGTTTGTTTTTCAAAATCATACGACTTCATGAATAATAACATATTAAGGTCTTTTAGTAGTAATAAATATGATGAATAATGAAAAATGAATGTATTCTAACGTAATGTGAATTTGGATCAACGTATGTCAAAGCTCAACGAAACAAAATTGCAATAGGTACTTCGAAAGTGGTGTGGAAATTTGCTTGAATAGATAAGGATTTACACTGAAGAAGTATAGAGGTGAGCTTATTCATTGTAACCCCATTTTTAAAGAAAATCCGCCAGTTCTCTTACCATTCATCATTACAGATAACAAATTCTCGAATTATTCTTGAAATTTGTCAAAGTGACCACAGGAAAAATTGAATTCTGTGAATATTTCCGACAGAGTTGCATTCAGCCAAAGTACCCAATTTTTCGAATTTTTAAGATTTTTTCTTTTTTTCAACATCGAATTACTCGGAATTTTGTAGTCGGGAAAGATTAATCATATTCATGAAAAACTATGTTTCAAAAATCATTTCATTTGAAGGAATCGTTTGCGAGATATTACTGAAAATTTATGCTTTTCATGGATTTTCAACAGCCTGTATCTTTTTAACCAGGCCGAATCGGAAAAAAGGGTAGAGGAAAAAAGTGTTTCTTTTGACCTCAGGAATCTACGGTTAAAATATATGTACAAGTCAAAGACTCACCCTGTATATATAGCCGCCGATCAAGGATGAAGAATCTGATTAGTAAAAAAAATGGAACATCTGATTTTCTCGAGCACGTCAGATTAAGGTAGGGTGGGTTAGTTACATGCTAAAACGTGTTTATTCCACAAATCTGACAATTTGAGAGTGACGAAAAGAAGTGGGACGGCTAGAAAGTTGTAAAAGTGAAATGTCATCTGTAAGTCTGGCACTACCGCAGGTTCTATCGCGCTAATTTGAAACGATGCCTTCCTGTAATGCGGCCATCATTTGATATTTCACTCACCGACAGACGGAGCAGTGATGCCGAACTCACCATGAAGCAGCAGGGCTTTCCTTCCACTTTAATTGTCAGACTAGGCGAATCCCTCCAGATTATAGTCAGATTAAGAGAGTCTAGGCCATACAGATAAATCATATAGGTAATATATTTTAATTTGACGAGCTCGAGTATTTCAAAATTTCTAATTTTTTTGCATATTTTAAGGATATTTGTGAGTTTGCTTCACATTCAAATCGTCAGATTATTATGCAGGAGCTATTCTTTAGGTTCACTTTAAACATCCTTAAAAAATCTGACGCGCTCGAATAAATTCATTTTTTCTTTTTTTCAACCCTAACGTACGACCACCCCCACTACCTAGGGTGTCACGCCTAGGAGGCTTCAACTCAGCAGCGGGCGCTCAGAATAAAGTTTTATATGAAAGACCCAATTTTGGACGAGAAATCACACCCTGGAACGTTGTTGCTCTTATTTACTAACACCATGTGCCACATCGTTCATTAGCATAGTCTAACCACCAAAGGTCTTTATATCAATCTCATTCTTTGGTCACTTGTAATCGGACTATCAGTTCTATAACAATACTCAGAAAAATATAACAAGAAGTATATCTGCGTTTAGCCATTTTATTCATCCTCAGATACGGTGATGGAAGAATCCGAGAGCTCACTGACCATGAAATAGATAATATTATTCAATCATCTATTATAAAATTTTTAGTGTTGGGAATAATCGAGTACTTTCAATAACCGAGTACTCGATGATCGAGCGATCCAAATAACCGAGCGATTTTTCGCTTGATACCCACCGAGCGATTTTTCGCCTGATCCCCACCCTCGATTATATTCGTAATCGGCCGAGTTGCAAGCGAATAAGCGATCATGCATTGCAGACTACATTAAATGGAGCGGATTTTGAACCAATCAGAGAGCAGTAGGGATTTTCAAATTTGACAGACGAAATCTGTTTACATTTTCGTCAGATGTCAGCTTGACTTTTGAAAACATTACGGTTTTATTTTACCTATTTTAAACGTTATTTAGAGCTTGAATAATGGGATTCTCAATTAAAACTCAAGAAAGAGGAGATTGTTGTACGCATTTCCGTTAGAATACCGAAATTATTTCATTTTCGATGTTGATATGAAAATAAGCAATGACTTTGCTACTTAGAGGTAAACTTGATCCCTAATTTTCATTATTGAGAATCCCTTTGACTATTGATATTATTTCAGGTTTCATCTTATTCAGCAAGCCAGGGAAATTGTGCCATCAATTAAGAGCCTGAACAATGACTCTCAAGATGAAAACATGCACACGAATCAATTGATATTTTCTAACGGTCTACATAACATAGACTTCATTCAGCATATATTATTATAATCGTTTTAATTTTATCTTGCATTTTTCAGTTAGTTTAAAAAAAATCAAGATCAAATGAAGTTTCTCTACGACAGAACTACTTATTATACCAGAAAAATATTATGCCATGAATTGTGATCCATATTTCTTCCTGTTTTATTATGATTCCAACAATAATTACTAGTTTTGTCCTATATCAGTTTACTCTGTTTTATTTTCTATTTGTTTCAGTGAAGTCCTTCAGCATTTGTGCAATAGTACCTTTGATCATATTCAGAAATTTTTTACTAATTGAACACATATTGTACTTCCCAACATAAATATTTTTAATAATCAAGAGCACTAAAAGATTATACCATACAAAGAATTATTGTTTACAATTGAATTACACAAAAATCATGTTTGACTAATGAAAGCATGGTAGTATCGAACTGAAGTTTCATGTTAAACGCAGACTCAGAATCAGGTTTAACAATTTACACTTTTCTGAAACAATTATGCTCAACTTATTCGCTGTGGGTTGAAATGAAAATATTGTTAGCGATTTCAATCCTCTTTCCGAAAAGAACATCAAAATATCTGGTACCTGTTCATCAAGATCCCAGGCCAAAATTAATAAAAGCATTGATCAGGTACTAAAGGTAGTCATTCATCAAATCTTTCAATATGAATAATTGATTTCCAATATTCCTGTTCAGTTGTGAGAGTGCACATAATTGAAATACCTACATATACAGGGTTGGGATAAAGTTCGGCACCAAATTAATATCTTTAAAACAAAACGGGCGATATTTTTGAAATTTGGCAGCTGAGTGTAATGGACCACAATGCATCTGATGAGCATATTTGCATTATTGAGATACTTCCGGTTTAACCGGAAATGACCAATTTTTTTTTTATTTAAATGGATACCATGTATATTCTGCAGATTCTGAAAGAGACACTTTGTTTCGGATCTGTCCATACCAGGTTCCATGTAAAAATTCTCTGTTAAAAGAAGAATTCAGTCCTTTTGTACATTTGAGAAAAAATCCATTCAACTAAATAAATCGTTGTTATTTGTATCAATAGTGAGAAATAAAACGAAATACCTTGTAGTAGATAACTCTTTCTGCTTTTCTGACTCATGACGTATTTTTATGAAAATCTATAAAAAGAACAAATACAGCTTTTACTAGTAGAAAAAGTTATTAGAAATAATTAAAAAAAAATCATTTTAAATGTTCGAAGTGCTTGCCATTCACCTCCTGATAATATGCCAGTCTATTACAAATTCTCGAGTACTTTTCTCAAGACTTCTCCCCATATTAATGCATATTCATCAAGAATCCGTTGTCTCAATTCTTCTTTTACAGATAATTTTTACATGGAACCTGGTATGGACAGATCCGAAACAAGGTGCTCTCTCAGAATCTGCAGAAATATAGAGGGTGTCCCATTTAAATAAAAAAAAATTGGTCATTTCCGGTTAAACCGGAAGTATCTCATTAATGAGAATATGCTCATCAAATGCATTGTGGTCCATTACACTCAGATGCCAAATTTCAAATATCGCCCGTTTCGTTTTAAAGATATTAATTTGGTGCCGAACTTTATCCCAACCCTGTATAAGTAAAGGACAAGAAAGTGAATTTGAAAAGTGATACGGTTCTTTCTTTTTGAATAAATATCAGATAGTGGTTCAAATAATGTGTTTTATTCTTCGTTTAGATACTCATTTTTTCTCGTTCATTCACTTCAATTAAGCCTGATAGAAATTTTATGCAGTAAAACCTTCAATCGTTCACTTATTTATGAAAATAGAACTTTATTGCTTAATTACATTCATAGTCCCTGCTAACAATTCCAATTCAGTAAAAATTAATCACAAACAATCCATCATCGAAACTTATTCATTTATCTTGTAAGATCAGCACATGATTAGATATCACAAGTTACTACTAACTAAATACTTGTATTCTGGGCAAAGAGTAAGAATCAAGTTAATTCAATTTCCAATAGATTATACTTTTACACATACTGAAAAAAAACTTGGCATATCAATCAAATGCTTCTTATAATAACACAACGATTTATTCACATCCAACTTAATAATGATAAGATTGACCGAGTCAAATGACCATTGACCGAAGTTCTTCAGCCCTCATCGAACTATTTTCTCTTTTGTGAATGATGTAGATATAAGTCCATCAATTGAATTTTGTCTTGATACATTGATTGCTCTCCTTCTTTATTGATAATTGGAATACAAGAATACATTTTCAAACCAATTTGATGGCTCAAACAAGTTTTCAAAGTACATCATTCCATTATATTCGTATTGATGGCACATTTTTCCTGGCATACTGGACAAAAAAGATGAAATCTGAAAATCAAATGAATACTTGAAAATATTATCAATAATGTATATTAGGATATTTACCTTCGAACAGTAAAGTCATCATTGCCCATTTTCATTATTCTCATACCATCATCGCAAAATGAAATAATTCCAGCTAACACAAATGCGTACAACAATCTCCTCTTACTTGAGTTATAATTGAGAATCCCATAATTCAAGCTCCAAAATCCAAATAACGTTAAATAAGTAAAATCCGGAAGTTTGTCAAATGTCAAGATGACATCTGACGAAAATGTAAACAGATTTCGTCTGTCAAATTAAAAATCCCTACTGCTCTGTGATTGGTTCAAAATCCGCTCCTTTTAATGTAGTCTCGCTGAATGAGCGGTGAGCGGTTAGCAATGCATAGACTACATTAAAAGGAGCGGATTTTGAACCAATCACAGAGCAGTAGGGATTTTTAAATTTGACAGACGAATCTGTTTACATTTTCGTCAGATGTCATCTTGACATTGACAACATTCCGGATTTTACTTATTTTAAACGTTATTTGGATTTTGGAGCTTGAATTTATGGGATTCTCAATTATACTCAAGTAAGAGGAGATTGTTGTACGCATTTGTGTTTGCTAACCGCTCACCGCTCATTCAGCGCTGTACGGCCTCTACATTCATTGCGTTGTGACTTGCGATTTTGTTTATATCTTCTGTCCTCGAAATTGAAGCTCGCGTCACGCGTGTATCGTATTGATAATTATTAATTATCATGGGATCAAAACAGAAGTCCGCTGTATGGAATTATTTCCATAAAAATAATGATAAAAAATTTGCGACTTGCAATATTTGTAGAAAAGTTTTGTCTTATTATGGCAGTACTACAAATTTGAAGCAGCATTTCCGTTATTAGATAGAAGAAAAAATCCTCAAGTTATATATTTGTTTTTCAGTAAAAATTTTAATTTTGTTGATTTTTTCAGTTTTATAAACGAATACCTTAAAACATCTCTACATTTTATGAGTTCAGACAATACTCGACAACCTCACATTCCCCAGTCATCACCCATTTACCAACTAATTTCTGTCTAATAAGAACTATCGGATGAGAATTCACTCAAAGATCGCGATTATATATGGTTAATGCGGGCGAAAACACCGAATATCGGGCTTGTACTCAACCATTCAAATAACCGACACAGTCCGATTATCAAGATATCACTCGTCGCTCGAGAAATCGGATGAATAACACATGACTCATATCGATTTCGAGTGACGAGCGGTTTTTGATAATCGAGTAGTGTCGATTATTTGAATAATCGAGTACTCGAGTGATTTTCTACTCGAGTGGTCCCAACACTAAAAATTTTACAATGTATAAGATACTTTAATGCATGGAATCACCTTCTCTGTATTGTTTCAAGCAAAACTAGAATTATAATACTGGAGGAATCCAAATTGAATCAATGTACGAGTATACCGAGTTGTCCTGAAGATGAAGAGAAGCTGTGTTCTTGAAAACTACCTACTAATATTATCGTACAGATGAAAAAATATCGTATACGTGTTATAATCGCGCTTATTCTTTGGAGATCGACGTGCAATAATTCTGCCACAATATCTATTACATATTGTCAAATTTTGAGCAGGGAATGTCCCTGACTGAATAATAATTAATTTTTTCAATAGTGCAATTCATGAACGAAATGATGTTGAATTTCATTATCTTAAGAAAAGAGTCATTCAAATTTGAGTGTCCTCAGGCCAATTGGGGTCATTCTGCTCATTCATGGTATCAACAATTTTCATTCAAATCTCAAACTCACCCTGTAGATTTCAAGATGTCACGACTATTTTGAATTTCAATATGTAAGGTAAATTCGCAGATGAAAAGAAAGGAATCAATTGTTCTCATATTCAAATTTGATTCATAGATTTTTCAATGTAAACAAGCGAACGCAAGTTTCATCATGTTGTTTGCAATGGAAAATTGGATTATTTAATGTCACCAAACTCATAAAATATTTCTTGCCTCTTCAACCTTCATGCATTTCACCAGTTATCTGAAAAGAAATACATAGAGCATTATGTACAGGAGCAGAGAGTTTGATTTAATTCAAGTGTCGCCAACGTATCAATTTTTGCCAACTTGTAATGAATTACTGGTGAAACTGCAAATTTTCCTTGATATTTCTTATACGGGTATCTGAAAAATTCAGTCCGGTTCTGGTAATTGATAATCTGATGGGAGTTTTCATTCGAATGAAAAGTTCACATGGCTCTAGTCTATGATTTGATAGTTGAGAATATCAAACTGTGCTAACATTTTTCTGTACGGTGAGGTACGTCGATGAGCATTTTCAGTATTAAGTATAGGGTTTATTCTCATGGAAACATTGACAGTAGTGTTAAATATATACAGACAACCTTTTAGGGGAATGTGGAGGAATATCGACTATCGGATAAAATCCACCACATTAAAGTCTCATGAATTTGGCGCCATACGAAAGAAATATACCGACTGACCGAAGTATATAGCTTCGTAACGTACCCTCTGATAGGGTTAGTAGGATGCCACCACTTGACAGTTGACATGCCGACAATATTGTCGTTGTTTAATTATATGTTTCCTCCTTATTCTCACGCTGTAATGTGGTTGAGTATGAATAGCCTGGCTAGACTTCGCCACATCCACGTTGATTCAATGATGTAACTTTCGTTTGTAACTGGGAAATATTCAATAAAGGCGATGTATCATTATTATTATTATTTTTGTTTTCCTGACTTCACTTATACGAATAATGCTCCTCTTCCTATGGTAATAATTTTTCTTTATTTTATAAATTGATTGCAATTTACATTCACAGTGTAAAGGAGATAGTTTACTACAATTTGGATTTTGGATTGTTTAACTATTTTATATATTTTTCTTCAAAAAGATTCAGGTGTACTACTCCGGGTAATATCGACCATGCTGATCGATATTACCTGCCAGTGATCGATATAACTCTACAGTGGCTGAAATTACCTAACCTCATATTAATAATAATGATAATAAAAACGTACTTTATTTTCAGAGGAAAAAGAAAAAATTTAAACCTCGACATTGTCGTTATTCCAGATGCCCGCATGTATATGTCCGAAAAACCAGTCGTTCCTCTTGGGTGTGCGGAAATAACGAATAGGGGAAAACCCGGATAGATGCCCCACTTTTTGAATTTGCCTTATATTTTTGAAAATATCGATTTTATATGTATAATTTCTATGAGTGTAGGAAGCCCCATTATTTGATTTGGAATACTGAGACTTTTCCCTGACATAGTAATCCCAAATTGCACAATAATTTGATTTTTGTAGAACCCTTTGTTTGGGGATAGTTGCCTACAAGTATGGATAGTTGCCCCACCATGAAAATACTGGGAGGGATAGAATAGATGCCCTTCATACTGTCACTGTGTGAACCAAAACCCAACTAAATACAATGAGATTTTCTATGCTTAAAACAGCAACTTTATGTACGTAACATGGATCGAATTAACGACAATTGTGCATTTTTAATTGAATTTCAAAAGCATATATTAAACGAAAAGTTGCATTCTTCATATTAACATAAAGCATTATTCCACACATTCATGATAAATTAATTAAATATAAATTAAATATGTAATATAAGTCTCAACAGAAATGATCAGGAATCAAGTTTAAAATCAAAATAACACAATGAATCGAAAATCTTCTAAGAAGATATGGTTTTAGTTTAGATGTCCTAAGGGGCACCTATACCTCAAAAAATCAGGGCAACTATCCTTTTCGATAGGGATATATGCCCATGAATTTTTTAAATAAATTAAGAAGAAAACAAAAACTATTTGTACTCAGATGTACACTCAATGAAACACTGTATTGGCGTAATGAAAAAATTAATGAATTTATTACCACTTCAAAAGTTATACAGCGGCAAATACCTACCTCTAAAAGTTTGGCATGTTTGTGAAGTTCGCTGTTGAGATGATCGCACACACTAGCGAAAAACGGCTTAAATTTACAATAACCCTTACAAAACTAAGTTCCAGGGGGACTGTAGCAGCTACTTATAAAATTAATTTTTTGATACGTGTTTCGGAAGTTAGGTATTTCGAAAATGGGGCATCTATCCGGATGTTACCCTATGACTCATTTAATTTAGTGCTCAAAAATGCAGCTTATTCAGCCGATGTGTTAAAGGTAATCCATCTTCGTTGGTTGTTTTTCCTAGTTAAAAAAATAACTTGCAAATAAATGATTGTGTTTCACTAGAAACTCACCATGCGTTGTTTTATTGGTACGGTTGGGACATATCTAGTTTTTCCTAAAGGACAGGTGACCATTCGCTAGAAATGCTTCGTACGTGAAAAAATTTTGTTGAATTTGGCTCAACTTGAAACAGCTAAGTTGATTGTTGTAGGCACCTTCGGGCTCATAAGCGTAAATTCACGATTCAGCACATGTCACTTTGTGACAGAAGTGTTTCTTAGCACTGTGATTTCATTTTTCGAAAATTTTTATCTACCAATTGACACGACCCTTCTTTTGTTTTGAACGATTGACTAATTTTTATGGGATCCAACGCTGACAAATTTTTTCGACAGTGAAATGTCCATTCAGAAATTGCTGGTATACAATATCAACTAGCGCACAGCATAAATTTCCCGTCGATTGAATTCTCCATACCATCAATTAACACTGGTTCTTATTCATGGAGCTTCATTGCTCAAATTTAATTAACGTTCATCGGTGCATCTAATTCCGTCGAAATTTGTAAGGAATAATAGCACAAAAAGAGTCAGATTAATCAAATCAATAAATGTTATGAAATTCTTGGAACGATTCGAAGAAACTTTTGAGCGAGTTTGGACTATCAACGAACGGAGCTGGGACTTTCGGACACATAATCATAAATATTTCCAGCTCAGGAACTCCAGAATGAGTTCTTAGAACCGGATATAATTTCTTTTCATCTTGAACTCTTTATCCACAAGTTCAATCATGTCTTTTGATTTCAATTCCGTTTCGAAATTTTCAAGCTTTTACGGCAAGAAAAAACCAGCCCAAAACGAGATCGTTCACTCGCCTTTCCATCACAATTAGAAATATTTTCAATTCATCAAAGTTAACTCGAAAAAAGTCTCAAACGAATTCAATTAATGTTGATTATTGAGTTATCGATGTAGATCATATTATCCAAATTCAGTCCCATTTTAGACTTTGTTTTCGAATTGCAGTACTTTATGATACTTCAACTGAAGAAAAAGTATCAGTATTCCCATAAAATATTGAACTCATTCAAATATATCATATCATATATGGTGAATGCAGCTAGCCTGTTATTTTCGAAGACATTAACTAGTTTTGCATAGAATCATCATTGAATAATTTCGGGTATGGGTTAGCGAGAAATGCTGGGGAAGAATTGCATAAGAAATAGGCGAAGCTTTGGTTTGAAGGAGGCTTCATTCAGTGACTCTCCTATAAATAATTGCCGAGTGAATGTCTGTACCGCAATCATTGAATACAGTCGCGAAAGCAACACTCGCAAAAAGAAATAATGAGACTATTGGTGAGTACTTCTTCTTTAGAAATTATTTACGTACTTACATAGATTATACTCATACATCGAAAGTTTTCCCAAGTTAACACCTCAGAATAAAAATAGTTTTCACATTTTTAGATTTTCTCATTGATGTAGGAATTGGCTGAATGAAAATCTTTGGGAATCTTCTTCGGGAAATAAGAGAAGTAGAACGAAAATAATTCCATAATTTCAATACCTCGGTTCATATTTGTATTTCTCCAAAATTTCTTCTGACAGTTTTTTCAATACTCAAGAATGATTCCATTTGAAAACAAATTCTCATAAAGATTTAGACATTGTCATTTTTCAATTCAAACTAGTCAATAAATTTTTGGTTGGATTCATGAGTAAAGGCTTATTTATGTTATTTGTTTAATCTGTATTACCATTGTCGAGAAAAGTATCATAATAATATGAATTTCATTTTTACTCTGACAGTCTTTTCAATACTCAAGAATGATCCCATTTGAAAACAAATTCTCATAAAGATTTAGACATTGCCATTTTTTCAATTCAAACTAGTCAATTCATTTTTGGTTGGATATCTTTTCATGAGTAAAGGCTGATTAATTTTATTTGTTTAATATGTATTACCATTGTCGAGAAAAGTATCATAATAATATGAATTTCATTTTTATTCTGACAGTCTTTTCAATACTCAAGAATGATCCCATTTGAAAACAAATTCTCATAAAGATTTAGACATTGTCATTTTTCAATTCAAACTAGTCAATTCATTTTTGGTTGGATATCTATTCATGAGTAAAGGCTGATTAATGTTATTTGTTTAATATGTATTACCATTGTCGAGAAAAGTATCATAATAATATGAATTTCATTTTTATTAATCCCTTTTATTACTTTAACGAATGGAATGTGCATCAGAAGGGAATACTTAAACAACCCACTTGAAGAGTAATATTTCGAAGTAAATTCCTTGATATCAGCCAATAAATTCTATTTCGAAGTAATTGACAAAATTATGGTGGAATCAAAGGAAAATCAACCACTCAATAGGCAGATTTATTATTAATTTCGAATGTAGACATGAAAAAGTCATCGTATCAAAAAAAGAAATCAGACTTTTTTAATGTAATAAATTCAACAACTGAATTTAAATGGTACCTACATAGAACTGGCTACTTTATCTGCGTTGAGTTAGCGAACAGTTTTAATACAAGAATTTCCTCTCAGGAATACCCTTAAATAGACTGTTTTACTTTCTCGGAAAATGTTCTTCATTCTTGAGTTACGAAGCTCAATATGATTTTTCCTGCGAGGAGAAATTTTTCATTAATTGCAAGGATTATTATTCCTTTTCTATTCAAGTGTAGACATATAGGTACATAATATATTGGGATCATATACATATATCTATTTTATCTCGGATGAAATGGCATCTTGCGAAACATATATTTTTGTTAATTGAATGCCAAACAATAGATAGGTGAAAGTTTGACATATTCAATTCTGACCCTGAAGAGGAGAACTTCTCAGTTCTCGATCGAGCAAATTGAAGAGCATTAGCGAATAATGCAGATTCATTTATTTTAAATGGAATAAGCAATATGTAATACTATATTAGGTAAGCGCTGATTGTGAGTTTTCACAACAGTCGAGGTTCTTTATTTTTGAAAAATCAGATCATCTCATATTTTAGAGTGTCCTTATGTTAATGCTGTTTAAGTACTTGTTTGGAAATTTCATTATAAAGGGTCAGAATTCATCGAGTTGTAAGTCCTAAATGAACGATATCAGTTGATCAACACCAATCGAATCGTTTTTAACATTGGTTCGTGGAAATGCATATTCATGCAAGAAAAGAAAATCAAGGAAACGCTTCGATCGCTTAATCTGGATCAAGAATTGATAATTAAAATATCCGTGAAAGTTAAGAGCTTGTTTTCACGTGCGTGTTTCAAGGGAAAAAACGATAAATCTAATTCTAATATTCTGACAACTGATAGGTCCCTATACATTTTATTTCCAAATTAAATGTTAAATTTGCCTTAAAATTTCCAGCGGCCGTCCATAAAAACGATAATTTTCAAAACAAATTCATGAAGGAATATATACATATAAACATACCTACAGTAAGGAAATATTCAAGTTGAATTATCGTTTTTTCAATTTCAACAAGCCTGAAAAAAACTTTTATTTGTTTCTCATTTGTAAACGTCAGTTTCCAAAAAACACATATAAATCAAGAAAGTTTATTTTATCAAGTCACTAATTGTAAAAATGACAGTTAACTTGTAAAATTTTTACAAGTTAGTAGTATTATTCAAATTGAGATTTGTCAAGTAATTGCTTCTAATTCATTTTCCTTGGAATTTCAGAGTTCCTGGAACAAATGTATTTCTCAATAAACGTCTCGAACTATTCGAAAACGATATTCGTACTTGTTTTATTCGTATCTATATGTTCCTTCTCAGAATTGCAAATATCCTAGAGGTTTTAGACCTGTAAACTCACTGACAGTTTCACGTACTCGCTTCTAATTTCATTTATTCGTCTAATTCATCGTTCCTGGACCAAATATTTTTGGTAATAAACGTTATAAAAGTATTTAAAACGATATTCATGCCTTGTTTCATTTGGATCTGGCATTTTTTTCATCAGAAATGAGCAATATTCTCGAAGGACTTCCCTCTCGTAAAGCCACTGACAGTTGTCATAATTTTCCGATGTCATAATAGTTATTTATGTACCAAGTGCGTTATATGGATCCTAACGCCGGAGGGAAACATTCGGCCCGAGGGCCTTTGGCCCGAGGGATGAATGTTGCCCGATGGCGTTAGGATCTAATAACGCTCGTGGTGCATACAAGATTTTATTTTCACGAATATATATCATTTAATTAAAATAAAATTCGATTGCTCCTATGATTTTTTTTCCATTTAGCTTCAGTAGTAACCATGGCATTTGTTATATTTTGAAGTTCGTTATGCTGTCATCATTTTATTAAGTGAATGTCATTACTGTTTTGTTGTGAGCGGGCGTTATGATCATAATGTCCGCTAAAATGCCCACGGGCATAATGAGTGTATTTATAGCAACCGTTCTAAGGTAAAAATAAACATATAATGTACAAGTGAAAAATAAATAATCATAAATAATGCAACTTACGACATTTGCGACAAATTCTTGAGATTTTTTTTTGGAATTTATCTAACCTTTTACAAACGAGACAAAATAAAATATAAAACAATACACGCAAGGTAACGGGTTACTGGCTCAAGGAGGTAACTGACTCGCCTGCGGCTCGTCAGTATATCCTCCATTCGCCAGTAAAAACCCTCTTACCTTGCTAGTAATGTTATATACTATTGACATGTATAATGATGTTTATGTAATAAGTAATTTATTGCCATCAATAATTTACATGGTTAGTCTAAACGTATCTAATAGACATATTAAAACACAAAAATTCTTCACTGAATAGAAGGCATTATTGACCAGCAGATCGTTTATTGTTTTCAAGAACCCTCTTTCCGGTAGATTTCTCACATCCTCTGGCAACTTGTTGAACATCTTGATTCCCCAGTAGGTCGAGAAATTTGCGTATATTTCTCTTGTGTAGTGGTGTTATAGGTTATGATAGAAATTGTTTTGATAATGTCTTCAGAACTCATGGAATATTTCATAAGATGTTGAATTAATCGGTCTGAGTGATATTAGTTATTTATGTACCAAGTGCGTTATGGACCTAACGCCCGGAGGGAAACATTCGGCCCGAGGGCCTTGGCCCGAGGGATGAATGTTGCCCGATGGGCGTTAGGATCTAATAACGCTGGTGGTGCATACAAGATTTTATTTTTCACGAATATTCATTAATTACAATAAAATTCGATTGCTCTATGTTTTTTTTTTCATTTAACTTTCAGTGTAACCATGGCATTTGGTAATTTTTGAAGTTCGTTATTGCTGTCATCATTTTATTAAGTGAAAATGTCATTACTGTTTTCGTTGTGAGCGGGCGTTATGATCCATAATGCCCGCTAAAATGCCCACGGGCATAATGAGTGTATTTATAGCAATCGTTTCTAAGGTAAAATAAACATATAATGTACAAGTGAAAAATAAAATATTTTTCGTAGTTTGAGCTGATACTTCCACGAAACTTATGGATATGATTTGGAAATTATTAGAGTAATTTAAAAGTTGAGTTAAGTAGAATCAGGCTCCACAAAAACAGAAAGAATATGCATACATTATATGATAAAATACTTTAATTCGTATAAAACAACCCCCTGAAATATATAGGCAGTTTCATTTCAAGAGAGCCACTATATGTTTTTTATCCGCAGTGATTGAAAAAATGAATTTTGTTTGGGAGATCTTTATTATTCTTGGTATTCAAAGGAAAAAATGTATCTTGAAATGGTGAGAATGTGATTGATCCGTTAATACTAGCAAAATTAGAATCACCTCGCAGCACTAGTTCGCCATTACCTCGATTTGCTATGCTTGGCCATGCTAAAAACGGTTTTCAGACAAGATTATATATAATAATACAATTTTCCATATCTTCCATAAAATAGTTTCTATGAAAATGAAAGGAGAACAGTTTGAACATTTGATTTGAAAACGCAGATTGAATTTTTTGCTCACGAGCATGCTTAAAATTTTTGCAAGAAAGTGATTTTTTGAAGATTTTTCAAATTTGTAGAAAGGGCCAAAAAAATGGACTTGTACATTATGCAAATAACCAAAATATTCAAGGTGGCTCATTTGAACTAGAAAATTGTTTATGACAGCTCAACGTTCAAGTCACAAATATACGTCGAAAGATGTCCCCCAAACAAAATCCTTCGACAATTTTCCCAGTTACTCTAGGAAAAGATATATAGCGTGTCCCGGGCAGAATGCGACAAACCGATACCATGAATCAAGGACATCAAGGACTTCTCGCAACAAGAGGTTTTAATCGTTTGAGGGCCTTCGTTTGGAATATACAAGGTGATATTCACCCTATGGCTGAAATAACGAAGTTCAATAATTACTCTTAATCTTTCCGACCAAATGATTTCAAAATTGAAAGTTTTGTCACTCTTTACGATTGCCATCTTTCAATATTTCAGAAATTGAATAAATCACATCCGGACTGGAAAAATTGCGGACTTTTTTATTTTCATGAATATTGGAATACCCTGAAGGTGAACAATATTTTTGTTTTTCGTTTTTAAAACAATAAAGAATCAATTAATCAGAAAAATTTTAAATCTCTGCTTGGCACGGTCATACAGGGTGATCAAAAAACATTACCTCATGAGTAAAATTTCAAAGTTCAATAACTCTTGAACTATTTGACCGAATTATTTCAAATTTAAAAGGTTTTCCAACCTTTACGATTGATACTATTTGACAATATTTCTGAAATTGAATAAATCAGATCCGACCTAAAAAAAATTTAGAAGTTCTCCATTTTCGTTTTTTTTTCATTTTCGTAACCACGAAGAATTACTGAGAAAAATTCAAATCTCAGCTGGGTACTGTCATACAGGGTGATCAAGAAGTGATAAAGAAACATTACCTTTACGATTGACACTATTTGACAATATTTCTGAAATTGAATAAATCAGATCCGCCTTAAAAAAAATTTAGACGTTCTCCATTTTCGTTATTATTGGATTACCCTGTAAATATTAATTTTTTTTCATTTTCGTAACCACGAAGAATTACTGAGAAAAATTCAAATCTCAGCTGGGTACTGTCATACAGGGTGATCAAGAAGTGATCAAGAAACATTACTTCATGAATGAAACTTCATAGTTCGATAAATCTTGATGTTATAGGTGTAATTACTTCGAATTTTTCAGTTTTGTCACTCCTTAATACGGCCTTTTATGAAATTTTCCTCAAATTGACGGAAAACTTCATCAAATTGCTCAAAAATGTATTGAAATGGTAGGATACTATTTTGAGCCATTCCTGAACTGAAAATTTTTTCATTCGATTTGTTTTAAAGATCAAATATTTAGAATTTATTTGGTTTCTTTTGTTTTATACATTAAGTACTTTGTTGGTTGAAAGTTTTCTTCGAATAAATCAGTTTCATTAGTGAACACTCTTCTTCACGATTTGATTTCTTAATCTGAACTCTCTACTCGAACATTAGTATGTATTCTTTTTCAGTCATAAAAATTGTTATGTCACGCACGAGCTGATCCGATATCACCGGAAAAACTCTGAAGTTTTACTAGTCCGCTTCTGTGTTTCCAATTTGAGAAAAAAACGAAGAAGGTAGCAAGTAAGGGTGACAAAACTATAGAATTTGAAATAATATTTATTGTGAAGTACAGATTCATACGAGGGTTTATTGATCCCCCTGTATGAAGTTGCCAAGCAGAGATTTTAAATTTTCATTACGAACTGATTCTTTGTGGTCAAGATAACGAAAAAACACATAATGTTCGCGTACAAGGTGTTTCAAATTAAAAATCATTCGGCCGAATAATTTGAGAGTTATTGAACTTTGAAATTTCAGCCATAAATGAATATCACTCAGTATATTATATCCCAAACGAAGACCCTAAAACTATAAAAATCTCTTGTTGCGAGTTCTCCTTGTTGTTCTTGATTCTTTCCCCGGCGACACCCTGTATAATATACGGGTTGGCTCGTCTGAGCTATGCATTTATATCGAAAATTATGCTCAATATTCATGAAACATTTTCATGACATTCAGCGCAATAATGAAATCATCATTTTCTTACAGATCGCATCAGTTTGCTTTTTGGCTGTTGCCAAGGCAGCTCAGCTGACCGGGAATGAACAAATTCCAATCATTAGTCAAAACCAAGAAGTAAACTACGATGGATCTTTCAGATCCTCTTATGAAACAGGTAACGGAATTGCAGCATCAGAAGAAGGTATCCTGAAAAACGCAGGTAATAAAGACGCAGAAGCAGAGGAAGTCCGTGGTCAGGTACAATACACAGCACCTGATGGCACTCCAATTCAACTTCAGTATATCGCAAACGAAAATGGATTTCAGCCTCAAGGTGCTCATCTCCCAACTCCTCCACCAATTCCAGAAGCCATCCTCAGATCTCTGGAGTACAACGAAAGGAATCCAGACCCAGATGCAAACAAATACCAATAGAAATTCTAGTAGTTAAGACATTGTGAAATGTATAGTCGTCATGAATAATTTATTGAAACATCAAGATCATCTCTATTAGAGTTTCAGTTCTCGTTGATACATTTGTACAATATTTTCTCCGCGTGCTATTGTGATGTCACACTTAATTTTGTGAAGTGTTTTACCTATGAATAAATATTATCTTGATTTAAATACATACCTAGATCATTTAGTAGCTGAAGTTCTGATATTATTTTTTATATTCTAATTTCTGATATTATTCACTTGGTATCTATATTTTTGAGCACTTGTTCTATTTAAACGAGTGCTTTAAATATCGTTTCGATAAATATCTGTTATTGTCTCAAACAATAGGGATCGACTCCCTTATGATGAATCTTTGGTCAAATTCAATTCTGTCCGTGGGGCCGTCCGGCTGTTAGTAGTAGTTTCCAAATGCCGCGGTTTAGTTCGCTAACCAGACAAATTGTACAGGTTGTTCCATAAAATATGGACATTGAAAATTTTTGTTCCTCAATATTTAAGACAAAATAAACCAATCGCAATGGAATTTTGCGGCCACATGCAATATACTCATTATATGAAGCCGGGTTTCAAAAAACTATACTCCGTTCACGAAAGGTTGAGCCGTCGGTTGGCCATGGAAATTTGGCATATTCCACTGTGTATATTAAAATTTTAGGTTATGTTCTTTATTTTCTTGTCAGATTGATACGCAATGTTGTCAATATTGCATAGAGTTCTGTGATAACTCGAAAGCTCTGCTGACGAGGCTGGGTACATTCGGCAACTTTATGACAGTAAATACTGCCAACTTCAGATAAATGAAGAAACGCCTACTATGTGCTCAACCTTTCGTGAACGGACTATACGATCAGCTTGATTATTGAAATGTCATCACTTCTGTGCAATTTTCAGCTCATTTTTGACGTAAACCATCGACTTAATTCAAAATCAACGATTTGATTGCCCGATCAAGCTTTGTGAAAAAAATTTGTTGGAAAAGTGTGAGCAGGACCATTGAAAATTCAATTGGAATATTGAGAAAAAGAATCTTTATATTTCTATAACGAGCCTAACGAGATATCCGATTCGAGCAGAATTTGTTCAATGAACTAAATGTTCATGCAAAATTTCAAGAGAATTGTATCATCAGAATCATAGAATTAAATTTTTTAATTGTCAAGTTTTCACGTATTTCAGTTTCCGAATAATTTCCAGAAGAATATTACGATCATAGACTAACTAAACGGAGAATAGATGAGACACTTGTAGAACAAGCTTCAACGCCATCTTTTTTTATACAACATTACTAATTCGTGAAAAAAGCTCAATTGAAAAAGGAATCTGTATCGTAAAGCTGCCTCAAAAAGAATTCTGTAGTGCACCTTTTGAATAGGTAGGTACACCCATATACAAGAGGCAAAAAGTTTTTTGAAATTCAATTTCCAAAAGGAAATCAGAAATGGACTCGTGCAAGTTATCGATGAGTGAGGAAATTTATTTTCATGAAAATAATACCTGCAACGAACTTTCATCTGATTTTCTTTTGCAATCGAGAAATGAGGATCAATAATCAAATTCTGGATAGAATAAAAATTTATTATCTGAAATAGGCATCACCAATTGAAAATACAGATTTATTTCATAAATATCTAATCAATAAACTAATAATTGCATTGAAAACATTCTCTAAAACTAATGAATTCAATAATACAAAATATGAGTATTTACCGACTAAACTTATTCAATACATGGAAAACTTTTTTGAAAACTACGAGTATCTTAATTCTTATAGTTAACAGAATATACATGTAAATTTTATAATTACCTTCTTGCATCTCGATTTTCACATCCAATAACACAGCACGTCTTCACTCTTGCAGGCATATCGAAATTTATTATATTTCAAAAAAAGCGTGTCAAACCACTCCTTGTGTCAGTTGACAATTCAAAGGTTTTTTGATAATAATGATTTTACATACTACATCTAACTCTCAAATTGAAAATAAGTTTTTCGTGTATTAGTCTCCTCCTCCGACAGATGTCGCGGAATATACGAGTGGCTCATCTATTTTATTAGTTTGTCTATGATTACGATCGTGCTGAGATTTTGTAGTCATATATTAAGAATCAATCTCAAGCCCTATACAAGTTTTTGAGGTGAAAGCCTCGTTGCTCCACTAGTGAACGAGATCTCAAAGCACCTACTCTGGGCTTTTCTTAAATTTTAATCATCACTTTGACACCACATGACAAAAAAGAACATAAATAACAGCAACAACATAACGATATTTTTTAAAGAATTTGAACTTTCTTTATTCCACTTCGATATGTGCAACTGTTTGCCTTTTTAAGGAGAGCGTCCACCTATCGGCAGCGAACGAAGCGGACGGAGCGGACGAAGCGGATTTTAGAATTCTTTGTATAGAAACTAATGGAAGCGCGTCCACCTACCCGCGCCGAACGAATCGGATTTTAACAAAGAATTCTAAAATCCTCTTCGTTCGCTGCCGATAGGTGGACGCTCTCCTTTATAATCCAAAGTACAACTATGAAAAGTGAGTTTGAAATACTGAGATGACACCGAAAAAATGAAAGGGTGGATTATGTGATGAAAATTGGGCGTGCATATGATATAGAAATTTTTGGAAAAGTTCAACTTTCCAAGGATCAAACAAAACAAATGTTTTCCTTTTTTATTTGCACTCTATATTGAACTGAAGGTACTTGGCGAATATTATTTGTTATAAAAACTACACATTTTCAACATCCTGAAGTTTTTTTAATGTTTTTGAAACAATTATCCCATAAGGTATTTTCGTTGCGAAGTTTTGTGGATAAAAATTTGCATCAATAAACATATTAACAGTTCATCTTTATGCAAGGCGCAAAATGACTCGCAGTTCTGTGATGTGACGCAGCATGAGTCACGGCGAGATTTTGTGAATCTAATAAATAAATACGACCGCGCATACACAATCGCAGTGTGACGTGAAGCAGGTTTTGCCTAACGTAGCCCTGCGAAACGTAGTGTCGATCCCGCAGATTCTTGTATGTATTCACGGTGGGTCGTAGTAGAAATGGAAAAAAAATTAATTGAAGCAGTGCGAATTCGGCAAGTTTTGTACGATACAAGTCATGTAGACTATGTGAGGACAAAACTAAAAACTGAATTGGTTACGTTGTAGCCGAAAATAATTTTCAAATTGTCCATCGTTAAATTCTCCGATTAAAACAAATTCTCCGTGACTTTTTCTTGTTTTTAAGTATAAACTTTTTGATGCCTTAGTCAGTTGAGAGGTAAAAAATATCATTTCGGGCACGAACTCATCTTCCGAATCATATTCAGAATTGAAGTCAAACAAAAGAGCAGTAGATATTTCCATTTTCAGCCTATAATCAACTGCGTTATGGCAATCTCCAGCAAGTACTGCGATCGTATTTGCGCGGTTCCCGCGTTCGTAGCTAACCTCCTCAAAATTTCGTCGAGACTCACTGACTCAGGCTGCGTCACCTCACGAAACTGCGAGTCATTTTGCGCCTAGCCTACAAGTTGGAGCTTCGCTGAGCATGGATACTACCTACAACTTGGTTTGTGAGGACCAAAGATTGCAGATAATTCAATACGCAAAAATCCGATGGATTGAATTCAGGGAAGCGGGCTAACCAGTTTACAAGTCCTTCTCTATCTATCTTATAGATTGGTATACCTTTCATCAGTTCGAGTTCTATTATTGAAATGAGCAACTTTTATTTTATGGGGTTTGCTTGTTGAATTTGAAATTTCACCGAATGGAGAGATGTCAGTTTTACATGTTTCAAAGTCACATAATTTCACCTCTCGTGACTCTGCAAAGAATGCCGAAGCAATAAATCCATTTTCAGCACGTGTTCCAAAACCTTTGAAATTATCTTCAGTCAAGGGAGTAGCTAGGGGGGGTTTGGGGGTTCAACCCCCCCCCCCCAAATTTTTCAGAGTTATTTTTTGTTGCAAAAATAATCTTTCATTTTGCACTTAAACCAACTTATCTCCGAAAATCTAGTTAAAATTATCAGTTCATATCAGCAATATGGATGATATTAAAGTTTCATAACATCGCACACAAATGGTCCACAGCATTCCACCAAATAGAAATTGTGCTTTCTGCTTTGCGGGTTTTGAGAAATAAGGTGGATGATGAGTTTCAACTGCTTTATGACGAAACCAAATGTTTACTAGAAGCAATCGGAGGTACATTACAGATGCCACGTATTGTCAGCAGGCAGAAGAACCGGTCAAATGCTCCAGCCCTAGATACAAAAAGGTATTTTAAAATTAATTTCTTCATTCCATTACTATCCAACAATAAACTGATAGACTTTCTAAATACCGAAAATTAATATCAGCCTTATCTGGTCTGCTACCCCAGAATTTTAACAGAGAATATGAATCAGAAGACGCATTATAGATGTATTCTTCACTATACCCCGAAAAAAATAAAAACGAATTCGAAATATGGAAAATGTCAATGAAATCCATTTCAAAATCGGCATTAGAATGCTTAGATGAGTGCAATCAGAATATGTATCCGAACATCTACATCCTATTACAAATTTCAGTTACGATTCCACTATCTACTGCTACTCCAGAAAGAAGTTTTTCCAGCTTGAGGAGAATTAAAAATTACCTGCGCAATTCTTCTAGCGAAACTAGAAACTAGAATGGGTTGGCGCTTATGAATATTCATTATAGTGTGATTAAAATGAGGTGGTTGACCAATTCTCTAGAAAAAAAAGACGGATAGTCTTCAACTGAAGGAATTCACTATAAAAAATATTGTTTGTGTTTTCTCACTGTTTCATTTTTGATACCTATTTATATGTTGTTGGCACTATTTTGGAGTAAAACATTAAAAAACTCTATTTAGTTTCAATGAAAGCACACATCCACACTTATTTCTTATTGATTCATCCTGTAAGTATTGTTTGGGAAATGAATATTGTTTTTAAGTTTTTGTTTGAGTGAATAAAAATTAAATTCTGAAGCATATTTGAAAAATAGGTTTACCTAACCTAACCAGGAATATCTATGTTGAATATTGTTTCCGAAGTAGGAATAGGATTATTGAATTCTTAAAAACAACAAATACTCGCTACAGAAAGCGACCCTCACAATTCCCGGCACCTACAAAGTCAATTGCCAAAATGTAAAAAAAAAGTGTTTCTTTAGACTTCTGGAATCTACGGTTGAAATATATACAAATCAAAGACTCACCCTGTATACAGGGTGTTTCATTGGGAAAGGGAAATACTTCACAAGTGCATAGGTGGCACCAAGACGGTTCTGGAGATACCCCATTTATTGGGTCTCACTGTCTTCGTAGCCGAGATACGGGGTGTTTTATGAATTTTGCCCGTTTCTTCCTGAGGCCGTACCAGACGAACCACCCGGTATATTTTTTTCATATTTGACAAATATGTTCCTAATTGAGAGCCCAAACATATCATGCAATAACCGCCTCGAAAATCCAGGTCCGGGTTAACAAAAAATTATGAATCGTTTGAATACTCGAAACAACACCTGTACATCGGAATTTTGAAAATCTGTTTTAATATTCAAAAACACCACTAAAAACTAAACTGAGACGTATACTTCAAATTTTCGCGCAGAAAGTTTTACTGTACAAATTTTCAAGGTAAAAGTGAAGTTTTTAGGAACTTGGATACCCGAAAGTGGTTTGAAGTGACTTTAACAATGAATTATCAACAATATTGAATCCATAATTATTTCAACATTACTCTGTAATTCATTTTCACATTGGTTTTCTTTTTTATAGCTGTATAATTGAAAATCCAGGTCCGGGTCAACGAAAATTATGAATCGTTGGAATCCTCAAAACAACACCCTGTAACTCGGAATTTTGAAAATCTGTTTTAAAATTCGGAAATACCACTTAAAACTGAACTGAGACGTACACTTCAAATTTTCGCGCAGATAGTTTCACTGCACTATTTTCAACGTGAAAGTGAATTTTTTAAGAAATTGGATACCTGAAAGTGGTTCGAAGTGACTTTTAACAATGGTTTATCAAAATATTGAATCCATAATAATTATACGTTATAATGCAACTCACTTCACAATAAATGAAAACTAATGTGGAAATGAATCACAAAGTAATGATGAAATAATTATGGATTCAATATTGTTGATAATTCATTGTTAAAAGTCACTTCTAACCACTTTCAGGTATCTTAGTTCTTAAAAACTTCACTTCTACGTTGAAAATTTGTGCATTGAAACTATCTGCGCGAAAATTTGAAGTGTACGTCTCAGTTCAGTTTTTAGTGGTAATCTCGAATTTTAAAACAGATTTTCAAAATTCCGATGTACAGGGTGTTGTTTCGAGGATTCAAACGATTCATAATTTTCGTTAACCCGGACCTGGATTTTCAAGTATACGGCTATAAAAAGGAAAACCAATGTTGAAATGAATTACAAAGTAATGTTTAAATAATTATGGATTCAATATTGTTGATAATTCATTGTTAAAGTCACTTCAAACCACTTTCGGGTATCCAAGTTCCTGAAAACTTCACATTTACCTTGAAAATTTGTGCAGTAAAACTTTCTGCGCGAAAATTTGAAGTATACGTCTCAGTTTAGTTTTTAGTGGTGTTTTCGAATATTAAAACAGATTTTCAAAATTCCGATGTACAGGGTGTTGTTTCGAGTATTCAAACGATTCATAATTTTTTGTTAACCCGGACCTGGATTTTCGAGGCGTTTATTGCATGATATGTTTGGGCTCTCAATTAGGAACATATTTGCCAAATATGAAGAAAATATACTGGTTGGTTCGTCTGGTACGGCCTCAGGAAGAAACGGGCAAAATTCATAAAACACCCTGTATCTCGGCTACGAAGACAGTGAGACCCAATAAATGGGGTATCTCTAGAACCGTCTTGGTGCCACCTATGCACCTGTGAAGTATTTCCCTTTCCCAATGAAACACCCTGTATAAAACATTCTTATCGCTCCATGTTTTGTATCTTCAAGCACTATAAGGATGCATATTTTTTTAAATATTAAACCATAAAGTATGTCGACATCCCAGTCAACACAAAGACGTCGCATAGATATCCCAGCGATATCTTCTCCGGAGATTGTGAGTACTTTTGTGGTTCCCTGCGAGGTCGCTGGAAGCTCTATATCTAATCCAAATCTCCGCTTCAGGGTTATTCCCAAAGAACTCTCAGAAATATCCCTTGTGGAAATTCTCAAACTTGTGACATTGTGGAAGTCAACGGGATATTTGCATAAACCTCCTATTGTGACAAGTATGAGAACTTCCCAACAACCTCCGCATTGTGAGTTTTTTGAGAATATCCTATAAACCTCCCATTGCCAGCTTTTTGAAAATATCTCAGGGACCTCCCATTGTGAACAAAATGGCAAATCCTTTTATTTTGATAATTCACAACATCCATAGAATTCATTAAACCATCCGTTCAAATAGATATTCTTTTCTCTGTAATTCGCTATAATTTCAACTAAATAGTTTGTGTTTTTTGAACTGGTCTAAATTAATCTATTTTCTCACGAAATTTTGATTGATTTCTACTTTCGGAGTTCAATTTATATGTTATATATGCAAAATAGGCAAAATTCACTGGGCCCGCTTCTCCTAAGTAAGTGTGCGGTGTCCTTTGCATCATTTTCGCGATAGATGAATGAATGACGTTAGATTGAATAAGTTTTTAAACCATCGTTGAATACGGTTCACCGCCAAAAATCAGATTTTTTGAATCCAGACCAGCATTACGAGCCAGAATATTTATTATCTGAAAATATTCTTATGATTCCAGTTCGAATATGAGCTGCTTCAATTCTAAATATCAAGTTTGATATTGATGGGATCTGTCATTTCGCTAATATTGAAAAACCAATGGTGGCATTCTGCTGACAAAACGCAATGTCCACTGCTACCTATTGGTAGGGGTAGCGAACATTCGCTGATAAGCCGAGGTCATCACTCACCTAACTATAGATGCATAAATAAAAGGATATTTAAAGTCTGATTTAAATAATTCGAAGTAATTTAAATGTAGACGTTCTTGGTCAAATCGCTTTCGAATCAGCAGAAACATCTATCGTTTCCGTGAATATTTCCCCGCATCTATTTTCAGTTCATTTTCATCCCCAAACATAATTTCGATCTAACTATCAACTACTATCTGGTGTTCTCTTCAGACTATAACTTTCCGCTATCGCTATCTAGCAAAAGCAGTCTCGAAAGTAGCAAGCGCTTCACAACATGTTGATTTGGTAGAGCGTAAAGCCGGTCCCAGACAATGCGTGCATTCGACGAATATTCGGCATTGGCGGTGCTTCGCGTAGTGTGTGGGAGCTCAACTTCGTGTATCATTCGGCATTGGCCTTCTATCCGAAGCCTTTTCGGTACGGGCTGCACGAACCAAAGGAAGACGAAGTACATTCGCGCACATTCGTGCTAGCTCCCAGACAATGTGTTTATCTACGCGTACTATACGGCCTATTCTGTCTTCAGTCAGAGTCGTGCGACGTGATTACACGGTGTTTTTAGGTATTATTCGTTTAGCCATCATGGAATGGTCTAATGAATTGATAATGGAGTATTAGAATTCTTAATGGTAGACTAGAGAAGAATTTTCAAAAATAATGTATTTTTATTATTAAGTAAAGTAAAATAAATATCACCAGAGATAAGTAATGTGTCCTTACCTTTATTTCTTCCTTAAGTACTTTTAGTAAAGCTTGACAAACTTCAAGTACGATATCTGATATCACTTGATTTGATATCTTGAATAAATAAGACAGACTAACAAAACTGTCCCCAGAAGCTAAAAATCTAAGCGTAACAGCTAGCTTTTCCTGTTCTGGAATTGCTTTTCTCATAAATGTGTCCTTCTTTTTTATATATGGCCCTGTTTTGTTCAGAAGAAATTCAAAATCTGTTGCAGACATTCTACAGAAGTTTTCAAATTTACCAGAGGGCTCTTCTGTTAAATCCTGCATCATATTCGAAGCGCTGTACCTAGAACAAATATTGAAACATGAAACTTTTCAATTATCGAGAGTAATTCCGAATAATTTTTGATATCTGACACAGCAATTAGCTCAAGTTACAAATAGGTATTGTGATTTTTATTGTATTTGTAAATGATTACTATATGATTTGTCTAGTTTCTGAACATATTTTCCTATAGCTCCACAGTTTTTAAAATAGATAAATATGAAATAATTCTACCTAAAATGCTACTCACCTTGAACGACTCTTATTTAATGAAAGCATCCACCATCTTCTTTTCTTTCGTTTCCCTTGTTTTTCTTTTAGCAGCAAGTTGCTGCTCAAGATTACCATATAGGCTGCAACTGCTGCCGCTGCATTGTCTGGGACCGGCTTTAGCCACTAGACGTTTCCGCTAAAGTTTTTCAACTTTTCCCCAATGGTTTCGTCCGCTGAATGCGACCAATAAGACAACGTTTGAGTAAGAGTAACTCCGGAACCAACCAACCGATTTTTACTGATCATGGGAGCATATAAACATATAGTTGTTCCAAATCTACCGTGAGAATTTCAAGGCCGTAAAAAGTTCTGCTCGAGAGTTCTAGCGCCAAGAAATTTATCGGTTTTCTATGCGCAGACAATATTATTTCCGCAAAAAATTCCAATTAAATTAAATAATTTCGCAGCAGTTTGGGCGTCATTATTCTCCTTCAAGATACCACTTGCTAAATGATCGAAGATGTGGGGACGAAAAAACCGGAAAAATAATGGAAAATTTCAAATATCAAAAACACGGAAACCCGGAATGATTTGGTCTATTACCTAACTCAACTGCTACATTCGGAATCCGATCCAACCCTCAAAATTTCAGAACCCTAACTCAATCTGTTCGAGACTTTTCGTATTCACAATGCAATATTGAATGCCAATATGTATGAAAAGGACAAAAAGATTATAGGGAAAACACTTCCGACCACAATTGTACTTTCAGTACAGAATATTGAGAGTGAAGTAATTATCAATAAAACTAGATAGTCAAATGAAAATATTTTATTCAATAACATATAATATACCTTCTTAGAGTAATGTACATTTATTAGTTATTTATTTCTGTTATTTAAAATATTCCTGAATAGAATATTATAGTGAATTTAGCTAAACCAATTATACTTTTTATTTTCACGATAACAATAAAAACGTATAGCACAGATCACAGTAATTGAGATTCATGGAATAAACATAAAAAATTTTGGTAATTTCAGTAGGATGTTTCACTTTCATCAGTTTCCTCTGCCCATGTATCTGATTCAACATCTTCTGCTTTGGGATGTATTTTTAATTCATGTACTTTTGACAATGACCTCCAAATCTTAATCACTCCATCATCGGAAACGCTAACCATCATTTCTGGATCTCTTGGATTGAAGGCAGCTCCATTTGCTATATCCTTATGAGTAAGATTTCCGAGATGAATACCGTAGTGTCTGTCCCAAAGGTGAATATTTGGTCCTGCCCCAGTACTGCAACAAAATATTGATTGAAAAAAGAATGTAACATAACTCTTTTTGCAGATATATATGGTGATTCCGGGGAGGAGAACGTCAGATCTTAGGGGAAGTTTACACTAGTCAAGGCAGTTCCGATACAATGTTTGGTTTATGGTTGGGAGCCTTCATTGACAGTTGACAGGGTGATTTATCCGATTTGCCCGATTTTATTTTATTCATAACTTTGGTATGGCTTGATCAATCTTGATGAATTTTTCAGTGTGAAACAATATAATTGTGTACTTTCATTAACTCTAACACTTTTTCGAAAATACAGGGTGAGCAATATGATAAGTTCAGATCGAGTTTGCAGGTTGAAAAAACGCCCTTTATATTCCGTTTTCAAAATTTCGCTGCCTGCTTCAGAGTCTAACAGAAGTTTACATTACTGGAGCGTTTTTTCTATACACGTCCAGTTTTCCTAGAAAAAATGTTTAAAGATGAACAATATCGTAATCTCGCTCCAAGGCAGTTGGGATATTCTGAGCTAGGTAATAAAGTTGTAGCGTCAAATGGATACGAAGTTCTGCCTGTGACCTAGAGAAGGTTTTCTGAATTCGAAACTCATTTTTAATCACTCATATTCTGATGTATGAAATCATTTAATTCTGAAAATATCTTTATACTTACCTACATAAACCGAAAAATCTACAACTAATACAGAATAAATTAACAGTCGAAATATATTATGAAAGGCAGAACTAGGCGTTAATGAAAGTACACAATTACATTATTTCACACTGAAATTTTCATCAGGAATGATCAAGCTTTACCAAAGTTATGAATAAAATAAAAATCGGGCAAATAGGACAAATCACCCTGTAGACTGTCAATGAAGGCTCCCAACTATAAACCAACATTGTTTCGGAACTGCCTTGACTAGTGTACACTTCCCCTTAAATCTGACGGTCTCCTCCGGAATCCTGAAATTCCTGAAATAACAGTGAATGTTGTGCTTAAGTCCCTAAAAAAATGAAAGGAAAATATGACAGCAGGACCACCTTTCTATAGGCTACGAGCAGTTCTGACTGTTCTTTATGGTAGAGGCGAGACTGGAGGACCAACATTAAGCAATAATGAATTGATTATTGCAATCTGAGTGCGATTTATTGATAAATTTTGTGGGTTTTCGATACGTTGAACTTATTATTTATTACATTATACTTATAAATATAATTTCACATTCATTTTCTTCATCAAAATATCAGTTAAATATGCCATCCTATTGTATTATTGTGGGCTGTCACAGCAAGGAAGGAACTGAAAATTCTACTAATTTCATTTCTTACAACTGAATTAAAATATGGAATTTGAAAAACAACAATGAATAATATCACTGATAAGAATTTATGCAGTAGTTTTGGTATTTTCATTTCAATACTGTATAATTGTTCAGATGAACTCGACTTATGCATGTTGAAATTGAGAAAATTTAGACTGCTTTAGGATTTGAAAAGAGAATCATCCTCTTTAAGGCTCGTTATGAAGACTTTGAGCCCGATAATATAAAACATGAAAAAAGTTTTGAAAAGAAATCAGGAATGAAGACATCGAATAAAGCAAGTACTTGCAAGTAGGTGCCTACTTTCATCTATACTCTATACTAATATTATAAAGAGGAAAGATTTGTATGTTTGTGGGTTTGTGGCGTTGATATGAGATAACTCATAAGCTACTGGACCGATTTCAATAATTCTTTCACCCTTAGAATGCTACATTATCCTTGAGTAACATAGGCTATACTTTTCACCCGAGAAAATTGAGGAAATCTACTATAACTTCAATGATAATAATTATGAGTACCTACCAAAGTCAGCTATTTTCAGGTGCGCTGCGAAAACCGTAAGACGTACATGGAAACAATGTATGACGGAAATGTACCTTTTTAATAGTTCTACAAAAAAGTCCGCGATAGCATATATCTTTCAAGGTTTACTCGGTATCACCTTTTAAAGTTTTCCGAAAGTTTCTCAAAATTTTGCCTTATTTGGGAGTATTTTTTTATGAATACGCTATTAATCTTTATCCAATTAAATACGTCCTTCATACCCAGTATTTAATATAGAACGAAATTGCCTTTTACATCATTCAATTATGATGAATACATCAAAAGATATGGCAGGTTGAAAATCGAACCAAAATCGAATTGCGTCTCCGAGCACGATACACAAACAGCGGTATGCCGACGCGCATGGAGATGTGACGTCACTGCGGAGAATTTCCATTGCATTTGCGGGATGGAAGTGTTAGAACTCGAGGGAATGACTGGAAATTGGAATAATGCAATTAATCGCAAGTTTCATTGAAAATGCAATCAACTAACTATTTCAAATGAAATTTCTTCGATGTCTTTGTTTGTTGATCCTGGAATATATCAATGAAGTTGTATAAATATGGAAGTTACTGCTAAGTATTTACGAGTATTTGTTAATAGAGAATAAATTATTTAAGTTTCATTTAAAAACATCGAATAAATGAAAATATTTTTATCATGTTTAGGAAATTTCTATGAATGTCATTTATAATTCGTGAATTTGGAAAGTTTTTTGTCCATTTTTTTCTTCATATTCTGAAAACTGATCTTATTCAGATCCCGGTGTCTTAAGTCGGTACGGATTCTGCTCAAAACGGTAGGTTTTAGAAAAAAGTGGTCAATAGGGCGTTTGTAGATAATTAATTAACCTATAAAATGAGGTATCAATCGTCCTGATCGAATGAGCACAGACCGACTTATTTTCATTAGAAGATGAAAAAATGTAATTTTCCATCTCCTCCCAAGTTTATTCGAGATATTTTCAAAACGATAGGTTATAGAAAGAAGTGGTTAATAGGGCGTTTGTAGAGAACTGATCTATATATTTACTAATATTATACTTATACTTATATTATAAAGAGGAAAGATTTGTATGTTTGTGGGTTTGATAAGAGTTAACTCATAAGCTACTAGAGATTTCAATAATTATTTCACCCTTAGAATGCTACACTATCCCTGAGTAACATAGGCTATACTTTTCACCCGAGAAAATTGAGGAAACCTACTATAACTTCAATGATAATAAATATGAGTACCAAAATCAGCCATGATCAGCTATTCTCAGGTGCGCTGCAAAAACCGTAAGACGTACATGGAAACAATGTATGACGGAAATGTACCTCTTCAATAGTTCTACAAAAAAAATCCGCGATAGCATATATCTATCTTTCAAGGTTTACTCGGTACTACCTTTTAAAGGTATCCGAATGTTTCTCAAAATTATGCATTATTTGGGAGTATTTTTTTATGAATACGCTATATTGATCCTTATCCAATTAAATACGTCGTTCATACCCAGTATTTAATTTAGAACGAAATTGCCTCTTACATCATTCAATTATGATCATCAAAAGATATGGCAGGTTGAAGATGAAATCGCACCAAAATGCGTCTCCGAGGTAGGCACTAGGCGGGTAGGAGAAGGTACCGAAGTGTGAGGGATGTTTTGTATGAATGTATTTTGGATTCCCTATGCCCGTATGTTTATGACCACAAATCAGATCAACAGATGGCGCTGAAGTCGTTATTCAGGTTATTCATCTACTCTGCAACTAAACGGCTCGATCGAATTGAATGAATTTTTGTGTATACAGAACAACGTCTGTTGGGTCTGCTAGTGTTTTATATTTTAGGACACAAAGTCTTCTTCAAAAGACTTGAAAAAGGAATATTTCCAAATTGTTGACGATGTTGTTACTAAGTTTACATACGCTAAATATTCAACATTCTCACTATTTCAATTTTAACTATTATATTTTTTTTTTCATAGATTCTGTTAGATAACTACTGCCTCAGTTGTAGTAGAAAGAATTCATATATTTAATTCTTGAGTTGCCAGTCACATGGCAAATGAGAAAATTCTTTTTTTAATCCAATAAACTACAGCATGAATTCATGTAAGTTGAATTCTTCATTGATGTAATCAAATTTATTTAATCGAAAACATGAACGTAGGTACCTACTTGCAAGTACTTGCTTCATCCGAAGTCTCATTCCTAATTTCTTCTCATTAAATTCTTCATGCCTTATTTTTCAAAGCTCAAAATCTTCAAATCAAACCTTTCAAAGGATTATTTTCCTTATCGAATCCAAAAACAGTCTAACATTTTCTCACTTTCAACATGAAATGTCGGGTTCATCTAAACAATTAAACAGTATTGTAAGGAGAATACCAAAACAACTGCAAAAAATCGTATCAGTGATATTATTCATTGTTGTAATTTAAATTAAATATTTCAATTCATCTGAAGAAAATAAAATTCGTAGAATATTTAGTTCCTTGCTGTTACAGCCCACTATAATACTAAAGGATGGCATATTTTATTTAACTGATATTTTGAATATTCGATCTGCCTTCGAAGAGAATTAAGGTGAAATAATATTCATAAGTATAATTTGATACGGATAAATGTACCGAAAAACCACAAAGTTTCTCAATAAATCGCACTCAGATAACAATAATCAGTTCCGGTTCGTTATAGGTTAATGTTGCTCCTTAGGTCTCGCTGTCAGAACTGCTCGTAAACTATTGAAGGACTATGCCATCGTTTTGTTCAAACCTTTGACTGTTATTCACAGGGTGTCTCTCTCAAAACTTTTCTTTAAGACAATCTGTAAAGAGGGTAGGTAGGGTGTGTCTTTGTTTCAAAAAGGGCAATAGGGTAAACATCTGAGCAACTTCAGTATCTAAAGTTTTTGAGTGCTTTATAACATCATTTATTCACATATAAGATGTCAGCATGGGTATCGTCAAGGGTCGATCAATTGTGACCAGTTTAAGTTATTCAGCGGAATGCATCACTAAATCCTTAGATGAATCTTTTCAATTTGATGTGTTTTCAAACAGATTTTTTGAAATCGTTCGACCGACTAGATCATGTTATTGGTTCCTTCCCAAGAAGCTATCGTCTTTTGGATTGGATATCGTTTTTTTTTACTCTTCATGGAGTCTAACTTCTCGGAAAGAAAACTTTTGAACTCGAATAAAACGATATATCATTTCTAAAAATGTTAAAGTATCTAACCCATCACGTAAAAAACATAATCTTCGAGAACCAATTTGAGGAGTCTCATGGAGTGTCTGGATCGGGGAGTTGATGAACGTGCCAAGGAGGTCGTATATACAAACTTTCTGAAGGCTTTTGACCAAATCGATCATTCCATTCTGATTCGTAAGATTGTAGATGTTGGTATAGGGTGATGCTGAGGTGCCTTCAGTCTTTTATCAGAAATAGATCACAGTTCGTATCAGTCAACAGCTAACCTGTTCATTCACTCAAATACGTCTGGAGTACCACAGGAATCTCATTTGGGAACGTTTCTATTTATAATATACCTGAAAGACATGTTCAGAACTCTTATATGCCAAAGATCTAAAGTTTTATATAGAAAATCGAGTGCATCGGAAACTGCTACCTACTGCAGAGCAACATAGACCGTTAGCTATAATATTGTAGAGGTTTTTTTATTTCTGAATGTTGAAAGATACCGAAAGATTACATTCACTCAAAAAATTAACTCCATCTAACATACTTACTCCATTATCTATGAATCACTGAAGGTAGTCGAGTAGATTACATTTTACCTCGTCTGTGTGCTATCCTCGTTATGAATGCTGTATTGGAAAATGTTCAAAATGAAGTTTTGGGGAATATGGTATTTCGAAATAGATTCAAGATCAATAATCACGAATAACAAGACGCTCGGAGGAGGTTCGGCCCGATCAGTCTAGTGACTAGTCAATAGATGTAGGTTGTAGCAGATGTTTTCATCTTGTTTATTTATTGGTAGTATCGTTCTTATTACAAATGTTGCCGCTAAAGGTACCCCGTTAAATTTTGAGATCAAACGAAACTTTTCATGTCCTATTCAGACGAATAAATTTATCATTTCCATTTAGGATGATTTGTACTCGTCCAATTTTTTTGTAATTTAATGTATAGTTCACGAAAGTTTGAGCTGTCGGTTGACCATGACAATTTGGCAAATTCCACTGTGTATATTAAAATTTTAGGTTATGTTATTTATTTTCTTGTCAGATTGATACGCAATGTTGTCAATATTGCATAGAGTTCTTTGATAACTAGCAAGCTATTCGGACGAGGCCGGGTACATTCGGCAACGTTGACTTTATTTTACGTTATGACAGCAAATACTGCCAACTTCAGTACGGACTATAGGTTTTAGGTTTTTCCCAATAAGTGGTCTAACTGTACAACTCACATCGTTATTTTATATTTACCTTACTACTAATTCATTTGATACATCCATATATACGAAGTAGTAATCTGCATCTAAACTATATGTAGCGTTGCTTTCGGCACTCACTCCAACGACTTCAAGAGTTACCATATCTATTACATTGAGAGCTATTGTACTTTGAACCGTTGGTACAGGGTCTATGACATCGTTGAAATTATACGTTTCCCACTCTGGCCATCTCCTTATCGTCACGAACAAAAATCTAAAATAAAACACTTATAGCAAAAAAAGCTAAAAGAAACGAAATCAAAAATGAACATTAAGTCGCCTCCCACTTTCACGCCCCTGACAGATTCACTCTGATAACACTCAGCTCAAAGATTCCCTTATCTTTGACTCAGCTCACTTCCAGGCAGCTAACCGATAAAGCCTTGTTGTTGGTAGAAGCTACTGTCCGCCCAATCGTTCGCACTTTGATCTAGTTCACAAATGAGAAGCGCTCGACTAAAGTGATCGGTTCGAACCTGCTAGTCCGTGAGCAAGTAGAGAGTATCGCGTGGTGGGGTACTCTACTCACCCGATAAAATGGATTGACTCGACTAAACTATTCACTTATCTACTCTACTAAATTCTACGTTTAGTAACTAAATTTCACGCAACTTGACTAAACTACTAGCATAATGCGAACAAGGTTTAAGTGAGCAGGGAAGTGGGCAGCACGAGAATGTACTCACTAGACCTACTTGGGCAGCGCGAGTGGCAGCAGCAGGAACAAGAGAAGTCTAGTGAGTACATTCTTGTGCTGTCCACTTCCCTGCTCACTCCAACCCTGTTCGCACTAGTTTAAGAGTGTGAAATTCAGTTACTGAACGTGTGTAAACACAAAGAATTTAGTAGATTAGTGAATGGTTCAGTCGAGTCAATCCATTTGGTTCTATTTTATCAGGCGAGTCGAGTACCCCACCACGCGATACCCTCTACTCGCTCACGGACTAGCATGTCTAAACCGATCAGTTTAGTCCAGCGCTACTCACTTATGAACTGTACTCTACCAAAGTTCGAAAGATTAGATGGACAGTAGCTTCTAAATTTCTCGCTACTGCACTAAACTACTAACGTATTAGTCCAGTCAAATGAGCATTTAACCTCGGAATTCGAGATACCCAGCTGAAAATCTGTAAATACTTTTATATTGACTCCCTAAAAGTTGTCTCAAAAACTACATAATTATGGTAGGGTGTGAGCAACTATAAAATTTTGAGGTCGAAGGTCACAAAAATCGGTTTTTTGCGCTTTTTTTGAAATATCTCAATTTCTATGGGTGTTTTTCTATTTTTAGTTATTATCAATATTGTAGAATACAAAATTATCTACAAATTTTGTTTGAAAAAAATTTCAATAAGGTGGACGATTTTCGAGATAGAGGGCGGAGAGCGCGCGGTCACAGCATCACTTCAGGTCAACCGGCGCCTCCGGTCGGAAACGCTCAATATGTATACACTATACAGTTGATGAACTATCGCTAAATCAATTATCATGAATATTTGTCAATATTCTTGACTATTATGTTATATTTATCATTTTTTCCCTAACCTATCCACTTTTTATTCAGTATCAATTTATTTAACAACATTTACCTGTCCATGTAATTGGAGAATTGTTAATGAAAATATAAAAATTCTATTTATATTTTAACCTAATTAATAGTAATAACTTCTTACATGATGAAAAAACAAATGAATAATGAATTAATCTTTTTGTTGAAAAATATCATTCAGTGAAAACTGGGAGATCTGGAAGGGTCTAAACAGACTGCGGACGGACACGGCGAGATCGTGAGATACCCTAAATAAGTGGGGCTACCCTGTGGACTCCAGTCTATGCGATTGTGAAGAACTGCAAACCACGCAACATATGTACACTTGCCCACTGTGCCCTGCTAGATGTACCATAGAAGACCTTATGGCAGCGAAGCCGAACGCAATTGAAGTCGCCCGATTCTGGGCAAAAAATGTTTAGCTTTAGTATACTTATTATATAACTTATGATGATTCTGACACGAATAAATAAATAAAAATTGAAATTAGAAAATGGAATAAAGAGTACAAAAACTACAATTTATAATTTAAATCATCTTTTGCCTCTTCATCGTCGTCTTCTGGCTGCTGGTAAATTTCAAACTGGTATTCATCGTCGTCTTCAACGACATTTGTCTCAAGTTCTTTCATGGTTTCGGGGTGAAAGGTTCAATCTTCGTCAATGTCGCTCTGATTTGGTAGAGGATAGAGACAAGCTTGCCCATTACATTGTCCACAAGCTAAAGAGCATTGCAAGCCCGCTTTCCTGCATCCGCATCGCGAACCACAACCACCACTCTTGCAGTTGCAGAAAATTGTATTTATCAAATTTTCTGGAGCAGGTGGTAAAATTGTCATGATAGGCTCCAGAAAATCATTTCGCATTGCCCAACCCCATACTTGGGGTTCCAAATCATGTCGACCGGGGGCGCCGGTTGACCTGAAGTGATGCTTTGACCGCGCCTTCTCCGCCCTCTATCTCGAAAACGGTCAACCTTATCGAAATTTTTTTTCAAACAAAATTTGTAGATACTTCTGTATTCTAAAATATTGATAATAACTAAAAATAGAAAAAAACCCATAGGAAATGAGATATTTCCAAAAAAGCGCAAAAAACCGATTTTTGTGACCTTCGACCTCAAAATTTGATAGTTGCTCACACCCTACCATATGTAGGTTTTGAGACAACTTTTAGGGAGTCAATATAAAAGTATTTACAGATTTACAGCTGGGTATCTCGAATTCCGAGATTTTGACCAAATTTTGTCTTATTTGACTGGACTATATTGCGAACAAGGCTTTACCGTCTCCCTGCCGTGGAAGTGAGCTGAGTGTTATCGGGGTGAATCTGTCAGGTGTGCTTCAACTCGCGCTGCCCTACGCTCCCCAAATTGTCGGTTTTTCATACGGAAGTCAGAAAACTGGCAGCGTGGGCGTCAGTAGGTGATTATTATCATTTAATCATACAGACAAAAATTGTTGTGTTATAAATAGTTACTAACGAGTTACTAGCGAATGGGAAAAAAATCTTCTACATTTTCGAAAAAGTGGGTCCTAACTTCCCATTTTGGGGGTGTAATTTTTCCTTCACAGGTTAGGTTACAAACGAAAATTTTCATGTTACAAATAGTTACTAATGTGTTACTAACGAATGCAAAAAAAATCTTCTTCATTTTAGATAAACTGGGTGCTAATATCGCATTTTGAGGGTATCATTTTTTCATTACAGGTTAGGTTGCAAACGAAAATTTTTGAGTTACAAATAGTTACTAACGTGTTACTAACGAATGCAAAAAAAAAACAAATTCTTCATTTTCGAAAAAGTGGTTGCTAACTTCGCATTTTGGGGGTGTCATTTTCTTATGACAGGTAAGGTTACAAACAAAAACTTTTGCGTTACAAATAGTTACTAATGAGTTCTTCTTCTTCTTCTTCTCTGTGCGGTGCCTTACCGGCCGAACTGAGGCCTAGTGGCCCATTGTTCACCCGCATCGTTCTATAGAGACTCAACTCTTCAGACACGAAGACAGAAATGTCGCGAGCCTGCCAGGAGTGGTCCCTCTCACCATAGGAATAGAAGGTGTTGGATTTCCTAGGTGTGTTGACCTTAACTCAGTAAGGTTTCCACAGTTGAACAAAATATGCTCAACCGTTTCATCAGTACTCCTGCACCACCGGCATAGGGAGCAGCTCGTCAATCCCATTCTCTTCAAATGCTTGTTAAACAGGTAACCAGTCAATGCACCAGTCACCAGACTGAGTTGTTTCCTCTCCAGCAGCAGAAGCCTATTGACCTCAGATCGCGAGGACGGTCTCTCAATGAGAATCCTCGACCACCTCAGGCCCACCCCTGCGCTCCATTCCGAGGAAAATTCCCTGTTCAGCCAGTTCCTGAAGAAACTTCTGACAGATGTACGACAGATTGGCAGCGAAGGCTCCGGACCAACAAATGCTAATCCGGCTCCCCGCCTATCCAATTCATCTGCCTTGACGTTACCAGGTATATCCGCATGAGCCGGACACCAGATCACTTTCAAAAAGTTATCAGAGCCCAGCCCACGCAGAGCTTTCCTGCATTCTTCTACCAAAAGAGAATCAACTCTAACATCAGATAGAGATTTCAGAGTTCCCTGGCTGTCGCAACATATATAAATGTGCTGGCCAGAGTATCCCCTGCGAATGCTTTCCAGTGCGCATGCAAGAACCGCAAATAGCTCAGCCTGCACAATGGAACAGTCCTTCCCCAGAGGGATAGCCTGATTGAAGTGAGGACCCACGATTCCGGCCCCAGACCCTGTTGCTGTGACAGAGCCATCAGTGAACTAATGAGTTACTAACGAATGCAACAATTTTTTTTTATTTTTGAAAATGTGGGAGCCCGTGAAGTTAGCACCCAGCGGAATGCAGTGTTTTTCCACCAGTTACTTTGAGGTACAAACTAAAATTTTGATGTTACAAATAGTCACTAACGCGTTACTAACGAATGCAAGAAAATTTTTTTTCATTTTCGAAAAAGTGGGTGCTAAATTCACACACAAAGTCAACCAGCGTATGAGATGCGGGTACAAGATATGTTCGTCTCTCCGTGTGAAAAGGACTTTTCGACTTAGTTTCGGATGGTTTATATTTGGGAATTAAAGCTTCATTTATCTAAATGACTTAAATAACTGTGCTCAGTTTCCACCACCTCAATAAATTATATTTTTTTTTCAGATATATTTTAATACGATGCACTTGCCTATGATCAGGACTCAGGCGCATTCCCAGAATATGTCCATGAAAATCTATTAAATGATCAGGAGTATCAAATTTTTCTTTGAGTGAATCAACGTCGTTCCAATAAATTGTATCTACTCCACTATCTAATAGTCTTTTTCTCTCCTCAAAAAGCATCTGTCGCTCTTTCAAAGAAGGTCCTGGATCGATTCGATCAGGAAATTTGAAAGATCTGATTCTCTTTATTCCTGAAATTGAATAAATGAGTACCTATATCATTGAAATAAACAAAAAATTCTGTCTATGGAGAGTGAACATTTTTGCAAGGAAACCCTTCATAATTGAATTCATGAAATCTATTCCACATATTATGTTCTTTACAGACGAAATTTTGAAATCAGCATAATAATAAGCTTAATAGCTTCTAAAGGGCTTCAAGAAAACCTAGTAGTAATCAGTATAAGCAAAAACATAATCGTAATGATATTTATCCTTAAATTATACGAGTAAAGGACTTACTTGCACATCACAGATAAATTACCGATTTTAACTTGAAGAAAGTAAAATTGTTTAGGGTATTTTCCAATGAAAATTAACAGAACGTCAATATTACTAAATAAAGGAAGCTTTCAAACAAATCATTCCCACATTATCTCGATTTTAGACGAAAAGCAATTTTTGAGAAAACGAGTCAAGAATAAGAATACCATAAAATATTCATAATGGAAGGACAATTAATATTACAAAGATAATTAGTGAATATAGGTACTGAAGTATCATTGAATTGATTAGATATATTTACTAAAATTGGTTCTTTTCAAATTTTTGAAGATGAAGAATATTTGCATAGGGCGATTCACAGCAAAATAAACTGCATTACCTATTTTGTGCGGTATGTAAGTATTGCCTCCAGTAATGAAAATAAGATATTTATCCTCTGCGTCTGTGGTTTGTTCCGAAGAGGAAGACGTTTCTGATGCACAAGTGTCATCTTCTATTTCATTATCACTGCTCATCGATTCGAAATCATCTCTATGAAAAAGTATATTATCTTCGTATTCGCGATAACGAGTATTGAAGTACAGATTGTAATCGTTAGTTTCTTCTTCTCGTGCTTCTCCATCTGGTATTTCTTCATCTGGTGTTTCTTCATCTAGTATTTCTTCATCTGGTTTCATTTTCAATTTGAAGCTGAAATTGTTCAGATTCGTCACAGATCGAATAATACATACAAAAATTATTCGATAAATAGGGATATAATGCGTTTATAGGAACGCAAGTGAATAAAAACAATGAGAGCATATCTGAATTATATCACCACCTTGTATGTTCTATGGACGTTGACGTGATAAGATCGGAAGTAGGAAGTTTAATTTTTGATGATTTTAATCGATTTATATTATTCTATGCTTTCAGTGCTATTATTTGTAAGTTTTATAGTTTTATGGTGAGAAACTTTCAGCTTTCCTTGTAAATGACCCTAACAATACTGTGCATGCATTAAAGATTAATTTTTTCGGGGTAAACTATCTTTAATTCTCATATTTCAATCTATATCTGAGGTATATAGGTATACATGATCATATACAGGTTTGGAAATTGACATCGCAAACATATTCAATTCATCAGACAGAGAAATTTTGCCGTCCAGTTCAACACCTATTTGGGAGATTTACGTGCTATGTAACTGCCTGAATCTAGTGGTCTGATTGCAATAATGAAGTGTTGGTCCTTTTTCAACGTTGAGAGCTACTTGATTCAAGCAGTATGGTAGGAAACCTGCAGTACTCGCATCGAATAATTCAATGTCTCAGGCAGTTACGCAGCACGGAAATTTCTCGAATATACAACTGTTGAACTGGACGGAAAAATTCTCTATCTGATGCATAGTATATTGTATGTTCTCGGTTTGCCGATGTGAATTTTCAAACCTGTATTCATATTGGTGGGTTTCTTCATAGCATATCGGTTGTCTCAAGGTGAGTGGACTATTATATTATCATTATTATTATGATTTTTTGGTCCATTCTGTAAAACTGACAAAAATAATTCAAAAGTAGTGACAAAATTCAGATCAATATCTTGCTTAATTTCTGACTTAAATCTCTAATATTGAGCGAACTAGAGTCAAACTCTGAATCATCTTTCAGTCTCAGGAAAGAAATCCACTTGACTTCCTTGAGATACGAGTATACATGGAACATGGAGAATATTTTCTCAAAGGAGCATTGACAGCAGGAGCTGTCCACAGAACAAACAAATCCTACTACTGCAAAAACTCGTTCCTAATCGATTCAAACATATTTTTGTAGGAAAATTGAAACCAGCAACATTCCGTTCTGATTTCCACAACTCCTACTGAGTCTCATTGAAATTCACAAAATCGTTAATCGATTCAGGTCTCGCGCCCAGCAATTCTAGGATCTGTAAAGAATGAATATGCAGAAGAAATGGTAACCAGTGTGCTAACCACTGATTATTTTGTTGGTAACATTGAGTTGTGTATCATTTTAAGGAACATGAGCACTGTTGCGCAGACAATATTCAGCAGGAGAATGTATGAATTTTTCTAATAAGTCTCCAATTTTAGAAAAAAATCCAATTATTCTACACCACGATATTTGGGAGTGAAATTCAGTTTCAAAATTGTATTATTGGGAGTAACTTCAATTGAGAGCACCTTCTGTTTTAACATATAGCATACTGTCCACCAAACATATTACTTAAACATATTTCAGATGACTGTGATTTCATTGATCTCTCCACTCCGTATCAAGAGCTGCTGACGGATTCACAAATGATGTTTCCGTTTTCGAAATATTCAATCATAGTAGTGAGATTTAAGACAATTTCAATTCCTCAAAAACTCACTCTCAGTTTTGAAAAAGATCTTCAGTATATGATTCCATCCCGAACCAAATTAATTTCTAGAAAATTGTAATAACAGAACACCCCATAATGTAATGGGCTTATAACCTTCTGAATCTGAACAGTTCAATCCAGATTTCAGAATTGCTATCAGCTATGTATTACAAAAATTCGATTAACAGAATTCAATACCTACATCATTATTGAAGCATAATACCAAGACTATGTTGTTGAAAGCATTTCACGTGATTTTTTACATTTTATTTTATTCAAAAAATCGATCGATATGTTTGAAATATTTTCTGGGTTCATCCTTTGATATCAATTAAACGCCTTCTTATAATTTTTTGTATCCAAAAAAATAAGAAAAAACTGTGTAGATAAATAAAGCAAACTTTCATGAAAAGACAAGTTAACAAAACTTCGCTGCTTAGTTTATCATGCCTATTCACTCAACTCAGCTTTAGGTATGTAAGTATAATAATTTCTATGAAAAGCTATAAAGAAGTAGATATACAAATTTAATGTGTATCTATACGAAACAACTGAAACACTCTTGTACTTAAATACTGCAACACGTTATTCGCAATACTTACCTACTTTTATCGAAATGGCTTTCAATTCGTTCAGAGTCTGGATCATCTAATGCAACATCTCGAAGACATTTTGCTATTAGAAGAGATGTAATGGAACTCCTGTTTATATTATAAAATTTGAACAGTCCGTGAGTAATCGGAATGTACTCCGAAGATGTTTCTTGTGAAGCTCTGTTAATGTATATGAGAGTAGATGTAACGAAGCCTCCTAACCAAAATCTGTTTCCAGACAGTAAAAAGGAATCGTTGTACCAAGTACCAAAAAGTGAATAGGGATTGTTATCAATCCTACACTTCATTTTCAATATACCAGAATCTTCAGCCAAAAAATCTGCAAAAGAATAAGACGACTATATAAGTATGAATAATATTGGTAAACGCTTAGTCTAAGGGTAAACGTGGGAGAATATCGACCATCGGGTAAAATCGGGTGATATATTTTGAACCTTAGACAAAAGAAAGTCTTTTGTGTAATTAGAGGTGTACTACTTCGGGTAATATCGATAAGTATGGTCGATATAACTCTACTAAATTAATTTAATCAATATATATCATCAAATTAAATTATTAATTTAAATGTTACAGTGGTTAAAATTACCCAACCTCATATTAATAATAATGGTAATAATATACTCTATTTGCAGATGGAAAATAAAGAAAATTAAATCTCGAGAAAAATAATAATAGCAATTATTGATAACTAAAAGCAAGCAGTTGGTGCTGACCGCGATGTCAGCACCAACATATTCGATTTTCTTCAAAATTTTTATTAATTGGTGCTTAATTAGTGTTGAATATCATTTAACAATTCTTATGAACGCACCCCATCTGACATAACTCTGTGTTCAGACAGATGACGTAAGTCAGTCTATGTCGAAAACAAAAAGGGCACGGCGTCTTTAGTGTGTGGTTATTTTCAGTGCGGAAAGTGATACTTTCCCGCACGCGACTGCCGTTAACCCGAACGACGCGAAGCCGAGTTCGGGCAAGCAGCCAAGGGTGGAAATACACTTTTCGCAAGAATTAGGAACATTATTTTTTCTACGACCGCATAAAGATTCAAAAAGCACACTGAAAATATATTTCGTGCGTTTTTTCCCACTTTCTTGCACTCATTTTAGTTTAAAAAGTGGGGAGATTCCTTGGATATTCAGTTTTTGAATTGGTCCTCGGAGTACCTACTTAGAATTCTTTCTCCACCATTAGCATAATGTAATCTCCTAGTCTGTTTTTATGTTATCCCTCTATGTTTCTATTAAGTACGTATAGGTGTAGGTTTAGTTTTTTTCTATTGGTAAAAACTACGTTTAATTATTAATGAGTTTTGCAGCCTATGTTGATGTTTTTGAGAATAGCACAAGGCTCTTCCTGTTTTGCATCGAAAAATATATAAAAAAACTTATTATTTTCCTCTTTTTTTCATCAAATATCTCAAGACTTTAACTCAATTATTAAAAAGATAGATATTCGGAGATGTTAAGGCCCCCTGAAATTATATTTCTATTTTTGTTTGAATTTACCTTCAACATGAAACACTATAATTTCCCCCACTGTGCATGAATCAGGACCCATAATAATTCCAGATACCAACAGCAAAGAATCAGTTTCATTGAACTCGCTGTAATGAGCGCACTTCCAGTTGAACACTGACATATCGAGGGAGTCCTTCAGTTTCGTGGGATAAAAGGAAGTCCAGATCTGAAAGTCAAATATACCTTTAGTTTGAAAAGAAACCAGAAGAATAAAAATTGGAAAAACTTGACAGGAACTCGATTCGTGAATTGAACATTCCAATTCAATTACAGTAGACTCGCGAAATACTGAACAAAGCTTATAATGAACTACAGTAGAACCTCGATTATCCGTGCGCGCTTTATCCGGGCGGCGGATTCTCCGTGCTTAGAAGCTTAGAAAAATGAGGGAGATTATAAAGTGTAGAATTTACGAAGCCCAGAAACAAACAAAAATCGGTGATTTTTTCAAGCGATTTTTCAATGTGACATATAGACACTGTTCAATGTACGTTTAGACATTATGTTTAAATATTGAAACTGTTATTTCTTGTTGCATGTATCTAGTATTACGTTTTTTTGTTTGTTTGACACATAGCTCTGTCTAAATAAATGGTTGAAAATTAAAACTAGGTCTTTGGATTATCCGTGTTTTCGATTATCCGGCGAAGGCTTGGTCCCGACTGGCACGGATAATCGGGGTTCTACTGTACTTCGAATAGTGAACAAATAAATATTTGCATTAGTACTCTATACAATGAACAGCTGAAGCCTCTAAATAATGAACCAGAAGAATTTGACAATTTATAACAAGAAGAGGTTTGTTTTACATTTTCTCTCTTTGAGTTTTTAATACATAAATGTATATCTTCTTCTTCTTCTTCTTCTCTGTGCGGTGCCTTACCGGCCGAACTGAGGCCTAGTGGCCCATTGTTCACCCGCATCATTCTACAGAGACTCAGCTCCTCAGACACGAAGACAGAAATGTCGCGAGCCTGCCAGGAGTGGTCCCTCTCACCATAGGAATAGAAGGTGTTGGATTTCCTAGGTGTGTTGACCTTAACTCAGTAAGGTTTTCACAGTTGAACAAAATATGCTCAACCGTTTCATCAGTACTCCTGCACCACCGGCATAGGGAGCAGCTCGTCAATCCCATTCTCTTCAAATGCTTGTTAAACAGGTGACCAGTCAATGCACCAGTCACCAGACTGAGTTGTTTCCTCTCCAGCCGCAGAAGCCTATTGACCTCAGATCGCGAGGACGGTCTCTCAATGAGAATCCTCGACCACCTCAGGCCCACCCCTGCGCTCCATTCCGAGGAAAATTCCCTGTTCAGCCAGTTCCTGAAGAAACTTCTGACAGATGTGCGACAGATTGGCAGCGAAGGCTCCGGACCAACAAATGCTAATCCGGCTCCCCGCCTAGCCAGTTCATCTGCCTTGACGTTACCAGGTATATCCGCATGAGCCGGACACCAGATCACTTTCAAAAAGTTATCAGAGCCCAGCCCACGCAGAGCTTTCCTGCATTCTTCTACCAGAAGAGAATCAACTCTAACATCAGATAGAGATTTCAGAGTTCCCTGGCTGTCGCAACATATATAAATGTGCTGGCCAGAGTATCCCCTGCGAATGTTTTCCAGTGCGCATGCAAGAACCGCAAATAGCTCAGCCTGCACAATGGAACAGTCCTTCCCCAGAGGGATAGCCTGATTAAAGTGAGGACCCACGATTCCGGCCCCAGACCCTGTTGCTGTGACAGAGCCATCAGTGAACCAGGTGGGACCTTCTGGACTAAGAAGCCTGTTTGATGAAGACCATAGGTCTCTGTCGGGAACAATTACCCTGTAGGGTTCGTCGAAGCAGAACCTAGTGCCCGCGCGGTCACCTCTCTGGAGAAGGGGAGCGTGAGCATCCTTGACCATTTTGAGGGCCCTCGCGTGCCCAGTGAAGAGTCCTCCATCGCGCCATTGTCCCCGTTCCCAGATTCCTAGAGCTGTCTTCATAGCCACCTCCTTCACAACTAAGTGCAAAGGAGGGAGACCCAGCAGACATTCCATCGCTGCTGTAGGGGTAGACCTCAGGGCGCCTGTAATACTTAAACAAGCTTTCCTCTGGCATTTAGTCATAATGTTCTGGTTGACGGCCCTCTCCATAGAAGGCCACCACACCACAGAGGCATAGGTCAGGATAGGCCTCACCACGGCAGTATACAACCAGTGCATAATGTGCGGTTTGAAGCCCCATCCATTACCCAGCACCCTCCGAGTGGACCAGAATATTACATTGGCTTTATTCGTTTGAGTCTCAACGTGTTTGTTCCACAAAAGTTTGCGGTCCAATATCACCCCGAGATAACGAACTTGTTCGGATAGAGTGAGCCCAACTCCAAACAGACTGGGAAGTCGTAAGTTGCTAGGCACCCTCTTTCTAGTAAAGAGAACCATCTCTGTCTTACTAGGATTTACCGAGAGCTCGTTTTTCAAGCACCATCGTTCGACCCGTCGCAGAGCATTCTGCATCAGATCCCCAATGACACTGATCACCTTACCCCTGATTAATATAACAAGGTCGTCCGCATAGGCCACCACAACGAACCCAGCCTTCCTTAACTCCACCAGGAGCTCATCCAGGACGAGATTCCACAGTATCGGAGACAGAACACCGCCCTGCGGACATCCCCTTCCTGGCGAGCCCCCTATGGTCGAGCCGCCCAGCCGAGCCACGATGCTACATGAACCAAGCAGAGACCCCGTCCACCGACAAAGAGTAGGCGGAACACCATGTCTGGCCAACGCAGATTGCATCACACCAAACGCAGTGTTATTGAAGGCACCTTCTATATCAAGAAATACAGCTAGGGTGTACTCCTTGTTATGTATTCCGTCCTCAATACAGTTAACCACTGAGTGAAGAGCAGAATCTACTGATTTGCCCAGCTGATACGCATGCTGGGAGGGGTGCAGTGGTATAGCCACTAAAGCATCGTCCCTGATGTATCTTTCCACCAACCTCTCCAGTGTCTTGACTAAGAACGAGGAGAGGCTAATTGGTCGAAAGTCATTCGCTTTTGTATGCGATGGTTTTCCAGGCTTGGGTATGAAAATTACCTTCACCTTTCTCCAGGACAATGGAATGTGACCTAGAGCCAGACTCGCACGAAGAACGTGAAGCAGTGGGGAGGCCAGCACTTCCAGCCCCTTGGATAGCAGAGCCGGAACAATGCCATCCTCACCAGCTGCTTTATAAGACTCGAAACCGTTGATCGCCCAACGAAGTCGAGAATGTGTGACTACACGTGCAGCCAGCTTCCAGTCCTCGTATGAGGCCCGTCGATGGCATACACCCTGTGTGTCTACATTCTCAGAGAATTTAACATTTCTTGATTAAACGAAATATTTCAAGTTTTTCCTCTAAAAAGATCATTATTCAGTTTTCCTTAGTCTCATCAACTTTGACCACATATTCGGAAAGAGAAATAAATTTGCTACAAGATGAGAAAGTATGTGTGCAGAAAACACTCTTATTACAGGCGTGGTAAGGAGATGAATAGCACGATTCTGAAACTAACAAAATCAGTCCTATTTTTCCAATGGTTTTTTCTATGAAATATTGATAATTATGCACACGCTTTCTCTTCAGTGAAAAATACCTCATTTAGTGTACTTTCGAATGACATATCAAAGGGTATAGCCGGGTTTCAATGGTAAATCTGCCCCCGCGGCCTTTTCGGTTCATATTGAGGGGATCGATTAGGCATTCAATGAAAATAATTCAGCCAACTTTTCAGCTTTTTATCTCAAGCCATTTTTGAGATTTCTGTAAAAAACAGTTTTTTCGTTTTTATTTTTTTTTTCTCTTGTGAAATCCAAATTTTCCAATGATGATTTTTTCTCTTGATTCTTTGCTATTAAAGGAATAGTCGTATGATTTTTTCATGAATTTCAGCTGAAAAATCGATTTTTAGAAAAAAAAATAAAATTATAGTCATTTGTTTTTTGGTGTTCTTCAAAAGTGTCCACCGCCATTTTTTGACATAAAATGTCTTTTTTGGTCCCTAATACACTGGAATTTTTTCACATTTTTTAAATTGGTGGAACATTTTGAAAAAAAATTAAAACTGTTTGAATTTTAAGATTCAACAGATATCCATCAAATTTTGGTGTCGTTGTATTCATATTGGCTACCTGAACAATATTAGTGAAAAAACAATTGGCGATCTGTGTTAGTTTGGAAGATATGGGCCCCCAAAGTCCAAAAAATATTTCACCTGAAAGTCACTTTTCTCACTACAAAACCACTGAAATACCGCTTTAATAAGTTTAAAACCTCTCTGAACATTTTATCATAAAGACTTGATTCATTTTATATCAGATATACCTATTCAATAATTATTGCAAAAACATCGAAAAAATTCGAGGGAAATCCCACCGTTTCTTATGGTAAGTTTGGCACTACACTACCGCGTCTTTCAGCGAATTACATTAGGAAATTATAGCGGGATATACCGGTATGCATCGTGTCTTATTCGCGCGAAATAATTCGAGGTAGTGCCAAACTTACCATAAGAAAAGGCGGGCTTTCCCTCGAATTTTTTCGATGTTTTTGCAATAATTATTGAATATATCTGATATAAAATGAATCAAGTCTTTATAATAAAATGTTCAGAGAGGCTTTAAACTTAATAAAGCGGTATTTCAGTGGTTTTGTAGTGAGAAAAGTGACTTTCAGGTTGAATAATTTTTGGACTTTGGGGGCCCATATCTTCCAAACTAAGACAGATCGCTAATTGTTTTTTTCACTAATATTGTTCAGGGAGCCAATATGAATACAACGGCACTAAAATTTGATGGATATCTGTTGAATCTTAAAATTCAAACAGTTTTAATTTATTTTCAAAATGTTCCACCAATTTTGAAAATGTGAAAAAATTCCAAGGTATTAATTACCAAAAAAGACATTTTATATCAAAAAATGGCGGTGGACACTTTTGATGAACATCAAAAAACAAATGACTATAATTTTATTTTTTTTTCTAAAAATCGATTTTTCAGCTGATGTTCATGAAAAAATTATACGACTATTCCTTTAATAGCAAAGAATCAAGAGAAAAAATCATTATTCGAAAATTTTGGATTTCACAAGAGAAAAAAAATAAAAACGAAAAAACTGTTTTTTACAGAAATCTCAAAAATGCCTAGAGATAAAAAGCTAAAAAATTGGCAGAATTATTTTCATTCAATGCCTAATCGATCCCCTCAATATGAATCGAAAAGGCCGCGGGGGCAGATTTACCATTGAAACCCGGCTATACCCTTTTGTGCTAGCTGCTCATTCTCCTCTATAATATTATGGCTAACATGATAACAACGAAAAAGTCTAAAAATTCCGAACTTTGAAACTAGACATTTTATCTGTTAGACAGGTGCATTTCATTGAATATGTCTGTCAAGTTGCTCGGGATAAATCTGATGAATTCTTCAGCATCAAAGTGATCGCTAAGTATAAGTTCTCCTCTCTTTACTGCCAACCTAATGTTAACTCATGTTGGAAAAGAGAAACAATAGTCACATGAGTTTTTTCTCTGTCATACATAGTTGTTTCATAAATTAATCACACCTGATTTCGTGAACGTGACAACATCAGTCCTTAATATCCTATGCCCCCCACTCTCCTGAATTATTCTGGTACCAACTATGAAATGTAAGTCTGGTCTCAGACATAACAGATGAATTGATGATTTCCATAAAACTACACTGAGATTGAATCACGAAGAGCTTCAAAATAGAGCAAATTTAGGTTCGGAATTTTTAGACTTTTTCGTTGTTATTATGTTAGCCATGATATTATAGCGGAGAATGTGCAGCTAGCACAAAAGTTGATATGTCATTGGAAAGTATACTAAATGGGGTATTTTTTACTGAAAAGAAAGCGTGTTCATAACTATTAATATTTCATCGAAAAAACCATTGGAAAAATAGGACTGATTTGGTTAACTTCGTGTATTTTCTGCACACAGACTCTTTCATCTTGTAGCAAATTCATTGCCCTATCCGAATATGTGGTCAAATTTGATGAGACTACAAGGAAAACTGAATAATGATCTCTTTAGAGAAAAAACTCGAAATTTTTCGTGAAATAAAAAAATGTTAAATTGAAGAATAACCGTCAACATTTTGACCATGTGTTATATGACATTTTTCGTTGCGAATCACTAAACTTGTATAATTACCCCTCGAAGTTTGTCCACTTTAAAAATAGTCACCCTGTATACATAGGTACTTACCATAACGAAGCAGTCCCTCGAACATGTTACAAAGTATTGTCCGTTATGAGAAAATGCGATATGAAGAACTTGATCAAAATGTTCCCGAATAACTTCAGTTTGAATAACAGGAACGTTGTAATGCAATCTCTTGAACTCTTGATACCATGTTAATCCTGAAATAAATTCTTCATTCTAATAGTGTCTACAACTAATAATATGGACTATATAGGATCTAAAATAATCGGGTCAAATGAGGTGAAATAACAAATTAGGTTTGTGGAAATTGAAATGAATTCACATGAACTTCAAGAAAGGTGAAAGACTGAAAGTATGAAAACTTAAATTGAGATTTTCGAAGCGCGTACCACTTCACACAGAATACAAGGGTAGGAAAAAATAAATACAAGTAAATATTTCTTGAAACGAACTGGAAAAAAGATAATATAGTGGGTTTGGTTTAAAAAATATCAGTGGCGGCTGCTCAGAGGAGGCCGGGCCTCTCCTAATTTCACTGCATTTTATTCAATTTTGAATTCAAGTTCAAATTATAAAATAATTACATTTATATATCTGCATTATGTCGATTATTCTATCTACTATCCAAATCTCCAAGTAATAAACATTTGTTTATTACTCAGCGATATAAAACATTCATACATTATCCGCAACACACAATACAGCGTAACGGATAGCAGGCAAACCGCTTAGCGAAGGAGACTCGCCTCCACGAGTCGAGATCCGTTAGAATGTAATATTTCAAACTTCTTCAAATGGACGGTGCGGGCACCACTCAAAATTCAAACTATAGATCACGTGTCGGAGGCCCGGTTCCGCGGCATTATTTTTGCCTCTAAGCGAACGAGCTTTGCCGAAACTGATCGTCCGATCGGCCCGAATCACGGGCGTTCGTGGATGGAGATGAGCTGTTGTTTTGATTCCTTTCCTTTTTATTAACGAAGTTAGTAGGTAGATTTGAATATTTCAGCAAGAAAGATGGAAACAGAAACAAGAAGTGAGAATTATAATGCAAGTAGTGAACTTAAAGAAATGTAAATTTTATTTTCAATAATAAATTCAGCAATGCCACATTTAATTATTAATTCTGCTCATAATCGTTTGTTCTGCATGGAATGGTATAATAAATGCCAGTGGCTGACAGGAAGCTCAGTTCGAAATGAAACATTTTGTTGGTTGCGTGGTCTCGGCCTCCTCTGATTGAAATCTCACAAGCCGCCACTGAAAAATATATAAAAAGGAGGAATAACTTACTGGTACTTCTAGAATAGCTGAATTTATTTACTGCAGACTAATGAGAATAAGGTTTTAAGCAAAATTAAATCGATTGTTCCAAATGCCCGCCTGACAATGTACCATCCTATGAACCAGTGCTGTGCCCAGCACCGAGAAAAAGTGTTTCGTGCACAAAGCAGTAAGCTTAATGAAAATTGCTTAGGAATCTCGAGCACTAAGCCCTTATTTTTTAAGGCAAACTGGCGATTACTAAGCACTTTCAGGAAGTAATTCGTTTATACGAGCAGCTAACACTAAGCACATTTTAAAGTGAAACTATGTCTCTTTCAGCTGAATGTCTGTCATTATGAAATTGTGGGTGGACAAAAATACTCGAACGACTATACAATAGTGAAAAAAAATCAAGAAAATCCATGAGCGAGAGCTTTTGAACGCTCGTTCTTTGATGGAACAATAAGTCTGTTACCTCAAAATTTTATATCGGATTTGAGATTGATATCAAATATTAAACGCAGAATCTCAGCACGATCGGAATTAAATTTCAAAAATTAATTAAAAAATGTAAAATAAAAACAATTAGAACAATTGAATTCTATGGTTCTGATGATGCGATCCCCGATGTGAAATTTTGCATGAACGTTCAGTATAGTACCTATCATTCACAAAATAAATTTCACTCGAATCAGATATTGTGTTATGGAAATATAAAGATTCTTTTTCAATATTCCAATTGATTTTTTTTGGTTCTGTTAACACTATGGCCACAAAATTTTGCATGAAGATTCAGTATATCAATTTTTATTCACAGAAAAAATTTCACTCGAATGAGATATCCTGTTATGGACATATAAGGAGTTGTCTTATATTAGAAACGAAATTTTGGATGAACATTCAGAATATCGATCTCCATTCACGAAAAAAATTTCACTCGAATATTTTCTTTTTTTCAATATTCCAATTGAATTTTCCATAGTTCACAAAATTTTGCATGAGGATTTTTCATTGTTCAAGGAAACAATGCTTTTTATTAGCATTTTGCATTTGGCCGTGATATCCCATTTCGATTGGTTTCGTATTTTCTGAGATATTGAAGAACAAAAATTTTTAATGGCCCTATTTTATGGAACACCCTGTACGATTTGGCTGGTTAACGAACTTAACCAAGCCATTTCGGACCCGAACTATTTTCAAGTATCTAGGATAATCCCTTCGAAAGTTATTGTGCTAACGGACGGCCAGACGACCCCACGGACAGAATTGAATTTGACCAGGAATTCTAAAGTTACAGAAATTTGGGCAAAAGTATATAGCACTGGTTTGAGTAGAACGAGCGGTTAAAAACTTTGAACCTTCTGCTTTCATATGCAAAAAAACGAATGAATAAATATTAGAAATCATCAGAGATTTTGGATTTTTAAATACGGACAGTTCAATTGCCGGACCCGGTAATGAAAAATTAAACTGCCTGGTAATTCATATCCTCCATTACAGCAAGATGTAGATTATTAAAACGGTGGCCATTCCGAGTATAACTTACGCGAAAGTCACGTGCATAATATAGAAAATCATAAGGAGAGAGATTTATCAATATCACTAAACGAAGTCATAATAACAGCGACAGACGCTACGTGGTATATGACTAATAGACTGAATAGAAAAGAAATGAAAATTAAAACGATAAAGGCAATCATAAACAAGCAAATCAGGAATATAATAGAAACAATCGCAATGCGAGAACAAGGAGATAAGGAAAATAATAAACATCGGTCAGGAAAACAGATAAGAGTACTTACCTGATGGATCATAAAAATCAAAGGATTATAACAATTGCTAATAACTTAATTGAGATCGAATCGAAATTTCCTGATTCTTTCATAGATTACATAAGATGACAAGACATAAGAAAGGAAGAAACGACAAGTTAAAAGATGACATAAGCTGAATAAAAAGTAATGATATTTTTTCTTTCCGCGTCGGTGTGAGGTTTCCTCAACACAAGGCAACATCTTGTCTCAGAAGTGATAGAGTGGCGGACCTATATTTGCAGAACATTCAAAAGTTAAGTTCAAATGTTATTGAGCAAGAGTCTGCAGATCTACATCATTTCATAATAACTTTGTTTGTTTTTGAGCGCTCGCTCTACTTGAAAGGGCGCGCGCGCTATATCGTTTTGTCCAAATGTCTGTACTTTTCGAATTTTGAGCCGAAAATGGTCTCTAACGATAGGGTTAGACTCCTTGATGACGAATCTGTGGTCAAATTCAATTCTGTCCGTGGGGCCGTCCGGCCGTTGTATAATAACTTTCGAAGGGATTGTCCTAGAGACTTGAGATTTTCAGGGTGAGTAGGTGAGTTCGGTTTTCAAATACAGCGGTTTAGTTCGTTAACCAGCCAAATCACACAGGGTGTTCCATAGATATGGCCATTCAAAATTTTGGTTCCTCATTATGTCAGACAAAAGAAAACCAAACGAAATGTAATTTTGCGGCCACATGCAAGATTTGTTTTTAAAACCAGATATTCGATTGAATTGAATTTTATTTTGTGGATGAAGATTGATATATTGAATGTTCATGCAAAATTTCAAGAGGATCGTAACATAGACAACAGAATCATAGAATTAGTTTTTTTCTGAATTAGTTCCGAGTTTGTCGGTTCGATCGAGCTGAAACTTTGCAGTAAAATGTTCAATGCTAATTCAAAATAGAACGCAAAAAATTGTGGAAGTTGCTTCGATACAACCATAGAAAAGTCAATCGTTATATAAAAAAATCTAATTTTGCCATGAAATATCTTTCGATTGAAATGAAATCGAGTTGTAGAATGTAAATTGGCGAAGTGAACGCTCATGCAAATTATCAAAAGGATTGTGAAATCAGAACCATAGAGTTTTGATATTTTTAGTCATCGACTTTTTACATGGGTATTTCATCTTTCTAATTTCCAGAATTTAATTCTGACCGCGCTGATAATTTGCATTCATATATTCAGTATCAATCTCAAGTTCCATACCAAATTCTGAAGTGAAAGGCGTTTTGCCCTCCAATGAACGAGCTCTCAAAAAATCTCGCTCAGGGCTTTTCTTAATTTTTTTCTCCCGCAATATTTCTATCTACGATGTTTCTGGCGACATAATAAATGAAAACCTCTATTATATTTCTGAAACTAAATGAAATTGAAAATTCCTCTACAAGGCAACTCTTATTAGATTAAAATAAATAATCATTCTAGGATTAATCTCATTAGGTGTTAAAATTCATTCAATCCCGTCAAAAAACTATCAGTAATTTCCGGAATTCATTGCGCTGTAAGGACACACCACCACTAAGACTTTTCACAACGTCCATGCCTTACCCGGGATTCGAACCCAGGACCACCGGCACCACGAACTCCTTTCTTATATTTATTGGAAATTTGGCAATGTTACCACAGCTAACTATAGTTACGTGGTTATACTGACATAGTACGTGGTTATATATGTAACTAGCTGACCCGACAGACTTCGTCCTGTGAAAAAGATTTGTAACGTGGCAGTTTTTGTGTCTACGTATTTTAAAAAATTCTCCTGAACAGAACCGTCACCCTGGTGATAGTGCGTTGTGAATAAAAAATAATTGAATAAAACATATATAAGGATTTAAAAGTAAGTAATCGCTTTATTGTTAATCATGTGAATCATAATTATAATTATTATCATTGTAGTGCTTTGTGGTATACGATGTTTTTTGTTTGATGACCTGGCGCATAGATAAACAAATCTGATGGTTTTCCAACACGGGAACAGGCAACATACAATTGACCATGTGAGAAACATGGGTTTTCTAGATTAATACCACAAACACTTAATGATTGCCCCTGGGACTTGTTTATAGTCATAGCAAAAGCAAGCCGCACTGGAAACTGTAGTCGTTTAAACTCAAATGGCACATCAGTTTGGCCAATAGATCTACCTTTTTAAATAGATCGACCTTTTTAAACAGATCAATAAATGCAATCTTCAAGTACTTACTTTTATTCACATCGGTGACATTCAAATTCCTTCAATCACCACTGACAGGACATGTCAATAACAATCATCACTTTAAAACTATTGAAACAGTTATGGAAATCGTGGAAGGATCTATACAGGGTTGGGATAAAGTTCGGCACCAAATTAATATCTTTAAAACGGAAAGGACGATAATTTTGAAATTTGGCAGCTGAGTGTAATAGACCACAATGCATCTGATGAGCATATTTTCATTAATGAGATACTTCCGGTTTAACCGGAAATGACTTAAAAATTTTTTATTTAAATGGGACATCCTGTATATTTCTGCAGATTCTGAAAGTGCACCTTGTTTCGGATCTGTCCATATCGGGTTCTATGTAAAAATTCTCTGTTAAAAGAAGAAATTCAGTCTTTCTGTACATTTGAGAAAAAATCCATTCAAGTAAATAAATCGTTGTTATTTGTATCAATAGTGAGAAATAAAACGAAATACTTTGTAGTAGATAACTCTTTCTGCTTTTCATGACGTATTTTTTATGAAAATATATAAAAAGAAGAAATTCAGCTTTTACTAGTAGAAAAAAATTATTAGAAATAATTTTTAAAAAAATCATTTTAAATGTTCAAAGTGCTTGCCATTCACCTCCTGACAATATGCCAGTATATTAACAAATTCTTGAGTAACTTTTCTCAAGACTTCTCCATGTATAAATGCACATTCATCAAGAATCCGTTGTCTCAATTCTTCTTTTTACAGATAATTTTTACATGGAACCCGATACGGACAGATCCGAAACAAGGTACACTTTCAGAATCTGCAGAAATATACAGAGTGTCCCATTTAAATAAAAAAAAATTTGGTCATTTCCGGTTAAACCGGAAGTATCTTATTAATGAAAATATGCTCATCAGATGCACTGTGGTCCATTACACTCGGCCGCCAAATTTCAAAAATATCGCCCGTTTTGTTTTAAAGATATTAATTTGGTGCCGAACTTTATCCCAACCTTGTATAAAGCACCAATACATACTGACTTTATAATAAAATCCAATTGTAACAATAAATACATTAATTGCTTTCATCAAATTCCTCTGTGATAGGTCTTCAGTTATCGACGAATGAACTTGGTTTTTTCTCGTAATTTCAATATTCCATTTATCCTTTTAATTCAATCGTTCCTAGAACAGAAACCTTTAGTAATAAACGTTATAAAAGGATTAAAAAATGATATTCATACCTTGTTTCATTTGGATCTGCCTCATTTCGTTCACAATGAACCAATATTCTCGAGCACTTCCCTCACGTTAATAGATCTGACAGTTGTCTAATTTTCCGATGTGAATGACATCGGAAAAAAAATCGATTTTGATAAACGTCAAAAAAATATGTATGGGAAAAAGAAGGGCTATTTTTATGGTTTTTCCAGCAATAATTCTAATTTTTCTCGCCGTAAAAACCATCCTTGAACTTCAACGAACATTTTAAAAAAAGATTTGGCCAAATTGGTCCAGGCGTTGTTGAGTTATGCGCTTACCAACACATTTTGCGATTCATTTTTATATATAAGATGTGTTCGGACATGTCAATCGTCCATGGTAACAATGGCAACGTAAACAACCCTCACAGAAAACCTCAATTTTTTGCATTTTCGGAAGCTTTTAATTTATCTATTTCAACGTTTTCAGCTGAGTAGATATTGATTATAACTTGTCATGAATCCAGAATAAAATCTAAGGGATAGCGTGACGTCATGAATACGTCAAAATTCGGGCAATATATAAGTACACGTAACAATGTAACCATTGTTTAACCATTGTTTCTGCTTAAACAATGATGTAAGGGCCGATTGCACCGTACTTAACCCACAATTAAGGCACATCCTTGTCTTGCACCGTATAATAATCCTCCGTTAATGGCCTTAACGAATAGTTATATTCAAGTCGCCAAAATCGGTGGCTTACACAAGCTGTCAACCTATGAACATCTTTTTTCGTACACGTTTGACAGTTTTGATTCATAATTTCTGTTCATTTGCTTTTATTTTTATTTTTGTAATAATTGAAATAGAGCACAAAATTTTCTTAGGAGATAATATGGATATTTTAGAAATCATTAATTCTGGAATTCCGAGGCGTATTACTCCTAGATCCAATTTCTTTCGAAATTCAGATGAATTCACCTTCGTAAAACGGTTCAAATGGATTATCAATTGTTCCGGATTTTCCACAAAAAGCCGATTATTTGGAAAAATAATTATCCTATGGAGAAACTGATTGCGTATTCGTTTTCTACGCTTCCGAGTTAGTGAATAAAACGTCCCGGGTCGCTATAGATGAAAAAATAAAGAAAAATAAATTTTTCAGCTTCAGCTACCCCAGTCATTTTAATTATTAATTCGAAGGCAAAAAAGAATAAGCAATTAGTTTTTCCATAAGATAATTATTTCTCCAAATAATGGAAAAATCTCAAAAAACAGGTCGACTTTGTAGTGCTATAACAGCCAGAAAAATAACACTGGACGGTTCCTGATTTTTATTGTAGACGAAATAAATTTTTTTTTGCCTATCGCCAATAGTTTTGATTTTTTCGCAATGGTCAATTTTTTTCGATTTTTCAAGGACCATTATTTAAAAAATGAATGAGATACAGAAAATCTGTCATGATGGTATTAATCTACGCCCTCGAATTAGTAAGAGTGTAATTATGACGGCGATCGGAGTAAAAAATTTTTGGCCAAAAATCTCCATATGTAGGTATGGAAATTTTGCCAAAAATTGAATTCTCTCCTATCGCCACCAAAATTTCATCATTTACTAATTCGAGGGCTTAGCTTAGTTACTGTAGAACTGTTAAAAACCAAACTATGAATATTTTTTTATATCATGTACCAACTACCAAACAACAACAATAATTATAACAAGTTAGGTCCAACAAAAAGAGAAATAGTTCAAAAGAACCAAAATAAACCAGAACCAGACATTAAATTTAATCTGGGTAATTTGGACGTCGGTGCAAGAGAAAAAGTTAATTTAGGATTAAAAATTCTAACCAAGGTTTACTTAAAGGAGGATTAAAACGATAACGGTGCAATCGGTCCTTACTATGGCTAGCTGCGGTTACATAACCAAAATTTGCCTTTTGTCAAAAATTCTTGTGTTATGTCAGTTCACAACATCAGAATTTTTTCTTTAAACTGAACTAAAATTTATAGGCATCTCATATGGAAACCTGTATATTTTTTGTTCGAATTAAACCAGCAAGAAAAAGTTTGAAGGAGTCAAGACCGGTGATTGGTGCACCCCTAGTGCACATGAGACATCCAGGAAACATCGTGGTCAAAAGTATAAGAACTAGTAGAGCATCATGAACCGTAGTGAGTGTTACTGCCGATAGACGGAATGATTTCTAATATTGTTGCAAAAAATATATGACTACATATTGGTGTTATACTATAAGGAATTTTAGGGTCAAACATTAAGTATTTCTGGGATCTTTAGCCAGAACTGAATTACTTATGTACACACCTGCGAGTATCGAACAAATTCTCAAATATAGTTTTTACTTTCATCATAGCTTTATGTTCTCAATATAACAAAATAAGAAATGTAGGTAATGAACAATACTATCACTGTTAAATACAATGAAAAAAACAACATCAATTAATATTATCATTCAAGGCGTACATGTACTTACCGTAACTCAATAGAAAATTCTGTAAACATCCTACCTTAACTTTGTTTTTAGTTATACACAAATTTATATACTGCTCATAGTTTTCATGATGGTATATTTTGCATTTCAGATAAATTCGAAATGGGATTCTTGAATAAAATTGAATAAAGCATTTCGCGTACAGGATACCTTTACTGGCACATTGAAGCAAACGAGCACAACTATTCTCAAAAAACTTAAATATGTGATATAGGTTGATTCTAAAATCGTTCTCTTAACTCTTCCTGTTATTTGATCTTGACATTCAAAAGCAGAATTAAATAACTCTAGATATTTATATTTTAGTTACCTACCATCAAGAAAAACATGAAATATGTAAGGTATAATTCATACCTCTGTTATTGATAGTATTGTCTATGGGGTAATGTGCAAAAAATATTTTCTTCCATAATCTTTCGTCTCTGCTAACCTCAAACCAGTGACGACAAACACTTCCAAAGGTAAGAAGTTCCGTATGATCGAAAAATCGGAAAATCTCGTACAGCACAGTATAGGGCAAATATTCCCAGCCCATATCGCAGTATGACTATTAACAATAGCTAACGTTACCTGATTATTGTTCAGTGAAACTCGCGATTATAGTGAGTCTCATTTCGAGAAGCAACAACATTGTTGATTGGGAAATGAAAACTATTTATATCTACGTCATTTCGTCTTACTGGCGATGGAATACAGAGACGCTTCAAGTTACCGATGAAATTTTCAAATAAAATTTTAAGAATTTGAAAACAGAATATTTTGACCCCTTCTTAATATTGGGGAAACGGTTATTCAAATTGAAATATTCTGAGATATTTTGGTTTTATTCGATACACTTTATGATTTCATTTTCCTCCTTAAATCTTTAACCTACCCTGAAAATTTCCTGTTTTGGAGTAATTACTTCCGGAAGTTATCGTATTCGCCTGACCGTGAACATGTAAACAACCTAAAAAAAACCTAGAAATTTACAATTTTTAGTCGAACTGTGAAAGGACCCCGAACATTTTGTATGGGAATTGGCTCCCGGTGGATTTGGCTGAAAATTTGCTATGATGTTCTACTAATCCTTCTGATCAAATGTCTACACAGTAACAAAGCTGAAAAATGCATACTTCTAGGAGTTTTTAGCGATTTTTTGTATCCATTATGGCTTACGTATTATGGGAATTGACTCCCGGTGGATTTGGCTGAAAATTTGATATGATGTTCTACTAATCCTTATGATCAAATGTCTCCACAGTCACGAAGCTGAAAAATGCATACTTCTAGGAGTTTTTAGCGATTTTTTGTATCCATTATGGCTTATGTATTACTGTTCACACAGAAATGTTTGAAAATATTTCGAAATGACAGCATCTGCTTTCAATAATCACGAAATATTCTCAAACATTTCTGTGTGAACGGTAATACGTAAGCCATAATGGATACAAAAATCGCTAAAAACTCCTAGAAGTATGCATTTTTCAGCTTCGTGACTGAAAAGACATTTGATCAGAAGGCTTAGTGGAACATCATATCAAATTTTCAGCCAAATCCACCGGGAGCCAATTCTCATACAAAATGTGCGGGGTCCTTTAAAAAGGAAAGTAAAATTTCAAGTGAATAGAACGAAACCAATACTTTGCAGGATATTCAAAGTTAAATGACAGTTTTTCCCAGTACAAACATGCACTCCAAAGCTCCCGACTTCATTTCGTAGATCAATTCATTAAGGAAATCAGACCTGCAAATGTTGAAATGATGAAACATAAGGCCATGCTTCAGAGCAATGAATTAATTTTACTTATAAGAACGATTCGAACGATAAAAATCCAGGACGATAAGTCCAGAGAACAATTATCTAGTATCAACACGCTGAGAGCCGAACTAAAAAGGAGACAGGACGCTGGCGAAAAAAACTTAACCATTAAATACATCAGGCAGGTCACTACTGCACCGTCAACTAAACAACCCTCAAAAAACTAAGTGATCAACATTCTTGGAAAGTAGTCTACACCAACATACAATCTTTGCCTTCCAAATTGACCGAACTTACATCTTTTACACAGCTCCATAAACCTTCTATAATTCTCATCAGCGAATCGTGGCTCTCTCCTCGGATCCCTAACTCGACAATTCACATTCCTGATTATACAATTTATAGAGAGGATAGCCGAGAAACTCCTGGATATCGAGGTGTATGCATTTATTTGCATAAGCATATTACCGACTCCTACAAAATAGAATCCACACACAACAGCTGGGATGGTATTGATAACATCTTCTTGAAAATTTCCAATCCCCAATTTTCGCTTCAAACCGGATGTATATACAGACCTCGTCCATGCGACGCTGACCAATGCTGCGCAAACTATATATCTTCATTAGCTTCCAACAACAAAAATACCTTAATTATGGGCGACTTTAATTGTGCTGACCTGAAATGACCACTTATGCAGTTACCCCCTTTGTCATCACCATCCTACCCATATGCCGAGCTTGCAAGTTCCGGCCTGCATCAGATCGTTGAGAATCCCACCAGGTACAGAAGCGGCCAAATTCCTTCTTTACTCGATTTGGCCTTCGTTTCTGATGCTCACCTCACTTCAGATCTAATATATCTTCCCCCATTTAGCAAGTCTGATCATGTCACTATATCCACAGACATTCAGTTTCGCTCCTCAACATCCAACAGCCATCAATACAAGACTATCCGTAAGCTGGATTTTGAAGGTATTTCCAATGAACTGAGGAAGATTGACTGGGAATCATTTCTTAGACCTCTGGGTGACATCGAGATGATGTGGGGGAAATTCGTCGATACTGTTGACATGATTGTTGCTGGTAATACTCGAGTTGAGACAATCAGGCATAACCCTATCAAGCCCCGGATCAACAATCATTGTCTTCATCTAATAAGAAGAAAGAAAGCACTCTGGCAAAGGTACCTAAGATCAGGATCGACGGCTGACTATAATGTTCACCGTAACTTTTCCAATCATGTATCCACATCCTTGAAGAAATTTAAAACGGACTTCGAGAATAGTTTGGCATCTTCCAAAAACAAGAAGAAAATTTTCAAATATATCCGACCCTCTTCAGACACAAAAGTAGGAGTTCCTTTGGTCAGGAACCTGTCTGGTGAAATCAGTAGCAGCCCGACAGAATCAGCAGACGTCTTGGCTGAGGTTTTCTCTCGGGTTTTTTCGCCCGAATTGCCTGGCCCAATACCAACACCGACATCTCCTCGTTCCCATGTTGAGATTTCCAATGTCGAGATAACTGAGGAAATTGTTGAGAAACATCTTTCCGGATTGAATGCTTCTTCGGCACCGGGTCCTGATGGAATATCGCCACTTCTCTTGAAACGCTGTGCTAGCGCCTTTGCAGCCCCTCTCAGTATCATATTTCGCGAATCTCTGTCATCCTCTTCTCTTCCTTCTGACTGGCTTTTTGCCAGTGTAACTCCAATCTTTAAAAAGGGAGACAAGTTATCACTTCATAACTACCGTCCAATTAGTCTCCTTTCGACCGCTTCCAAGGTATTGGAGAGAATAATTTGTGAGCAGATTCTGATATTTTCCCTCGAACACAAGGTGATACCTGACCAACAACACGGGTTTGTCCCGGGGCGCTCTACTATTATTACAAACCTTCTCTCTTGATGTGATTTACCTCGACTTTTCGAAGGCGTTCGACAGGGTTCCACATGGCCGACTTCTATCCAAACTCGAACACCTGGGTATCAGGGGAGAGCTTTTGTTCTGGATAAAGGCTTTTCTGTCGAACCGCTCATATCGCGTTCGGGTTGGATGCGACCTTTCTTCAAAGTCGTTCCACGTGCTTTCTGGTGTACCCCAGGGATCTGTCTTGGGTCCACTTCTGTTTCTCTTGTTAGAGATGTGTAACACAGCGTTACGCCGCGCAATTGCGCCAACTCAGTTGACTGTGTTGAGTGTGTCAACTCACATCGTCCGAATCCATCGACTCATGGCGCAACTCAACTCAATGAAGCGCTCAGCGCTAAGGTATCAGTGTCTGCCTAACGATTTGCAATTTGCATGGTATCATTAGACTTGATAGCGCACTGTCCAACTCATTGATACAAAGGAATGAGCCACTTCACTCAACCGTTTGGTGTGTTATAAATAGTTGAATCATATTGCTTGTAACAGTTATTTAGTTTTATATCTCAGTTTTTATAATTTTTTTTTATTGATGAAATATAGAAAATTTTCGAAATGATTATTCGAATCATTCATAAATATAATGAATTTTAAAATTGAATATGATGTTTTGAAAATAAAATAATGACTCATGAATGGTAATGGTCAAAAAGCTCTTCAGACTTAATTGAAAGGTGAATAGCAAGAATAATTTTCATTTGTAGGACAAAATAAAGAATGTGATAAAAACAACAACAAAAATAAATATCTATTACTATTTGTGCAGAAAAAAATGGTCCAAGAATGGTTTTGGGATATTGGGATTTTCCCATTTTCACCTATGCCGGACTCATCACACTTGCAAATTATCATAAACGTCTAAAGCTGGATTTTTCTTCAGAACTTCCAATAGTACAGGTTCAATAAAAAAAATGGTTACCGGTAAAGAGAATAAATAGCCTAATTGGGCGTTTGAGACAGATAAGTTATTCCAAAATTGTATAGTATACTAAAATCTGCCATTTATGATAGTCGGTACCATAAAAGACTATGAAAAAGAAATAAACCCAAATTTCTTGGCCTGTAATAAGCAAACGAGCTCCAGAAACTACCCAGTACCGCGGCCCCGGGCCCAGTTCTAGAATGATCTGAAGTGAGTCATATTTTGTGCGCCATGCGGCGACACTGAAGAGTGCCAAGCGCCGGATGCCCGCGGGTTATTGCTGCGCTATAGCGCAATTTTGAGTTAACTCAATGAGTTGACACGGGGAACTGCGCTTGAGTCACTGTGTTGGCGCACAAGAATTCACTGAGTTACACATCTCTATCTCTTGTATACTTCTGACTTACCACTTCACCTAAGGTTTGCACTCTCTCTTTTCGCTGATGATCTAAAAATATATAATACAGTGTCTCCCAATAAGCTTGATAGAACTTTGAAATTGAATAAAACAACAACAAATTAACCGATTTTGGTTCTCAAACATTTATTCCAAAGATATGGTGTATAAGTTTATGATTTAAACAAGATATCGTTCAAATGGCCTCCACGAGCTCGTTTGCAGACCTTAATTCGTTTGACCCAATTTTCCATGACTCGGCCTAGCATTTCCTGTGGTATGGCCTCGATACACCTCGTAATGTTCTCCTCAAGGTCTTGAATTGTCGCTGGAGAGTTGCTGTACACTTGTGATTTCACATATCCCCATAAAAAAAGTCCAAGGGCGTTAAATCACACGATCTTGGCGGCCAGGCGATGGGGCCGTTTCTCGAAATTAATGAGTCGCCGAACTTATCGCGCAATAAAGTCATGTTGTCGTTCGAAATGTGTGGGGGGGCGCCGTCCTGTTGGAAATAAAGATCGTCGTCACCAATTTCATCAAATTTCGGGAAGAGAAATTCACGCAGCAAGTCGCTATAGCGCTGGCCGTTCACAGTAACGGCTTGTCCGGCGTAATTTCGGAAAAAATACGGCCCGATGATGCCACCACTCCACAATCCACACCAAACTGTGATCTTTTGTGGATGCAAAGGTCTTTCTTGCACCACTTGTGGATTAGAATCGCTCCAATATCGGCAATTCTGCTTGTTAACGAAGCCGTTCAGCCAGAAATGAGCCTCATCAGAAAAGATGATTTTTTTGTGGAAATCTGGATCAGCTTCTAACATCTCTAGAGCCCAATCTGAGAACGCCCGACGCAAACTATGGTCATGAGGCTTCAGCTCTTGTGCCAGCACTATCTTGTAAGGATGTAGGCCCAAGTCAATGCGCAAAATTCGCCACATTGTCATCCGAGAGAGCCCCATTTCTTGCGAGCGGCGATTTACGGACACATTTGAATTGTCGCGGACACTGGCCGAAACGGCGGCGATATTTTCAGCGCTGTGAGCATTTCTGCGTCGTACAGGCACCTTTCTATCATGGAGAGAAAACTCACTTTCCAACTTTTTGATTACACGTCTGATTTTCTGCTCAGATGGAACGAAACCATCACCATTTTTCCGTTGAAACTCTCTTCGCGTGGCCACCGGCGAACGCGAATTTGCGTAATAAATTTGGACGATTTCCAAACGTTGTGTGAGCGTGAAACTTTTCATGGTAAAACTTTGAACCTTACTGAATAAAATGACACTTCGAACGTCAAAATTGATAAACAAATATGGCCGCCAAAACCTTACAAAGTTCTACAACCTTATTGGGAAACACTATACTCCAACTACTGATTATTCCACACTTCAAGACGACCTGAATAACTTGGTCAACTGGTGCAACATCTCGATGCTTCCCATCAATATAAGCAAGTGCTCCGTTCTGCATATCAGAAAAAAAAAATATTCGCCGTCCATACAACTTAGGCGGTCAGGCTATAGCTCCAGTTTCTCGACCATCCGACCTTGGAATCATCGTCTCGGAAGATCTCAGCTGGCGTAGCCATATCGAGCACATCTCTTCCAAGGCCAAACAACTGACATACATGTTCTACAAATCCTTCAAGGGTTGCAACAGCCGAACATTTGGTACCATATTCAAGACCTACATTCGCCCCACCCTCGAATACGGTGGTCCGGCCTGATGGTGCACAACAAGAGGGGAGGTTGACTTACTTGAGAGCACACAAAGGTGGGCTACTCGTGTTGGATATGGACCCATACGACCCACCATCAGAGACTTACATCTATGGGTCTGACATCCTTCGAGGAGAGGAGAGCTCGAGGTGACTTGATTTTCTCATACCGAGCCATACGAGGATTTCTGGGTGACCAAGTCAGAGATTTGTTCACACTAAACGACGGTAATCTCAGAGGTCACGCTTATAAACTGAAACGAGAACTTTTCAGAACAACCCAGCGCCAGAAATTCCTACCCAACAGAGTCTTCAGTGATTGGAACAGTCTTCCCAACTCCGTCGTGCAAGCCCCTTCTGTTAATGTATTCAAGAATAGATATGACGAATGGAGGTCAGCTCAGCTTGGGAGACAGTGACCTCAGTTCTGCAGTTTGGAGTGTTCGTGTTTAGTGTGGTGTTCTTCAACTAAGACATTCATTTGTTTTTGTTTTTTTTTGGTAAATTTTTCTCAAGTATCGTGAATGTGTATCGAACTTTGTATTTTTCTTTTTGAGTTTATAGGTGTTGAACCTCAACTCTTGTAATTTTTATAATAATAGAGCCCTCAGGGGCTCTGGAATGGTAGGTTCTAGAGTACGGGCTTAGCAAACCCGAGGTACCCGAGCTAAACCTGGCAGTAGGTATAAAATGCAACCCATAATGATGGTGCAATTAAGGAATAGGAATATTGAGTCGCTGCCTGAGGATCGTCAGGGCATGTCTGGAGCTGGCGCTGGACATGACAGCATGCGGGACGTCAGTGGCAGGGTGCTGAGGAGGCGGGCCCCTGTCATACAAAACACTACAGCTCAACAGGAAGAACCAAGGAGACAAACAACAGCAGTGTCACCCCCTACAGTGAGTGCTACGCAGGATCTTCAACCAGCGTTCACTCAAGCAGGGTTACCCAGAAGATGCATGAAATGGACAAGTTGTATGAATGAAACGATCATGCGCATCTACTTCAAAATAACAAACATGGGTCAAGAACAAACTGGATACAGACAACGGTTATTCAATGAATTCAAGCGATGTTTTCCAGACCTACAAGTAACTGAACAGAGTATAGCTGATCAGTATCGCATAATCCTTAGAAACAAACTTATCTCAGAAGATAGGCTACAGGAAATTAAAAATGAAGTTGTTAATGAATTTAACATCGAAGAAAACCAAACTAGAGAAGAACACACAACTCATGAAAACAGAGATCACAACAGCGAAACAACAAGAGAAGGAAGTACAACAGAACTACAATTACCGCTCCAAGAAAATGTCCGCACGAATGAAGAGACACAGGTGCCGTATTCTCGAGAAGTGAAATTCGAAAACGTATACGAACTTCATTGCGCGGTGTGCATTTTTGCAGGTAAAACAGAGACTCGCGCAATGAAGTTCATATACGTTTTCGCATATCACTTCTCGAGAATACGGCACCAGACTGAACACATACCATCTCAGGTTAATTCTTCGGACGATGAACGAAAAGCGCTGGTGGAACGTCTGCAATCAGCAATGTGCAGAATATTCATCGAATACAACGGCACCGATTCACTCTCCAGACCAACACTACCCAGGATCAGATCATCCAAAAAACTAGCGGTCATTCTCAAGATAATGAACACCGATGTCATACCAAAGTTCCTCTCAATAGCAACACAACTGGAAACAATCCATCTTATCCTTTATTGTGCCGCAACAACTGTAGTGGAAGTGCTAGGGATGAAGACCAAACCAAGACAGCACACAATTCAATCCTGTCCACAACCTCGCCTACCTCACTGGCAAAGAAGGCTGGAGGAAAAAGTTCAACGCTGTCGGCAGGACATAGGAAGGCTGACACAATATGAAAATGGAATAGGAACAATCAAGCTGAAATCGTCGGTAGAATCGATTATCTATCGAAATCGCGAGCACTCCAGCTATGAGGAAGAAAATACAACAGTTAAGCAGTGCATCGACACACTGAAACAAAAACTCAGTGTCTACTCCGAGAGATTACGAAGATATAAAGAGAGCAACAGGAGAAAGCAAGATAACATCTCCTTTGAAAACTCTGAGAAAAATTTCTACAGAAATCTGGATGGAAAACAACAGAACTCCTCAAACATTTATCCGAATGAGGATGCCGTAGAGAAATTTTGGACCCAACAACTGTCAACGCCTACTTCTTACAACATAAATGCAGAGTGGATAAAAGACGAAGAGAAAACTCAAACCAACACCGAACAAATGCCCCTTACAGCCATAACACCACAAGAGCTTTCGGAAATTTTCAAAGAAATGCACAACTGGAAATCACCTGGTCCAGACGGGCTCCACAGTTTCTGGCTGAAAAAGTTTACATAGTAATTTAACTAACGCAGTGAATGAAATTCTACGAGTTCCAGAAAGTATCCTTTTTTTCCTGGCAGAGGGTGTAACTTATCTTCTGCCAAAAAATCACCAAAGTACAGACGATCCAGCAACGTACAGGCCAGTGACTTGCATGCCAACTATGTACAAGCTCATAACATCTTGCATTACACGTCGACTATACTCCCATTGCGAACGAAATAATATAATTGCATCGGAACAGAAAGGATGCTCCAGGGGTGCAATGGGATCCAAAGAACAACTGATTATCGACTCTATAATCTGCAACCAAGCCCATAAGAAGAGGAGGAATTTGTTCACGGCTTATCTTGACTACAAGAAAGCTTTCGACTCCATGCCGCATGAATGGCTTATAAAAGTTCTAGAAATCTATAAAGTAGATCCGAGAATAGTGAACTTTCTCAAAACAGTTATGTCAACTTGGCGCACTAACATCGAAATCGTCGATGACTTGAAACTGTTTGCAGCAAACAAAGACCAACTAGAGTGCCTACTACGACTTGTGGAGAAGTTTTCCAAAGACCAGAGCTGTGCCGAAGCCTTGTGCTTAGTGCTCGTGAAAGCACTCGAAGCACTTTAGTGCTCGTAAGCACTGTGCTCGCGAGCACTTGATTGAACCAGTGCTCAGTGCTTGGTGCTTCGCGAATTTTTCGAAAGGGCTTAGTGCTTAGTAATTCGAAAAAGTGCTCCCAAGCACTAAGCCCTTCATGGACTTGTTGGAACATGGAAATAACAGACTATCGCATGCTTCAAATAGACAAAGAACTAAAATATTTTTTTTCGTTTCACTTCTATAGATAAAAAATTTGTTCATTTTTTCTTGCATTACAAACACTGGTGTTAAAAAAACAATCTCGCTGTATGTTATGGACTTTGTGGTTTTTACGTTTTCATTATTTTGACAAGAAAAACAGATTGTTATGATGATATGGCGGAATTTTTTCAGGAAAGCGCTATGGAACAATGCGACCTTTTTTCAGAAAACCATAAGAAACATTTCCATTTGATTTGTTGACAAGACGTCACTCTTTCTCTATAACTTTTTTTGGTATGTCGTCATGGTAACCTGCCTGTATATCCGGAATTTATCCTAAGTAATATCATAAGGGCATCTAATTTTTCCGAAAAGAATCGAAAAAACACGTTGCTAAGTAATATTTTGACAAGAAGCATGAGTGCTGGTGGCAACAAAAATCCGAGTCGAAGACGAGGATTTTTGCACCTGCACGAATGCTTTTTGTCAAAAAATATTACTTAGCAATGTGTTTTTTCGATTTTTTTCACAGGAAAAATTAGATGCCCGAATGGTATTTGACAAGACTATTTCCTTAGTGACAACAACTGTCAAGTTTTGCCGCGGGTAAGCGCAAATAAACTGCTTACAGGTCCTGCCCAACAGTTTTTCCACCTAGAAACCATTTGTAATTCAAAATTGCTCGTTTCTGATTGGTGCAAATTACGACGAGGGAAATAGTCAAAAATAATTATTTCGTCGACCTAAAAGGTGATTTTAATATGTACAAAATTGAATATAAATGACCAATTTTAATGTTCAATTGATGCTGTTTCAGTGTGCTATTTCCATGAACAAACGAACATAGCATTCAGAAGCGATAGAGTAATGTCAGAACTCAACAGTAAAATAGAAATACAATAGAAATTTATATTATGTCAGATGTATGTCTTGTGAAAAATAAGAGTTTATTTCAATCAAGAATTTAAATACAATTCATCAATATGTCGTCGGAAAAATCTTGTAATCAGCCCAGTTATTAATCTGGCGACTAATGGTCTCGAACTATTAATGCGTGAGCGGAGCGAACGCTTTAAAATATCTTGACCATTAGTCGCTCTCTTAAATAACCTAGTTGATTAAATATCTATTGAACGACTCGCTGAAAAAAACCTATTGTCAATTTCAATTATGTCCAGTTCAAAACACGATAACATTAAAAAGAAAAAATCAAAATTCCAAACTAAGAGATATTTGGATGGAAAATATTAAGTTTAATTTTGAAAAGTGCTTAGTGCTCGGTGCTCGTGTAAACGAATTACTTTCCAAAAGTGCTTAGTAATCGCGAGCATTCTTCAAAAAATAAGGGCTTAGTGCTCGAGATTCCGGAGCACTTTTCAATAGGGCTTAGTGCTTTGTGCTCGAAGCACTTTTCTTCAGTGCTCGGCACAGCTCTGCCAAAGACGTCATTTTTTTTTCAGCATGAACTTTGGACTGGACAAATGTCGTTCCCTAAATATAGCAGGAGGAAAAATCCAACAGACACCTCTCACCTTGTCTAACGGAGAAGAAATTAAAGCAATGCTGGCAGGTGATCTATACAAATACCTAGGTATGAAACAATGTCAAAGGATAGACCAACGAGTGATGAAGGACGAACTAACAGCGGAGTTCACCAGAAGAATGAGGAGCGTTCTGAAAACGAAACTGAACAGCAGAAATCTCACAAAAGCTGTTAACACCTACGCTTGCTCAGTTCTCACCTACTCTCTCGGAATCGTAAAGTGGAGTAATACAGATCTCGATCATCTCCAACGGAAAATGAGAACACTGTGTACGAAGGCCAACAAACATCATCCTAAATGCTGTGTTGAAAGAACAACGATTCCAAGAACTCAAGGCGGGCAAGGCTTCGTGGATATAAAGAAAATGGCGGCTGAACAGATAAGCAACTTAAGAAATTACTTTGTAGACAAGTCAAACACATCGGACTTACATAAGATACTGATCGAAGCAAATGGTTCAACACATCTATTATTAAGCGAACACCCTCATGAAAACACCACACAGACGGATAGTGATAAAATTCAAAGATGGAAAGAAAAGCCCCTACATGGAAGACACCTGAATGAGGTCACCCAGGAACATGTCGACATTCCTGCTTCGAACTACTAGCTGACTTCTGGAAGATTGTTTCCTGAAACAGAAGGTTTTCTCCTTGCCATTCAAGACCAAGTAGTGCAAATCAAAAACTATCAGAAATATATCATGAAGGATAGAAGCCTCGCAGACGATAAATGCCGCTACGGATGCCAAACATCAGAAACAATCCAACATATTACAGCAGGCTGCCAAATGTTTGCTGGAAATGAATATAAGAGTCGACATGATGCAGTTTGTAAAATACTCCATCGGGAACTCGCCATCCAACTGAATATGCTGCAATCCGAACCAATTCCATATTATAAGTATCAGCCTGAAGTTATACTGGAGAACCACCATTACAGGATATAGTGGGATCGCACAGTACTTACCAATTTAACAGTTACTAATAACAGGCCAGACATAATTCTAGTGAAGAAAAAAGAGAAGAGAGCAAGACGTAGCCATCCCAAATAACAACAATCTACGTCAAAAATATGCTGAAAAAATATCGAAATATCGAGAGCTTGAACTTCAGATCAAAAGGCAGTGGGGAATGTCTAGTACCAGAACCATTCCGATTCTCATATCAACCACAGGAATTATTCCTAAGAGCCTCAAGTCCAACCTCAAGGAGCTGGATTTGGATGAAAACCTTTTTAAAGTAATGCAAAAGGCAGTGCTTCTTGGTACTGCTAGAACGGTAAGGAAGTTTGTAGGTCACGATGGACACCAGGAACAACCATGGAGGGAAACATTGCAAAACCAACTACCACGACGTCAACGGAGAGATCCAGGACCAAGCAACGAAGGACGAACAACCCAGGACCCAGGAGAAGAAGAACACCGAAGATGTTATTCTAAACCCATAAATTGCTGTCTGATTTTTTGTACAAAGATTTGTAATATGTTCCTTCCAGTCCAGATGATTATCTATGTGAACGCCCAAAAACTTTGTATGCTCCACAAGTTGGTATTTATTCTGATTAAGTGTTATGGAATTAAGTTCTTCGATACCTGTACTACTTGGAGTGAATAGTACGATTTTAGTTTTTTCTTTATTCAAAAGGGGGTTGTTACTTTTGAACCATCCATCTGTTTCTTCCATTTTACTTTCACATACAGGGTTTTCCTTTTAAGTTGGCCTATTAGACGTTTTAGGAGAACTAGTGAATATTTCGTTCTGAAATTTTTGGTGCAGCCCTGAGGGTGAAGGAACTCTTCGCCTAAAATATTTTCAAGTCGACAGTGTTGCCACGTCTATCTCAAACGCATATCTACTTTCTTATTTCAAAAGGGACTACCTATATTTTCATTCATGTATCGATTCAATACCAAATTTGCAGTATAACCCACTAAAAAAATTTCTCTGCTATGCACTGTTGCCAAGTTATTCACAAATTCCTGAAACTTTTGGCATTTGCATTGCCAGTTTGGAAATGCAATATCTCGATTATTCTTTATGCGAACGGAACCAAAATCAGCAGTCTCCTAGTAAAGACTCCATGCATTCATGTGGTGTATTCAGTATTTTGATACATCGTAAGGTTTTTCGAAGATATTGCTGCGAAAATGTGAAACTCAAAATTGAAATATTTCGAGATTTTCAAATGGCAACCCCATATTTATTTTACAGCATTCGATTTGAAATGAAAAATGAATGGCAGTCTCATTTCACACTAATTATTTATTTTGGATAGTTTTCGAATGAGATGAAAAATACTGAAATTTTTCAGTATTTATAGTTCATGATCTATGGTTCTGTTTACGATGAAATGTTTCTATGATTATGACGAGAATTGTTGAAGTAGATTCTATGGTTGAAATCATAAAAAGTATTCGATGATCATGGATGTCATAGAAAAAAAATTACCCATATTATTCAAACACGATTCGGGTAATTTCACAATTTACGGGGAATGCCAAAAAATTATTGAAAGGACCTGTAGGACTTTTAACAATCGTTATTCACATTTAGCACGAATGATCGGAAAGAAATTCCAAAAATTGTTTAGACCTTCTGTAATCCTGGCCCTATGTTCATTGTTAAAATTATAGATCCGAAAGCAAAATCTTTAATAATGGTAGGATACTGTGAAAATTCAAAAGGATATAGATTAGCTGATTAAAATGGTTTCATAACTAATTCTAGAACTGTAGCATTTTTAGAAAATATGAAAGGTAGTTCAATTAATGATACTATTAATGATAAATGTTTTGATTCAGTTGATATTGTCAATTTTGAAAGTTTAGTTCTAAATGAATGCAGTATTCCCAATAACAATGAAACTAATAGTTCCTCTAATACACAAACCGAAAGTTCATCAAATGAAGATGAAAATGGAGCACAGAAACATCCTTCCATTGAACCAAATTTATCCAATGTTTGTTCACCGGATGATTCTGATTCTTCAACAGAATTGATTATAAATTCTTCTGAAAATAATCAGATTTCTCACGTGGAAGGAAATTCAGAAGATAACAACAAACGAGTAAAGCGTGTTCCTGCTTGGTTTAAGGATTATGAGATGAACTATTTCATGAATTCTGTCTTGATAAGTCATAATGAGCCAAATACTTATCAAGAAGCTATCAATTCTGATAATAGGGATTGTTGGTTGGAAGCCATGAGAGAAGAATACAACTCTCTTTTGTCTCATAATGTCTGGGAGCTTGTTGATAGGCCGAAGAATGCTAATGTTATCAAATGTAAATGGGTTTTCAAAAAAAAAAAACGATGAAGATGGTAATTTTTCGAGATATAAAGCTCGTTTAGTGGCAAAAGGTTTTACTCAACGATATGGCGTTGATTATGAGGAAACTTTTGCACCAGTGGTGAGACACTCTACATTACGTATGTTATTTGCTATAGGGGTGAGTATGACATGGACATAGAACATATTGATGTTAATACAGCATTCTTGAATGGTGATCTCAATGAAACAATTTTTATGGAACAACCAACTGGTTTTCAGATTGAGGGGCAGAATAAAGTTTGTTTGTTGAAGAAGAGTCTGTATGGCTTGAAACAAGCCAGTAGGGCATGGAATGAAAAATTACGAAGTTTACTGCAAAGTCATGAATTTCAACAACTAAAAAGTGAAAAATGCGTTTATTTCAAAGATTTTGATGGTTTAAAAATTATAATTGATATTTATGTCGATGATATATTTATATTCAGTAATTGTAAGAAGGCCAAAGAACAACTTTCAGAAATTTTGAATAATAATTTCAAAATCAAATTTCTTGGTCCTGTAAAGCAAGTTTTAGGAATAAAATTGAGAGAAATAGAGATAATGGCACGTTGAAATTATCACAGAGCTATTATATCGATCAATTATTGAAGAAGTTTGGCATGGAATATTGCCATCCAATTTCTACTCCAATGGAAGCTAATTTGAAATTGGAAAAAGCTTCAATTTGTGATAAAAATTATCCCTACCAAGAACTAATAGGAAGTTTAATGTTTCTATCGGTTTGTACTCGTCCAGATATTGCCTATTCTTGTAGCAAATTGAGTCAATACAATACTTGTTTCGATAAGCAACATTGGTTAGCGGCAAAACGGGTACTGAGATACTTATCAGCAACGAAAAATCACGGTTTATTTTTCAAAAAGGGAGACTGTAAAATCACAATTTCATGCGACGCTGATTGGGCCGGGGATATTGATCGCAGATCTTATTCAGGTTTTGTGACCAAATTGGATTGTCGACTGTTAACTGGGAATCACATAAGCAACAGTCAATTGCATGCTCTAGCACTGAAGCAGAATATTATGCCTTGGGCGATGCTGTCAAAGAAGCAAAATTTATCAGAAATTTTTTCTTTGAATTGAAAATTATAGATTTCCTTGAACCTATTATAGTTTATAATGACAATCAGAGTACACATAGAATTATTAAAAATCAAAATTTCAGAAGAACTAAACACATTGATGTGCGATATCATTTTATTCAGGAAGCTATTGAAAGAAAGGAAATTGTTATCAAATATAAATCTTCTGATGAATTAGTTGCTGATCTTTTCACAAAACCTCTTGGAGGAACAAAACATAAAATTTTCGTTAATGAGTTATTAATAAGTTAATTTAATTGTATTTTTCTTTTATTTGTGAATTTGCATTGTAGTCGAATATTTATATCTATTGTTAGAATTATTATCAACATATTCGACTAAGGGGCAGTGTTAAAATTATAATTTATTCTAGTATGTAGGTGTGTCATAATGACAGTTGTAGTTGTTTTAAAAATATTTTCTGATTAAAAGACGAATTATAAATTCATCTTATTTTCTCAATTAATTCATATTGGAACATCTGTTTTATCATTCATGACCTCAACAATAGGATTCATTCCGATAATTCACTTAATAATCACACAGCATTATGTCTATTGAACATGACTATAAAACCTGAAAAATTTCAGTATTTTTCATCTCATTTAAAAACTGTCAAAAATGAGTAATTAGTGAACATAAGGCCAGGATTACAGAGAGCCTAAACAATTTTCGGAATTTCTTTCAAGTCATTCTTGCTTATGTGAATAACGATATTCAAAGGCATTTCCCGTGAATTGTGAAATTACCCGAATCGTGTTTGAAAAGTATGGGTAAACTTTTTCCTATGACATCCATGATCATCGAATACTTTTTATAATTTGAACCATAGAATCTACTTCAACAATTCACGCCATAATCATAGAACCATTTCATCGTAAACAGAACCATAGATCATGAACTATAAATACTGAAAAATTTCAGTATTTTTCATCTCATTCGAAAACTATCCAAAATAAATAATTAGTGTGAAATGAGACTGCCATTCATTTTTCATTTCAAATCGAATGCTGTAAAATAAATATGGGGTTGCCATTTGAAAATCTCGAAATATTTCAATTTTGTGTTTCACATTTTCGAAGCAATATCTTCGAAAAACCTTACGATGTATCAAAATACTGAATATACCACATGAATGCATGTAGTCTTTACTATGAGACTGCGGAGTTTGTTTCCGTTCGCATAAAAAATAATCGAGATATTGCATTTCCCAACTGCCAATGCAAATACCAAAAGTTACAAGAATTTCTGAATAACTTGGCAACAGTGCATAGCAGAGAAGTTTTTTTTAGTGGGTTATACTGCAATTTGGTATTGAATCGTTACATAAATGAAAATATAGGTAGTTCCATTTGAAATAAGAAAGTAGATATACGTTTGAGATAGACGTGGCAACACTGTCGACTTGAAAATATTTTAGGCGAAGAGTTCCTTCACCCTCAAGGCTTCTCCTGAAATTTCAGAACGGAATATTCACTAGTTCTCCTAAAACGTCTAATAGGCCAACCTAAAAGGAAAACCCTGTATGTTTCTCAAATCTGGATATAAACTCTCTATAATAAGTAGGTTGGTGTCGTCTGCATAGTTTATTGTTGTTGTCTTATTATTTTCACTGTCATCGCTTACTTTGTAGTCATTGATATATATTATGAAGAATATTGGTCCAGCAATGCTTCCTTGTGGAATACCCAAAAGCAGTTCCTCCATATTTGATCTTATTACTTCTTCCTCCATTTCCATTTCCACCATCTGTTTTCTCATTGTGAAATATGACCTCACCCACTGCAAGGCAGGTCCTCTGATTCCATATCTCTTCAGTTTCCTCAATAGTTTTTCACTGTCCAAGCAGTCATATGCCTTGGTTAGGTCAAGAAATATTCCCATAGCTAGGTCTCCACTTTCAAATGCTTCAACTATTTTATTAATGAATTTGTACACTGCTGTTTTTGTAGATTTTCCTTTTGTATAACCATGCTGATTATCACTGAGTATTTCATTTTTCAATAAGAACTCCATTAATTGACTACAGTATATCATCTCAAATATCTTGGAGAAACTTGGCAGGATACTTATAGGCCTATAGTTATTAAAGTAATTTATATCGCCCTTTTTATGTATTGGTTTCACAATTGCAATTTTTAATTTATCAGGGAAAATACCATGTTTGAGAGAGTTATTAATGATATGGGTCAAAGGTTCAATTATTTCTTCTGCTGTTTGCTTAATTATGTGATTTGATATTTAGTCATATCCACTGGAGTGTTTATTTTTTAAAGATTTTAAAACCTCTTTGATTTCTAATGGGGAAATTTTCTTCAAACGGATGGATTTATCTAATTTTCAATTTTTTCATCATTATTAGTGTTCACGATGCTTTCTGTTGAAATTATACCTGCCTTTATGAAGTGATTATTCATTTCATTTGCGATATCTTGTGGATCTCCATCCACTTCAATTTTTTTCTGCTTCACATTTTTTAGGGTGTTCACCAATATCCACACAGTTTTGCATTTATTGTCAGAATTTTCAATTAGCTTATCATATTTTTTGTTGCTTTAGTAATTTGTCATACTGGATTTTGGTTTCACGGTATTTGTCTTTGAAAGATTTTTCATATCTGCTCATGACTAACAGTAGGTCTAATTTGTTCTTCATTTCCTTTATTTCCATGTCTGGTATTATTGTTTTTGGTTTTCTGCGCACCATCATCTTTTTCAGCGGAAAAGCTTCATCAAAATTTTTTAGATATAAGCGATGGAATTCATCAAACTGAGCATTCACGTTGTTATTCGCTAATTTATAAATGGATATCCAATTTTCTTTGTGTATCAGTTCTTTGAAGTATTCAATGTTTTTCTTTGAAAATGTGCGTTTGAGTGTATAATTTTTTTGTCTCTGGTTCACTTTAAATGTTATTTTCTGTGCAGTATGATCAGATATGTGTGTTTGTATGATATTGGTTGACCAGTTTTCCCCAGCATTTGTGAAAATATTATCTATACATGTGGCTGTTGTAGCTGTAATTCTTGTTGGTTTATGAATTGTCTGTTGTTAGTTATATGATCTCAGAAGATCCAGTAGTAATACAAAGATACAGACCAAAGTAACACTTTTTTAAATGTAAAACCCTATAAATGACCTCAAAAATGGGGAGATTTTCGAAATATCATCATTTACTCTGCTGTCCAGAAATTTTTTCCAAACTTCTATTTTTGAGCGTTCTACTTAAACGAGTGCTTCATCGTTTTGACCAAATGTCTGTAATTTTTTAACTTTGAACCGAAAATGTTCTCCAACGATAGGGTTAGACTCCCTGACGACGAATTCCTGGTCAAATTCAGTTCTGTCCGTGCTGCCGTCCAGCCATCCGTTAGCAAAATAACTTTCGAATGGATTGTTCTAGATAATTGAAATTTTCGGGATGAGTTCGGGTCCCAAATGGCTCAGTTAAGTTCGTTCACCAGCCAAATCGTACAGGATGTTCCATATAATATGTCCATTCAAAATTTTTGTTCCTCAATCTCAAAAAAATGAAACCAATCGAAATGAAATGTAACGGTCAAATATCGGATGCTCATAAAAAGTCTCATGCAAAATTTTGTGAGCAGAACCCTGGAAAATTCAATTGGAATATTGAAAAAAAAAAACTCATATTTCCATGAGAAGATATTCGATTCGAGTGAAATTTATTATTTGAATGGAAATCGATATACTGAATGTTCATTCATAGTGTTAACAGAAACATAGATAATTCAATTGGAATATTGAAAAGAAGAATCTTCATATTTTCATAACAGGATGTCCGATTAGAGTGAAATTTCTTTTGTGAATTTAAACTGATACGCTGAATTTTCATGCAAAACTTTGTGCCATAGTGTTGACAGAACCTGTATTATATAGTAAGACTAATAATAAACCATGGCAACTATGCAAGCCATAGAAAGATTGACGACAATGACAGTTGTCATGTGTCATACGTCAAGAACATTCTAGAAGAATGTTAAGGCGCGAATCTGGAGATGTAAGGTTATTGTTCATAGGTAGAACGACTTTGAGTTTTGTCACATGTGATGTATGTTATACATTTGGATAATAAAATATTAATATAATTTAGAGTGTGCTTAAATTATACAGAACCATAGAAAATTCAATTGGAATATTGAAAGAAGCATCTTTACATTTCCATAACAGGATATCTGATTCAGGTGAAATTTTTTTTGTCAAGGGAGATCGATATACTGAATGTCCATCCAAAATTTCGTGGCCATAGTGTTAATAGAAGCATAGAAAATTCAATTGGAATATTGAAAGAAGAATTTTTATATTTCCATAACAGAATATCCGATTCTAGTGAAATTTTCTTTGTGGATGTAAACTGATATACTGAGTTTTCATGCAAAATTCTGTGGCCATAGTATCAACAGAACCATAGAAAATTCAATTGGAATATTGAAAGAAGAATATTTATATTTCCATTACAGAATTTCCGATTCAGGTGAAACTCATTTTGTGAATGAAAACTGATATACTGAATGTTCATGCAAAATTTCGAAAGAATGGAATCATAGAATTCATTTTTTTTTAATATTTTTCATATTTCATTTTCTGAATAATTTCCAGAATATAATTCCGATTGTGCTGAGATTCTGCATTTATATATAAGGTATCAATCTCAAGTCCCGTATTGAATTTTGAGGTTATACACTTGTGCAAAATTATCAGGTCCTTTAAAATGAATGCAGACGTAATTATGAACGTTTATTACTTATTAGAGTAACATGAAAACTGACAGCAACTTACAGCGACACAATACGATTTGATGGATTCACAAAATTTTCTTATTAAATTTAACTCTTGCAATGAAAATGAATCGATAATTTTCATTGCACTAGTTAAATTACAACTGAAAAACCCTGTCAGCCGTCTAGAAAGGGCTTGTACAAAGCTAGACGAGAGCACAATGTACACTTTCGCGCTCGCTAGGCCTCGTGATGTCTCATCGAAAGTGTATAGGGTGATCCCTGAACAACATTTTCCAAACCCTATGATATAGAAAAGAATATATATATTCTTTTGAAATCAAGAGCTAACATAATACAATACATAAAACAAAAATAAAAAAATCCCTAACTGAGGTTGGTGCAAAACGGGGTACCATACTATTTTTTCGTATGATACCAGAGCTCAGGGAAAAACCCCAGTAGAAAAAACCCTGTCTCGCCGTTTCAACAAAAATGACACTTAAAAACTATTAGAATATTGAAGGATTCCTTCTTCATTCAGACCGAACGATAACCCTCTCCAGGATGCCTTCGGAATTCTGAAAACGAGAAAATCAAAGCAGTAAAAAGGAACAGAAAAATAAAATGATTGAAACTTTATTAAATCGATTTAAAATTAATAACCCAATTCAAAAACGAATCGGTAATTTCATGTATAGCTCTCAAGCCATCCTGAAATTTATATATGGAACAGTTATTTATCAGGTGTTCAATTGTCTCCTCTGCTTCTCCGCATTCGCAACTAGGACTCTCAACTGAATTCCATCTGAAAAGCATACTATTGCAACGTCCATGACCTGTTCTTATACGATTGAGAACAGTCCATATTTTCCTTGGAAGATCAAATCCAGGAACTTTATTCGAGGGATCAGTTATTAAATCTTTGTTCTGTATATTACATAAATTCCACTCGGATTGCCAAATTGATTTATCACTTTCATTTGAGTTCAGAAAAGAATTTGACCAAAAAGGTTTACGGGATTTTAATCGAGGAATCTTATTGTCTGGAATATATGAGAGTATTTGATATGAATTTGTCGAAAAATTAAATTTGTTCCAAATTTTCGAAGTAATGACCTGCCTGCGGATATGTGGAGGAGAAATGTTTGAAAGAACTGGTAACCATGGAGTTGGTGTTGATTTTATTGTTCCAGTTACTATTCTCATGGAAAAATTTAATTGTGCATCGATCTTATGTACATGTGCACTGTTGAGCCAAACGGGGCAACAATATTCAGCAGTAGAGTACACTAAGGCTAGAGCTGCAGTACGAAGAGTTGTTGCGTCCGCACCCCATGAAGTACCAGCAAGTTTTTGAATTATATTATTTCTTGTTTTTAGCTTCATTCGTAAATCATCCAAATGGGCTTTGAAATTAAGAGAAGAATCTAGTTTTACGCCTAGATATTTAGGATTGAAATTATGTTTGAGAAAAGAATTACCAAAAAGTACGTTCAATTTTCTATATTTCTGATGATTATCCAAATGGAAACACGAGACTTCGGTTTTGTTAGCATTTGGACATAAACGCCAGTCGAAGAAATAATTTTTTAGAATTTCTAAATCTGCAGAAAGATTATTCTCTATGGTTTTGAAATCCGAATGATGGAAAGCCAAAGCAATATCATCGGCGTATATGAATTTTTCAGATGAAGTTGTAGGGATATCACACAAATATAAATTAAAAAGAAGAGGTGATAAGACTGACCCCTGTGGAAGACCGTTATTCAATGTTCTGAAATTACTACTATTCCCGTCGACAAAAACACGAAACCTTCTGTCTGACAGCATATTTTCTATCAATTTGACCATTTTTCCACATTTCAGATGACTGTAAAGTTTAAAAATCAAACCATCTTTCCAAACAGTATCATATGCTGCAGATAAATCCACAAAAGCTGTACCTGTTTTCAATTTATTATTAAAACCCAATTCAATAAAGGTGGTAAGACTAAGAACCTGATCGCAGCAATTTCTATTTTTTCTGAAACCCCCTTGGCAATTTTGTAGAGAATTATCCAACTTCGTTTCAATTCTTAAAAGGATCAGTCGTTCTAAAATTTTGAAGGGAACACTCAATAAACTAATTGGTCGATAGCTACTAGGATCGGAGGGATTCTTTCCTTTTTTTAAAATTGCTATGACTTTCGATTTACGAAATTCGGTCGGAAAATTACCAGTATTCAAAATATTATTATAAAATGAAAGTAACCAGGATAAGGCTCGTTTGCCCAAGTGTTTGATGAATTCTGGATAGATTCCATCGAAACCCGCTGCTTTCCTGGATTTTGTGCATTTAATCGCTGATTTTAATTCATCGATGTTGAACGGGCTAGAAATTTCGTCTAATTCCTTGTTTGATTTTCTGAATTTATGCAACTTGTGTTTCATATCTTTGATTTTTGATTTTGATAATTCGACCGAATTAGAAACGTTAACGAGACGACGAGCAACCAATTTAGGATCAATTTTTGGAGCTGACGTTGTGATTGGTGCAGCTTCGCCTAATTTTCTCAAAACATCCCATGAACTTCTACTAGAATGTGTAAAATTCATGTTAGTGACTATGCTATTCCATTTCTCTTTTCGACTGGTATTAATTGAATTCATCAGTTTATCACAACTTTCTTGATTGGGTGAATTTTGATATTCTTCGTATAAATTTTGGGTTTCTTGTGACCAGCCAGGTGCATAGTTTTCACGAAAACCTCTAGGGATAAACTTTTTCGCAGCAGCCTTAATTACACCTACGAATCTAGAGTAATTATCATGGGAAGGTGGAATCCATCTTATATCACTATCAATTTTATTCGTAAATTTGAGCCAATTAGCTTTTTTAAAATTCCATCTGGGTTTATTTAAGCATGAAACGAAATCAATTGGATTACCTAATGTCAATAACATAGGCCTATGTTGGCTTCGTGGAAAATCCCCCATAATTTTACGCTTTATTGGGATAGGTTTATAAGAAGTATCACGGGAAACGAAACACAGATCAGGATTATAGCCTCTATTCCACCTCGAAGAATGAAAAGAAGGTTTGTCTTTCGCGTCAAAAATTAAATAGTAATCCTGGTCTTCCATCCAATCTGTAAGAGCTATACCGTTTCTATCATTATTATCATACCCCCACATGACATGATGCGAATTAAAATCTCCGCAGTAAATGGATGGGTGGAAAACATTGATGTTGAAATTTCTGGGCCAAATATCATTTGGAGGTTTATTAATGACAGAAATGTCACAAAATTTGAAAGCAATGAAAAAAAACACCTTCAATATTACCCTTCTGGATGAGTTGGACATTACATACTAATGATTTTCTTACATAACATGCAAGTCCATAAATTTTACTTAGTAAAAAATCAATCAAAACATAACCTTTTAGAGATCCCCTCGCACGAAGATTTTCTTCAGTTTCCGTATGTGTTTCCTGGAGAAGCACCACCTCGACACCATGCTCTTCGGCTAATTTTGAAACATAATCGCTTTTGTCCTTCGAAATTCCTTCAATATTCAAACACAAAATATTCAATTGACTGCTCTTTGGCCAGGAGGGTGTTTTCAACCATGTTTGGCCTTCCAAGCGATGATATTTCGGACCTTCTGTTCTTCGAAGACCGCCACAGGACCCTACTGAAGGGTAATCATCTCCCATAGATAGACTTAATATGTTTTATTTCAGTTTTTGTAGTAAAATTCTCGGAGTGAAAAATTTGTTGACTGATTTAGTTATGTCATAATGACATAGAAAAGAATGAATGGTAGGTACGGCATTGCTATATCGTCTTTTGTTCTCGTATTATAAGCCAAAATTAACATTTGAACAATTTCAACTTTGGTCATTATCTCCGTTCCTGTGTGTGCTATAAACTTGAAACAAGTTGAAATTGTCCAAATATCAATTTTGACTTATAACTCGAAAACAAAAGAAGATAGAGCAATGCAGTTAACAGCAAAATGAGTTTCTTGAAAAAAGATGTGCTTTTATTTTCCTCATAGTAATACCCTGAACAACTACCTTTACGACCGGTTCACATTGGTAGAGTAAATGGTAGAGTTCGAAAGCATAATTTTTAAGGAAATACTTTACTCTATAATAGGTAATATAGGTACGGTACTTATTTCATTAGAGTAACTCCATATTCACGTTGGCAGAAATTTGAGAGGATAGTTAAAACGGAAAATTGGCAGAATCACTAGAGGGATAATAGGAAGACGCACTTTTCTCTACTTAAACCTATCTGTTTGCATTGGTATAGTGAAGTAGTAAATCAGTAGAGTAAAGTAGAATTATGGAAGTGTGGATGGGTTAGCAGAGTGTACTATTCCACACCTGCTATTCACTATATTCTTCCGTGCACTATCTTTAGTAAGTAGGTACTCTACCATCCATTCACTTTTTATTCTCCCAATGTGAATCGGGCTTTATGGCGGCTCCACACTCTCGGTCAAAAGGTCCCGTGCGGGCCGTGCTAGACTCTCTGTCTAAAGGCATTCCATGTTGCGGGCATGTGCGAGGCTACACGGCCCTCGCTATTGCATCGCCGAGATTGTAGAGAAGCATTCGCATAACTTCGTCCTGAGTATGAACGAAGTAAATCAATTATAATAATCAATTAAAGTCATCAGTTCAGTTGAAATTGTATATTACAACCATGTACAGAATATAATTGTGAAGGAACCACTTTCGTTCTTACTAATAGATAAAATTCTGCCTAAGAATAGGGTAAATGCGCCTTATTCCAGCCACTACCAGTAGTCAGCCACATTCAGATCAATCGGACGATATTAAAAATTCCTGCACGTTACGTGTCATAGATTTGAAAGATATGTAATCAGCCACTCTTTCCGCCAATAACCGTCGAACGGTCACAGATTCTAACCTAAAAATATTCACTTAGGTAGCAAATTTCTCACGTAGTGTCTAGGTGATTGTGTTTCGGTAAGCAAAACTACTTTTTCTTCGTAGCATGCTATGTGAAAATAGGAAATATGAGAATCTAGTGTGATATTTTTTCCAAACAAATATTTTTATAGACAATATGTTCAATAACGAGTTATTGTGCTGACTATCTAGGTTAAAAATTTCCATCCATGCTTTTAATTCGATGAGGCTGAGTGTAGGCTTTCTCTCATCAAGCGAATTCTATAGTCAGCCGCTATGGCTGACTATGGGACTTTTGGCTTGTTATAAAATGAAAAGCTTAAAATTTGTTTTATATTGTGTAAAGATTCCTTTTTGATATTGTGGACTTATATGGTTCATAATAATCAAATACCCAATAGTCAGCCGCCCAACCCTGATACAGATACTAGAGGCGGCTGAATTTAGGGAATAGGAATCCAATACTCAGCCGCTAGTTGAAGTGATGTTTGATGCTTAGTTTTTATTCAGGTTATTTGCAGTATGAGTCGCTACAAATCCCATGAAATTCACAAATACCCCGAAGAAGCTTTGGTTAATGCTCTAAGAGCAATCCGAGAAGAAAATATGAGCATAAGAGGAGCCAGCAGGCAATATGGTGTACCTCGTGGTACATTACAAGACCGTATTCATGGACGAGTTTCAGAAGGACCTCGTAAGATGGGTCCGGGTACTGTACTGACGAAATAAGAAGAAGATGCTTTGGAAAATTGGCTCATGTCATTGGCAAAATGTGGATTTCCCCAAAAAAAAGATGACCTATTGAATACTGTTCAAAAAATAATAAAAAGTGAAAAGAGAAAAACTCCCTTCAAAGATCAAAGGCCTGGCCAGAAGTGGTATGCAGCATTTTTGAAGAGACACCCTGCAGTGGCTTTCAAGAGAAGCAGAAGGGCTTAACAAGGGCAAAAGTATAATAACTGAACAATTTATCAAAAAGTGGTTCAAGGATTTAGGCGATTACTTAGAAAAAAACAATTGGCTTGATGTTTTAAAAGATCCTTCGCGAATTCTAAATGGTGATGAAACCAGTTTCTCAATGTGCCCCAAAACTGGGAAAGTGTTAGCACCAAAAGGGTACAGAAACGTGTATGATGTAAAAAATGGAAATGAGCAAGAAACCATAACAGTGCTTCTAATTTGTTCAGCTGATGGAACAACCTTACCTCCTATGGTTGTATTTCCATTTGTCCGTCCAAATAAAGCAATTGTCGAGAGTATGCCATCCACATGGTTTTTAGGGCGATCTGAGACTGGATGGATGAAGACAGATATCTTTTTCGAATATATAGCAAACGGCTTGAATAAATATTTAGAAGACAATAAGATTGTCAAACCAGTACTACTTTTTGTAGATGAGCATAAGTCCCATTTGTCTATGGAGTTAAGCCGCTACTGCCATGATAATGCCATCATTTTATATGCTCTGCCTCCAAATACTACCCACATTATGCAACCTGTAGATGTTAGCGTATTCAAGCCCCTGAAAAGTAATTGGAAGAAGACTGTGAGGTCTTGGCAGCTCAACCCAGAAAATTTCAACTGTGTTTTAACTAAATGTACTTTTTGTCCTTTACTGCAAAAAGTACTTTCAGATTTTTCTTTAACACAAGCAATTAAAAATGGGTTTAGAAAATGTGGGTTATTTCCTTTCAACCCAGATGCAGTGGACTACAGCAAGTGTATCCAAAATGCAATCGAAAATCTTCAACAGAACATCAATTACTATAATAATGTTATCATTTCTCAAAAACAGATTGAAACAACGCAAATTATTCTAAAACACTTCAAACATAGACTGAATGAAAGTAAACTCACAAATGTAGATGACATTTTAGAGAAACTTGAAATCATTAACATGGAAACTAACCCAATCTCAAAAGAAAATAATCTTTTGTCAGAAGAAACAGGAGAAAATAACCAAATCTCAGTAAATAGTTCAGTTCATGCATTCATAATGCCAGATGGATCACTCCAAAGGTCTGATACTGAAGAAGTTGGCATTACAGAGACACAACAAATTTCAACAAAAGAAGTACTGTTATTTGATTTCGACGAATGGAACACAAACAGTAGTGATGAACAGAAATCGCCAAAGAAAATTGTTGATTATATAGAATACAATGCAGTTCAGGAAAATTGTGGGGAAATTTTAGAAAATACTATAGGTTATACAGAGTTATATGAAAGACCAAACATAATCACCACCATGGCTATTGTACATGCAAATAACGAGGGGGAAAACAATACCAACAGTAAACTTGAGTTACCAGAATCCAGAAATTCTACAAATGAAATCATAAGAACTCGTTTTGTGAATAAACATACAGAAGAAGAATTAGATAAGATTGAAATGACAGAAAGTGAAGAAGATATATTAGATATTGCAGAAAATGGAGAAATAATAAAATATGCTGCAAATAACAGCTTAAACATAGATGAATCATTAAGTCGAGACAATATTAAAAATTTCGAAAAAACACAAAAGTCAATAACAGTTTTGCAAGATATTACTTTAAAATCATTCAATACACCTTCCGTATCTCCATCTTTTATGAGCCATTTATATTTTCCTGAACCAATAAAAAATAAGAATAAACGGACCAAGAAAGATCGTCTTCCAGCGGCAATTTCCTCTTCGGAATTCAGAAAGATGTTGCAAGCTAAAATAGACGAGAAGAAAAAGGCTGAAGATGAAAAAGAGAAAAGAAAAGCAGACAGACTGAAACGTTCAGCTGAAAAGTGTTCCAATCCAACAAAAAAAGAAACAAAAGAAACACAATGTAGAGACTAACGAAACAAATGTACCTGAAACTGTGATGGACATAGCAATTAGTTTAACAGAATCTGTGATGAATAAATAAATAAGCTTCTTTATTTTCAAGTTACATTCTCAAGGAGTATAAAACTGCAAGAAATTGTCAAAACAAGCAGAAATTCTTAATTCAGCGTGAATTCAGAAATTCTTGTATTGTCTGAAATATAAATGTATCCCGAGTTGCATTATTCCTTTCATTGAATACCTAGGCTGACTATGGGATTAATAGCGGCTGATATCAGATTTTTCATGGCTGACTATAGGGAATTTGGTTTATTTTCACAAAAAACGATAATTATAAAATATATGAGTATCGGAATTGATAGTTATCTTCTTAATTCGAAAGATGAACGAATGTTCTTGAACAAAAACATAATCTAAACTGTTTCTTAAAGAAATAATATTTTTTCACAAGTACTTTGAAAATAACATTCTGCTGGGTGGCTGAGGACTGGCGAATTTACCCTATAAACATTTCCGATTTGTATTCCTGCGGCTTATTCAAACCACAATACTGCCACCATTGACATAGAAGACCTTTGTGTACTTCGTTCAGTAGAGCACATCAATCTTCCATGTACTTTAAACTCCTCACATTTATAGTGTTCCAATCGGATATGCACTATTTATTGCTTGGATGATAATTTTAATCGTCATAAGGGCATTTTATATTTTACTGAAAATTGTATAATAAAACATAGAATTATTGACATTTTCAATTGAAAAAGTCAAATCACATCAAAATTCTTGTGTAGGTCAACCATTTTTATAAGTCTGTGAGGTCAACAAATACAAACTCCAACATCGAGGAATATGTGTGATGAATTATGCGGATGGGGATTTACCATTTTCATAATTGGACTTCTAATGGGCATGATTTTTATTTACATGCTGAAAGGAGTAACAAGAGTATGTTAGTTAGATAGTCAACGAAAGTACTAATTTTATGTATACGATTGGTTCCTTTTTCTTTCTAAAATATGTATTGAATGATATAAATTCATATAAAATCTATTATAGGTCTATTTATATGTGAAACAAATTTCTTTTATGTTCCACTTCAGTATTTAGTCAACTTTTTCTAAATATTGCCAGCTTCGGGTGAGCCACAGGGTTCTATTCTTGGCCCTCTTCTATTCTTTATATACAGGGTAAGTCGTACTAAATATTGAAGGACGTTATCTTTCAGGTCATTTCTGATGAACTTGGTCCTATAATATGTTTCGCCGTTATTGAGATATTGAGTTTTGAAGTTTTGTTTGGAAACCCCTCCTGTTTTGTGTTTTTTCGGTTTTTTCCAACATGAGAGCATCTAAGGTCTGTTTTTTATGTATTCAGAAGGGAGGATTCCAATTAGATGTTAGAATTGAAGAACTTTCACCGAATGTTTTCAATTTTAAGCGTTTTTCTCAGAAAAAAATGTATGGAAGTTATTCTGCAGATGCGTTTAAAAATATCTCCGTTTCCTCAGCTTTCAATTTCAAACAAGGTATAACACTTGCTATTAAACACGCAAAAATTTACCCAATCACAGTAAAGGTAGAGAATACATTTTTAATAAGAGGTAGAAGAAACTAAAGGCAATATTCATAATCAAGGAGAGGGTGAGTGTGAGTGTCAGATCGTACTTGAATTGCTGTAGCTGTTTCATAAATACTCAGTGAGTAGAGCGCGATTTTTGCCAGCCTCAACTTGAGGGGAGGCGCTAGCACCCATGAAATGAGTAAGCTTTATGAAACGGCTACAGCCGCTCAAGGGCGATCGGTCACTCACACTCACCCTTAGGGATGACTATGAATACGTCCCTAATATACGTAACTGAAACAAAAATAATGAGAACAATATTTTTATAACTATCGTTCTACATGACCGCAGCCATTTCTCACACAAGTTCTCATTTATTTCCTTAAATTACATTTAGCGACAGAAGTATGCAGGCTCCGCCTCATTTCCTCAGCTGCATAAATAATCCTCTGTCCCAGAATATCGATATTTGCAATCGGCCATGTTATGGGTCCGCTTCTTCCAATGAATTTTTTGAGTAATTCTCGTCCAACCATGCTCGAACATTCTGTATCCAAATCCAAATTATCGGACAGGAAGTATGGCATGTAATTTGTTATAATGGTCATCCGCACGTTCAGACTGAATCTCCTTTATGACCGCCCCTTCCAATCCAAAATTGAACAAAGAAAGCGGTCACAAAGGAGATTCTGTCTGAACGTGTTGGTGGCCATCATAACAAATTACATGCTATACTTCCTGTCCAATAATTTGGAATTGGATACAAAATGTTCGAGCATGGTTGGACGAGAATTACTCAAATAAATTTATTGGAAGAAACGAACCCATAACATGGCCGGCGAGGAGACCTGATTTAACTCCGATGGATTTTTATGTATGGAGTCCATATGAAAAACTTAGAATACGACCAAATGACACCGATTGCAAATATATATTCTGGGACAAAGGATTATTGATGCAGTTGAGGAAAAGAGAAGGAGCCTGCAAACTTCTGTCGGTCAATGTAATTTAGGGAAATAAATGAGATCTTGTGTGAAAAATGGCGGCGGTCATGTCGAACAAGAGATATAAAAATATTGCTCTCGTTATTTTTGTTTCAGTTACGTTTATTTTCCCATTTTCTTTTACCTTTATACCCTCAACTACCTGAAATTGGGTCAATTTTTTTTGTTATACCTACCTTGGAAAGCTGAGAAAACGGAGATATTCTTAAAAGCATCTGCAGAATATTTTCAATACATTTTTTTCTGAGAAAAACGCTTCACAGTTGAAAACATTCGGTGAAAATTCTTCAATTCGAACATTCGTCGAGCTTTCTTTTTTAACTGTTTGTGGAAGGTTCAGTTATTGTTGATCATTTTTATTCATTGGCATCCCCTCTTACCGAAAAAATCAAAAAACTGACTTTAGGAGCTCTAATTTTTGGAATAAAAACAAAAAACACAAAAAAGGAGGAATTTCCAAAAAAATCTGAATAACGATGAAATTTCGGATAACAAATTCATCAGAAATCACCTGAGGAAAGTAACGTCGTTCAATATTCAGTATGACTTACCCTGTAACTCTGTATAATATAGCAGATACGTATCGAGTAATCAGATATGTACAGTATAACTTCAATAGTCCTGGCAGATATCGTTCTGGTACCTGCCCGGATTATTGAGGCATTCGGATTACTGGAGTGATTTTAGTTTATGAAATAGAACAAATAATAAATTATCAAAAAAAGTTTTATTGATCGACAGTCACAAGAAAAAAATTGGCATGAAATGAAACAAAAATAGTCAAAAGTCCTAACTTCATACATATACAGGATGCTTCAGAATAATGTTCCGTAACTTCGGGATCTTAATCCACAGATGATTTTATGATATAAAGGTTCTATGGACTATGGGTCTGAGACCCATATAAATTTGGTGAAAAATGATACGCTAATGCTTTTTCCACCTTTGAAAACATTTTCGTAAACGGTCATTGCGTCCGGCACGAGTTACAATTCTGTCCGGAATGGTCTACCGCTGCACCTTCGCATCTTCCCATGGGAACTGCTGACGCGTCACTTCCAGGAGATGACTACGGTGCATCACACGAATAGATACAGGTCATTTGTATTGTATAGAGTTAGTCTTGACATAAAACCCATTTGTAACGTATCGTTTATTTTTGAATTAAATTGTCTTTTTAAAAATCTCGTTTTGAATCCTCAAAACATAATTGGCGCAGTCGACAGAGTTTTCGCAGTTTTTCATCGTGAATAAACGTTAGAGTCCACTCTATTAAGTGAAAATCGAACCTTATTAGTGAACTTTGGTGCAGTTTTTTCAACTACAATTGGTCCAGGTCCAACATCCATAGCGAAGAACAGAGACAGAGAATGCAATTAATAATTAATACATTAATTTTTGTTTATGTCAGACTCCTCTGATTCCTCATCCATCGATTCCTTGGTTGAAAACGATTGTGATTCAGGGCCAGATTCTTTTAATTTAAAAAACGAAAGTGAATAAGAAACCGATTTTTTGAGTTCATTCATAAATCTTTCATTAAATAATACAAACACAAAAATGCCAGCACCTCCAGCATTTGACGTTAAAAATTTAAACATTATCCCTGATTTTGATGGGAACCCAAATAAATTGCATAGATTCATTCAAGCTTCTGAAGCAATTTTACACCATTACTTTGATTTAGAAGATACTAATAATTTTCAAAATACCCTTCTGTTGAACTGAATTTTAAATAAGCTCCATGAGAGAGCAGAAGAAATCGTGGCTATACACGGAGCCACAAATGCATGGGACAATATTAAAAATGCACTTTTATTAAATTTTGGCGATCAAAGAGACGAAAATTGTCTCAATCAAGATTTAGTTAATTTAAGGCAAAATTTCAATGAAACTCCTCAAGAATTTCACGAAAAAATAATAACATTACTACCTAAACACTATTTGCAACTATATTGACTTAAAATGCGAAGCTGCTTTAAGGCCAAGTAAGAGAGAATTTTTTACTAAACAAGCATTGAAAACTTTTTTAGCGGGATTAAGAGAACCCTTAGGGCCAATAATTAGGGCAATGAGACCTGATTCTTTAGCTCAAGCTCTACAATTTATTATTGAGGAAGATAATATCAAACATTATCAAAAATCAAACGCAATCGCTAATAGAAGGAATACCAGTTTCCAAAACATTTCAAAAAATAATTATAATCATTCAATGAAATTTCAGAATAACAGTCAAAATTATGGTTTTTTAAATCAACAACCTACAACAAGTCAATTTCCTAGTTCCTATAAATCTTCAACGAAATCCGAATTAAGGAACCAAAATTTTTCACAAATTCGCAAGTCTTCGGTAGACCTCAACCTCAATTACAAAAACCAACACCAATGAGTATTTCACCAATTTTTCTCAAAAACCGACTCCGATGAGCATTTCCACCAATAATACCAATCCAAAATTAATAAAAAAATATGAATCGAAATTTTTACCCAAGAACAATTCAAGACCTAATTTTGTAAGCGAAGAACTATTCAACACAGAATATTGCGAGGAAGAATCTCCTCAAGATTTTCCACAAAACCATTAACTGCTTGTTTGAAGAAAGGCGCAAAAATTTAACATACCCCTCAGTTCATAAATTGTTTCGAATATTGTAAAAATTTACTTATAAATGAACCAATTCTTCAATACCCTGATTTTTCGAAAGAATTTATTCTAACAGCTGATGCTAGTAACTTCGCGATAAGTGCATTATCACAAGGTAAAATTGGAGATGATAAACCAATTTCCTACGCATCGAGAACACTCAATGATAGCGAACAAAATTACAGCACTATCAAAAAAGAACTTCTTGCAATCGTATGGGCAACAAAATATTTTCGTCCTTATATTTATGGTAGAAAATTCAAAATTGTTACCGATCACAGACCTTTACAATGGGTTATGTCTCCCAAAGAAGCTGGTAGTCGACTTCTTCGATGGAGATTGAAACTCCAAGAGTACGATTTCGAAATTATTTATAAAAAAGGAACTACCAATGCTAATGCTGATGCTCTTTCTCGAGTCGAAATTCATAATAAAGAACTTTTTGAATATATGGAAAAATTTAATGAATCACTTTCTAAACATAAATGATGATAATGAGTCTATTATGGTTAATGTAGACGAATCGGAAATTCGAAATCGTAATGAAAATGAAAACTTATCCTTTGAACATTTTTGGAACTTCAAAATTCAAACCAAATAAAAAACTACCCCAACATAAGGGAAGAAAAAGGCGACTTATTTTCAGCCCCCATAAATTATGCTTTAGCTCACTGTGTTTCGAAAGATTTTTACATGAATGATGGAATTGCACTTACAGTCAAACAAAGATTTGGTCAGATAAATAAGCTGAAATCTCAAAATAAAGACTTAGGCGAGGTAGCTTTCATCGAGAATAATAACCGGAAAATTTATTATCTAATTACGAAAGAACTCAGTTATCTCAAACCAGAATATGAAATCGTGTTTAATGCTCTTTTGAATCTCAGGACATTGTGCGAACAAAACGAGGAAAGATATCTAGCCCTTCCCAAAATTTCATGCGGTTTGGATCAATTAGATTGGATAAAAATTTTTGACATGATTAAATACATATTTGGAAATCGTAACATACAAATAATCGTATATTATTTATCAAAACAAAATTTTGAAATACCAGTGAATTCTGAACATATCTCAGATGGAAACACCGTACATTCGAACTATGAGAACCCGATACAAGAAATTCCTATATCCGAAAAAATTCTCAACATTTTTGATAATCAAGTAATTTTTGAATTTATACATCATTCTCCAGCTAAATTGAAGGTAGACAGAATTTTTCCAAACAAACAAAGAATTACCGTTCAAATTAGCACAAATAACTTGAATGAAGAAATAGTGGAATTTTTCAAAACATATATTTGTCCAAAAATCTTGTACGCATTATATTTTAAGCAAGAGAGATATTACCACGAAATTTGCGAAATATTTAGGAAAACCTTTGACCAATCAGCTTTCAAATTAGTTAAATGCAATAGTATTTTGGAAGATATCATTGATAAAGACCAGCAAACCATTATCATCCAATACATGCATGAAACAAAAACTAATCACAGAGGAATAACCGAGACAATTTCTAGAATTAGATAGACTTATTATTGGCCTAGTATTCAGAAGGACGTGACCGAATATATCAATAATTGCGAATTATGCCAAATTAATAAATACGATAGAGATCCACCTAAACAAAAATTAATGCTGACTCCTACTCCTGCAAAACCTTTCGAAATTATTCATATTGATACTTTTCATGCCCAAAATGAGAAGTTTCTCACAATTGTCGACGCATTTTCAAAGTATGCTCAGGGTTATCCCTTAATTTCATCAACAGGAATAGAAATTTTTAGATCACTCTTGATATTTATGACACACCATGGATCCCCATCAACTGTTGTAATGGACAACGGAACAGGGAACAGAATTCAAAAACGGTGTCGTAATCGAACTTTTGAAAGTTCACCAAATAACACCTCACTTCATAACAATCAATAACTCTCAATCGAACGGTTTAGTCGAACGATTTTATTCTACTTTAATAAAACACCTGCGTATAATTAAGAACCAAGATAAACAAACATTGAATATAGAAAATCTTATTCCATATGCAATTTTTGGGTACAATAATTCAATACATTCCTCCACTAAACAAAAACCGATTGATATCATTAATGGTCATCTAAATTCTCAAGACCCAATGAATATTGATTTAAATGAAAAAATTGTTAATACCTATATTGAAGAACATAGAGAAAAAACTGAAGAACTGTATAAACGATTTAATGAACAAATGATGAAAAGAAAAGAATCAATTACCAGTAAAATTAATGAAAATCGTCATGAACCTATTCCGTACAAATTTGATTCTTCAGCTTACCGAAAAATAAAATCAAATACCTAATAGAAATAAACTTTCCCCAAAATTTTCTAAAGAAAAAGTTATTAGAGAAGACAATATCAAAATTTTAACCGAGAATAAAATCTTACATAAGCAAAATCTAAAAAAACCTAAGGCTGAAAAAAAATATTTTACAGGATGCTTCTAGTGTTCCTAGCAGCAGCTCAGGAAATAACAATATCTAACCTCAAGGACGGACCAGGAATTCTTCCAATTCACCTAGGAAATGCAAAAGTCAGATCAAAATTTCACGATTTTGTTCATTTCTATGATTTGGCACCAATAAACGATGAATTAAAATACCTACGTAAAATATATCTGCAGGCTTCAGAAACAATACTCAATAAACCAAATAGTACTTTTCACATTGAATTAGAAAACCATGAAAAATATTATGGTCACCAATTAGATTTAGCTGAAGAAAAATTAAAAGGATTAATTCCCACTAAAAGATCGAAACGTGGTCTAATAAATGGTTTAGGTTATTAGAAGTATTTCAGGCAATCTAGATGCAAATGACGCTATTCAATACGAAACGGCCATAAGGCAACTACAAATGAATCAGAAGGATATTATGAATAACCTAAATAACGATATTTCTTTAACAGGAAACATTATAGAAAAATTCAATGAAACTGTAACAGTGCTTCAGCAAAATCAACAAACGATTGTTTCCCAATTTCATAAAGTGGCCGGAAATTTTACTAAATTATATTATAACTTTTATTAATATATGAGAGAGAAATATTATGAAACAAATCGGAACATCGATAAGCATTATAATGGAATTTATTAATGAACTCGAAACTGCCATTAGTTTTTCAAAATTGGAAACATTACATCATAGTGACCAACTAAAATACATATTTTAGTTGGGAAAATTTTATTACGCTATGATGTAATGTTTCCAATTTTGAAAAATTAATGGCAGTAATACCATAATAATTATGGTATTGATTTTCGTCTCAAAAGATTAAATTTTCTGAAGAATATTTTATTTATTTTTTGTTATTTAATTATGTAATTAATTCAGTTTCAGAAAAATATTCTTCAGAAAATTTAATCTTTTCAGACGAAAATATTATGATTTTTTTTTTTCTTAGGAACTTATAGGTTTTCACTCCCAGTCTCTGAAACATAAATAATTAAAAAATGTTTGATTAGGTGAAGTGCTCCTGCGAGAATTTTTGCACTATTTGTCAGGAGCAAATTGGCTTGAAAAAAATTTTGTGCTAACAGTAAAACTGAAAAATGAAACAAATTAAAAGGATATTGTAACGTTTCGGTGGCTATATCAGACACCTTCTTCGGACAAACTCTAAAATTCTTCAGAATTTGTGTTTTCTCATTTGTAATCTGATTGACATTGATAGTTGTCAATCTATAGAGATGTGATTTATTTGATTTTGAATTGCCTGATGTCACTTCCTTCCTCAATAAATCAATCCAAATACGATCTATTCCAACAGAACAATTTGCCAAATTATTCACTTCATCCAACAAAATAATGTAGATTCCTTAATTTTCCTTTTATAATTATCAGGTTCCGTCATGAGGATCTTTGTGTGGTTCCAGTTCATCATATGATCTCCGCTATTTGAACATATATGATCAGTAATTTGTGATCACAAGATCACAAATTGCTGATCATATATGTTCAAATAGCGGAGATCATATGATGAACTGGAACCACACAAAGATCCTCATGACGGAACCTGATAATTATAAAGCAAAAATTAAGGAATCTACATGTATTTTGTTGGATGAAGTGAATAATTTGGCAAATTGTTCTGTTGGAATAGATCGTATTTGGATTGATTTATTGAGGAAGGAAGTGACATCAGGCAATTTCAAAATCAAATAAATCAACATCTCTATAGATTGACAACTATCAATGTCAATCAGATTACAAATGAGAAAACACACAATTCTGAAGAATTTTAGAGTTTGTCCGAAGAAGGTGTCTGATATAGCCACCGAAACGTTACAATATCCTTTTAATTTGTTTCATTTTTCAGTTTTACTGTTAGGCAACAATTTTTTTCAAGACCAATTTGCTCCTGACAAATAAGTGCAAAGATTCTCGCAGGAGCACTTCACCTAATCAAACATTTTTTAATTATTTATGTTTCAGAGACTGGGAGTGAAAACCTATAAAGTTCCTAAGAAATGCAGAATCCTCCCAGAATATATTTCAATCGATATCTGAAAATATTATGAAACAAATCGGAACATCGATAAGCATTATAATGGAATTTATTAATGAACTCGCATCTACTTTTATTTGTTCATAATAATTATGGTATTACTGCCATTAGTTTTTCAAAATTGGGAAAATTTTATTACACTATGATGTAATGTTTCCAATTTTGAAAAACTAATGGCAGTAATACCATAATTATTATGAACAAATAAAAGTAGATGCATATTCTATAAATTCTAGAATAGTTTTCATTTTACATTTTCCAATCGTTCATTCGCAAACTTTTTCACATTACCACCTCTACTCAATCCCAACTGTTAATAATACCCCAGATAGCACAGAACATTCTGAGAATGTTATATCTAGCTTCTGAACGTTCCTACTTTAGAATATTCAAACAGAACGTTCTACGCATATTCGTAGAACCTCTTGAACGTTCGTAGTAGTGATGGGCAAAACCGAATTCTTTCAAAAATCGAAAACCGAATGAACGAATGAATTTGAGAATCGAATGATCATTCGAATGATTTTGCATTCGGTTTGAGGCGACACCTACAATAAAAACCAGGAACTATGTCGTTAAGGTTCAATATCTCAGCATTTGCCTGCTTTTTTTAGGAAAATGAACTCTATTGCCATTCATTCGGTCGAAATTTCGAATGAATCATTCGTTTTGCATTCGGTTTCGGGCGGCATCTACCTGAAATTGTAGTTACTATGTCCGTAAGGCTCAATATCTATGTCATTACGTGCTATTTCTTAGGAAGGTTTTCGAAATTGAGCTCTATTGGAATTCATTCGGTCTAAATTTCGAATGAATCATTCGTTTTGCATTCGGTTTCGGGCGGCATCTACCTGAAATTGTAGTTACTATGTCCGTAAGGCTCAATATCTATGTCATTACGTACGTGCTTTTCTTAGGAAGGTTTTCGAAATTGAGCTCTATTGGAATTCATTCGGTCTAAATTTCGAATGATCATTCGTTTTTCATTCGCTTTCGGGCGGCATCTACCTAAAATTTTAGTTACTATGTCCGTAAGGCTCAATATCTATGTCATTACGAGCTATTTCTTATGGAGGTTTTTGAAATTGAACTCTATTGGAATCATAGATAACATATAGATGCGCAACTCTCCGGCAAATTTTGGTTCCCTATTCAGCGCCATCTATCGGACGTCCACCAAATGAATACCTCATTTTCGCAGCGTCGCGTCGTGCGCCATCTGTTGGATTGTTTGTGAATATTCAGTAGCGTTTTGCGCCATCTGCTGGATTCTTTGGGAATGTACAGGGGTGGCGGGCTCATTTAAAATTGATATTTCCATAATGGACGAAAGTATAACATAAGCGTAAATCGAACGTAATTCCCAACATTAAAATATACGAATTACATAAACGATTTCACAATGCACAGTACAAAAATTACGTTTAAGTCAAGTACGTGTTGTGAAAAACACGTAAAAGCAATTTTTTTGTTGTGCACTAAAAAAACTTTCATGTAATCCGAATATTTCAATTTTGCAAATTACGTTCAGTTACACTCATGTTATGCTTACGTTCATTGTGAATTAGACATACGTTACAAGTTGGTAGCACACAATCGAAAACTCTGATATGAATTGCTACCATTTTGATAACTTGGAAATCTCAATTATATTCGCCTCCAAATTTTATATATTGTTCTTGTGAGGATGAGAAAGCAAACATAACAGTAATCTTCAAGTAAATGTAATGAATATTAATACATAGTTAATATCAATGATGATTCATATGCGTTTACAAGAGTGTATGTATGTGCACCTAAGTATAAATCTATATTCTTTTGATGAGACACAAAACTAGAATTACTGAATGCAAGAAACCTTATTGAACATTACCTACAGCAATATATTTCATAAAATATTTATTTATGAATTTTGTTTTCGTTAGTGAAATAACCTCTCCTTCCCTTCATTCTTTGATTTGTTACCTGTGATGAAAAGAAATTTCAAGACGTTCTGTTTATCTCCTCTGAATTCCGTAGGTATTTGGAATCTAGCAGGGCTACTTCGATTTTGAACAACATTATTTAAGTTGTATTTCCCTTTCCTTCCTGTGGAAATATTTTATTTGTTTCTTCGAGGGGATAGTTTGTCTTTTTCTCTTTGCATCATTTTAGCTTCAACACTCATCGGTTCAAAGTCTGAAAAATAATCACATTTTGATATAGCTATCTATCCAGGAAAAAATGAATATGATGCAGGAATATCCTAGATAAAATTGTATTCAAATTTCTAAATAAAAACAATACGAACCTTTTGTATTTCTGCTGGTACTAGGCAGCTCATCTGCAACCAAGGAAATTTTATCACATTACGTGTTGGCTATTGATGGCTAGGTACCTCTTCTTGAAGAATTGTAGGAATTTTCCCAATGAAATTGTTTCTACTCCGCTCTTCATTAGAACCTTGGGTATATCTACTGGGGGACCTGCCTATTCGTTTCCAATAACACTTTGGTTACTTTGTCTCTTGGAATCTAAACATTCAGTTCTGGCACCTTATCCATCGAATCTGTAATCAATAGGGAATATTGTAAAAATAAAGTTGTTGACGTGAAATTATTGATGATGGATCATTTATTAAAATATTATTTGGAAAATAAAATGGATATACATTCACTTGTTACATGACTTCAATGATATACTTACCATTTTTCATCTTTATTGTAGTATTTACGAACACAACAATATGTAGAAGGCATATTCAAGAATCAAAAAGTTGAAAATAAAATTCGAACTTAATCTTACGCCGCATAAAAAACTTGCGAACATGCGAAATCATACCTAGATCAACTAAGCACACCCGTCCTTGTTGATATATTTGACAGAGTGAAACCGCCACATTTATCAGTAAAGAAATCTGCCCCTCGAATCCCATTTCCCCATATTTATGTGGTGGACGCTCGTTAGGTGGCAGCACTTCTGTGCGAACCAACACCGTTGCATGAATGTTACACCCCCCTGATTGGAATTCATTCGGTCTGAATTTCGAATGAATCATTCGTTTTGCATTCGGTTTGGGGTGGCAAATAGCAGAAATATTAGATACTATAAATCAATAAGACCCAATATTTCTGCGTTTGCATGCTATTTCTTATGGAGGTTTTGGAAATTGAACTCTATTGGAATTCATTCGTCAGTTTTGGAGTGGCCCCCATTTTAAATTTACTTTTTTATTTTAGTTGACCCTTCCAAATAATATCGATTTCTTTGGACATAAAGGTCCTACTGATTTGAAAAAATATTTTTTGAAAGATGGTAGTATCACCTTTATTAAAGCGAAACAATATGAAAACATTCAACTTAGTGATGTCATAGGAAAGTTCTTAAAAAAATGTTAGTGAAAAAATGTAAGTACTGATTTTCCTAATAAATCCGCAATGGTACAAGAACTTGCACATTGAAGTTTAATTTTCTTCGATGAGCTAACTTAACATAAGAACTTATGCTTGAAACCATTAAATGAATTTTCAAAAGAGTTCAATTTCAAAAACCTCCATAAGAAATGCACACAAAGGCAGAAATAATGGGCCTTATTGATATATAGTATATAATATTTCTGCTAGATGCTACCCCAAACCGAATGATTCATTCGAAATTTTCAACGAATGAATTCCCATAGAGTTCAATTTCCAAAACCTCCATAAGAAATAGCAAGCAAACGCAGAAATATTGGGCCTTATTGATTTATAGTATCTAATATATTTCTGCTAGTTGACACCCCAAACCGAATGCAAAACGAATGATTCATTCGAAATTCAGACCGAATGAATTCCAATAGAGTTCAATTTCAAATACCCCCATAAGAAATAGCATGCAAAAGCAGAGAAATTGAGCCTTAATGGTATATAGTGTCTGATATTTCTGCTAGATGCCACCCCAAACCGAATGAAAAACGAATAATTAATTCGAAATTTAGACCGAATGAATTGCAATAGAGTTCAGTTTCAAAAACCTCCCTAAGAAATAGTACGTAATGACATAGATATTGAGCCGTAAGCCGCGTACACATCTGAGCAAAAGAGCCGAATGAGCATATCGCGCATCGCGCCGAATGAGCATTCAGATGTGGACGGACAAAACGCGCCGAACCGAATGAGCGTTTATGCGGGCAATTTTTCTTTCCGACGCACGAACAGAATGAGCAATATGAGCATGACGTGTTCGGTGCCGCACAACGGATGTGTCAGTTCAGTGCTTACGAACGTAAACGATGGAAAACTTGGGATGTGCTAGTGCCTCTTTCATAGTTCTGCACGAGTTGCTAAAGAAAAAGAGACGACGGCGAACTAGATGGTCTTCACAGTTATATCTACTGAGAAGTCGAGACCGTAGCCTCAACAGCACTTTTTTATTACACGACATTCAAAGTGAGGGCGACGGCAGGCGATTCAAAAATTTTACAAGAATATCAGAAGCAGATTTTTCATTTCTCCTGAATGAGATTAAAGACAAGATATCCAGACGAGATAGTTCGAATGGCAATCCCTGCGGAAGAACGTTTAGCGCTAACACTTCGGTTCCTTGCAAGTGGCGATTCATTAACAAGTCTCCAGTATATGTGGAAAATATCCAAACAATTGATATCCAGAATTGTTCCCAATTGCAGAATTTTTTTTGTGATTGTTACAAGACCACAGAAGCGAAAGCTCGAAAAAATTTATTGGCTTCTGGTGCTGCATTCCAGTCACGGGGGTGAGTTGCTCTGAGCAGCTCAGAGTTGCACCCGGACTGTTGTCTGTGTTTCAAAACAAAGGAATCCTTTGTTTTGGACCACAGATAATAGTCCCGGGGCGACTCACCCCCGTGAGTGGAAAGCAGCATGGGTGAGGATAGATATTCTGTGACAAGACGAAAATTATGAATATACAGTGCATCCTCGAGTGCATCCCATTTTGGGAGAGACAGCCAGGTTTCTAGCTTGTTATTTAAGATAGAGACTTGGGATTTTCACGTTCCTGTCCTACATTCTTGTGAAACTGAAGTTGGTCTGATCAGATTTTGCTTAACTGTTTCCGTTGATGAGATACAAGGCGATTTTGGAAATTTATACTTTTCGCAACCCTCCTTTATCTCCGAAGTTATTAGAAATAATGCTGAGCTAAAAACATTCTGATGCAGAATTCTGCGTAGAATACAGTGAGGAACTCAACTTTTTTTTCGTGGTATGGTTTTGAAGATACGACCAGGCTGTCTCACCCAAAATGGGATGCGCTATACGTTATTTTTGAACGCCATGTTCATCATATTTAAAAACGATTAATAAATGTTGCTACCTCATATCGCACATTATATTTCAATACATTTCTATGTGAGTAATACAATTATTCAAATACGCCAACGAGGTGGAAAACGAGGTCAGAAAACTGATGGCTTTGAAGAATAAGTTAGATTAATCTAAAAAAAGACATTCCAAAAATGAACGAATGAAGTATGAAAAATAATATTGTACAAAAAATATAATTATAAAACAACAGAAACATAAATATCAAAGTAGACTACAAAACAAATGAAAACAATACATAATAAATCTGTATCATAAAATCTATTTTTACTATCCTAACTGAATAACATAACAGTCTCCTTCTGAATTTTGATTGTTTAGAAATAATTTCTAAACTATGGTTCATACACTACACAATGCCACTGCAGTACTTTCATACGCGTTATTATTATTATTATTTCTATTTTTTGTATATATGGAACTCCCATACTCATAATCTAGAAGAATACTAACTGATAGTAACTTCAATAATTATTCATTTATAAATAATGAAAGCGGAGAATAATATTAATCGATATAAAATCAACCAATATTAAACCCACACTTCGGAACTAATCCCGTCAACGAACAAAGAACATGCACAGTGGTAATATCAAACAGAGCATCCATAGATAGCTATTTCGCCCTATTTGGGGCTCATCAGTATGGAGGAGCTCCGTTTGAAAGGCATTCTAGGTTCCCTTACTTGAAGAAATGTTGCCCAGTTCTGAGAAAACAGAAACAAGACGCCATCTCTTGGGATCCTTACGAACACCTACCTCCAATGCATGAACGTTGAACGAAGTCGCGAGATGTTTATCCGTTTTTCATACGAACTGGTGGCAGTCCAACTTTGTGGATTTTTACCTTCAGTCGATGAAGTGGAAACGCTCTATGGATGCTCTGTTTGATATTACCACTGTGCATGTTCTTTGTTCGTTGACGGGATTAGTTCCGAAGTGTGGGTTTAATATTGGTTGATTTTATATCGATTAATATTATTCTCCGCTTTCATTATTTATATATGCCTGCGTTACTGTTAAACGCATGAATTTTCATTCATTATTATTATCACCACGTCTGGTTTACGACGAAGAAACGAGCGTTTCCACTTCATCGACTGAAGGTAAAAATCCACAAAGTTGGACTGCCACCAGTTCGTATGAAAAACGGATAAAAATCTCGCGACTTCGTTCAACGTTCATGCATTGGAGGTAGGTGTTCGTAAGGATCCCAAGAGATGGCGTCTTGTTTCTGTTTTCTCAGAACTGGGCAACATTTCTTCAAGTAAGGGAACCTAGAATGCCTTTCAAACGGAGCTCCTCCATACTGATGAGCCCCAAATAGGGCGAAATAGCTATCTATGGATGCTCTGTTTGATATTACCACTGTGCATGTTCTTTGTTCGTTGACGGGATTAGTTCCGAAGTGTGGGTTTAATATTGGTTGATTTTATATCGATTAATATTATTCTCCGCTTTCATTATTTATATTATGCCTGCGTTACTGTTAAACGCATGAATTTTCATTCATTATTATTCATTTATATATTGCGTCGAGAAAACATCGGAAAACATTCTCTCGTAGGTACCGAAGTAGAAACCAACTGTTTGGAGTAGTGGAGTAGAAAGTAATCAAAAGGATCTACTCCATTCGGAGTAACTGTGACAACCCGTCTACACTGAGCACGAATTTCCTTTGATGGACCGACAAATTTCGGATCGGCTCCGCGCAACATGAGCGCGCTCATGCTGTGCGTTTTGACCGTCCACATCTGAATGCTCATTCTGCGCGATGTGCTCATTCGGCTGTTTTGCTCAGATGTGTACGCGGCTTTTACCCGTCCACACTGAGCACGAATTTTTTTTGATGGATCGACAAATTGCGGATCGGCTCCGCGCAACATGAGCGCGCTCATGCTGTGCGTTTTGACCGTCCACATCTGAATGCTCATTCTGCGCGATGTGCTCATTCGGCTGTTTTGCTCAGATGTGTACGCGGCTTCGGACATAGTAACTAAAATTTCAGGTAGATGCCGCCCGAAACCGAATGCAAAACGAATGATTCATTCGAAATTTAGACCGAATGAATTCCAATAGAGCTCAATTTCGAAAACCTCCCTAGGAAATAGCACGTAATGACATAGATATTGAGCCTTACGAACATAGTAACTACAATTTCAGGTAGATGCCGCCCGAAACCGAATGCAAAACGAATGATTCATTCGAAATTTGACCGAATGAATGGCAATAGAGTTCATTTTCCTAAAAAAAAGCAGGCTAATGCTGATATTGAACCTTAACGACATAGTTCTGATTTTTATGATAGGTGTCGCTCCAAACCGAATGCAAAATCATTCGAATTGCTGAAATATTGCATTCGAATGCAACGAATACTTTCAAGAATCGAATGCTGCATTCGATTTTGCATTCGAATGGCCCATCACTAAAACCACTTTTTACAAGGGTATGCCCGGTCTATCGGGATATAGTAGACGCGTTCGGCAATTACATCCCAGATCGGACGGATTTTTTGTCACGTGACTGCAGATATGTCTGACAAATCTGGAATTGTCGAACGATCTAGAGCTAAAAGATTGACAACTGACAAATCGACGTCTTAAGATTGTTTTGGTTTTTGTTTACAACTACAAACCACATTTTCCAAGCTTTTCCAGGACGGTTTGAAATGAAAAAATCATTTTGCAGATGTTAGTTATTGATATTTAATGTATTTATCTATAATTATTGTGCTATCAAATTCGAATTCCAGATCTGTTGTGATAGAAAATAAAATTATTTCGAAAGAGAGAAATTCACAGTTTGTAAACTGAATTTGATTGAAATGTCAGGATTTCAAGAAGATCTAGGGATAGCATTATAACAGAACATAATAAAACATACTTTTAACAAAATAAGTTATTTTTATTGCAATTTTGTCACAATCTTACATAGGAACTACAAGTTTCCTAATACATATGTATTTCAAAACAATTTGAAAATTACATCACTTCTTCATTCTTCAATCTATTTCGTATACACTTATTTTACATTCGGTTCCGGTGCTATTTCTGACATTTTTGTAAATGTAAAGCACAATTCACACAAAGATAAACCAAGACATTATGGACACATAGTCTTTTTTGAGAATATAAGTCTTTCCAATCAATCTCACTCAATAAGTACAACCAAGGGCGTAGCCAGGAATTAATTTCGGGGGGGGGTTTTGACATTTTGGCAATTGACTTTGTAGGTGCTGGGAATTGTGAGGGTCGCTTTCTATAGCAAGTATTTGTTGTTTTTAAGAATTCAATAATTCTTTTCCTACTTCGGAAACAATATTCAACATTGATATTCCTGGTTAGGTTAGGTAAACCTATTTTTCACCTATGCTTCAGAATTTAATTTTTATTCACTCAAACAAAAATTTAAAAAACAATATTTATTTCCCAAACAATACTTACAGGATGAATCAATATGAAATTAGTGTTGATGTGTGCTTTCATTGAAACTAAATTAGATTTTTAATATTTTACTCCAAAATAGTGCCAACAACATAATATGAATAGGTTTTAAAAATGAAACAGTGAGAAAACACAAACAATATTTTTTATGGTGAATTCCTCCAGTTAAAGTCTATCCGTCTATTTTTTTCTATAGCGAATTGGTCAACCACTTCATTTTCATCAATTTTCACACAATAATGAAAATTCATAAGCGCCAACCCATTCAATCTAGTTTCGCTAGAAGAATTATTGCGCAGGTAATTTTTAATTCTCCTCAAGCTGGAAAAACTTCTTTCTGGAGTAGCAGTAGATACTGGAATCGTAGCTAAAATTTGTAGTAGGATGTAGATGTTCGAATACATATTCTGATTGCACTCATCTAAGTATTCTAATGCCGATTTTGAAATGTAGTTCATTAACATTTTCCATATTTCAAATTCTGCTTTAATTACGTTTTTATTTTTTTCTGGGAGTAGTGAAGAATACATCGATAATGCGTCTTCTGATTCATATTCTCTGTTAAAATTCTGGGGTAGCAGACCAGATACGGCTGATATTATTTTACAAATGAATTCTTCCATAGTATGTTCTCTCGAAATCAAGAAGTGTAAAATAAAATAAAACACACTATTATTGTTTATTAAAATCTTCGGCTATCGATTTCGGAAATTATTCCATCATCAGGCCAGCTGAAAGTATACAAATGTAAAACATGTATTTACATTTGTATACTTTCAGCTGGCCTGATGATGGAATAATTTCCGAAATCGATAGCCGAAGATTTTAATAAACAATAATAGTGTGTTTTATTTTATTTTACACTTCTTGACGGCTGATATTAATTTTTCGGTGTTTAGAAAATCTATCAGTTAATTGTTCGATGGTATGTTCTAGAAATGGAATGAAGAAATTAATTTTAAAATACGTTGTTGTATCTAAGGCTGGAGAATTTTACCGGTTCTTCTGCCTGCTGACGTGGCATATGTAATGTACCGTTTGCTTCTAGTAAACACTTGGTTTCGTCATAAAGCAGTTCAAACTCATCATCCACCTTATTTCTCAAAACTTTAATATCATCCATATTGCTGATATGAATTGATCATTTTAACTAGATTTTCGGAGATAAGTTGGTTTAAGTGCAAATGAAAGATTATTTTTGCAACAAAAAATAACTCTGAAACATTTCGGGGGGGGTTTGAACCCCCAAAACCCCCCCCCCTGGCTACGCCCTTGAGTACAACCACTGTGATGTATTTTTCACACTTTGACCGAACGTATAATCTTCGAGTAAATTCATCCTCACTAACGCAGATTTTGTATATTTTTTGTTGCTCTTCTTTTCGCAAATCCATTTCAAAATCGGCCAGCAATAAATACAGAACATACAGCAATCCAATAGTTAGAATCCGTAGCGAAGAAATCAAAACTAGGTACTAATAAGTAGATTATCTTGTTGTTGTTGTTTATAACACAAGTAACACCTAACCTCACATTAACAGATTAATCTTTCTCCTCCGTCTCTCGAGGCCGAGCAAAAAGATTTCATCCGGACGGTCCAGATGTCAATTACCGAACGAAACAGATTTACCTCCCCTACATCCAGTCGCAATTACCGAACGATTCAGAGCAATCCGACACGTCCGATGTAATTGCCGAACGCAGTGAGTCTAAGTATTAGACCAAGAGATCCCAGTATTCAAAATTTTAATCGGAATAATTTAAAACGAGTGAGAATGAATATGCAGTTCTCTATGAATGAAGAATCTATCTCGGAAACGTCTGAATCAACTGCTGAGGTGAGAAATAACATTTCTAAAAACTTATCTCACAACTAATTTTGAATAGGTACAAAAAAACTCACTCGAACAAGACAGACTCCAAATATTTCTTCGAGTTAAACCAAGTGTAGGAAATATAAGAGATGTTATTATACATGAGAATGAATTTGTTTATAAAACTTCTGAACAAGATGTGAGGAATCCCAAAAGCAAAGAAACAATCCACAAAAAAATTGTTTTCAATGATATATACCGAGGAGCTTCCAAGCAAATAAATATATTTGAAGACATAGTGAAAGTTAAAGTATTCGAATTCATTAATGGAAAGGATACATCGTTATTCACATATGGTACAACAGGATCAGGTCAGAATGTTTAATAGTCATAATAAAATTAATTTATTTTATAGTCATGTTTCTGGAAGTATCTAGGTATAGATAGTATCTGAGAATACACTAATATTATGTTACCGCTGTCTTAGGCCATTCAAAAGTTCAGTTATTCTCTGTTACATGGTTACTTGCAGAAACATGACTTATATATTTTTTCATGGCTATCATAGAAATCTAAAGGTGTAATCTTAAATATTTCTGTATAAACTGCCCAAAGATGGTTGCTAATTGATGTACACATATGATTAAAATTTTTTAATTTGGAAGTTTTCATCAGTAATCTACTTAACTTCCATTATATTAAGTATTGGTTCGAAGTCTCATTTGTTCATATCAGCAAATGTTCCTAATGAATTACATCACCAAGGTAATCATTCAAAGTAAACGGTTGTCCCAAAAAAAACACTTCTTACGAAAACAGAATGTTCTCTATCTGCTGTAAAAAATCGATGTTATGAAAGCGAGACAGAGAGAGAGAATATATTTATTCCATAGCAAACGGCTAACTACTCGCGTCTTTCTGTCAGTGTGTTATAAACTTTGTTTACATATTTTTGTATTTTAAGAATAATTAAATTAATATTTTCGGAATTATAAGAAGTATTTGAAAAAAGGTATCTTAATGTATTATGCTTCTGCAAGGTCCTTTATTGCATCTATTAGGAGCTTAGTTGGGTATTTTCTTTTGTATTGGTCGTGGTTGTGTTCTTGTATGACAATTTGTTGGTTGATTTGTAGACTTTTTGGGTTGTTTGTAAACTTCTTCCCTAATGTTTGGAATCTGTTTAGTATTGGCTCTATCTTCATCTTTTGGTAGAGTAGGTCATTGAGTCGGTTTTCCAGATGACATTTTCTTAGGCTACTGCGTGCTGCCATTTCAATATTTTTCAGGGTGGGTTTTCTAGAGTTGTTATATAGTAGATATCCATACTTTAACATGGGTCTGCATAAAGTTTTGTAAATTTTTGAGGCTGTTTCGATGTTTATGCCACGGTTTTTGTATGTAAGGGACCTAAAGTGTTTTGATCTTTTTTTCTTGTAGGAGTGTTGCTTGAAGTTGATTTTATTGTCTACTATAATTCCCTGATACTTGGTGTATTGTTCTGGTTTTATGTTCTGTTGAAGCATGTTAATCGATGGTGATGTAGTCAACAGTTTATGACCTAATATAACAAGTTTGGATTTCTCAAGGTTTGTCAGGAATTCCCACCGTCGCATCCATGTCACTTTTTTATCACAGAGGTCTTGTAGTCTTTGCAGAGTTCCTGTCAAGTCCTTGTTGTGTGTGATGATACTATAGATGATATATAGAATATAACGAAATGAAAATTCATAATTCATGCATTTAAGAGTAATGCAGGTAATATAATATTTATATGTTTGAGAATATAACTCTTTTGATCCCTTATTGTTTAAAGTCGTATACATAGATATTGTACAGTAGAGGCGACAGTGGGGAGCCATGCGGTACGCCTTGTTGAGGAGTAAATGGTGCCTAGAGATTGTTGTGTTGTTGCCTGTTGCCCATTATTTTTCGGATAATTCATTTCACTAGGCAATAAAATACGCAAGAATACAACTGAAGAGAATGAATGGATCAATTAGAAGTAAATGGAGTATTTCTAATATTCAAAGAAGATTGATGATTACTAGAAAGACTAGACCTACTGCAATTGTGTGAAAAAATACTATTTTCACTGAAGTCTATAAAAAGACAAAATCATTTTATCTGTCAAAAATGCAGTTTTTAATTTTTCGAAAATGTATTGATATAAATGCCATCAGATAAAATTTTGTATGTAATACGAATCATAAACAATCATTATGGCACACGCCGTGTTATCGGACTCGGCTACGCCTCGCCCGATAACATTCACGACTTGTACCATAATGATCGTCTTTATGATCCTTATTACATAAATAACTATTATGTCTTAACAATATAAGAAATAAATTCTGAGTCAGCAAATAAAGAGGCTCCCTAATTGTAGTAGGAGAAATCTCAGAGTGTACACGCAGAGAGTGAATATATATATATATTCTAAAATTTTAGTGAAACAGGCCAACAGCTTTGTAGAAATTTTCTCTGAAATGGTTGATGAATTAGTCAATAAAATGTTCCATTGAAACACACCATTCTAAGGAACCCAGGCAATCTGGTATGTAATCCCGATACAGATAAGGAAGTCATATTTACTATAACCTTGAAAATAATCTCAAATCAATCGTGAGAGGCTTCATGATGAGCAGGCATCTGACCGCCCTACCATTGAGCCCAAACATTCAATTGTGGTTCACTCTTAGTTTATACTTTTTAACCCTTAGAGATAGAGAAAAATGAGTGGCGCATTACGATTATCTTTTTTTCAAGAAACTCATTTTGCCGTCAACCGCAATGCTCTATCGTCTTTTGTTTTCGAATTATAAGCCAAAATTGATATTTGGACAATTTCAATTTTGGTCATTATCTCCGTTCCTGTCTGTGCTATAAACTTGAAACAAAACCATTAAACAGACACTTTTTTGATTGGAACCCTGCAGCTTAATCTAATTTTTGGTGAGGGGTTTCCTTCTTGATTTATTACATGAAAATTCGTTTATCTCATGGAAACAATAATTTATTTTTACCAAAAAATAATCACCATTTTTTCCTCGTTTCAAAAGTATATAACATGTCATATATCGCTCATAGGTCAGTGGTGACGCTTAAGGGGGCAAGGGTTGGCCTGGGCCTCCCCTAAAACTTTTTGGCCTATACTCAACAAAATTGTTCGAATTCATTAATTACACCTCCACTGAAAATTCTGGGCTTGCCTTCCCCCCCCACTAGCGTCGCCACTGACCTAAGAGCGATATATGACATGTTATGTATTTTTGAAACGAAAAAAAACGGTAATTACTTTTACGTAAAAATAAATTATTGTTTCCATAAGAAAAACAAATTTTCATGTTATAAATTAGGAAGGAAATCCCTCACCAAAAATTAGATTAAGCCACTGGATTCCAATCAAAAAAGTGTCTGTATAATGTTTTTGTTTCAAGTTGATAGCATAAAAGGAACGGAGACAATTACCAAAAGTTGAAATTGCCCAAATGTCAATTTTGGTTTATAACTCGAAAACAAAAGAAGATAGATCAATGAGGTTGACGGCATAATAAGTTGCTCGAAAAAAGATCACTACAACATGCTATTCAATTTTCTCTATCTCGTACGGTTAAAAAGTTGTAGTTCAGGGATCACCAATTCTAAGTGTGTGAATGGGCCATATGAGTATGAGTATTATGGTTTTCGAGACCTCTTATTTTTTCAATATTTTCAAAAGTAATAATTCAACCATTAGAGGCCGGATTATATTCATTTGCATATTTGCGACATCTTCAGCGGTATTTGCATATTTTTGCTAAGATCCAGTTATGATGCATATTTTCGGTATACATATTTTCTTCCCTGCGTTCCGAAATGCTATGAAAGTGATCAGGGCCGTATCTAGTAGCCTATTCGTTTTGAGATATTTCGTGCTCCTGAGTAACTCAAAAGCTCGAGATACGGCTTGCCATTGGCTGCGCACAAGTACTGGAACAGCTCAGGAGCACGAAACTCCACAAAACGAATACCGTATATGGTGTGGCCAAGTGGCCCCCGCCACAGGCGCAAGGTCCGCAGGGGCGCCAAAAAATATCAAATGAAAAAAAAATTGAGCGCCAAAAAAATTCAAAGAATAAAATATAGAAGCGCCAACCAAATATTGGGGTAACATGTCACATGTCACGGTTTTCATGTATATGCCAAAGTCGGTGGGTGCTACTGTTCCTTCAAAAGAAAGGGGAAGGTAGACCGTTGACTGGAACAGTGGATGGTCGCACTTAGGGGGCGCCTCTGAGGTGACTGGAAACGGTGAATAAAAGAACGAAGAATAGAGTGAAGAGAATAAGTGTAACTGCAAAGTTAAACGAAATCGAATCATTTATCAAAACTTATTTATTATGGTGGCCATATACGCTACGAGAAATCGTTATGGGGCCCACTCACTAGGAAGGAAGAATGCGCAGTTAAGTCTCTGCATGTTTGCTGTAACGCAAACGTGTGCATTCATATTGCCCACACACATACACTTTTGCGTGTTGGTTTGGATGTGCGACAAGCGTGAGATGACGTCGAAAAAAGATCCGATGTTAATGGCAGTGGCGTGTGTTGTTATTTAGGAAAAAATTTCTAAGGTATAAATATCGAACCCGACACTGTGTTGCTAAACATATGAAACGTGCAGAGACTTGTTGCCCATACACGGTCGTTTTTGGTCATTCTTCCACGTACGGGGAAGAATGCACACGCCACACGACGGAGATGAATGCGCATTCCAAATTTACGCCATACACACACACTTTTAACTGTACCACGTACAACGCGCATTCAAGTCTTCGCGCTTCCCTCTTAGTGAGTGGGCCCTTTTACGATCAGACTGTACAGTTCGAACGGTGCCGATAAATTGCTACATGTATGTGATAAAACTGTGCAGTTTCGCACGATTTGTTGAGACTGTACAGTCGAACGGAACAATACCAAAATTTCAATTGATTTATCGGAATCGGACGAACAGTGCCGACTGATCGAAACGTGTATGCGCTCGTGTTTCCGTTTTCGTGATCAGTTTGGTCGATTTTGGTAGATGTAAGTACATATCGTGATCCATTCTCAGAAAATTATGCCAGTCTTTTGGAAACAGCTTTAATTCCGCCAACAAATTCACATGAGAATGAACTCTTCTTTTCATTAGCCATTCTTTACACCACATGCTACGTTTTTACCGCTTCACTTTTTGTTCCTTCAGGGCGAATATTAATCCAATAATTGCTAAACCGTCGTCCGTCGACGCCATCACTACACGTATGCGGAGTGCCGCTTCTTGTACCGTCTGATGGCAACGATTTCTCGTAGCGTGTATAGCTTGTATGCCAGCTACGATAAACTGCACCGTTCGAACTGTACAGTCTGATCGTAACGATTTCTCGTAGCGTATATGGCCACCATTACTCTATTGAAGCTTAGGTTTCTGCGGAAGTGAGGAGGAATGATAGCATAGTAGATATTTCAAAATTTTTTCGGAAAAATTGATTTCGGTTTTTTGTTTTATGAGTCTTTCTGAGGAGTAGTTGGAAATCTGAAACCAATTTAATTAAAACAAAAAGTTGATATAAAGTGTTGGTTGTTGATTGAGTATTAAATTATTTATTTTTCACTTGTACATTATATGTTTATTTTACCTTAGAAACGGTTGCTATAAATACACTCATTATGCCCGTGGGCATTTTAGCGGGCATTATGGATCATAACGCCCGCTCTGAACCACCTTGACAGATGTCACGTACTTCCTTCTATAATTTAACTCAATTTTTTAATTCAATCGTTCCTGGAACAAATATACTTATTAATAAACGTTCTCAAACTATTCAAAAAGGATATTCGTACCTTGTTTTATTCGTATCTATTTATTTTCCTTCTCAAAATTGCAAATATTCTAGGGCATATTTGTCCTGTGAACTCGCTTGGGAAATGTCACTTACTCCGATCTTATTCCATTCATCCCATCAAATTCATCGTTCCTGAAACAAATATTTTTGGTAATAAACGTTATAAAAGGATTGAAAAAGGATATTCATACCTTGTTTCATTTGAATCTGGCCTATTTCGTTCACAATGAACAAATATTCTCAAGCACTTCCCACACGTAAACACACATGACAGAGATCTGACAGTTCTCATTAATTTTCCGATGAGAATGACATCGAAAAATGATGCAATTTAAGAAATGTCAGAAATTCAACATTTTCTTTCGTTTTTTTCGATATCTTGATATATTCGTGAAAAATAAAATCTTGTATGCACCACGAGCGTTATTAGATCCTAACGCCCATCGGGCAACATTCATCCCTCGGGCCGAATGTTTCCCTCCGGGCGTTAGGATCCATATAACGCACTTGGTACATAAATAACTATTTTTGAGTTCCTAAAAGTCATCATTCAATTTTGCATATTTCGTGCAAATTTTGCATATAACAACGTTTTTATGTTGTATATTGCATATTTTTTTTACAATGAAGTTTCCACGGAATAAGTGGACATGTGAACAAATAAAAAAATATAACTGATATTTTAATATAGATGAGCAAAGTGAAAACGAATGTATAATCAAAAGCAATCTGTCTCAAAGTTGGTCTCACTAAAGTCTAAAACTTCATTTTACTGATTTTTCAATATCTACGAAATCACAAATCCAATCAATATTCAAATTGATATTAAGATTTAAAACAATTGCGCGCATTTTTGGGCTTAATTTCGCCAGTACTGCTAGCCTAAACCTAAATACACATATCCTTTGAACGGAAGGAGCTAAACACTTGAAAGTTTTCAGGCTAAGTTCGGAATCTGAATGTCAAATCTGACTTCGGCAAAAATTTTCGAAGATATTCCTAAAATGTTTCTCTTATGTTTCTCAATATTTTTAAAACTACCCATCCGGTCGATTGAAAATTCAGTATTTAGGTTACGTGGTGATGCGCGACTGACTGCAAAATTCCATGGAAATCATTTATATAGTATTCGTTTTGAGATATTTCGTGCTCCTGAGCTGTTTCAGTGCTTGTGCGCAACCAATGGCAAGCCAAATTTCGAGCTTTTGAGTTACTCAGGAGCACGAAATATCTCAAAACGAATAGGCTATTAGTTACACGATTCAAAACAAATAACCTTTTTTATTGTGTCTTTCGAAAGATAATTTAATTCTGAATGTTTTTTCTGAATGCCATTTTTTTCTGTATTGTGACAGTATGCCTTAATTTCGAGACATAGGTATGATTGTGTTTCTTGAAATCGAAGAAACTTTGTGGCAAACTATTTCTCAATCATTATATTCATCAAATATTATATATTATAACAATAAAGAATTTTTAATAATAAATGCAACATGTGAAATCATTATGTTCTATATAGCGGCCATTATGATCCATATATATAGTCCGTTCACGAAAGGTTGAGCCGTCGGTTGGCCATGACAATTTGGCATATTTCACTGTGTATATTAAAATGTTAGGTTATGTTTGTTATTTTCTTGTCATATTGATACGCAATGTTGTCAATATTACAAGAAAGATTATAAATCCCGGATTTCTTACAATGTCAATTCACATTTGAAAATTGACAAATTGATAACGCAATTCAGGCAGTTCTAAATATCGAACGACAGAAGATTGAAATTTTACGTTACAAATTCACAACCTGACTCGAATAAAAATATCATTGTTTGAAAAATGGAAACTAATGGTATATTAAATGAATTCGAGAATAATGTAAAACATGTTGTGGTTATGTTGGACCTTAATAATTGGGAATAAAAGAAGAAATCAAACCCAGATGAACGTTGACGACGTTTCAGGCTTAATCAATCCCACCATTTGGAGTATTCGAGAATTATCAGTCAATAGAAGTGCGAATGAACAGAATCAAGTCAATTGAAGAAAAAGTTCTGAAGCAAACATTATGTGTACAATGAAAACATTGTACCTATATATATATTTATGCTCAAACCGAATCAAGATATATCTAGAGTAATAAATGTGGATGCTTTGCTTGAAGTGCAACCCACATCTTCACAACATCTTCTAGAAAATCAGTTATCTAATTATTGTTGATAATGTGTAAATATGGACTTGAGAATATCCTATGGATGAGGAGCTTGAAAGGATTAATTTGTATTAATTTATCCTCCTGAACCCAAAGAGTTTTTCAATTTACACTTTATCGAGGATTTGATGAATTAACTCATCTATACAGTAATCATACCTGTAAATGCAAAAGTGCTTTGAGCTCAAAATAATGTTAAATTTCATATCTTCAATAGTTCAATAAAAATCATGTTCAATAATACCTGACAATAAAGTTTTTAACTAATATTAATTGAGTTGAACTAAAATCAATAGTTTACAATGAAGTAGGTACCTACCTAATGTTGAAAAATATTAAATTGAAGGTAACAATAAAAAAATTCAAAATAGGTCATATGCAACTGTTTATAATTGAAGAAGTTTTCGATTTACAATTTAACAAGTGTTCAGTTGATTTACTCAATATAGTTATGATGCTCTTAAATGAAGAAGAACTTTGAGTTGAATCCTTTATTATATCAACAATTATTTCTATCAATACTTATAAAATATTTCAAGTAACATTCGTATTCGTAACTTCAGGTAATAGAATTGCAATTGTAAAGAATTTATAACAGGAAATAAAAAACAACAGAGTTATCAATCAACACTATCCATATACATACAATGAGTCAAGGTAGAATCAAATTATTAATGCATTTGAACAGAAATATTGGAAAAGAATTGGAGAAAATATACGATCGAAATTTGTACTGAATATAAGGATTTGAACAATTCAAGTGAAAATCTACCCAAAACAAATGTAAGAAAAAACAATAATTATTATCATAAAACTCCGAAATTTTGTTGTCCATGCTGCCATATCATGGATTCTTTTTCATCTTTTTCTCCACCAATCTTCTGATTATAGGTAACAATGCTCATATGGAGGTATCTAGATTATTTACCACCAAATTCAAAGTTTCAAAATCCAGTTATATTGCAGAAAACAATAAAATTGCTTACATATTTCACCATCTTCAATTGCAGTAACGACCTAGAGAGAGAGAAATAAAATTTATTGATCTTGCAATCAAATGGTTATCGACCACAGTAACGACCTACAATTCATAAAGTATTCATTAATGAAAGTATGATTCCAAGTTCATTGTTTTACAAGTAAATATCGTATTCACAATAATGAATTATTACTTTGCAGGATAAGGACAGAGCAAAATTATCAATTCTCAAAATTCATTCAGCGACAAGATGTACAAATCCATCCAATACTCATCATCAATCATATATAACACATCTATTTGATGGATTTACATCTCAAACCTCTAATTTGTAGGTGCCTGATGAAGCAGACGAGAGCTTGTGAAACGCTGTTGAATATATTCTGAGAATTCGTAATTCTTTGTCCATATCCAGCAAAATAACTGATTATTCTGGACTCTATTACTAAGAACATAAAAGTATTATCATTTGGGATATTTCCATCATCAATAACTCCTCATCAACGCCCATATAAAATCTTTGATAAAGCTGGAATTAGTTGATTAACAACCCAATTTTGAAAAATTTCACTTGTCATGGTCTTGTGATAGTCACGGTCATTATATTTTGAATCTAACATCAAGTCACATCCTTCCAAAAACCCAAAATTACTTCCTGCAAGCAACACCGTGAATCGCTTGCCTTCATTTTTTAATGTCGATGGATTCGACTTCATATCAGATTCGTGGGTCCATCGACGAATAGATGAACCTTATATTTTCTACAGATTTAAATTGTAAAAATTTTCGCAGGAAAGTAATTCTGGGTGCAACAACATGCTTCTGTTCACATAAAATTTTGCGTTCATTAACTTTTTTGTATTTATACCCCATTGACTTTATAATTTTGAAGAGTTTTGTACGTCCTTCGTTATACTCCAAATGTTCCCTAGCATAAGTCAGTAGTGCGTTGATCGAAAAGTATTCATTTTTCAAATTAAAATTCCAAATTTGTCGTTGCAGATCTTTTCTAAATATAAAATCGTCTACTGTGGATGTCTTCTTGGGTCTTCCAATAGAACGAAACTCTTTGTCATCATCTTCATTAATAACTCTTCTAATTGAAGTCATGTGCATCTAAAATACAATTTCTATTAATATAAAATATCTTATATTCTTCTAACTTACGTTGAAAATGTTCGCAACTTTCGTTATGATCGTCGATTCCAATATGTGTGAGTGTGAAGAATAAGCTGTTTTTAATTCCAAATAACACCGCTTCACACACTGCCTCATTTCAACGGAATTCTTCCTGGCATTTTGATTATAGAATTAGAATGTTTAACTGCGGCAAATTGTTATATAAGATTATAAGAATAATAAACAATAGTGTAACCTCACTTTGTTTTACTGCGAACCAGAGTTCTCGTCGGACGAGGCCGGTTACATTCGGCAACGTTGAATTTATTTTACGTTGTGACAGCAAATACTGCCAACTTCAGATAATTAAAAAAACGCCTACTATTGCTGTATTCGTTTTGCGGTATTTCGAGCTCCTGAGCTGTACCAGTGCTTGTGCGCAGCCAATGGGAAGCCGTATTTCGAGCTTTTGAGTTACTCAGGAGCACGAAATATCTCAAAACGAATAGGCTATATGTGCTCAACCTTTCGTGAACGGACTATACATTATATCTTTTTCTTATTTATTATAACTAAGGAACTTTGGACAAAATATTATAATATTAGCATTGTTTAAGGAGACTTCTCCTTAAACAATGATATTAGGGTTCACTTGGACAAAGTAACTTATATGAACTAAGGAAAATATATAATTTATGTATGGATCATAGGGCCGGTATATAAAATATATGATTTGACATGTTTCGTATGTTATTAAAAAAATGTTTATTGTTATATAATATAATATTTGATGAGTATAATGGTTGAGAAATAGTTCGTTTCAAAGTCTCTTCGATTTTAAGCAACGCAATCATATCTATAGTCCGTTCACGAAAGTTTGAGCGCATAGTAGGCGTTTGTTTATTTATCTGAAGTTGGCAGAATTTGCCGTCATAACGTAAAATAAAGTCAACGTTGCCGAATGTAGCCGGTCTCGTCCGAAGAGCTCCTGAGTTATCAGAGAACTCTATGTTATATTGACAACATTACGTGTCAATCTGACAAGAAAATAAACAACATAACCTAAAATTTTAATATACACAGTGGAATATGCCAAATTGTCATGGCCAACCGACGGCTAAACCTTTCGTGAACGGACTATATGTCACTAAATCAAGGCATACTGTCACAATATAGAAAAAATAAATGGAATACAATTAACATAAAACAAACTGCAGGTCGCTGACGGTAAGAAATAGAAAAAAATGGTTTTCAAAAGAATAACACAATAAAAAAAGGTATGTTCCTTGAGAAAAAATTCTTGATAGCGCCGCGACACCTGACGTATTAATTATTTTCTCCGACTTTTATGCACATTTCAAGTCAACATTGACTTGTACCAAATACCGTCAACAGAATAAAAAAATATCCATCTCTTTTCGAGAAAAATTAGGTTACCAAGATAAGTGAATCCCTCTGTACTCATAGTTCCCAATCTCACTAGACTTTCAGTCAACCTGTACGCACAAACTTGAATTTTTTAGATTTTGTATTCGATAAATCCTCACGATGTTTTGCACAAATCTTCGTTTACCGCCTAAATACAGGGTTGGGATAAAGTTTGGCACCAAATTAATATCTGAAATTTGGCAGCTGAGTGTAATGGACCACAATGCATCTGATGGGCATATTTTCATTAATGAGATACTTCCGGTTTAACCGGAAATGACCAAAAATTTTTTTATTTAAATGGGACACCCTGTATATTTCTGCAGATTCTGAAAGTGCACCTTGTTTCGGATCTGTCCATATCGGGTTCCATGTAAAAATTCTCTGTAAAAAGAGGAAATTCAGTCTTTTTGTACATTTGAGAAAAAATCCATTCAAATGAGTAAATCGTTGTTATTTGTATCAATAGTGAGAAATAAAACGAAATACTTTGTAGTAGATAACTCTTTCTGCTTTTCATGACGTATTTTTTATGGAAATCTATAAAAAGAAGAAATACTTTACTTTACTAGTAGAAAATTTTTTTTTAAAATCATTTTAAATGTTCGAAGTGCTTGCCATTCACCTCCTGACAATATGCCAGTCTATTAACAAATTCTTGAGTAACTTTTCTCAAGACTTCTCCATGTATTAATGCACATTCATCAAGAATCCGTTGTCTCAATTCTTATTTTTACAGATAATTTTTACATGGAATCTGATATAGACAGATCCGAAACAAAGTGCTCTTTCAGAATCAGCAGAAATATACAGGGTGTCCCATTTAAATAAATAAAAATTGGTCATTTCCGGTTAAACCGGAAGTATCTCATTAATGAAAATATGCTCATCAAATGCATTGTGGTCCATTACACTCAGCTGCCAAATTTCAAAAATATCGCCCGTTTCGTTTTAAAGATATTAATTTGGTGCCAAACTTTATCCCAACCCTGTATAAATATTGACATGATTTGGTTTCTAGTTATTGAATTGTTTTTGATCTCGGGGGTTATTCATCAGTGAGGCAAAACTATGGCACGCTGTTACCCTAGCAACAAGCTTGTTTCTAGAGGAACACCGTAACAATACCGGTCTTCTCTGGGTGATGAACCAAAATTGAATAGGAATCAAGGGACCTTGAATCTAGCCAAATCGGTTGAGGAGAATATCCAGTCAAGCCCAAAGAAGATGTCAAAATCTTATAAAATATATTAGATAGACCATCAAAAATTCACTCATACATATTGGTTGTATTCAATGATTGAAAATAAGAGGTCAAAAGAAATTATGCAGGGCCAAATTCTTTTACGAGCCTAATGGGTTAACTTCGAGTTTTTAAATTCATATAGGTAACTAAAGACTTGCCAGAAGAGCAAATATATTTCAGCTCAATAATACTATAATTCAGTAATATGGTGCTTTCGTTGAATTATGGTGTGAATTATTCCCATCACATTGAGACCAAAAACTTTCATATAAAAAAAAATTTCACCCAATCATTCACGAATCTGAGAATAATGATTGAATTATTGAATTCAAATGTTTCCATTCACAAGTTGGTTTAATAACTTACCCAAGGTCATTCTATTTTAAAAGGTATTACAAACACAATTCTTTCTTCAAAAAGTGAAATTCAAATTTTCTTCACTATTTATTTTTACTTGTTTAAACGAATTATTCATTTACATTTCAATACACAGGGAGAACTTACACGACTATTGGTACTGAAGAAGAACCAGGTTTACTCATAAGAAGTCTAGAATATATCTTCAAAACATTACCAAAATTACCAGAGATACCTACAGTAAAACCTACACCAGATGGAAAAATACTGAATCTGACACCAATTCAAATGAGATCAGAGCTAGCTCTGAAAACAAGTATATTGAAATCACAAAGAGCTACAGAAAGATTAGGGAATATTAAATTATACCAGTAAGTAACTACATATAACAGCCCAATTCATAATATTTCAAACAACTCCTCAAATCGTTCATTGCGTTTTATGAAGAATGGCTGATTTCAAACATAACTAAGTATTTCTCATATTTTGCACTTATAATGCAATATTATGAAACCTTTTGCTAAAAATTTTATACTTTGCTTCTAAAATTCCGATTTTCACTTTTTATTTTATTGAGGTGTGAGTGATGTTTGTGTGAGATCTCATTTTCAGACCATTCAACTTTCTATTGAACATTGAAAAATGGGGTTGCTAGCCTTAATTCAGTTGTCTTATTACCTCACACTTTCAGAACTACAAGATATGGGAGAATGATATTCATAATCTGAATTAGTGTCCCCAGATTCGAACTGCTAATTTTTCAGAAAAGACCTGTATGAAAGCTTTGTCAACTTGAGTAGGGCCTTTGACTATTTATACATAACTGACCACACTCATTAGAATCTTGCTCAAAAATGACGTTTAACACCCTGTATCTCGCTTATGCTTCGAAAACGGGATATATTGTACGAGGCAAAAATGATTCTTCCGGTGTCCTCTACACGAATATATGTTTGTCCAGTTTATGATGAAACACCCTGTATATCAATATATTATTTGAGTTCTACTAAAGCCTACCATTGCTTGTTATTGATCTGGTTCTAAAACGTTGTTCAACAAAATTACCTTTTAAAGTAGCATTTATTAAAATGTTTATGGATGACATTTTATCAGCCCTACCAAGAAACTCAGTAGAAGAAACGCTCCAAATTATTAATCAATTTCATGAAAAAATTCAATACACGATAGAAAGAAAATAGAATGGATCTATTCCTTTCCTTGATGTTTTAGTTATCAGAGAAGGTAATACACTTCTCAAGGATAAGACGTATAGAAAACCAATGTCTTCTAGAAGGTATATCCACTAGCAATTATACAAACGGAAAAAACAAAAAATAAATATGATTCACGACTTAAAATCCAGAATCTTGAGCTTTTCGCATTCAAAATTCAGAAGTGAAAATTCGAAATTATTAGAATAAATTCTTTTCTAAAATGGATATCCTAAGAAATGTCTAAAACAATTCTATTCAGTTTTCTTAACATTGATATTGTTTTAGGGCCATGCAGGAGAAACTACAGAATGAACCTTTTGCATTTTTGGACCAATTAGCAGACATTTCAATTGGCGTATGGGTCTCATTTGTTGAAATTCATAATGAAAAAATATTAGACTTACTTCAAAATTCAGTAGACAATGGTAAGAGACGGCTTCGCATTGGTGTTTCTAATGGTAAACCATACATAACTGATTTGACCCACATATGTGTCTCAAATGGATCAGAGGCATTCCAAGTGTATCAATATGGAAGGCAAAAACTGAAATGCATGAAAACAAACTTGCATAGTAGTTCAAATTCGATTTTCACCATCAAGATAGCTCATGGTTTATTAAACAAAGAAACAAAATTCTTATCTGCATTCAATATTTGCAATTTAGCAAATGGTACAGATAATTCAGTCATAGTCCTTGGAAAGTGTATAGCTAAGTTGAGAAGTTCTCATAACCAGCCCAACCATAATAAATACATTCCATATAGGAATTCTAAGATAACACAACTCTTTCACAGAGCATGCCTAGGATTACAAGATTTTTGTGTTATTATCAGTATTGCCTTATCTAAAGAAAAGTGGGCAGAAACTCAAAATGTTCTTAACTTCCCTGCCTTAACTAAAGAAATAATATCAAAAGCCACTTTTTCTAAATATATTGCATTGAAATCACAGTATTCTCTTGAATTGGATGACCATATCAAAAATCTGAAAGAAGCAATACATAAATTACAAGTAATTTATGAGGACTTGGTGAAGAATAAATCAACAAATTACGAGATGGAAAAACAGATTGTCATACAGGGTTACGAAGAAGTTTTAAGAGATACCGAAAAATTATTCAATTTTAGAAAGACAAATCTAGAAGAAAAATATGAGGACATATATCAAATGGAATTACGAGAGTTAGAAACCAAATTGAAAAGAAAAATTGAACAGAAAAGAAGGAAAAAAACACAAGACGAAATTAGAAATCTGAAAGAAAAATATGAAGCCGGGGAAACAAATGTGAAGTATTTGCAACTTGAAGTATCAAAATTGGAAATTACATTAAACATGGCCAAAGACTTTGCGTCAAGAATAGAACATAATAACAAATTGATTGCAGAATTGGAAGAATCTGTGGAAAAAGATGAAATGGATTCATTCATTTCCAATGAGATTGAATGTGAATCAAATAGTGGAAGTAATGTAACTTAATTCAACAAACATAGAATATTTTGTTATTTTGTTATTGGGACATATGTTCTGTTCAAAAACTAATAGTTGTTTTCCATATAAATTGTTTCATTTCTGCGAGCTGATAATTGAAAACCCTGGGATAATGCAGAGGCTAATTAATGTCTTGGGGGAACTCAAAAAATCGATAGTAGATTGAGTATAGTCCGTTCACGAAAGTTTGAGCGCATAGTAAGCGTTTGTTTATTTATCTGCAGTTGGCAGTATTTGCTGTCATAACGTTGCCGAATGTACCCAGCCTCGTCCGACAAGCTTGCGAGTTATCAGAGAACTCTATGCAATATTGACAACATTGCATATCAATCTGACAAGAAAATAAACAACATAACCTATAATTTAATATACACAGTGGAATCTGCCAAATTTCCATGACCAACCTCTCAAACTTTCGTGAACGGACTATACATTACTCGTTATTGTTTAACACCTTTCGGAATTAATGTATAACTCAGGCTTGGTTTGAAAAAAAAACATGAAGGAAATTAAAACATAATGGCCCAAGTTTCAATTGGTTTGCCTATTCCTAAAAAACGTGAATGTAAGCGATATGATGATCTGAGAATAAGTAGCATACTCCCTGCGTTGTCGAAGATCTTGGAACGCGATTACATCGTCAAATATTTGATTTTGTGAAAGATAATGGCATTTTACCTGAAGGTCAGAGTGGTTTTCGCAAGGGTTTCAGTACAGCTACAGCACTGGCTACAGTTACGAGTGACATCATAGAGGCGCAGGATAAAGGTTTGGCAAGTTTGCTCGTTCTGTTAGACTACTCGAAAGCATTCGACACTATTGATCATTCACTTCTAATTTCTAAACTTAGATACTATGGCTTCGATGAATGTGCCTGTGCTTTGATGGGTTCTTATTTGGATGGGAGATCGCAGGTAGTATTGAGTAACGGAAAATATTCATCTGGATTGGGCGTGCTTACTGGAGTACCCCAGGGTTCTATACTGGGCCCTTTACTCTTCATTATACCGCTGATATCCTCAGTTCTGTGACTAGCCTGAGAGTTCAGGCGTATGCCGATGATATCCAATTGTACATCCACTTTGACCCGAAGGATATAGATTTTATTAATGAACTGATGAACGCGGAACTTGTGAATATCATTAAAATCTCGAGACAGCACGCACTTAAACTCAACACTGATAAGACAGTTTTACTTTGCTTTGCATCACCAGCTATCAGACCAACTTTGATACATGATATTGATATCGTCATGAATGGTACACGGGCTGACATTAGTGATTCGGTTAGCGATTTGGGAGTTCGATTGGATGTTAACATGAGGTTTTCTGAGCACATCAAGGATCTTTTGAGAAAGTCATTCGTGAAATTGAAAGTTCTCTATTCTAACAGGCATGTGCTGAATCGGGGTGTGAAAAAAATGCTATGTGATTCTCTCGTATTATCACACTTTAACTATTGTGATTTTGTATATGGTCCTTGTTTACGTCAGGAAGATAACGCTCGTGTTCAGAAAGTCCATAATACTTGTTGTCGCTTGATCTACGGGTTGAGAAAATTTGATCACATAACAGGCGCGATGACGGAAACAGGCTGGCTGAACATGAGTAATCGTAGAACACTGCATATGGCAAACTTTGCCTTTCGGTTGTTGAATGACACGGATTCATCTCACTATCTCCGTAGTAAGTTTATAAGAGTTGATTCTAGACATAATAGATTAACAAGATTCGGAGATCGACCTCTCATACCTCGCCATAGCACTGCTTTGTTCAGAAGATCGTTCATATACAATGTGACATCGATTTTGAACTTGCTCCCAAATGAGTTTAGGACAATGAGCGTGAATAAGTTCAAATTTAAATTCAAGCTTTATTTGTTGGATCAGCAAAACCTTCGATGATTCATCAAGACCGTTCTGGTGGGGAATTCATGTTTCTGTTTAATTCATTTTGCAGTATTGTTTGGGTGCAGACATTGTCTTGAAGATATTGTTTTTTTGTTTATACAGGGTGATTTTTAAGTGTTTCATTAGACGTTTTCGAGGAAGGAATTGTGATACAGATTCAAGATTTTGGATTTTTGTTTTAGAGTATATGAACTTTAATTGTGAAATATTTTCAAGAGGAATCTACTTCCGGTTTCACCGGAAACGAATGTAACTTCGTTATTTCAAATGCAACACCCTGTATATTTATACATATTCGAATTTTTCGTTCAATCCTACACTGATTTGATGTATGATTTGTGCAACCACTCAAGCGGTTCTTGAATTATAGCCTGATTATAAAATTTTTCTAGAAAAAGGTTGTCACAAATTAGTGTCCATATCTTCAAAATCCCTCATTACAAGAATTTATTTTTGCGAAAGTGGAACAGAAGAAAGTACGCTGATACTGTTTCTTGTATAACTTATGAGGAAATATTATACAGGATGTCTGAAAAAGGACCCCAAAGTGAGCCTCAATAAAACTATGAAATCTTACTTTTTTCAAATGGCAACCCTATAATTTTGTAATTCCAATCGATTGCTCGTCAAAAACCAGTTATGGTGTCCCGAACATTTCATGCCTCTAAAATCAGTATTTTTGCCGGTATTCAATAAAATTCGAATTTCACGATTAAAGACAGGTTTCGCACAGTTTCTAAGCTTGCATTTTTGAAGTAGGCTATGTTAGGAACTGTCATTCTTACTTTTTCTCACAGATCAAGCACTAAGCAAAACATGCAATGATAATTTCACTGGAATGATATATCATGTTCTTTATTTGCGGCAAATGTAACAAATTCTTAGAAAAGGTAATTAGAAATTCAACGATCGAAATTCACATTTACTGACTTTTTTTGTTAAAGGTGGTAAATGTGGATATCTTTCGTTAAAAGTTCTGACTGCCCTTTCTAATATTTTGTTACAATCACCATAAATGAAAAACATATTCAATACATCACTGTTACTGTAATTCATATTTTGCATAGTGTCCGATTACTCAAAAAAGTTTAAATGACAGTTCTCTAAAATGCATTATAAATCAACAGACATAGCCTTCTTGAAAACTTCTACCCTAATAAATCTATGGTTAGACTAAGAAACCTTGATTCAATCCTCAAATTCGAATTTTATTGAATACCGGCTAAAATACTGATTTTAGAGGCATGAAATGTTCGGGACACCATAACTGGTTTTTGGCGAGCTATCGATTGGAATTACAAAATTATAGGGTTGCCATTTGAAAAAAGTGAGATTTCATAGTTTTATTTAGGCTCACTTTGGGGTCCTTTTTCAGACACCCTGTATAATATTTCCTCATAAGTTATACAAGAAACAATATCAGCGTACTTTCTTTTATTCCACTTTCGCAAAAAGAAATTCTTGTAATGAGGGATTTTGAAGATATGGACACTAATTTGCGACAACCTTTTTCTAAAAAAATTTGATAATCAGGCTATAATTCAAGAACCGCTTGAGAGGTTGCACATATCATACATCAAGTCAGTGTAGAATTGAACGAAGAATTCGAATATGTATAAATATACAGGGTGTTGCATTTGAAATAACGAAGTTACATTCGTTTCCGGTGAAACCGGAAGTAGATTCTCCTTGAAAATATTTTACAATTAAAGTTCATGTACTCTAAAACGAAAATCCAAAATCTTGAATCTGTATTACAATTCCTTCCTCGAAAACGTCTAATGAAACACTTAAAAAAATCACCCTGTATATATGTTTCCTTCAAATTCTGTCGCTGTGGTGTGGTTGAGTATGAATAGCCTGGCTAGACTTCGCCACTCCATAGCTTTTTGTAATCCACATTGATTCACTGATGTAACTTTCATTTGTAACTGGGAAATATTCAAAGAAGGCGATTTATTATTATTATTATTATATTTTTGAAACTGTTATCGATAAGATTATTATTATTATTACAATAATAGAAGAGAGGAGGCCGAAGCCTATAAACTCTCAAGATAAAAACAAAAAGCATGTATGTGAGGAAATAGAAACAAAAACATCACAACAACTGGTATAGCCTATCGAGCTGGTTCTTGAAAGAATTTACACTGGGTGAATCAACAACGTGTTCGGGCAGTGAATTCCATAGGTCGAAGATCCTGTTGGATAAAAAGTTCTGCATCTGCGATGTACGGTAGTTCTCGTGGTACAACTTGAATGGATGTCCTCGTAAGTTATTTGTGTTCGTGAAGAGGCGACGAAGATCGCATCCGAAGAGTCCGTGCACGGCTCGATATGTAACTATAAGGTCCCCCCGCTCGCGGCGCTCATGGAATGGTCGGAGCCCGAACATTTCATAACAGGGGCGAGTCAGACCGTACGTTGCACTTCGCTGCATCAACTCGAGCTGTTCACGGCCCCTGATCATTATGCTCCACGACCGAACGAAGCATAGAAGGACAGTTGTGGTAATCTCGTCGAGGATTATTTTTGCCCAGGTGAAGCACAACGTTCAAACGTAGCACCACTCACGACACCATGCATAAATCCGGTCCAAGTCCCCCTGAAGGGTTGAACGTAACGTACATGAAAACTGTTTGAAGTCATCGGCGTAAGCAGAACACTCCGACGAAAGCATTCTGGAGAGATCAGCCATGAAGACAAGGAATAGCACTGAGCCCAGAACTGAACCCTGCGGGACACCACTCGTCACAGTCCTACCCGAAGATGAACACCCACCAACTTTCACCAGTAACTCGCGATCGCATAAAAATGCCTCGATCCACTGGAGCAGTTGCCCCCGGATTCCGAAGTGGTCAAGCTTGTTAAGGAGTCTTCTGAACGGCACACGATCGAAAGCTCTGGAGAAATCCAAATATACTCGTCCACGAGTTCAGGCACTGCAACAGACATGTTATCACCGAGCGATCAGGAACGAATCCGTGTTGAAAGTCCGGAATGGTTTTCTTGGCTATCAGGAAGGGTATCATACGAGAACAAACAACCCTCTCAGCAATATTCGAAACTATAGGGGTGAGGCTGATTGGGCGATAGTTTGAAGGTAGGAGCCTATTTCCTTTTTTAAAAACAGGTATTATTTTGGCAGTTCTCCACTCTTTTAGTAATTATGCAGAACTTAATGAGGCCTGAATAATTTTCGTCAGTGGGGCATATAGAGACTCATCACAGGTTTTAAGTACTCTCGCAGATATTCCATCAGGACCCGGAGCGCTTGATGGATCAAGGCCACTCAGCAACCCTCTTATCTCCATCTCGGTCACGTCAACAGACTGAAGAGATTCACCAGACCATGGCGTTCCAACAATGTCCGACAGTTCGCCCTGCGTTTCTCTCGTAAAAGAAGTAGCGAAATTGTCAGCAAACACGTTAGCAGAATCACTCGCATCGCTGCAAACCACACCCGGGGACCTCTGCACAATGGCAACAGACACCCTCGAGTTCAGCATAGACCGTACAGGGTTTTTCACTATAATTTGATCCCCCCTTTAACTTTGTTACTGAAGAAGATACAAAAAAGGTTCCATACAAAAGTTTCACGAAATCAAGGTGGTCATTTCGAGCAATTTCTTTGGTTGATGTTATTCATACTATTACCATAGTTTATTATTTTTTTTTATTGGTTAAGTAATTGTATTCATTTTAAAATAACACTCTTAAGTAAAATGTTTGAATGTAAAGAATTTTGTAGGTATTTAACATATTTTTTATTCGGTATCATCATTTGAAAACTTTGAAACTCTAAAAATTGAAGACACACCCACATACTACTCTGTATAAAAAGTACCCGGAAAATGTTATTTAAATGAACCGCCAAAAAGGAATCGGTAATTTTTTTTCAAGTTGGTAGGACCTTCCTACGATGAGACATCGGTCTATGAGTATGACACGTTAACAGCTCAACAATCGACCGAATGGCGCCTACCAAACGAGCCGAATCCGAAAAAACCACGTCAAAGTCGATCGAAAAGTTTTGCTGTTTCTTCCTGAAGGACAGACAGTGAATAAGGAGTATTACTTGGGTGTATTGAGGCGTTTGCGTGAGAATGTTCGTCGTAAACGGCCAGATTTATGGAAAGACAATTCGTGGATTTTGCATGATGATAACGCGCCGTCGCACCGATTATTAAGGAATACAAGACCAAAAACTCAATAAATACCATCGAACAACCGCCGTATTCACCTGACTTAGCTCCGTGCGACTTTTTTCTATTCACAAAACTCAAATAATTGCCCCTACGTGGAACGCGTTTTGAGTCCATTGAAGCCATCAAAACAAATTCGCAACGAGAATTGAAGGCCATACCTTTGGCGGCGTATGAGCGGTGCATGGAAAAGTGGGTTCGCCGATATCATAGTTGTATTGTAAGCAATGGGGACTATTTTGAAGGAGACAAAATAAATATTGATGATTAAATTTAAATTTATGAGTTTTTTTTTAAATTCCGGGTACTTTTTGTACAGATACGTTTATATATTAGAGATAAGGGGGAAATAGCCTATCAAAAGATGGAAGAATACACAGGACAGGTTGTCTCTTTTGAAAAAAAAAATAGTTGCATTCAATATGTTGTTTACCCTTTATGTTCCAATTGACGTTATCATAACTCCAAAAATGGGCATTTTCAGTAAACGCACTCTGCCACTTGAAAAATGATTACAGAGCTTGCCAGGTGGTTCTTAAAATTTGAAACTCTGTGGTTCTCAGAATAAAAGAGATAGACAAACATATGTTACATATTGGAAATCAGGGGAAAAAGAGCTAGCCAAATGTGGAAAAATATGCAGGGTGTTCCATTTGAAAAATGAAGTTGTCATCAATATGGCCACCCTGTATATATTCCATTATGTGAATTCATATTGTAAAACCTCAGTCGATTTCGTGAAATTTTTGTATGAAACATTTTTCTGTATCTCTTTTAGTATCAAAGTTAATGGGGGGGTCATTATAGTTAAAAACCCTGTACATGCTTGAAAAACTTCTTTCTGTTCCCAGAGGATACCAGATTCTTCTCGTAACTCTGCCTGGCCGATCGTAGAGTAGCCGACAGGCCGTTCGAATATTGTCTGTCTGGTAAAGTTCTCCTGTGATCGGTACCTCAAATAGCTTTGCCGAAGGTTTTTCTTAAGACGAATAATGTTCATGATACTTACATTGATCCAAGGTTTCGACGGTATAACTTTGGTTGTTTTGGTGTGGGAGCTGCATACAATTGTTCTTTCCAACAGGCTTTTAAAGGTGTTCCACATGGCATTCACATCCCCAGATCCCAGCGACTTCCCCCAGTCAATATGGGACAACCGACTTTTCAGAAGATCATAGTCTATCACAGAGCGTGTTCTGAGTGTTAATCTCATGTCAGGAGAAGGAGAAAACTGAACCTTTGCTGACAGGACACAGTGATCAGATCGCCCAACAGGATCGTGGTATTGGTTGTCACAGATAAGGTCTTTGTCGTTAGTGAGGAGTAAATCTAAAATTGAAGGATTCTGTCCCGGGCAATATCGAGTAGGACGGTCATTAAGCTGAGTGAGTCCGGCCTCCTCAATAGCAGAAATGAATTGAGCGGATGGTGAGGTAACTGACGTAGTTGACTATAGCTCGAGCGGCAGCATAGAGCAATAGTTTGTTTCAGGCAAGCGTCTGATGATGATATTATTCGCCCTACGCACCCTCTCGACGACCTCCGCAGAATCCACCATCCCCAGATTCCCCCTCACTCGTTTGCTTCGCTAGGGTCTTCGACTTCAGGTCCGAAATATCACCTTTGAGGGCACTTAGATTATTAGACATTAAGGAGAGACCAGACTCACAATTACTTATTTGGTTCTCGTGCTTGTTCAGAAAGAACTTATTCTGCTCTATGTCAGACATGCACTTTGCCACCTGGTTGGAGAGAAGCTCTTGCGAGGCCTTGATTGCACCGATATTTATGAAAATCGCAAAACTTATTTCAGCTTCATTATAATCACCATGATAAACGCTAAAAATGTAACTTCTTTTGAAAATAAAAAGAGTATTACTCATTGAGTAATTAATTATTTTCTTTTAAACATATTACCTTATTAATCACTTCCAGTCAAAAAAAGTTCAAAGGAATTGACGAATTGGGGCGTTTTTTGAGTGATTTGAGATACATATTTATATTTTGGATTTCTTATATGAGGCTGTTCTGTAATACCTGGGAATATAAATATTATCCGCAGGTTGAGAAAACAGAATTTCGAAACATTTAAGTTTAGAAGCCAGATGGCACCATACATAGAACCTATTTCGTGTAACTTGATCCTGGGGTAAACAAATGGGTTCGTTATCGTGCGACCCGTCGAACTGTTTACAGTACGGCCACTTAGTCGATATATTTTATGTTCTGTGGTCGATACTTTGGTTTCAGCATATTTTGAAGGACCGATAATTAATAGGGTGATAATGTGCAGTTTTTTCGTTTTAAGTGGCCATGGGAGCGCTTGGTTCCCACTTCCCAAGGAAGAAAATAGTTGATGTGGCGTTTTTCTATTGGGTAGGTCAAAGTCCAAAATGTCGAGAAAGGGGAAATTTTCGAAGAAGGGGGACGCTACAGAGCTTAGAGGGTTTTTGAAAAAGGTTTTAAGAGTCAGTTATCGTTTAGCGGTACTCGGTTAAGGTTCCTCAGGGAGGAAGTCTTCGGTCAAGAGTTACGGTTAGGGGGCTCGTTGGAGGAGTCAGTTTTAGGTCAGTCAGTGATGGTTAGAAGGCTCATTGGAAGAGTCTCAAGGAGTTGTGGTCAGAGTTTGGAGTTTAGAGTCACGTCGGAAAAATCGGTGGTACTTGGGCGTTCGAGGAAAACGTCGAGGGGAGGCTTAGTTAAATTCGCGAATTGTGGTGTTCGGGAGTGTAAAAGCAGAGCATACGTTTGTGTTTGTTCCCAGGTCAATAAGAAAAGGACGGGAAAAGGTAGGACTGTCCCATATTGAACACTAGGTGTATTCCCAGGTAGAACGGCGAGGCTCCCATTTGTTAGCTTTAGTTCTTTTCCAAGATTCATAACTGATAACAGTTTTTTTTTCTTTTGGTGATTGTTCAGAATAGAGTTTTCTTCAATAGATTAGTTGTATATATTTATATGGGTGTTTTTTTTTATTTTTCCTAACTCCTCAGAAAAAGTTAACAGTAAGACTCCCTCTTCGTGCAGGGAGCACGGATCAACGTTTTCTTTCTGGCCTTAGGGTAGAAAAGAGAATTCCAATTATTTCAATTAGAAAAAGTACATAGGTCGACTTGTACAGTTCAGCCATTTGACAATTTTAAATTATTCAATGGAGATTTAATTTGATTATTTTGAACTTTTGGAGAGATGTACCGAAAGGCTTAAATAACAATCAAACATCTGATATGGCATTTAATAAAGTTCTTCAATGTACTACTTATTGGTTTCCCCAACATGTGGTTTTGAGTTTTGAACCGGGAGCAGTCTAGAAAGGTGTGGTTACAGCGCCAAAATTCGGCTTAAGTGGTTGTAGGTTCAAACCTCGGGGACGTAAAATACCACCGGCATGATAATTCACATCGGAAACATACGATATTCAATGCATCATAGTGAGGATTTTGCCTTCGTGTCAACAGTGGTATATTCGGAAGATTTACGTACTACGTTTCTGTCGGAATGAATGGTCTAATGGGAATAATGTAGTTGTCTTTATATTATCGTTGGAAGTGGCCTCATTCAAGCACTATGATACGCAATTTGAATAACCGTATCAACTACTACGGGGTGTCAATTCTCGGGATCACTCGTTCATGAACGTATACGTTTATGAGCGCGTAAAATCGAGATAGTAGTTCAAAGTAAGTTAATTCTCTAGCATATCGTCAACTACTGGTTCCGACGAAAGTTTACATTCATTTCAAACGGATATAATTGTTTCAATTTCCAAAAATCTACGCTCAAAAAGTCACGAACGTATACGTTCGTCGAACGAGTGATCCCGAGAATTGACACCCGGGCGGCCTGAAGCATTATATATTTTATTTTTCACTTTCACGTACATTATATGTTTATTTTACCTTAGAAACGGCTGCTATAAATACACTCATTATGCCCGTGGGCATTTTAGCGGGCATTATGGATCATAACGCCCGCTCACAACGAAAACAGTAATGACATTCACTTAATAAAATGATGACAGCAATAACGAACTTCAAAATATTAACAAATGCCATGGTTACTACTGAAAGTTAAATGGAAAAAAAATCATAGGAGCAATCGAATTTTATTGTAATTAAATGATATATTCGTGAAAAATAAAATCTTGTATGCACCACGAGCGTTATTAGATCCTAACGCCCATCGGGCAACATTCATCCCTCGGGCCAAAGGCCCTCGGGCCGAATGTTTCCCTCCGGGCGTTAGGATCCATATAACGCACTTGGTACATAAATAACTATAATGCGCCAGGCTGCCTGTGCTACTCGATTCGAGATAGACAGCACCATTATTCGCACTGAACCATTCAGTCAGAAACGGAAGCATTTTAAATCTTCCACTGATCAACTGGACGGAAAAATTCTGTCTCTAGTGCATAGTAAATTGTTTGTTTCCGATGTGAATATCAATACCTGTTACCTGTATAATTATTTTCGAGTTTGATCTTTTTCACAAGTCATTTGGTTTAGGGAAAATGAAATTCACTGAATATTGCAAATATGTGGTCTCAATTCATTTCCAATTTTATAATGAAAATTGATGTTGAAATGAAAATAATACAAAACAAAAAATGTGCCAAAGATATTTGTATAATTTTCAGGAATTAAATTGAAAAAGCATATAAAACTTAAATATTTAACTCAGAGAACCGTTGCTCACACATCAATGGAACGTCTCTATCAAAAACAATACTTGATAATTGGTGCTGCAATAATACCAAGGTATCACCATTGTTTGAGGAGACTCCATTAAACAATGGTATTACAGTATTTTTATCCACGACTATTGTATAATCCACCCATTATACGTCTGTTTGCTAGGCCATAATAATACTCATTAATCACTAGTGAATAACGAATTATCATATTCACTGCTATCAGATGCTTCATAGGTTTAGCTTTGAATACTTTGCCACATTTTTGCATCATTGTTTTTTTAATTGCTGGGAGGTTACAATCATTTCAAAGATCCGTTCATTTGAAATTACCTCGATAAATTTTTATGCTTCTGTTGTCAACGACGTATAACATAAATGTACAAGGTGTTTCCTCATAAACTGGACAAACATAGGCACAGGTTTGGAAAATTCACTTGGAAAGAGGATTTAACGTAAAAGAGTATAGACACACTATTCTATACTCTATACTGTGATATTGCATTCTAAACATGGAGAGCATGAGAGCATATCAGTTTGAAACTTAATCTGTTGATCAATTAGGATTATTTTAGAACGAAATATTAACTAGTTCTCCAAAAACGTCCAATAGGCCAACTTAAAAGGAAAACCCTGTATAATATTTCTTGTAGAATTGAATTATATCAATGAGAAGGTATATGGTTCCGAAAAATATTTTTTTACTTTACACTGATTTGTTTTTGACCTCTGAATATCAATATAACCAGGGGTTTTTGGATCATTATACAGGGTGAGTCTTTGATTAGTACATATATTTTAACCGTAGGTTCCTGAGGTCAAAAGTAACACTTTTTCCTCTACCATTTTTTCCGATTCGCCCTGGTTAAAAAGATAGAGGCTGTTGAAAATTCATGGAAAACATAAATTTTCAGTAATATCTCGCAAACGATTTCTTCAAATGAAATGATTTTTGGAACATAGTTTTTCATGAATATGATTAATCTTTCCCGACTACAAAATTCCGAGTACTTCGATGTTGAAAGAAAAAAAAATCTTAGAAATTCGAAAAATTGGGTACTTTGGCTGAATGCAACTCTGTCGAAAATATTCACAGAATTCAATTTTCCCTATGTGGTCACTTTGACAAATTTCAAGAATAATTCGAGAATTTGTTATCTGGAATGACGAATGGTAAGAGAACTAGCGGATTTTCCTCAAAAATGGGGTTACAATGAATAAGCTCACCTCTATACTTCTTCAGTGTAAATCCTTATCTATTCTAGCAAATTTCCACACCACTTTCGAAGTACCTATTGCAATTTTGTTTCGTTGAGCTTTGACATACGTTGATCCAAATTTACATTACGTTAGAATACGTTCATTTCACATTTATTCATCATATTTATTACTACTAAAATGACCTTAAAAGTTATTATTCATGAAGTCGCATGATTTTGAAAAACAAACTAACCACAGAACACCGATGTCAAAAATTCTAGTGTCACGTCTGTGACTTTCACCATGCGGACCACAGAACATAAATATGCGGACACCCCTTGAAATTCAATCGCCCCAACTGGTGTTTATGAACGTGAAATGTCATGCGTGTTATGGTTGAGTTGTTGTTTTGATTTCGGAAACTCTTGCACGGAAGATTTCAAGAGATATTGGAAATGAATGCTATAGCTAGAATAGGTGGTTTAAAAGTTAATCCGATATAATCAAAAATGAAGTATACATCAAGAAGAGATTATTCTGCTTTTCATCACCAGCAAAATTTTGGATGAATCGATCATTGCATTAGAAATACAACTGGTATTGAAAAAGGGAGTTTATATTTCTTTCTTTAATACAGCAGCTTATTTGAAAATTTCGAATGGTATATCTACTCGTTTCTTTGATACAATAGCTTATTTCAAAGGTTTGCATGCTATATCTCGTACTTTCGAAAATTCAGTGGTTAGTTTACCAGTGGCGGCATAGCTCATTCTGAAAATAAAAAAGGGCCATATCTTCTTATTTAGGCCGAATCGGAAAAAATGGTAGAGGAAAAAAGTGTTTCTTTTGACCTCAGGAACCTACCGTTAAAATATATGTACTAATCAAAGACTCACCCTGTATACAGGGTGTCAACGACCATGCATAGTGTCACGCGATAGAGGCCCATAAAATATGAAAAAAGGTCCCATGAATATATGTCCGAAACTGCTTCCTTTAAGAAATACAATGGTTGTTATTGTAAGTAGGTAACTTTGGCGCTTTTGGACAATTTGAGTCGAATTTTGGCGATGTAACTACAGCTTACCATAGTTACATAGTTGACAGTTAATACACGTATTTTCTGTCAAATCATCACGTGATAGTTAGATAGTTACATGTAACCACAGCTCGCCAAAATTCGCCTTTGAGTGCATCTTAACTTTTCGATGCGTTTTTACCGGAAACCGTTGGTCTTAGCGACTTCAACGAACAAGGTATACCTTTTTGAAGGAAAAAAGAAATATAAGAATCGCTTTTTCTAGTCTAGAATGTATGTGGTGAACTCTATTAGTAATCTAAAAAAAATATACAAAACCCCCGCATATCACATTTTGTTCTTATCTCTTTATTGTCCAAAGTTATTGAAAAAAAACAAATAAAAAATTAACTTTAACACCCTGTATTCTTTAAACAAAGCAGTTTCGGACCTATATTCATGGGAACTTTTTTTTCATATTTTTTGGCTTTCTATGGCATGGTACTATGCATGGTACTTTTTTCCTTGACACCCTGTATATTCTCCTTCAAAATACGAAATGTCGACATGATGGGATGTTATATATGGTTTTGGGAAATATCGGGAAAATAGTAAATAATTTCTAATGTCAATAACTCCCGAACTACTGGAACGATTTGCCTCTTTAACGAATTTAACCGCAGCATTCGGAACCGGAACTAAAACTCTCAAAATGCAAAACTCTAACTCAATCCGTTCGAGAGTTATCGTGTTCACAGACGGCCAGTAAGACACAATTTTCATTGACCACTTATTCTTCATCAGTGTTCTCGTTTGAGACTTGGCCCCGTATTCTGGACAAGTGATCTTTGGATGCGTATACGAACTTCATTGCGCGAGTACCTTTTCACCTGCAAAAATGCACATCGCGCAATGAAGATCGTATACGCTTTGAAAGATCACTTGTCGAGAATACGGGGCCTGTCCAACATTCGAAAAATACAAACATTTGGCAAACTCCCAGCGTTTATACCTTTTTTAAGGTAAATTAACATAAAAGACCGAGACAAGAGCGCAAAAACAGGTAACTTCAATTTTGTTTTCATCTCAACTTCAACCCCTTAAAATCTCGAACCCCGGTGAGGGCATAGACGTTTGTGTGTGTGTGCAGTGTGCACTCAAATAAAAATTTGTCTAGTCCTAAAAAAAACAACTAGAATCTGGGTACATGTCCTATAGGCGAGCCCATTAAATAGAAAGCTTTCTTTCTTTTCTTTTTATTGTATGTTCTATGGTCTAACTCGTAAATATTGTATGTTGTTCGTAGAATGTCCTTCAGTGAACATTCTGATCACATTTCAAAAATGATATTCATAGAACATTTTTTGAAGAATATTCTTAGAATATCCTTAGAAAATATTCTGATATAATGTGATATCTAACTTCTGAATGTTGATCTCTAGAACATTCAAATAGAACGTTCCACGCATTGTCGTAGAACATTCAGAGAATTTTCTTCAGTAAACGTTCTGATCACATTAAAAATGATATCCATATTATATCATATTGAAGAACATTCTGAGAATGTGATATCCGACGTCTGAACATTAATCTTTATAATATTCAACTAATTCAAGGAATTTCCTTCAGTAAACGTTCTGTTCTTAGACAAATCATGTTTCAAAAATGATATTCATATCTACTAGCGGTCCGGTACATGCTTCATAGCAACGTATAAAGTGAAATCATAAAAAAATTAATAAGAACATCAAATTCAAACAGTTTTCGAAACTTTGGCATCTGTGACGTCACAACCTTTGTTATCTGTGACTGTGTCTGTAAACATAACAGAAGACATAACCTATATCATATCAGTCAGATTAATGAAAGACATTAATTTATCTGAGGTGCAATATAATATAACAGTGTATTAAGACTAAATATAATATAAATCGGTAATCATGTAGAATCAACAAATGACCTTGAAATCTGAGCGCGCGTTACGGCAAATGCATAGCTACGTTGCCAGATTGGATAATACATCAGGTATTTAACGAATATCGTAAAAATAATTTAATTTGTCAACGTTTGATACTTTTCACAGTTTCTATCTAATAGACAGATGATATATTATATTCTTCCTGAAACGAAAATATGATTATGTATATTTTTCTGTAACATAGGGCGCTTGAGTGAAATAGTTCTTTCTATTTTAAGAGGTCGTCGAACTGAGAATTATAAAATTGTAGTAAAATTATTATACCAGAATTCAAATTCATAAGTTATTTTTTCATTTGAATTATGACCTGAAAATTATAAAACTAAGATAGTCACAGCTTTTTTACACGGCAATACATGATAACCAAATTTTACTATTATAATTCTATGAGAAAATGTGTCGTTGTTGTTTCAGATCTAGATTGAAAAAAGTTAGGAAACTGAAATCTAATAGTTCTATTCACCTACATATTATTCCAGTTTTTAATTCTCCGATGTAAAAAAATTATAACCAATTTCAAGAATTAATTTTCAATTGGCGATTGATTACAATAAATTCCACGTGCACAGTCTGGCAACATTAACGCATAAATGACGCTGTTTCCGCATGCGCAATACGGCGTTTAAATACGTCCCAAGGTCATTTGTTGATTCTACATGATTACCTATAAATCATAAATTGAGTCTACGGTTTTTATGAATTTGGACGCTATCTTTCCGAAGATTCACGCATGAAACTCGTGCAAATGGATGTGGTTGAATAGCTTTGTGATGTATCTGTATATTAGATCCGATATTAGAACCCCTGTCTGTTATAAAGTGATAAATAGCCCTCTTGCTCTTCAAATAATGGTCCGATTTACGGGTAAGTACTGTAAAACTATTATTCTCATTAACACTGAATATCTTTTAAATCGAGTTTGTGCATTATACATTAATTTTGTCTCAACGAAATTGTTTGTATTACCCTACTTATATATGTCTAAGAAAAAATCAAGTTTTGATAGAGAGGTCCACCAAGTCGAAAGGTGCATAAGCTTGATAAATAATGAGAGTAATATGATTGATAAAGAATCATCAGCAAATGGAACAGGTTCAACTAGTAATCAATGAAGTGTTCGTAATGAGTTGATGTTAAAGATAATGATTAATTTTCAGCACATTCTGGTTTTCTTCAGAGAAGCAGATCCTCCCGAGTATTTGCAGTTATGTATTTAAACTCAATATTGTATTCAACATTTCTTCCGAGGAAAAGTTCTGAGGCAGCTCTTCACTGGATCGAATTGTATCAACTGACAGAGGACGTTGCAAGATTATTGAGACAAGATCATAATAATGAACAATTAGATATATCAATTCAAATCAAGTTTGATTTTCCTATTGAAATTATGAAGGAATTACAAAATTTAATTGGAGAAACGTTCAAAAATAGGAGATTATAAAACAAAAATGGTAAGTTTCACTATTTCGGTTAGTGATATATACAAATGTTACAATCAAATGGATTTTTATTCTCTGAAAAATCTTCAAAAATGTTTCATTTGGGTTGTTATTTTAGGTTGGCAAGTTGTCGAAAATGGGGGTCCAATCATACAGTGATGACGATAAGACTCTTGGAAAGGTTAATAGCAAATATTCTTGCAGTATACTAAAGCTGGCTAGGATTCGAAAAGAAGGATAATTGTTCGGTATTGATTTTATCCACTGTAGTATAGGTATGAATTTTGGAAGAATTTACTACTTTCCCTATTAAGAAGCAATGTTAGAAGGAATAACTAGTCAATACATGGTAACTAACTAGCTTTATTCTGAATTATTATCTTGACTAAAATACTAATATTCCATTTTCAAATTACCTCTCATATTTTACAGAATCAGTAATGAAAATTCATCGAGAGATTACAGAGATGTGGAATTAGAGATAAAAGACTGGTTGGTGAAGGCAAAAGAGAGGTAGGAAAAATCTCAAAAATGAGACTGAATTTGACCTAGTGAATGAAACAATATTAGTTGTACATTCAAACCATGAAGCAATTTTTTTTATTATTCTACTGTCTAACATATATGGTTTGTCTCCTAGTATTTCATTCTATATAAGGGTTTACACTAAAACCATTGAATTATTCAAGGTGACCTAGTAATATATCAGTTCCTCTTCTTTTTCAGAATCTGTGATGTTGAAACAAAGAGCCTGGTTGGAAAAAATAATTTATAGTTTAAAGAGTTTTTTAAAAAGTATGAAATATATGTTTTGTTTTATCAACTCCGAAATAAACCGTTGACTTGAATAATGCATTTTATTATTATGAAGTTGCTTACAGTGCCGTTAAATATAATTATACATTGTACTTTCATTCCGAGGATATTTGAATTAAGTTATATTTATTTCTATTATTTATTCCGGCTGTGATACGCTAAAGGAATTAATCATACCAATCAATTCATAAATTCATCCAAATCTCCTCAGATTAAAAGTAGAATGTATATTTCTATAATAATAACCTGAGAATATTTCAGGGATATTCTTGAGAATATTTTAGGAATATTGTTGAAAATATTTCAGGCTCATATTTATAACGTGCGTTAAAAAAAATCGTGGTCAAGTAAGCTGTGGATTCTATTTTTCCTAAGAGTCTATGAGGGGAAAAAATAAATCCACAGCTTACTTGACCACGAATTTTTTTGAACGCACGTTATAAATATGAGCCTGGAATATTTTCAACAATATTCCTAAAATATTCTCAAGAATATCCCTGAAATATTCTCAAGAATATCCCCGAAATATTCTCAAGAATATCCCTGAAATATTCTTAAGAATGTTCCTAGAACGTTCTAGAATATTCGGGAAAATGTTCATAGAACGTGCATGGAATCAGAATTCGTCTCTCATTTGATAGTTCATAGAATGTTCTCAGAACGTTTCAGGTATGTTGTGAGGACATTCTATGAATATACGAACATTCTGGCGGTAGCTTCTATGAACATTCATAGAACGTGTGTGTGCTATCTGGGACCATTCTTATTCCAAAAAACTCTTATCTGACAATAAATGATGAATCGTATCAGTATAATACATCTTCAGCTTGTATAAATTTGCATTCAATATTCTTTTGCCAAAATAACCAACTAATCAATGGATCCGAAACCGATGATTGTATTTTTCAATTACTCCAACTGAAGAAAGATTCTAGGACATGTGAGAGATACCCAGTGTCAACCAACGATAATTTCATCCAGAGGATCGACAATAGTAAATTCATTGCCATCTTCCCGAATGATGTCAAAATTCAGACAACTTGTTGTAGAAAAGATTTCACGCAGCTTCAGGGTACCTATTTAATAACTATACCTAAGGGATGTTATCTAAATAACAAAGAAGTCCTCAAAAGCCAACCAATGTTCCTGCCAAAAATTTCTGATGGTTTCGATACAACAAATCTCAACAAATTCAAAATTCAACTCAGAGAAATTCCACTGGACCAAATCCACATCCTGAAGAAAAAACAAGAAGAAATCCATCCACTGATAAGCAATCATCAAGAACCAAATAACCTTCATGGGAGCCTGATCGGCCTTATCTACATCGTTATAATTATAATTTCTATTTATTTCTGTTACATGAAATTGAAGAATTGTCGCAACTATGTTTCCAACAATTCCAACCGATATGTAACCGTTTTTTACTTCAGACAGTAAAATTCTATCGTTTACGCGCCCGGATTTCAGAGGCAAAAATTTCAAATTGCCCGAATCAAATCAGTGTCCGGATTACTGGAGTGTCCGGACTAGCGAATGTCCGAACTATCGAAGTGGTACTGTATGTATTGTATTATGTTAGCTCTTGATCTCAAAAGAATATATATATGTATTTATTTTTACTGTGATGTGATGACGCTCAGGCTCGCCTTTCCTCTCATACATCTCTTATTAACCAGGCTGTCGAGCAGATAAATCATAATTTGTCCGAGATGGCAAAATATTGACGGGAAAATAATAGAGAGTTGAAGTGCGCGCAGCACGTAAGCCCGAACTTGAACGTAGACGTGAGAAAAACAGTCAAATATAACGTTTACGTCTTGAAGTAAAAATAAAGTTGAACTGCTCCCATACGTACGTACGGCAGACCATTAGAGACTAAAGCTAACCTATATTTCTTTTTGTTGTATTCTGACAGAAAGTTTCTGATATTAGAGATTCAGATTGTCTGTTTCCTATAAACAAATTGATGAAGTGAACATATATTTGTAGGATTCCTTCATTACATTCGAATTTCAAAATGAATAATAATGAAAATTATTTTTTTATAACTTGAGTTCTTGAAGAAAGCAGGAATTTCAGAGGAAATCATTACAAATGAGTTGCTTGTATGTAAATATCACTCTCATTTGAAATGAAATTTCCACATTTGTAACTTATCGAAATAATATATTATAGTTCTTGGTACATTATATGCAATCTCGTAACAGAAGTATTGCATTGAAAAAAATTCAACACTTCTTAGAAAAATGCAAAATCACAGTTTATAAATAATAAGGAAGATATTAAGTAAAAAGTTAATTAATCATGTTCTCAAAACGAAGTTTCAGCTACATTGCTACTAGATTATTTTTAAATTTTTAAGGTTAGAAGCAATTCATTTCAAAATTGCAGCATTCACCCTTCATCGGTCGGATTCGTTCAACTTTCGGTTACGTACGTACGCACCACGTACGTACGCTAGTTTACGTCGCACGAAAGCCGGCCCAAGCGTGAACGTAAAAAACTGACGAGTGCACATGAGCACATGTCAATTGTAACGTTTACGTCTACGTCCTTGGCAGCACTTCAACTCTCTAGTAATTAATGCCAGCAAATGCCCCCATCTGCCTCTTAGATTATTCACAACACACAATATTGTGAATAATCTAAGATCTGCCCTTCTTTCTCAGATGTGCCCTAATAGCGAAATTTATATAGACAAAGACATTTCCCGGACTTATCCTCGGGTAAATACCTTTGTGAAATTCTTGTATTGTCCATATTGAAATATGGTCTTTTCTATCTTTGTTACATCGTACCTACATTGCATACATACCTACATCCGCCATACCTGCGAGAAAAACTTATTTTCAGAGGGCATGTTCGTGAAGTCGCGATCAGGCATGGACAGAGGCTTACATTACCTAGTTGCAATGAGTGTTTCTTCTTCTGCAGCAGCGATTTTGACCACCCTGCCTATACTATAGCGGAGTTCACGCCTCGAAATAGGAGCTTCAAATCTTATTCATCAAGTCAGGTTTGAGCAGATCTGTGGTGAATTTCTGCTTTTCATAATTTCTCTAGTTACCTACTTCATGAGAGACAATCAACGGTCGGCCGTATTCCGAGCGTAAACACAATGACTTCCGAAAAGAACGACTTGAATTTGTCAGGGTAAGTTCAAGATTTGAATTGCATAACAGAATTCACTCTCCTTCTACTGAGTTCAAGAAATGAGGGGGGAATTTATTTTGCTAAAAGTACCCATATTGTTGAATTATTTTCCAAAAGATAATTGGCGGTCTCCACCGAAGTAGACCAATTATACTGTATGATTAAAATCTGTTACGTCCTCAGATTTCGTGAGGACGATTGTTTTTCTGACTAGCGTTTATTATATTATATGTTTAGTTACAGATGGTCTCAGGGTAATAGGTATAATGTTAAACTTCAACAAAATATATCACTAACTATCTGAAAAAATATATAAAATCAAATACTCACGAAAAAAATTATTCGGAGAGTTCATCAAAGTGGCAAAAAACCGAGAATCGATTTGTTGAACTTGGATACAGCAAACGAATTGACCTGCTACCATATAAAACTCAAGTGTAGCTGAAGGTCTTTCGCCTTAGCACATTTGTTTGACGCACAATTCAATTGATGCTGGGGTACAGGTGTAACCCAAATACCTTTCTGGGGTTAAAACTAAAATGTTTTGTTGAGGTAGATAAAGCCAGTTACATATTCATGGTTTATGGAATTTTGAAGTGGATGTACAAAAATATTGTAAATATTAATTACATCATTTCCATGAACTAAATAGTAAATAATTCGCATTGAATGGAATGACATTTACAACAGGCTCACAGCCTAACTGAAAAAAATAAAACACTTCGTGGTCTTTGTCCAATATCCCAAGTAGAAAAGATCTATCCTTCACCACATACCCATAAACATATTCGGTCCACCAGGTAGGAGAAAAAGAAGTCAGCAAAGAGAACTTGCAGAAGAATGATTCGGAACTGTAAACATATATTTAAATCAGAATTTCAATCGTTCAACTCTTCCAGCAAGGTTGGGTACAGTCGGAAATTAATATTTCTACTCTGTGATATGTAATATTTAGCAAAGCTAGTTAGACAAGAGGGAGTATTCAAACTTTAAATAGGGCTATCCAACAAACTCATTATTCAAGCACATTTATTTGAGATTCAAGAACTTATGAAAAAGAGGTTATAAATTTGAATCCGAATTTGTTGCAAGTAGTAAAATAAATTATCCATTTTACAATCTTATTATACAGGGTGACCGATACATTGACGTCAATAATTTTTTTTTAGATTCCTCCAGATATGTGAATATCCATGTTATGCGATTTTTTGTATGTTTGTTTGATGTATTCTGCCAGCTAGGTTTGAAAAATTCATAAGTTACTTCAAGTTACCCAAAAACGGATTGAAAGCTATAATTGAAATGTTCAGTAGGACCCAAACATTCATTTTCAATCCAAAAATAAAAAAAGAGTTTTTCAGCTTTTGGGTAAGTTTAAAAACTTCGCGGGGTCCTGAGCTGCAAAGGTCACAGAAAAGAAAGTACTTGATCTGACTATTTTTGTTGTAATCGACTTTCAGAGGTGGATGAGCTGAAAGTCATTGAAACTCGATCAAGGTTATTTTCCTTGTTTTCATCATCTTAATGGCATATTGAACTTAAAAATGTGATTTTAAATTGATTTAAATTGAAATTCCTGTGAAATAACAGTAGTTGTCTTGTAATTTTTACAATAATTTTGGTCGCACCACTGATGAAAAATATAAACATTTGTCAGAATTGCTACTTGTAATATTTCCTGTTTTGCGATTGGAAATGAAAGGCACCTGATACTGAAAAATTACTATTCACTACAATAATTTTTCAAAATCCGTTCCTCCATCTTGAATACATAACTGACAACATTTAAAACAGTTACATGTCAATTGCCTGAAGCTACTTGAATATTCTTGTTTTATTTTTCTTCCAGGTTCTCAAAGTTTTTGCCTAAATTCTGTTTCATTGTTGCTTTTCTTCGCGTACACTAGTTATTTGTAAAATCGATGGGGTTAAGGTCGCGCGAAAGCGCAGACAATTCGATCGGCTCGCCCAATCCATCTTTCTGGAATCGATTTCCTCGGTACAATTTTCGTCAATATCTCCTTCTTTTCTCGTCAGAAAACTTAAGAATATTGAAAAGTAACATATTAACTTCTTATAATAAAAAATATGCAGAAATAACTACTCACATCTGGGGGGAAATCTATTATCTCAAATTGAGCAGATAGTTCAGGAAAAATGCCAAGAGCAAGTGCCAAAACGACGCCTCCTGAACCAAGAATACTGTATAGAAGAGCCTTGTTTTCTCTGATGCTCTCCATGTAGGGATTTCCCTAAAAATAAAATTATTAATTTCCTGAATATATATATATATATATACTTGTTACAACTATTTCATTACCCTATAATTTATAGCGAATGTAGCTATTTGTAGAGCCATGGAAATTATATAAACAGTACTATTAACAATATTCGGTTGGAATAGTTCATCTTTTTCTTCTTCTGTCATTTTTTTCATCTCTTCAGTCTCTTCATCTCTGAAAGTTTGAATAAAGATTTATCCATTTATATAATTTTGTTGTTACAAATAACAACAATAAAGAAGTATGGTAAAAGGGCAAAATAACTAATTTTCACAAAAAATCATCAAATGTGAAAACTCCTTTTAACACACATTGATTTGATAATGCTATGATGCAGGTAATAAATTGAGTGGACATGTTCATTAAAATTCTAATTGCCACATGGAATATTCAGCCACTGATATCAACATTCTCCTCAGTCCTCCATTTTTTTAACAATAATATATTTGGTCAAATAAATATTAAAAATATTCAAAGTAAGAAGCTTTTTTGTACAGCTGTTTATACAGGTTTGAAAATTTATATCGGAAACATACAGAAACGGAATTATATCCAACAGAGACTATTTTGCTGTACAGTTGAACAGTTGTATATTTGAAAGATTTACGTGCTACGTTTCTGGAAAGAATAAAATAATCCTATGCGGATTATGCAGTTGTCCTCATCTAACAAACCAGTATGGTAGTGTAGTACCAATGTAGTATCAATGCGTCGGACTGCCCATGTTACCCGATTTGAGAGAGACAACCATATTATTCGTTCATTGGACCATCCATCGCGTCAAACGAAAGCGTTACATATCACTTAAATCTTTCGAGGATACCACCGTTCAACTGGACGGCAAATTCTCTCTCTAATGCATTGAATATCGTTGTGTGTTTCCGATGTAAATTTCCGAACCTGTATATGCAAAAATGCGTGAACATTTGAATATTTGACTTTTATAATATAGAACTATGGGTTTTATTCGAAAATGCTCATGACCTCCTGTTAGTGTTATTTCAGTTCTTTTATCCTAAAAATTAATCAGGAAAACTATAGGCCAAACGCTGTGCACATGGTTGAAATATATTTAATTCGTCATAATTTTCACACCACATGTGCATATAATACTCATAATGACATCATTAGAAAGTATAAATGACTGAAGCATTCAATTATCGACCTCATTCACAGTGATTTCTGTTCCATATCATATCAGAACATGGACTGAATTGTAAAAAATGTTCGATATTATTATTATTATAAAAATGTAAAAATATTACTTACATAGGAGATTTCAGTTTTGCTTGTTGAACCAGATAAATAAGACATAAGAAATGAACCGCAAACTGTAACAGAACTGTCATAATTGTGTAAAGATTAAAAATGTTTGGTAGTGGTCGTTGCTTGGAAAGAGTTTTCAAAGGCTTAGATCTTGATATGAAAAGGAAACAAGCTGCCAATAATAATCCTTGTAATGTTGCTTGCATGTCCCTGAGTTTTATTCCATCAAGATATAATACTGATTGGGTATAGGCCAAAATCAGTGCATTGAGTGCCAATATCTTAAACATTTGTAGTGTTGTAACCAGTGTGCATCTACCTTGTTTGATAATATGGCAAACTGCAAAAAAATTTGACAATAACAAAAACATTCGATATAGAATAAGAAAAATTATACATCCCATATATTTCAAGAGATGAAGCAAAAAATAGGAGCTATTTTTAGGGAGGAGCTATTAAAAAACCATTCAATATAGAAAAAAAAGATCTATTATTTTACAGTCCAGAAAAGATGTTTTGTAAGAAATCATTAATGAATGAATAAATTCTACAATTATTTCGAGCTATTTGACAAACATTCGTAGTTATCCTGGATAACTAAAAATAGAATGTTACACACAATGTCAAGAGCAGTCAATAGATATACAGATATGGAAATTTCCGATATTCAATTCATCAGAGAGAGCATTCTGCCGTCCAGTTGAACAGTTGTATATTCAAAAGATTAACGAGCTACGTTAATGTAGTTGTCTTTTTCTCATCAATAGTAGTGGCCTTATACAAATAGCATGATAGTCAACATAAAGAACTAGAATTAAGGAATTAAGTATTATGGGCAGCCTCACACATTGAATAATTCGATTCGAGTACTTCAGGTTGGCAACCATACAACTTGAATTAGGCCACTCTCAACAATAAGAGAAAGACAATTACATTATTTTGCAATTGGTCATTTATTTAGTCAGTAAAGTTGCATTCAAATCTTCTGAATATACAACTGTTCAACTAGACAGAAAAATTCTCTATCTGATTCATTGAATATCATATATTTCCGTTGTAAATTTACATACCCGTATATGTAATATATAGAGTAATTTCAAACTCACCACACAGAATTGATGATAATCTACTAGTGAAAGGGGAAGCAATACTTGCATCTCCCAATTTGACAATTTGTGGGCCATCCTGCTCTTCCATTTCTTTCAACATCCTGTTAATATTTTGCTGCAATTTCTCTTTTTGTTCTTCTCTCTTTGATAATCTGTTCCTTTCAGGTAAAATCGAATTATCTTTGATTTTCTTCTCTTTTTCCTTGATTTCTTTAGGCTCAGGCATTCTTTCAGGTGCATTAGATAGAATAGCTACCCCACAATCTGCATGTTTAAGAGCACCAACATCATTAGTTCCATCTCCACACATCAATGTCATATAACCAAGATTTTTCAATCCAACGATAACAAACTCTTTTTGTTTCGGTGCAAAACGAGCAAATATAGTTATATGAGGTAAAATCAACTTCAGAAATGCTGGATAGTTCATGTTCAAATAAGTTAAACCGTCTCCTGTAATGCAAAGATCGTATTTCTTCGTTAGTATCTTATAATCATATTCCAGTGGAAATTTAACATCTTGATCAATAGATTCCCATTCCCAATCTTCACTTTTCACAAGATTCAAAATAGGTTTATTTGTGAATTTCAATTCTTTCGACACATGGCACGCAGTCAATGGGTTATCACCAGTAATCATCACGACTCTATGGGAAGCGTTTTGTAGTTCTTTTATTACACTTTTTGAATCTATCTTAAGGGGACAAGAAATGATAACAAATCCGGCAAATACCAGATCCTTTTCCACGTCGTCTCTAGTTATTTCCCTGAGTTCTTGGGATGATAATTTTCCAAGCTCTTTGGTACCCAAAGCAAGAACTCGGGCACCTCTGCGGGACAACTCGAGATATACATCATCATACTTTTCTGGAATCGATTTGAACATTGATCTCAATGTTTCAGGGGCGCCCTTTACGCTGGAGATATATATAGTTTCAGTGGAACCAGAAGGGTTGTATCCTGCAATCACTGCAATAAAAAAAATAATTAAATAGGTTTATTTCTATTATTTTTATGTTAAATAACTTCTGTTTTCAAAAGATATGACACAAATAATTTTATTGACTACAAAACGGGTTTTGGGGATGGAACGCCTCAATTATCATAGATCACATGATTTTTACAGTTTTTTGTGTGCAAGGATATCTTGATCTGATCGATATTATGGTGGCATTTACATTGTTTTCAGCTCTTTTTTCAAAATGATAACTAACTTTGTTATTTGAAATCCTTTAGGAAAACTGATTTTCTTTCATTGTAATAGTTTTAGTACCTTAATGCAATCATCATTTTGGAGTTATACCTACATTTACATTAATTTCCCCTATGTTGAAATAATATGAAATGGCTATGATTGAATCACTTGTTCAATATGAATCTACATATTAGAGGTATAGTCATATTTGGTTTGTTGAACCAGATAAATAAGGCATAAGAAGTGAACCGAAAACTGTCATAATTGTGTAAAGATTGAAAATGTTTGGTAGTGGTCGTTGCTTGGAAAGAGTTTTCAAAGGCTTAGATCTTGATATGAGAAGGAAACAAGCTGATAATAATAATCCTTGCATGTCCCTGAGTTTTATGTATGGTCATATCTGGTTTCATAGCTATGCTCATTTCTGATAACTTAAAATGGCATTTAATGGAGAAAGATTTACAATTAATGCAAAAAAAATTTAAATTACTTACCTGACATTCTCTTCAAAGTTGATGAAAAATGAAATCTGTTGAATATTTTTAAAACAGCATTTTTTCCTCTCCTTGGAATGACAACATCTGATTTAGTCAAATTCCAATCAATAGCCAAGAGGGTAGCTTTTTCCAAAGGATCACCAACTATACCATCATCAAGCTGTGCTAAAGAATGGCAAGAGGCCAAAACCTGTATTGTATCACTTGGAGCATCACTCAAAGCAGTAACAGAGGAATCTTTTTCTGCCAGGGCCACACCTTCAACTATCAAATCATCACTAGTCAAAGTACCAGTTTTATCAAAACAACAAATATCAATTTTGCCAGCAAATGGTATTCTAAATGGCTCAGTACAAAACACTCCAAGTTTAGATAATGCTAAAAGTGAAGTATTTACAGCCAAAGACAATTCAATCGGTAGTTCTGGGGGAATGACAGAGGTCAGAATTAGAGTACACTCCAAAAATAATTTGTACCGATTTCTTTCTGGATCCTCGATTCCCTTTTGCCACACATACCACGCAGCAGCAACAGCAAAAATTAATAAGAACATAATGAAACCGAAAGTTTCAATATTATTTGCTGTAACTCTTTTGACTCCAAATAAAATAGTCCTCAATAATTTTCCTTGTGAAGTGTTAAACCCTGTTCTGAGTACATAAGCAACACAACCGTTATCCTGAGCTCTAAGACCACCAATGGATTTTTGGGGTGGTGAATGCTGTACTGTTCTTGTACCACCAAAAATTACATGAAGTTTACTATCAGCGTCTGGATCTAACACTTTGTCTTGATCGAAAAATTCAATTGCTTCTTTCATTTGGGGTACTGATTCCCCTGTCAACATGCTTTCATCGACTATACATGAACCTCTCAAAAGTAGAACGTCACAAGGAATGAGATTATCTTTAGAAGATCTTGTTATGGATATCACATCTCCTGGCACCAGCTCATTAGTAGGTAGCAATCTCCATTTCCGATTTCTGTATGTCATGATGTTATATGGTTTATTACCCATTTTTCGAATTTCAGCCATATTTCTCAGTTGTTGTTGTACCAATGTGCATTCAAAAAGAATGAGCATGATGAGGGTGAAAATAGAGTAATACCAGTATTTGTCCAAGCACCATAGCGCAACACAAAAGACTTGAAATACGAAAAAAGGGGCAGTAGCTCTTTCTATGAACAACTCTGAGAATTCAGGTACCACCATATCCAATTCATTTTTTCCATAATGTTGAATTGCTTTTTGAACATCTAACTCCTCTTGATAACCTTTACTTGATAAATATTCCTTGAATGATTTATGAATGGGAAATTCTACACCTCTGAACGTTTTCTTGTCTGTGTCCCAAATATATTTTGTTTTTTGAAAAATAAACCATATTTTGGTTCCCTCATCTTCCTAAAATTAAATTGGAAAATTGAAGTAAATAATAATGTTAACTTGGCGCATATTCAAAGAGAAGGGATATTTGAAACAATACTAATTTCAAATTCCTTCCTCATTATTAATTCATCCATCATTCTTTTTTGGGAAATCACCAGTCAGGATTTTAGAATTGTGAAAAACATCTAGTCCCATATTCGTAAATACATAGTACAATTATGAAGATAGTCACAGATTTAGTAGATCATTTAAATTGAAACGGTAAAAGAACTGGGCAAGAAAATGGAAAAAATCGATTAAGTTCCTATCTAATTTTTCTAAAGGTCTTGTGTGAATTACACTCATACTCATAATATTACTCATTCATGACATGTATTTAGGTATTGTCAGCCACTTGCTTTATTGGATGGAGGAAATTAGACGACTTCTTCAAATAAAATATTAGAAGTAGTTCAGAAAATTAAGCTTAAAGCAATGACTTTTTCTGTCTGTTCCTCTTCATTCTAATTAGTACAACTTGAGGATATTTAAGAACAATTTGTTTTTTATTCAGAGAACTTCAATGGCTTCGTCAATTGAAATCATTCGGAGGGTAGTAAAGTTTGAAAGGAAAATGTTATAATAATAACATAGCATTAGTTACTCCTCCTACAATTTTTAAAATTTATGAATATAAAATTCAAGTGTTGTAATAGTGTCACTATTCAAATAAAGAATTATGCTTTTTATAGTAGCCCTATTCTTTGAGAAACAAACTGATACCTTTTACCAGGATAATTGAGATTTCACTCGGTAAATACCTAAACTAGATATTTACCTTTCTCTCTTCTGATGTTCGATGAATAAATATTATAAATCAGAAGAATCTATATTTATCTTATTAGAGTTACCCACCTTTGAATGCTGAAGTTTCACTAATTCTGAACTTCCATTGTTCAATGTAGGTACTACTTTTACAACTGTAGCTATATTGGGATCAGAAGCCTGTAGAAATTCAAAATGGTTTTATCTGAGCAACTTCATTATAGGATTTTACTGACCTTATTGCAAGTGAAAAAACAGTTTACATGAACAGACCAGTAGCAAGCTAGAACACACAGTATTTGTGCACAACCTATACCAGCAACTATGATTAATCCCCCTTCATAAAATTCAAAGAGGCCCAGAACACCAACCCAAAAGTAAATCCATAAGGAATAAAATATTATAAAGGGGAATATATAAAAATGAAGGAGAGTGCTTTTATAAGTATATAAACTAACAGATTGAATCAAATCATCCAGTCTTTGCGTTGCAGTCATGATTTATCACTATTTTCCACTTTTCTGGTGTTATACACCCTTTATATCAATAAAGCGGAAGATTTTTCCATTTTTGACAGGAGTTGAGAAGCCAGATGAGGTAGGAACGTGAGGTTATGACGTTAGGACTCCGAACGACTACTACCTTAAAAGGAGCGGATTTTGAACCAATCAGAGAGCAGTAGGGATTTTTAAATTTGACAGACGAAATCTGTTTACATTTCGTCAGATGTCATCTTGACATTTGACAACATTCCGGTTTTACTTTTTTAAACGTTATGTGGATTTTGGAGCTTGATTTATGGATTCTCAATTATAACTCAAGTAAGAGGAGATTGTTGTACGCATTGTGTTAGCTGTAATTATTTCATTTTCAATGATGGTATGAAAATATGAAATTGGGCAATAATGACTTTACTGTCGAAGGTAACTTTATCCCTAATATCCATTATTGATAATATTTTCAAGTATTCATTTGATTTTCAGATTTCATCTTATTTGTCCAGTATGCCAGGAAAAATGTGCCATCAATACGAATATATGGAATGATGTACTTTGAAACTTGTTTGAGCCATCAAATTGGTTTGAAAATGTATTCTTATATTCCATTATCATAAAGAAGGAGAGAAATCAATGTATCAAGACAAAATTCAATTGATGGACTTATATCTACATGATTCACAAATAGAGAAATAGTTCGATGATGAGCTGAAGAACTTCGGTCAATGGTCATTTGACTCGGTCAATCTTATCATTATTCAAGTTGATGTGAATAATCGTTGTGTTATTATAAGAAGCATTTGATATGTCAAGTGTTTTTTCAGTATGTGTAAAAGTATGATCTAGTGTAAATGAATTTAACTTGATTCTACTCTTTGCCCAGAAACAAGTATTTAGTTAGTATTAACTTATGATATCTAATCATGTGCTGATCTTACAAGATAATGAATAAGTTTCGATGATGGTTTGTTTGTGGTTAAATTTTACTGAATTGGGTATAATGTTAGCAGAGACTATGAATGTAATTAAGCACAAAAGTTCTATTTTCATAAATAAGTGAACGATTGAAGGTGTTACTGCATAAAATTTCTATCAGGCTTAATTGAAGTGAATGAATGAGAACTAATGTATCTAAATGAAGAATAAACACATTATTTGAACCACTATCTAATATTTATTCAAAAGAAAGAACCGTATCACTTTTCAATTCACTTTCTTGTCCTTTATTATTGTAGGTATTTCATTATGTGCATATGGAACAGGCGGTTAATTCATATTGAAAGATTTGATGAATGATTACCTTTAGTGCCTGATCAATGCTTTTATTAATTTTGGCCTGGATCTTGATGAAAAAGTACCAGATATTTTGATGTTCTTTTTGAAAGAGGATGAAATCAATAACATATTTTCATTTCAACCCACAGCGAATAAGTTGAGCCATAATTGTTTCAGAAAAGTGTAAATTGGTTAAACCTGAGTTTGAGTCTGCGTTTACATGAACTTCAGTTCGATACTACCATGCTTTCATTAGTCAAACTTGATTTTTGTATAATTCATTGTAACAATAATTTTGTATGGTATAATCTTTTAGTGCTCTCAATTATTGTGAAAATATTAATGTGGAAGTACAATATGTGTTTATTAGTAAAAATTTCCTGAATATGATCAAAGGTACTATTGCACAATGCTGAAGGACTTCACTGAAACAAATAGAAATAAACAGGGTTCCTGATATAGGACAAAACTAGTAATTATTGTGGAATCATAATAAAACAGGAAGGAATATAGATCACATTTCATGGCATAATATTTTTCTGTTATAATAAGTAGTTCTGTCGTAGAGAACTTCATTTGATCTTGATTTTTTTAAACTACTGAAAAATGCAAGATAAATTAAACGATTATAATAATAGATGCTGAATGAAGTCTATGTTAGTAGCCCATTAGAAAATATCAATTTATTCGTGTGCATGTTCTTTTCATCTTGAGAGTCATTGTTCAGGCTCTTAATTGATGGCACATTTTCCCTGGCTTGCTGAATAAGATGAAACTGAAATAACATCAATAGTCAAAGGAATTCTCAATAATGGAAATTAGGATAAAGTTTACCTCTAAGTAGCAAAGTCATTGCCCATTTTCATATCAACCGAAATGAAAATAATTTCATCTAACGGAAGCGTACAACAATCTCTCTTCTTTCTTGAGTTTTAATTGAAATCCCATTATTCTCAAATTCCGCTCAATAACGTTTAAATAGTAAAACCGTAATGTTTTCAAAAGTCAAGCTGACATCTGTCGAAAATGTAAACAATTTCGTCTGTCAAATTTGAAAATCCCTACTGCTCTCTGATTGGTTCAAAATCCGCTCCATTTAATGTATCCTGACATCCACATCGCGAACGGCGACCTCTGTAGTGCACCAATAAAAGTGTATTTATCATAGACACTCTACTCTTGAATGCGAGTTTTGTGCTCAGTAAAAGTTTGTTCCATACATTTTTACAGAGGTATTTCATCTTTTCAATTCCCACCGTGCTGAGAATTTACATTCATATATTCAGTACCAATCTTAAGTCCTATACAAATATTTGAGGTGATAGCTGTATTGCCCCACCAATGAACGAGCGCTCTCAAGTTCTTGATCAGCTACTGGGAACTGGGAGAGAAGTTTATTATTATGTTGTTTCGACAATTATTATTTTATGCATTGGTATAGAATATGGCGAATGGTTTCTGAAACACTAACATTTTTATTTTTCCAAATCCTTCACATGAAGACTTCGTGAAATTAGATCATAACAATTCGATTGAAATTGTACTTTTGAAAAGTGCATAACTGTGTGACCAAACAACCCCAATGCACCAGTGCATAAGTATTTATACATCAGGTTTGAAAGCCTAAACATCGGAAAGAATGGAAAGATGCTATACGATATACAATGCATCAGACAGAGAATTTTGCCGTACAATCGAACATTTCTATATATTCGATAGATTCATGTGATGTAACTGAAAGTAGTTGTATACTCCGTTCACGAAAGGTTGAGCACATAGTAGGCGTTTCTTTATTTATCTGAAGTTGGCAGTATTTGCTGTCATAACGTAAAATAAATTCAATGTTGCCGAATGTACCCGGCCTCGTCCGACGAGCTTGCGGGTTATCAGACAACTCTATGCAATATTGACAACATTTGCGTATCAATCTGACAAGAAAATAAACATCATAACCTAAAATTTTAATATACACAGTGGAATATGTCAAATTATCATGGCCAACCGACGGCTCAACCTTTCGTGAACGGACTATACCTACGATTTCAAAATATGTAGTATCATTGTTTAAACAATGGTAGTATTGTAGTGTTGTCATCTTGTCTCATCGTTAGGAGTGACTTAATTCAGGCTGTATGGTAGGCAACCGCAAGTACTTCAATCGAGTATCACGGGCAGCCTAACACATTAAATGATACCATTGTTTGAACAATGATAATACTACCATATTACCACTCTCAACGTTAAGAAAAGGACAACACTACATTATAGCAATCGGCCAACTGGATTGAGTCAGTTATCTATTCAATAAAGAACTGTTCAACTGTACGGCAAAATTCTCTGTCTGAAGCATTGTATAACGTATCATTCCGATGTGAATTTTCAAAGATCATATGGAAGTCAGCACTCAGCTGGACATTCACTTTCTCTCGTTTGTGTATAAATGAAATCTGGACTCTTTATTGGCATATATGCTTTTGACAAAATTTTTCTCTGTTGATTAATTTTTGAAAACTGCACATTTTGAACATATTTGAAACGTATTCATGTGGACAATCACGCATGACGGCCAGCGCATCCACCAAATTGTAATTTTGTAGTTTCGGAAACTTATTTTCAAAACTGAATATCATAAGCTTTAAAATGCTATAATTTTATTATTTGGGAAACTCTTATTGTTTTACATCAACAAATAACACTGAAGTTGTATTCATACGATAATTCATTATTGTATGTCATAGAAGTAGATTGATATCAATAACCTTGAAATTATGATTAGAAAAATGATAAGATTCAATTAAAAAGTTATCTTGTTACAATAAATCAACATTTTGTTTACAGGTAATTTATAGTTATTATTTGCGCAGCGAGTGAAATTTAAGATGCAGAACGTTTTCAACAACATAAAAGGAACTGCTTTAGGAGTGGCAGAGTATTTAACACCAGTCTTAAAGGTAAAAAAATTGAACTTATTGAATTTTGGTGCGAGAAATATGATAAAAAAATTAGATTTGATTTCTGATGAAGCTCCTTGCACAAATTTCGAGATTATATAATTACTTCCATACAACATTTTCACAGGAATCAAAATTCAAGGAAACTGGGGTTCTAACTCCTGAGGAATTCGTTGCTGCAGGTGATCATTTAGTTCATCATTGTCCTACTTGGCAATGGTCAGGGGGTGACGAATCAAAATCTAAACCTTACCTACCAAAGGATAAACAGTTTCTAATCACTCGAAACGTGCCATGTTCCCGAAGGTATGAACATATGCAGTATTGTGATGATTTAGAAAGAGTTATAGAATCCAATGACGCAGATGATGGATGGGTTGATACACATCATTATGATCAGAACTCTGGATTAGAAGAGAAAGTTTCTGAGATGACTCTGGAAACTAAGGTATTTTGATAAATCGAGGAATCACATTTAGTATTATCATATCATATAAAATGCATGAATAGTGAGATTGATAATAAATGTCTCAGATTCATTTAGGAGCTTGGGATTTCGAATGCGCACATACTGGGTTTAGTGTAAAAATCTAAAAAAATATTTTCCATCAAAAATTTTTTTAATTTATATGGGACCTCCTGTATATCTTTGCAGATGTGGATAGATCCTGGGATTGCGAATGCTCACATACTGGGTTTAGGGAAAAAATCTCATTAATATTGTCCTTTTCGTTCAATAGATATGTGTTTGGTGCCATACTTTATCCCAACCCTGTATATTCTTTTGAAATTAAGAGCTAACATAATTCAATACATAAAACAAAAATAAAAATCCCTAACTGAGGTTAGTGCAAAAACGGTGTACCATACTATTTTTTCGTATGATACCAGAGTTAAGGAAAAAAACCTCAGTAAAAAAAACCCTGTCTTGCCATTCCAACAAAAATAACACTTAAAACTATATTTATTTTGGCAGTAACAACCCGACAAGGAACTATCCAATGGATGGTTTAGCGTTCTGGAGTGTTTCCAGGTACTATGACCTCAGTTGAACTAATTCCGAAGACCTACGCTGGTCAAACAATGTTTCAGCTATTAATACCAAAGCAAATGTCTGATGCCATCCGAAAGAATTTCAGCGACGGTGGCGTTGCTCCTGCAAGGGTCAACCAGAGAACTCTGAATAATGAAGAAATCGCCATTTCTTTTTAATCCGCATCTCTCGGGAAAAGACTGAGCTTATAGCGCCCTTTCAAGCGCCCCGAGACGAATTCAGAAGAAATCAGTTTGTGAGGTGTGTGCTTTCTTGGATATATCTGGGTCCTTTGGCAACACAACACACGTGTCGGTCAAAGATGCACTTGAGAGGCGAGGAGTGAACAAAACCATTTTCAAATGGATGTATGAGGTGTTAACTACGAGAATAGCTGAAACATCGATGAGTGGTAAATCTGTCTCTGTTAAAGCTACTCGTGGGACACCTCAGGGTGGGGTAATATCTCCCCTCCTATGGAGCCTAGTAGTGGATGAACTACTACACAGGCTAACGGAGCTTGGCTTCGAATGAACTGGAAGACGAGCTGTAAGAGGTGTGGCGAGAACAGCTCTGTATATAATGCTTTGCCATTACGAGCCTAAAGTAAGAATATCTTGGGAGGAAAACTTGTAGAAGTGAGGAACTAGCCTCGTTGAAGCCTTCACAGATGGGATTTCATCAGATCTCTGGAACTGGAAGGCGAGCTGAAAAAGGATGTGGTCAGAACAGCTCTGTAAGGGGGCACAATAGACCTAGAGGTTGCAGTGAACTGTAACCCCTTTTATTACTAACTAAGTGCTATGTGCAAACTTCTCTACACCTGATACGTGAGACCATTGTTGCAGTATGCTGGTTCGGTTTGGTGATCTTCCACTGAACGTCGTCTCGTGTTTAGGTCCGGCCGGATGGACGGCCAAAGATAGCATTGAAATTGACCACGAGTTCGTCATCAGTGAGTCGAACATTATCGTCTGAGACCATTTTCGGCTCGAAATTAGAAAATTACTGACATTTTGGCAAAACGATATAGCACACGTTCAAGTCGAACAAGCTCTCAAAAATAGCTTGAAAATCTAGAAACGCTCTCATTTAAATTCTACTTACCAAATGATGTTGAAATTGTGTTATCAATACTGCATTTCAATTATTCATTATCTATTATCTTATAATTAGTTTCATGGTTTTGATGTGACTGAGTTTTTATTCAATTTCAATGGAAAACTGTTTCATTTACCCATCCTAAAGTCTACTTTCATTATCAGATTAGTATAATTAAGTACTTACTTTTTGTATCATTTATGTCCTCAGAGCTCAGAAATGACAGATTCAGTACTAGCGAATTTGGAAAAAGATGGAGAAGACGATGAGGACAATGATGATGAGGAAGCTGAAGATATGGAAGCATTTGAAGAAAGTGGAATGTTGGATGACCAACAGGTGATTTCGCTTTAAGTATTCTCGTGGTAATTATGAAACAATTTCAATTATTTCAATAAAACAATGATGGAATGGAAAAAACCGACGTAAAGTCCCTTTTGCGCTTTTGTTCTTATTGGAAAATTCAAATTTGAATATCCTGAGAGGTTTTGGTCTCATTCTACACATTATACACTTATAAAGGGTGTCCGGATAAGATGGGAAATATTTCAGAAAGAGACAGAAAACACCCTTAAAAACACATATGTAGTATCTAGGAGTTGTAGATTCTTACAGGGTGTTTTTTTAAATTTGAATGGAAATTAAAACCACTGAATCTCTCGTACGAAATCATCGATTTATCCGAAATTTCTAATGAAAATGGCTTTCATGAAGTTCCAGAAAACTGTTATCATAAAACATTCGATTTGCAGAACCGTTTCACATGAATTCGGACCGTTCTAAAAGGTTCGCAAGATCGCCCTGTACAGGGTGGGCATATTTCGATGTTTTAGTACTACAACTTTTAAACCAGAGGAGATAGACAAAATCTGATATCCACTTCTCGATCTCTTTTTCTGAGAAACCAACAAGAGTACTATTCATTTTTGGCTACCTTCTTTTGTTTTCGAGTTATAAGCGCAAATTGGAAAAGTGGCGATATCGAAAACAATTCATATCTCCGCTAATACTGATGATAGAGCTCTGAAATTAAAACATTTTACAGGCACTTTTTTACGTAGAATCCAGTGGCGTGCTAGCCTTTTTCGCGCCATTTCTAATTACGGAGCTATGACCCAAAGTTATGTTTTTTAAATGGGAATATTAGATTTTTGTGCAATTTTCGAAAAGCTTATTTTTTTCTGATTTCAAAAATATATAACATTGCATGATTTGGATCAATATGAGTATAGAAAATGATCAAAAGCCTATTTTCATCTATGTCTCAATATTTTCTATGGTTTCAACTGTTGATGAGCACAGAAACATTTAGCATCGTATAACTATCACAATCTCTTTCTAGTAGTCTTTTCATTTCTATGCTCTTTACTCAATTTCTCCAAGATCGAAGATTAATGGACCTCTGTGAAACTTGATCCTCGTTCTAAGTTATTACCTACTGACCTATTATTGTAATCACTATTAGGTATTGAAAGATATTTTTGCTTTGTTACTCTTCTAATTGAATTATTGATAACTGTAATAAAATCTATATGCGTTATTTCATATGCGATTTGAAATAGACTGACTGGCACTTGTGCGTATTTATTCTGGAGAGCAATAAAAATATTCTCCTACGTCCATCTCATTATACCTAAGTATATCGTTGAAAAAGAGGATCATGTGGATCTTTTCGTCATTTCGTAATCCATTTTAAGATATGAGAGTTTAAAGAATATATTCTTGTTCGAATTTTGTAGAAATAAGTTGAAAGCATAGAAATAATGAAATTGACGAAAGGCGACTGCTCTTGTTATAGGAAGCTCCATTTTTCTGTGCTCATCAACAGTTGAAACCATAGAAAATATTGAGACTCAGATGAAAATAAGTTTTTGATCATTTTCTATATTCATATTGATACTAACCATACAATGTTATATATTTTTGAAATCAGAAAAAAATAAGCTTTCAGAAAATGCACAACTACCTAGTATTCCCATTTAAAAAACATAACTTTGGGTCATAGCTTCGTAATTAGAAATGGTACAAAAAAGGCTAGCACGCCACTGAATTCTACGTAAAAAGTGCCTGTATAATGTTTTAATTTCAGAGCTCTATCATCAGTATTAGCGGAGATATGAATTGTTTTCGATATCGCCACTTTTTCAATTTGCGCTTATAACTCGAAAACAAAAGAAGGTAGCCAAAAATGAATAGTACTCTTTTTAGTTTCTCAGAAAAAGAGATCGAGAAGTGGGTATCAGATTTTGTCTATCTCCACTGGTTTAAAAGTTGTAGTACTAAAACATCGAAATATGCCCACCCTGTACAGGGTGACCAGATTTGGTGATCCCTGAACTACAACTTTTTAATCATTAGAGTTAGAGAAAAATGAAGGGCACATTGGTATTTTTCGAGAAACTCATTATACCGTCAACCGCATTGCTATATCTTCTTTTGTTTTCTAGTTATAAGCCAAAAATGGGTCTTAGCCAACCCTCCCCCCAAGCGCCACCACTGACCTATGAGCGATATATGACATGATATATATTTTTGAAACGAGAGAAAATTTTTTTAAATAATTTTAATGTAAAAATTAAATATTGTTTCCATAAAAAAATTAAATTTCAACAAAAATTAGATCCAGCTACTGGATTCCAATCAGAAAAATGTCTGTATAATGTTTTTCTTTCAAGCTCATAGCACTAACAGGATTGTTCAAACAATGCTAACAGGAATGAAGATAATGACCAAAATTGAAATTGCCAAAATGAATGTGAATTTGGCTTATAATTAGAAAACAAAAGAAGATGGAGCAAGACGGTTGACGCCGCATAAGGAGTTTCTCGAAAAAAGACCACCGCAAGTGCTACTCATTTTTCTCTTAACTCTTACAGTTAACAAGTTGTAGTTCAGAGATCACAAATTCTGGCCACCCTGCACAATGAATTTAATGATATTTTCGATATACAGTGTGGAACAGCCAAATGGAATAAATTCGATAACGAATGAATGAGAGAATTAATTTGTTTGAATTCTCGATAGGTAGCAAGAGTTATAGAGCAACCATGTACTGCTAAGAAAGCAACCCAAGAAGAAGATGAAATTGTTCATACTCGTACCTATGATCTCCATATAACTTACGATAAATATTATCAAACCCCTAGACTATGGCTAACAGGATATGATGAGGTAATCATGTTTAATATTATGCGGTTTTGATATATCTAATTATTATGATTATAGAAACGAAAACCATTAACTGTAGAAGAGCTCTACCAAGACATTAGTTCTGATTATGCCATGAAAACAGTGACTATGGAAGTTCATCCTCATCTAAGTGTACCCAAAATGGCATCTGTTCATCCATGCAAGTAAGTTTTGAATCTTACGTAGTTCCAAAATTTTTTTCAAATGCCTATGGAACTCCAGTAAAAATATACAGATTAAAATAAATTCAAAGCATTACTTAACAATATGTCATTGTAATGAATGAAAAAAATATGAGATTTTGCACAAAAATATAAAGGCCGATTCATACTATGCCAAAATATGTTTCTATGGGCTTTATATGAACTAATTCACACTATCCGTCTACTACCACTGCTGTGCTCTGTCATAACGACTACCCGCCACTCGCAGTGGTTCTCAACCTTTTTTTGTTCAAGGACTACTTTTGAATTCTTCTTCTCAGTACAGACCACTATACAGGGTGAGTCTTTGACTTCTACATATATTTTAACCGTAGATTCCTGAGGTCAAAAGAAACACTTTTTTTCTTTACCATTTTTTCCGGTTCGGCCTGGTTAAAAAGATACAGGCTGTTGAAATCCATGAAAAGCATAAATTTTCAGTAATATCTCGCAAAGGATTTCTTCAAATGAAATAATTTTTGGAACATAGTTTTTCATGAATATGATTGATCTTTCCCGAATACAAAATTCCCAGTAATTCGATGTTGAAAGAAAAAAAAATCTTAGAAATTCGAAAAATTGGGTACTTTGGCTGAATGCAATTCTGTCGAAAATTTTCACAGAATTCAATTTTCCCTACGTTGTCACGTTGACGAATTTCAAGAATAATTCGAGAATTTGTTATCTGGAATGATAAATGGTAAGAGAACTAGCGGATTTTCTTTAAAAATGGGGTTACAATGAATGAGCTCACCTCCATTATACTTCTTCAGTGTAAATCCTTATCTATTGAGCAAAGGGTATAGCCGGGTTTCAATGGTAAATCTGCCCCCGCGGCCTTTTCGATTCATATTGAGGGGATCGATTAGGCATTGAATGAAAATAATTCAGCCAACTTTTCAGCCTTTTATATCTAGCCATTTTTGAGATTTCTGTGAAAAACACTTTTTTCGTTTTTATTTTTTTTCTCTTGTGATATCCAAAATTGTCGAATGGTGATTTTTTCTGTCGATTCTTTGCTATTGAAGGAATAGACGTATAATTTTTTTATGAATTTCAGCTGCAAAATCTATTTTTAGGAAAAAAAATAAAGTTTTTGTCATTTGTTTTTCGGTGTTCTTAAAAAGTGTCCACCGCCATTTTTTGACATAAAATGTCTTCTTTGGCCCTTTATACCCTGGAATTTTTTCACATTTTTAAAATTGGTGGAACATTTTGAAAAAAAATTAAAACTGTTTGAATTTTAGGATTCAACAGATATCCATCAAATTTTGGTACCGTTGTATTCATATTGGCTTCCTGAACAATATTAGTGAAAAAAACAATTGGCGATCTGTTTTAGTTTGGGAGATATGGGCCCCCAAAGTCCGAAAAATATTTCACCTGAAAGTCACTTTTCTCACTACAGAAACACTGAATTACCGCTTTATTAAGTTTAAAGCCTCTCTGAACATTTTAACATGAAGATTTGATTCATTTTATTTCAGATATATTCAATAATTGTTGCAAAAACATCGAAAAAATTCTAGGAAAAGCCCGCCGTTCCTTATGGTAAGTTTGGCACTACCGCGTCTTTCAGCAAGTGCCATTAGGAAATGATAGCGGGATTTACCGGTATGCATCGTGTCATATTCGCGCGAAATAATTCGCGGTAGTGCCAAACTTACCATAAGGAACTGCGGGCTTTTCCTAGAATTTTTTCGATGTTTTTGCAACAATTATTGAATATATCTGAAATAAAATGAATCAAATCCTCATGTTAAAATGTTCAGAGAGGCTTTAAACTTAATAAAGCGGTAATTCAGTGTTTCTGTAGTGAGAAAAGTGACTTTCAGGTGAAATATTTTTCGGACTTTGGGGGCCCATATCTCCCAAACTAAAACAGATCGCCAATTGTTTTTTTCACTAATATTGTTCAGGAAGCCAATATGAATACAACGGTACCAAAATTTGATGGATATCTGTTGAATCCTAAAATTCAAACAGTTTTAATTTTTTTTCAAAATGTTCCACCAATTTTAAAAATGTGAAAAAATTCCAGGGTATAAAGGGCCAAAGAAGACATTTTATGTCAAAAAATGGCGGTGGACACTTTTTAAAAACACCGAAAAACAAATGACAAAAACTTTATTTTTTTTCCTAAAAATAGATTTTGCAGCTGAAATTCATCAAAAAATATACGTCTATTCCTTCAATAGCAAAGAATTGACAGAGAAAATCACCATTCAAAAATTTTGGATATCACAAGAGAAAAAAAATAAAAACGAAAAAAGTGTTTTTCACAGAAATCTCAAAAATGGCTAGATATAAAAGGCTGAAAAGTTGGCTGAATTATTTTCATTCAATGCCTAATCGATCCCCTCAATATGAATCGAAAAGGCCGCGGGGGCAGATTTACCATTGAAACCCGGCTATACCCTTTCCACACCACTTTCGAAGTATTGCAATTTTGTTTCGTTGAGCTTTGACATATGTTGATTCAAATATTCATTACGATTAGAATACATTGATTTCTCATTTATTCATCATATTTATTACTACTAAAATGACCTTAATAAAGTTATTATTCATGAAAGAATTGAACTTAGCGAATTAAGAATGAACTTCGAATTCAAAAAACAAGTACATACAATTTTCTATGAATTTTGAATAGGTAATAAAAGTTCAATTCAATGCTATGAATAATCAGTTCACATAAAATTCTTTTTTGTTCTAAACTCTTCAAAAAAAGTTTCGTTGTCGTTCAAAATAGATATACATATTTTAAAATAGAGCACATAATTATGAACGATAATTAAATTTAATGGGTCAGTTCTTTCGATTTTTGGTATGTCAAAGAAACTAATTTAATTGTTCCATCTGCTTGTGAATGTTTATGGAACTTAATTATATCGTTGGAATCGAAATGTTTTTCACAATCAAAACTTTTGTTGGAATGAAATTTCGCAGTATGACCCTCATTTATACAAGCTTACGCTGTTCATATTTCGGCGAACTGAAACAATTGAAATATCCTTTTAGTTTTTTAAACGGATATTACTTCTACACGATAAAATATAAAACGTTCCTACCATTTTTCGAAGATGAGTTTGATTTATAGGTTAGAGACACCTACAAAAAGACGAAAGTAGTTATCCCAAGGAAAATTCACTAACACCAATATCACAAACACTTTCACTGTTCACAGCACTCAATCACAACAGTTAATTATAATTCACTTATTTTTCACATTTACGACCACAATCGATACTAAAAACATATTAATTTACCACTAGATGTTTACTAGCGCTCGCGCTTGCGCCTTTAACACAACTGTACATAGGGACTACTTTAGAAGGCTGTACTTGTAATATGTTTCTAACAGCGTTGCCGCTCTTGGCTATGACCGGGCCCGGTAGTTTAGAAGGCCGTGTTAGTAGGTAGCTCGCACTTCTTATATTTATGTTCTGTGGTTAAGATTGTTCGAGTGAATATTTCATTTATTCAAATTTTATGGTTGAGTTGTAGTTTTGATTGCGGAAATTCTTGCACGGAAGATTTCAAGAGATATTGGAAATGAATGCTATAGCTGAAATAGGTGGTTTAAAAGTTAATTCGATTTAATCAAAAATGAAGTATACATCAAGAAGAGGTTATTCTCTTTTATTTTATCACCTGAAAAATTTTGGATGAATCAATAATTGCATTAGAAATACAACTGGAATTGAAAAAGTGAGTATATATTTCTTCATTCAATACAGCAGCTTATTTGAAAATTTCGAGTGGTATATCTACTCGTTTCTTTGATACAATAGCTTATTTCAAAGGTTTGATTGCTAGATCTCGTACTTGCAAAAATTCAGAGCTTAGTTTACCAGTAGCGGCATAGCTCATTCTGAAAATAAAAAAGGACTATATCTTCTTATTTAAGCCGAAGCGGAAAAAATGGTGGAGGAAAAAAGTGTTTCTTTTGACCCCAGGAATATTCGGTTAAAATATATAATATGTACAAGTCAAAGACTCACCCTGTATAGGACTAATAAAAAATTAACTGCAATCAAATTGAAACTTCAATTAGAAATCCCATGAAAAACAACAATAGAAAAAATAATAACTTGTTTATACAGGGTGAGTCTTTGACTTGTACATATAATTTAACCGGTCAAAATGAACACTTTTTTCCTTCGCCATTTTTTACAATTCGGCCTAGATTAAAGGATATAGCCATTTTAAATATATACCAGTATACCATTCAAATCTTCGAAATGAGTAGTTTGATAGTTTAAAAGAGGGGTTACAGTTCACTGCGACCTTAAGGTCTATTGTGCCCCCTTACAGAGCTGTTCTGGCCAAAACCTTCACAGCTCGCCTCTTCCAGTTCCAGAGATCTAATGAAATCTAATAACTGTGAAGGCTTCAACGAGGCTAGTTCCTCACTCTTACAAGTTTCTCGTCCAAGGCATTCCTTCCTCAGGCTCGCGATGCCAAGGCATTCCGCGACTAGTTGAATGGGGGTTTCTTCCTCCTCCCCACAGAACCTACACTCGTCAGTGTCCGACAATCCCATCCTCAACAGGTGCTTCCTGAGGCGACAATGTCCTGTAAGAAAGCCAGTGAGGAGGTGTAATTGCTTCTTACCAAGATCCAGATATCTTTTGGATGTCTCGAAGTTCCGAAGGAACTCAGTGGAATGATCCATCCCTGGGAGATTCCGCCAGAGTTTTTCCCTCTCGGCTTTCTCCTTCGCCAGAAACTCCTTCTTATAGGAACATTTAGATACACATAAACGTCAGATCACTTATAAATAGTATATCTATGTTTCGGGAGCACATCTTGGAATTTGAATATGATATTGTGGGTGTCTCTGAGACATGGTTAAACCCTACTATTGGGGATGAAATCGTGCACGTAGATGATTATTCGTTTGTTAGGCTTGACAGGGGAACAAGGGCAGGCGGCGTTGGTATTTATGTGAAAGATTGTTTTTCTCACAGGTTAATTATTGGGGAAAGTACGGACTTCATAGAGCATATTTGGCTTGAAGTTATCATAAGGGGACGTTCTCTTGTTGTGGGGTGCGTTTATCGCCCCCCTAATGCTAATGAGGAAAATTTTTTTAAAGCTTTAGAAGAGACTGTAACTGAGATATATTCTTCTTTTGATAGTATTATATGCTTTGGGGACTTCAATATGAATATGTATAATTCAACTAGTTCGAGGAATAAGAAATTAATAGATATAATGACAACGTTTGATCTCAATCAATTGATAGATGAGCCTACGCGTATTATCGCCTGTTCTGAAACCCTCATCGATCTATTGTTTTACAATAATAGTAATTTACGTAACAAGTCCGGAAAATAGGGTTTTTTTGGACGAATAGACAAAATTCTAGGACGAGCGCAAGCGAGTCCTAGAAGTCTATGAGTCCAAAAAAACCATTTTCGGGCGTGTTGCGTACAATATTTTTTCGGCAACCGTCTAGAATAACAAATCAATGAGACGACACATTTCTTTTTTATATATTTTAATTCTTATTTAAATTAAACAGAACAGAAAATATCACATATTAACAGAAACATTCTAATTCTTATTTATATTAATATTTAAATTAAAATTCGAGCAATTACTGATATTGAAGGGATTCAATTTGTTTGAAATGCCTGGTATATTTAAGAAGCCTTTCCCGGCCTAGTCCGGGAAGTACGTACTTCCCGGACTAGGCCGGGAAAGGCTTCTTTCTCAAAGAAAAAGCGTCCGGAAAGTGGGTACTTCCCGGACGGTTGCCGAAAAAGATAATTTAATCGAGTGTGGAACTAGGGAGTTTAGTGCGTCTGACCACCAACTAATTTATTGTCATTTAGATATTCAAAAAAAAGTTTCCCCTCTCCGTGAGTTTTCTTATAGACCGCTAAAAGATATTGATATCGATGCTTTTCACGCCGACCTGAATAGGGTTCCCTGGCAAAAGATTTTTTATTTCAATGATATTGATAGGAAGGTTGAATTTTTAACATCGAATATTGTGGAATTACTTAATTTGCATGCGCCTGTTAGACATGTCAAAACTAGGCGTACAAACTATACACCATGGATAACGGATGGTTTGAGACATTTGATAAGGCAGCGCAATCGTGCATTAGATAAGTATAAGAGGACTCTTGATCCACAGCATAGGTTGAATTATAAGCGGTTGCGTAATTTGACCACAGCATCTATCAGATCGGAAAAAAAGGCCTACCTCAACCGGAAATTCCAAACTGCTACGCAGAGGGAGAAATGGAATGAATTGAAGAAGTTGAATATTGTCAAAAATGAGACTAGTCATATTCCAGATCACTTGCGAGACGTTGATAATCTTAACAATTATTTTGCGAATGAAACCTCCAATAGCGCTCCCACTAATTCTAGTCTAAAAAATTCTTATCGGTCTAGCAGACTAAGTGAGGCAACTTTCAAATTCGATTACGTTTCGCAGGATGAAATAAGCTCTATTTTGAACAATTTAAAGTCTAATGCGGTGGGTAGGGATGGACTAAATGCCTTCTCTATAAATTTATGCTGTCCTGTAATTATTCCCTACATAACGCACATAATAAATTCTTGTATAGAAAAATCATTTTTTCCCTCTAATTGGAAGCGTGCAAATGTAATTCCATTGCCTAAAATTCGCAACCCGTCTCAGTTTTCTCATTTTCGCTCTATATCTATTTTGCCAACGTTATCCAAGATACTTGAGAAGATCATGGTGAAACAGATGGTATCTTATATGCAGCAGAACGGTATTATACCTCAAAAACAATCAGGTTTCAGGGCGGGCTTTAGCTGTGACACAGCACTGTGTGAGATCTTGGACAGTGTTTATAGGAGTCTGGATGATGGCGAGGCATCCATTTTGGTCTTGTTAGACTGTACCAGAGCATTCGATTCCTTGGATCATGACACTTTGGGCTATATTATGGAATACGTGGGATTTGATGATGGTGCCTGTGGTCTTATAAGGTCTTTCCTTGCGGATCGGACTCAGTGCGTGGTTTTGGATGGGGTGATGTCGGGAGATCTGGCTGTGGAGCGCGGAGTACCGCAGGGAAGCATTCTGGGTCCTCTGCTTTACATTCTTTACACTATGAATTTTCACAAATGTTTGAAATACTGTGACTATCATATGTATGCGGATGACTTTCAGATTCGGTTGTCTTTCAGGCCTGCTGATGTTGATTTGGCCAATAGCAGATTGAATTGTGACCTGCAAGGTATATTATCCGAGTTGGAAAGACATTGTTTAATTATCAATCCTGAAAAAACCGTGAGTTTGCTGTTTTGTGCTGATCATGTGAGGCAAACACTTATTCATAAGTTGGATCTGAGGGTGGGTGGGGATAAGATTGAAGTAAAGGAGTCTACGAAAACCTTGGGCTTAATTGTTGATAGTAAACTTCGGTTTACTCAACACATCAATATGAAACTTCGGTTAGCCTATTCAACCTTGAGACTTATTTACTCGCAAAGACATTACCTGAGCCGCAGCACTAGAATAATGCTGTGTGAGTCACTCTGTTTGTCTCATTTCAATTTTTGCGATACCGTGTATGGCCCTGCCCTGGACTCATATGATACTGGGAGAATTCAGAGATTCCAGAACTCGTGTCTGAGATTCATCTATGCCATCCCACGAAGACAGAGAGTTTCCCACCTACTGAAAGAGACTGGATGGCTCAATATGCACGATCGGCGGTTGCTACATGAAGCGTGTTTTTTTTATAAAATTTTGAAGACTGGGATTCCAAGCTACTTGATACGAAAGATCTGTTTCAGGGAAAATGTCCGGAGTAGAACACTACGCTTGCAAAATTTACTGACAATCCCTAAACATACTAAAGAGCTATTCAAAAGATCTTTTTCCTATAGAATTGCAAGTATTGTCAACAAGTTTAAAATTTTCGACTTTTCCAGCTCATATGTCACATTCAAGAGGCGTTTCAAGGACAGACTTATGTCCGCCTCATAATTCGCGTGTACGACTGTCTTGTTCGTTCCATGATGTCTCTCTCTTCGCTGTTGTCTTTTTTAATTAAAAATGTGTGTGCACAACTTGTGTTGCTTCTATGTCCCTTGTTATTCATTGTAATTTTTTAAGTAGTATTAATCCTTTCTCTGAAGATTCGATAATGATGTTGAAATGTGTATTTCTGGCCTAACAGCACTCAAGTTTACTTGGGAGGCTGAATCACATGGCCTTTTAATCCAGCTACTCAATTTGTTTATGTATATTTTTATCTTCAAATTTTTGGATTAATAAACCTCATTATTATTATTATTATTATTATTATATACCACAGAAGGGTTCTGGGCCAATGAGTGACATTCGTGCGCCCACTTTGGCAAGTGTATTGGCCTCTTCGTCTCCTTCAATTCCCGAGTGGCCGGGAACCCAGATTAAAAAGACCTTATTTTTCTTGCCTACCTCGTTGAGTTTGTTCCGGCACTCCTAGATCATTTTAGAGTCGATGACGTAGGAGCTCAGTGCTTTAATAGCAGCTTAACTATCTGAGTGTATGGCTATATCACACTTCTGATAGTTTCTTTCTAGATTTATATCTAGACATCTTTCAATAGCTAAGATTTCCGCTTGAAAGACGCTCATATAGGAGCCTAGAGACAGTGCACACTTGGTGCTTGGCCCGTATATCCCAGCGCCTGCTCCTGTAGAGGTTTTGGAACCATCTGTATACCATTTTACGGTATTTTCTTTGAGATTATAGTCGGTGTATTCCCGTTTCCAATCATCTCTTTTACTTAGCAATGTCATGAAGTTTTTCTCAGTGATTACTTTCTTGATCATTACATCACTAGGGAGATTCGCAGATGAAATGTAGTTATTCAGAGAGGACCTGACTCTTTGATTCTTTATTCTCTCATTACCTGCACCTTCCTTAGATATTCTGAGAATAGCCTCATGGGCTACCCTATCATCCACTAGATGTAGAGGTGTGAGGTCCGTAATAACCTCAAGTGCCCTAGTTGGGCACGTTCTCATAGCTCCAGTGATGCACACACAGGCAAGTCTCTGTACTTTATCGAGCCTTTTCCTCGTACTCACCTGACTTGCCTTGGCAAACCAGGCTACTGCCCCATATGTGATTATAGGTCTCACAATCATGACGTACATCCATCGCAGTATTTTTGGGTTACAACCCCAATTTTTGCCGCAATGGCGTGCAGACGTCTGCACGCCATTAGAGCCCTTTTAACTCTGACAGTAGCAGTATCAACATGCTTATTCCACAGAAGTTTACTATCCAGTGTTATTCCTAGGTATTTAACTTCTGACTTCCACTCAAAGATATTTCCGTTCAAATATAACGTTTTCATATCGGGAAGTTTTCTTTTCCGAGTGAACGGAATTACTACAGTCTTGTTTGGGTTGATGTTCCCCCACAGACAAGCACCACTGCTCAATAATTCTAAGGCCTTTCTGCAGTAAGTCGCAAAGAGTGCCTTCGAATTTGCCTCTAATTATTAGGACTATGTCATCAGCATAGCCTACACATTCGAAGCCAAGCTCCGTTAGCCTATGTAGTAGTTCGTCCACCACTAGGCTCCATAGAAGGGGAGATAATACTCCACCCTGAGGTGTCCCACGAGTAGCCTTGACAGAGACAGATTTACCACCCATCGATGTTTCAGCTATTATCGTCGATAACACCTCATACATCCATTTGATAATGGTTTTGTTCACTCCTCGCCTTTCAAGTGCATCTTTGACGGACACGTGCGTTGTATTGTCAAAAGCCCCAGATATATCTAGGAAAGCACACATGGCGATTTCTTTATTGTTCAGAGTTCTCTGGATGGCTTCGGTCAGCTGATACAGGGCGGTCTCCGTTGACCGTCCCGCCCTGTCAACAGGATGTACACTCAAACATTCATTTTCGATTTAAAATTAAAAAATGTTTTTTTTAGCTTTCGGCTAGGTTTAAAAATTTTCCGGAGTCCTGAGCTACAGAAAAAAAAGGTACTTGATCAGATTTTTTTTGTTGTATTCGGCCTTGGAAGGCTAAAAATCATGCAAAACCATTAAAAATTGTTTCTCTTATTTTAATCATTTTATGGCGAATTAAACCTCAAAGTAGGATTTTAAATTGATTTCAATTGGAATTCCTGTAAAACAACTGTAGCTCATGTTTTTTTACAATAATTTTTGTCTCGCCACCTATGGAAAATGTAAAGGTACATACATCAGAATTGCTAGATGTGAAATTACCTGTTTATGAATAGGCACGTTATACTGAAAAATTACTTTTCATTACCATAAATTTCCAGTATCCGTTCCTTTAACTTGAATAAATAATCGACAACGTTTCAAGAAGTTACGTGTTAATTGCCTGATGATACTCGAATATTCTTTTTTCAATTTTTCATTCCGCTTCTTTTTGACTCAATTCTGTTTCGTTCTTGATTCCTTTCGCATACACCAGCTCTTTGTAAAATCTCCAAATGAAAAAGTCGATACCAGAAAGATGGATTGGGCTTGCAGGGCAGATCGAATGGCCTGCGCCTTCGCCAGACCTCAACCACATGCATTTTTTTTAAAGAGCTAGTGTACGCGAAAAAAGGAACAATGAAACAGAAAAACTTTCAGAAACTGAAAGTAAAATAAAAAAGAATATTCGAGTAGCTTCAGGCAATTGACATCCCAGAACGGGTAATTTCAGAACTAGCAATTATGACGAATGTAAACATTTTCCATCACTGGTTTTTTCACATGAATTTCAATTAAAGTAAATTTCAAATTCCATTTTCAAGTTTAATTCGCCATAAAAAGAAGAAAAACAAATTTTATCGGGTTTCAATGATTATTAGCCTATCTGCCTTCCTAGTCTAATTACAACAAAAGAAGTCCGATCAAGTAGCTTTTTTCGTATGACTTTGTAGCTTAAGACTCCGAAACGTTTTCAAACTCAGCTTAAAGCTAAAAAAACTACTTTTGTATTTCTTAATCAAAAATGAATGTTTGAGTACATCCTACTTGAAATTTGAAGTTCTAGCTTTCAAACCTATTTTGAGTAACTTGCAGTAATTTCAGGAAGCTACATATTTTTTTATTGAAGCAAAATTCAGGATGAAGATTTTTAAAAACAAAACCTTCAAAATACTTAATAATACAAAATATTTGGAAGATATGATTTTTTCAACCAAGCTGCCAAAATACATTAAAAAAACACTCGAAAAATCGTAACTCGAGATCTACAAAAAATCCCATTACATACATTACATTGGATAGCCACAAGTCTAAGGAATCTAAAAAAAATTTATTGACGTCAATCGCCTGGACACTCTGTATATTAATTTGTGACTGTGACCAGAAACCATTATTTCAAATTATCTCCAACTAACTGTCCACACTCAATAGAATATTGCTCAAAATTGACGTTCATATTATCGCCTATGCCTCGAAAAGGGTATATGACATTAGTTTTTATGTTGGAACACCCTGCTTATTAAAGTGATTCGTCTGTGAGAACATCGTTTACGTTCTCAAACTTCAGAACATGAAGCTACCCTAGTCACTGTCGACAATAAAAAAGAGATTTTTTATTATTTTGAACGTCATTATCAGTTCACTACGCATTCTTTGCTTTGCAATTGTGGAAAGATTGAATATTCCAATAAGAGTTCCTTAGGTCGGATACGACCCTATAGAATCCTTGTAGTACGTCGCTGAACCGTTTCGAGCAGCTTGACATAAAGCAGCAGAGTGGGGCTCCAGACCTGATCCGCATTCTCCATATAAGGGCGGATGTAGGTTTCATACAAAACTGAGCAGTTTTCGACATCGCGACCTCCGGATGGTTACCGGTTTAAATTTATATTTTGGATATGGTCCAACCAGGTTGAATCATGGGTTATGATTACTCTCAAATCTCTCAGGCTCATCACACTTGCAAGTCGAGAACTGTCCATGAAATACTCTACTCCGGGCTCCGGGAGTAACACTGTCTACTTCTCGATGTAGTGTATTATCACCAAAGAAAGAAGATGAAGAAGAAATATAGTAAGACAAACCAGAGCTCTAGAGAACTAACGAAACTGGACCAAGCACAGAACCCTACAGGGCTCCAATTGTCACTGATCTTGCACTTCAAGAAAACCATCACACTATAACTTCTGAAATGCATTGAAGCAATCTGCTCCTGATTCCTACTTGTGAAACAATCTCTAGTGGAACCTTGTCAAAAGCCTTTATAAATCCAAATAAACAGCATCCACGGATTTGCCAGTATCATAAATGCCAAAGTCCACGTTGAGACTAATATATTGGTTATAATTGAACGTCCAGGTACAAAACAATGATGATCTGTAGCAACAAGTTTAAATGCTTTCTCCCAATCCAATATATGAATAGCGATAACTTCTCGCAAACTTTTGATGCGACGTAGGTCAGACTAATTCGTCTATAATTTTTCGGTAGCAACTTGTCCCCCTCCTTTTGAATTGGTGGGATGGAGGAAACAAGCCAATCTGCTGGTAACATGTAAGAATTCGTAGACTCTTATTTTTGTGACAACGTATAGGGCAAATTACTTGCACACATCTTCGACGGTAGTCTATCAAGACCAGGTGACAAAGCGGGATCCATAGAATGGAAACTTCCATAGCTAATTTTATGGAAGCGAATAAATATACATATCGACCATTCAATGAAATAATAAAGAACTGTAGGGAAAAATCATTCGAAAAATTTTATTTTTGAAAAGTATTCGAAATTTTTTCTTGACTCGTTCTATACCAGTATTTTGTGTCTAATTAGATGAATAAATGATATTATGTTATTCAGATCAGTCATATTTTTAAATATCTAAGAACGTACAAGTCACATCAGCCAAAGAAACGATTGTTGACTGAAAAAATTCACGATATTTTTTTTCAGGCACGCTGATGTCATGAAGAATATTATAGCTACAGTAACAGAAGGAGGAGGAGAGTTAGGTGTCCATATGTATCTTATTATATTCTTAAAATTTATGCAATCAGTTATTCCAACAATAGAATATGATTTTACACAAAATTTCTCGATGTAAAGTGAGAAACGCAATAGATGCATTTTCTCTGGTGAATATTTAAGCTTAATCTGAAAATTAATATATTATTTATAGCTTAAGTAATATTTGCTTATGGCAACTACGTATTTTGAAGAGGCTGAAAAAATGGAGCTGAGTTGATATTGTCATTCGGTTTGAAGTGAACATTTGTAGATACCCAAAGTTATTGAATATAATTTTCTATTCACAGTTTTATTCTCATTTTGACCTTCCAATATTGTTGGTGATCAGCCAAGGATAGACTGCCTATGTCATTGGAAAGAAAGCAAAATTCAGTTCAGTTTGGTTGCTAGCTCAAGTACCTATTCGATTGGGGTTAATTTGATTTTGAATTGAGTCTATGTACTATAGAGGTTGATCATAACTGCTAATATCTGACCTAAAATCTTTTAAACTGGGCAAAAAATGAATGTCACATTACATTGGTATTTCTTCAGGTAACTCAGAATATCGTCGAATCCATTCTCATGTGCATTATTGTTTTCGAGTTCCAAAAATATATTACATGTCTCGATTCAGATACGTTAAAATATTCATTTTATATGTTTGGATAGAGTATTATTAGGCAGTAATCATGCATCTCTATACGAATACTGTGGAAGATGATTTGACGAAATTATCGATTTTATCAAGGAAATATTCGGAATTCTCGAGGAGAATGAGAGGATTTCGAGTAGAGGGCCGATGAGGTTGTATCAGCCTCCACCGTGAACTCGATAATTCTATGGTCTGAGGTTGACGGTTCATCCATCACCTTCCAAAGAAGTGCGACATTTACAATTCTCACGTCCAGGACCTCTTCTCTCGCTCTCGTGACAAAAGCATTTGTAGTCCCCACATTAAATGTATCGAGATTGTTAGCTAAGAGCTATTCGAGCAAGCATTCATAACCTCTGGCGTTTTTGTTTGTGCTTCCCCAAATCGTGTTATGCGCATTGGCATTACACCCAATTATGATTGGTAGATCTCTGCTGTTGCAGAACCTTACTAATCGTTGCACTTCTTCAGGCGGTGTTATTGGCCAGTCTCCAACGAAGTATGGAGATGCTATGATAATATCTGGACCAATGCCCCCTATGTTGAGGGGTACCATGATTGGAATCAGGTCTCGACACTTATATTCGGAAACCCTGAGACTGGGATGCGCCCGAACAGAAAGTTATGGTGTCATCCCTGTGCCTTTAGGGATTGGGAATCATTCCCTATCGTGAGGATAGTGCCCTTTTCCTCCTTTTTGGTGCTCAGAATTTTCCAAAGCAAAGTGTGGATGTTGGAGCTCTGAACCTCCACTAGTCGGAGGATCTTCTTTCATAATCAATGTCATCTTCAACAAGATCCGAAAGACTTCCATCTAAGTATTTAATCAAATACATTTTTGGAAAGAAGTCTCATAATTGATATGATTATATGATACAAGCGTGAACATATTTTGTATAATTTTTTCTGTGACGGGAAAAAAATTTGACATTTTATCTCTGTTGGCTAAAATCCAATATTTTTTCCCCTTTATAATAAAACTAGCTGACCCGTGCCCACTCCGTTGGGCATATTGTTAATAATCCTTTTTTAGTACAGAGTGTTATGTTTTGATTTCTAACTGCCAAAAAAGGGGGTTATGCGCAGGTTCAGTTTGTATTTGCATGCTTATACAAAATTCGAAAGTAAATCTGTCCGAAAGAAAAAACATTTGAGGGATTTGCGATTAACGAATTCCATGAGGACCAAGTCGCGGGAAAAGTTAGTTTGGTAATGGTGATTTTAATCGTTCAAAACTTCTCTGTAAACTATATTGGATGTAATGTTATCATTTGGTAGCAAAATATATTGTTTATCAGGAGTTCTTACCCGAGAGAAGCCAACATATAACTGCCCATAGGAAAAACACGGCTTTCTCAGGTCAATGCCCACCAGAGAGAATGTTTGACCTTGGGACTTGTTAATAGTGAGGGCAAAAGAGATCTTCACTGGAAACTGTAGCCTTTTAAACGGCATGGGTAAATCAGTGGGAATTATGGGTATCCGCGGAATATAAGCCACTTGTCCCACTGCTGGCCCTGTGAGAATGGTCGCCACGATTATATTGTCCCGTAACTTTTTTGTAAGCAGCCTTGTCCCATTACACATGTTGGGGTGCTCAAGTTTCTTAATAACATGATAGGAATGCCAACTTTCGTGAGGAAGTAAGCCAAAAGGGTTCAAAGAATTTAAAAATTCTTGGGGATAGTTCACTGTATCCTCTATACTACACACCGTAAATAGACTCATAGTATTTGACATGACCGGGAATTTTCTCTAAAATGAGTTTATTTATTACATTCACTGTATCGTCTCTTCTCTGGGTGACAATATAGCCCTAGAACAAAGCCAATGATAATCTCTCTCCAATAAATTTTCAAGACCGGGATATATTGCATCAATAAGATGTTCCAACCTGTGCAATATGTGTCCTAATGTCTCGTCAAGTTTAACGTCATTGCTGTTGGTATTAGAATAGACAATTTTTCCCTCGCCAAGATTGAGTAATTGACGCGGAAAGTCGTCATCGTCGTTGTCGCTCAAATGGGCTCTAATGTTTGTTCGGAAATTGAGAGATGCTGCCGAACTCCGTAAGTGAGATGATTTTAAGCATGCTCTGATGATATCGGCGCTTGTTCCTTATGTTACTATAGGCAGTAACGCCACCCATTACAGCATCAAAGTTTCTGAGGTCTTTGAGCGTTCGGTTTACTGCTTCAACATGAGCTCTATGACTCATGGCACATTGGTCCCATATAATTCAAGATGTTTCTCGTAAAAGTTTCCCGAGTGGGTCATTTCTACGTATGGAACAAACTGACGGTTGATCTAGTTAGACTGTCAGAGGTAGCTTAGAGGTGGAGTGTGCTGTTTTCCCATCATTTAACAGAGTAGCGGCTATCCCCGAAGAGGCAACGGCTAGCCGCTAGCCCATTTCTCCCGGATTGTCTTACTTTTGCCAATGCCTCCCGGGGCGTTAAGAAAGAAAGTTAAACCTCTGCAAAAGCTTGTCTCTGGGTCTCTGACTAATTTCGGTACATTTTCATCAATAAGAACTGACAACTCATTGGTATCGTACGAACGTATCAGTAGTATCCGTTCCATTGTTATGTGGCCGAATGTCGAAAGTGTACTAATTACGTTTCAAACAATTCAATTTCGGAAACGTCCGCTGCGTAAGGAGCCGACCACGCGACCATAGTATAGACAGGTGTATAGGTGTCTATACTGTGACGCGACTGGGACTGACTGACTGAGAGTGAGCCCAGTCCAGAGCCGCGCTGCCGCGCTTAGATGTAAAAGGCCACGCCCCCTTCTCCCGAAGCGAGCACGAAAGCGAACCGAACTAAACCGAAAACATCGCGCGCGCCTTCGGCTGCTTCGGCTTTCATACGTTTTTTACCCGATTGCAAAACGGACTACCACGTGAAAGCCTTCTTATTTTTCGGTTTTTTATATAGCCTATGGCACCCTAGAATAATGTGGCTTTCTATTGGTGAAAGAATTTTTAAAATCGGTTCAGTAGATCCCGAGATAAGCCCTTTCAATTGGATAAATATACAAACATACAAACACACAAACTTTACCTCTTTATAATATTAGTATAGATATAACTTTTCACGAAATTACTTTTTTCCGCTTCGCGTCGGGAGACAGCATAACCTCGAGCTAAACTCGTTTCCCTTGTTTAATAACTATTTTTAATGTTGGTTTCATATCTTTTCTCTTTTTCAAAATATAGAAGTTATTCGACTTTCTATTGATTTCGAAGGGTTTTTTTTACCTTCATCCAACTGACAATTTTCGCGGTTCCATTGGTGTCCGCCCAAGAGAAATTTCACTATATACTATTTCCGCTGAATATTCGAAATTCAGTCTCATATCAGACTTGCAATGAAAAAATGTGGTTATTGATATTTTGAGCATATTTGGACTATCGAAGGAAAGGAAAAAATAATTTCTAAGAAACTTTTAGCGTTCAACTGAGTATTTATTGTTTTCAATATTTCTTAAACGAAATAATAATATTTTCGTACTTTTCATACGATTATTCAACAGTAAATAAATAATCCATTCCAATAATATCAAATAACAAACATCTCAATTTTGAGAATTATTCGTCACAAAAATTTAAGAAATCCAGTTAAAATAAGAATAAAATATGACAATAGTGAAATTCACGAAATTTCACCAATTACTTGATATGAAAAAAGAGTTTTTCATTGAACTTAACATATTTCCATTAGGCAAGATTTTCAGACAGTCTAAAGCTCTTGTGCTATAAATAAGTCGAAAACTATGACAATGACTAAGGAAGCATTAAAAATACTGAAATATCTGAAGATTAACGAAATTGCAAGGAATGAAATGACCAACTGCATAAATACTAGTTACAATTAACAATGTTCTCAATCTATATACTCATTATTCGCGCATAACATATATACTAAAATTCTAGATAATATGTCAATAAATTACTATATGATATTTCTAAAAATATCAAGCACATAACCATGAATACATCCGCCTCTTTATGGACACTTTTGAAAATTCATGTAACATTTCACTCGTATTTCTTAAACCTATTGTTATTTCTAACAGTTCGTGACACTTAAAACAGTATGATGGAAATCAAATGAAATATAAATCATTTGAAGAACCACACAGCATTACACAAAATTCTGGAAAGATTTCATTCGTCCCATGCTCTCAATACATATATACATAAATATAAACTGAATTAAACTTAATGTTTTATATACTTACAATTTTTATGCTTTGATGAATTATGATAGCTATAATGCAGAAATCGGCTATCTATCATTGAATCTTTTAACTCAATGTGTAATGCAGTGATAATACATAAGTAACTGAATATTACTTCTACGGTTTGTAGTCCAAACGAATAAACTCAATTAGATCTACTTTTTGAGCTAATGCGTTACATCTCTAGATTGTTATCATGTATTTTTAACATTTTAATCTTCGCTGAGCACGAAATCAGTGGAACATAAACTATATCATACTATGATAACAAAGTACAATGCAGTGAAATTTATTTGCTTTGAGATTTGCCTCATTTCCTCAGAATAGAGCGAATCCTTTTAACTTCATTTGGAAAATTTTAAAGTTGGATTTGTGAAATCTCATAGCCGCCATTTGATGGCGGTGAGATCGATGGGTAATACCATTTTGTGGCGTTACTTTTTTGTACCTATTTTCAATGATTTAGGTGTGCGAAACTTGATCGAAGATTGAGTATCCTTCAATTTTTATGGAATTTTGAATTGGCAGTAACAAATATGTTCGTTAAAAATCTATCAGAAGGAAAAGTATTCGACTTAGTCTATCATCAGTTCAAAGTGGACTGATCCTCTTCTATCAGTTCGGTCGTGTATTATATTTTTGGCCCAGGCTTTGCATTCGATATTGATGAGGACTCCACCTGAAAGGTTAAGTAATGTTTAATTATTGGCTACACTCTTAACAAATTTTCAATAGATATTAATCATTTTTGGACAGATTACCTCAAAGTTGGTGTTTTAATTGATGGTAGACAGAATTTAATACCAGTTCATAATACGAATCAATTATCATGTGTTCTTGAGAACCACAATGGAGTTCGCGTCCACTCTTGATTCTTGGGCATAACCCTGATATATAGGTTGGTCTTTGCGCATATAGTTCGGAATTCGGACTAATGCTTGCATGTGCTCATCCTAGTTCAAAACTGATTGAGAGAAATTTGGAATTATCAAAAGATAATCTAAGTAATCCATATGTCTTTATCCATATGAGATAAAACTCGAATTTCAAAATTTATGGTCTGATAAAAATGATTCCATCCACAACCAACATTTTACCGTATTAGCCTAGATGTTCTATCTTCAAGAGTTATATAGCTGATAACACGATTGAAACCTAAATAAATCGCTTCAATGATGTTTCCAATCCTGTGCTATAGTCCGAAGGAAACCGCAGGAATTAAGATTTACCTATATTGTTCGAAAAGCGGGGTGATGTAGATAGTTGTCATATGGTTTCGATAAGATGAAAGAACAGCTCTCTCCATAACTTTCAAGACAACGATTTTCTTCGTCACATTAACCAACGATAAACGTTTAATTTTAAGGAACCAGAAAGCTAATATTTGGCATGAAATGCTGACTTACTTCATCAATTCATACGTTAAAGTACCATATCGGTACTTTGATACAGCCCAACTCTACCAACAATCCCTGATTCAGGTGCGAAGGTCCCAACGACCAGAAGTATGTCGACTCATTCAAATACATTTTCAAACTGAATTTTTTAGCAAAAGCATTAGGGTCACTAGAAAGTGTTTCATTTTCAACATCTGGTCGCAACAACAATTTGTAACCAGCAAATAATAAGGGGAAACCAACTTACTATCGACAGAAATGGTAAAATTGACCTTGTCCAATGAGCGGAATATTACTGAAATTATTAGAAATAAAAGAAGGTAGATACCTAATACCATAATTGTTTTCATTTGTATTGATGGAAGGATTGTCGAACAAAATTGATTTTGTGCCAAAATTCTGAATCTTTCGTCACACAATCCTATCATTTAAAACACAATAATACGCCGATTATAAAAAATATTTTTAATTCGCAGTGCAGCGATAATCTTACGCTCACCCAGTAGTAAAAGTGAAAATATACTTACGCCTTGGTTTTTCAAAGTAAATTGCTACCAGAGGACTCAAATAGCCATCGACATTTTCGAATGGAAAGTATTCGGATGAGAAACCCCATTTCGGTAAGTAACGGATCATTCCAATGTTTTCTACATCTGCTGGATTTTCTCCCTGACAGCTGACCCACACATATTTATACTGCAAAAAAATAAACAATTTGATACAATTTGTACACGTTCATATCTCAGAGTAGATGCCTTATATGAAAATAATACTTACATCATTTCTAGCCTCAGCGTCTGCAATCGCTGTCTTCAAATATTCAGGCATATTATCTGGTACGTTACTTGAGTTATAATATTCTGGTTCCCAACCGAAAATCTGAAAATTTTCGCAAATCATCTAATGCTTCTTTTTCTAATTTTATTTATGCTGAATAACGTACAATAAAGAAGCCGATAATTAAGGTAAGAATTAATTGCAATTTTTTGTATATCCCAAACCTTCTTTGATGAGTTTATTGATACATGGTGTCTATAAACAAATGCGAGGGACTGAGGGAGATGACTCCTCGATGAAAAAAGGTAGTTCATATAATTTTTTATCCAAATCGACCCCTCTTCCAAGATACAGCCTTTGGAAGGCGATGACGAGTTGACAGTTTTTAATTTTTTTAAAAAGCGCTGAGTCATAAAACTATAGATAATATGATTCATTAAGTAGATATCACTCGCAAAAATTTTTTGATTCCATTACTTTATTATTAGGGGTTGAAAAAAACAACCCCACATGATTTCCCCTCAAAAATTGTTGGATAGATTTTCGAAAAATAAAATTCTCTTATGGTTTCCTCTTCAACTCTTGCAAAATTTCGATACAGTCGATACTTTTCTCTGTGAAAATAAAAACTTACAAGCAGTTATGTTCCATAGAATGCAGTGGCAGCTCGTGAGATCTCAATCAGAGGACGCTCGAGACCAAGCAACCAACAAAATAATTTGATTCGGTATGGGCTTCCTGTCAGCCACTGGCATTTATTTTAACATTCCACCCAGAATGAACGATTATGAGCAGAATTTATAATTAAATTTGGCATTTCTGGTCGAGGTGTCTTAATTACTTGAGTTATGAAAATTTTATTTTACTGAATTTATTATTCAAAATAAAATCTACAGGATATTGCGTTTCTTTAAGTTCACAACTTGCATTGAAATTATCACTTCTTGTTTCCGTTTTCATCTTTCTTGATGAAATATTGAAATCTCACCTACGAACTTTTCCGACAAATGTCTCAAAACCACAAACCGCAAGCTGAGAGGATTAATACTTCGTTAATAAAAATGGAGGGAATCAAACAACAGCTGATCTCCATCAACGATCGCCGGGGTTGATTCGGGCCGATCGGACGTTCAGTTTCGGCTAAGCTCGTTCGCCTAGAATCGAAATTAATACGTCGGAGCCGGGCCTCCGACACGTGATCTACAGCTTGAATTTTGAGTGGTTCTCGCACCGTTCATTTGAAGAAGTTTGAAATGCCTCCTTCGCTAAGCGGTTTGCCTGCTATCCGTTACTCTGTATTGTGTGTTGCGGATAATGTATGAATGTTTTAGATCGCTTTGTAATAAATATATGTTCATTACTTTGAGATTCGACTAGTAGATAGAATGATAGAAATAATACAGATATAGAAATGTGATTTTTTTCATTTGAACCTGGATCAATTGAATAAAATGCTGTGAACTTAATGAAGGCCCGGCCTCCTCTGGCTCCTCTGAGCAGCCGCCACTGATAGAATGAATATTCTAAGATATTGTTTATACTCAAAATTGGTTTTGGCAATTTTGCTCATTAATTGAAAGAAAGTTCTATTTATGAAATTAAAATATCACGGATATAATTTTCTTCCGGATATTAGTAATTAAACCTTTAGAAAGGTTAATAGAATTATCTCCTGTCATAGACATACAATATCTTAGAATATTCATTCTAGGAACAATGATCATAATTGCTTGTAAGTTTTTATTTTTTCCGAGAAAATTATCGACTGTATCGAAATTTTGTAGCAGACTTATTTCTCCAGATTTCAATGGGATACCATAAGATAATTATATTTTTCGAAAATATATCCCACGAAAACAATTTTTGAAAGAAAATCATAGGGAGTTGTTATTTTCAACCCCTAGTAATGAAGTTATGAGATCTAAAAAAATTAGTGACATCCACAGTGCTTCATATTATGTATAGTTTTATGACTAAGTGTTTTCAAGAAGCCGTAAAAAAAATTAAAACTGTCAACTCGTCATCGCATTTTAAAGGCTGTATCGCGAATAGCGCTAGCGCACCTTGTGGCACACGTGAAAATATAACCTTTGAAAGTGGATAATGATTTGAAATGTTATTTTCGAATATTTTCATACCTAGATATCCTATAGGTTGAAAGTTCATATTAAGCTATTCACTAACGATAAAACTCACGTGTATATCTTCGTCAAGAAAATCAGAATTGGGAATTAAAAAAATTGTTTCTCAAAAGTTGCAAGATTACTTCAGCGATTTAGGTACAGGGTGTTTCAAAACTTCGCATCCTCAATCAACGAATATTAATATCCTTATAACAATCTCAATTCCCTATTTAAATAACTACGTCGGAGTCGAGAGTTCGAATCCTAACTAGGTTTCACTGAACTTTTTTTATAAATTCATCTAGAATGTTTAGACATATCATATTTAATGATTTTGACTCTAAGAACCCGATTTTTTTTTAATTATTTCAGAGGTTGAACGAGATATTTGTTCGTCAACTTTTCTGAATAGAGGACCCAAAAATACTGAGATTTGACCAAACACCGTTACCTAAGGTGTTATACATAACTGACCACACTCATTAGAACTTTGCTCAAAAATGACGTCTAACACCTTGTATCTCGCTTATGCTTCGAAATCGGGATATACATATTTTATAAGGCAAAAATGTTTCTCCTGGTGTCCTCTACACGAATATATATGTTTGTCTAGTTTATGATGAAACACCCTGTATAATTTTGACTCTATCAAATTTTCACTGTCGAAAATATGTAATCGTAAAAAAATTCGAATCATTAAAACTAGAGTACTGTACTATTCGACCAACTCGGGCCCTTAACCGAAACATTCCGCCTTCATACCTCCTCTGGAAATACTTAGTCTCTATAGTCCATTCACGAAAGTTTGAGCGCATAGTAGGGGTTTGTTTATTCATCTGAAGTTGGCAGTATTTGCTGTCATAAGGTAAAATAAAGTCAACGTTGCCGAATGTACCCGGCCTCGTTCGACGAGCTTGCGAGTTATCATAACATCATAACCTAAAATTTCAATATACACAGTGGAATATGCCAAATTGTCATGGGCAACCGACGGCTCAACCTTTCGTGAACGGACTTAACCTTATTCCGTTTGAAGAGTGTCTATACGTCATTTAGTATACGTGGCTGTCATTTGTGAAGTATCAAGCTAAGTAGCACGAAAATAGTTCACTAAAATAACTAATTTCTAAAACTAATATTAAAGACCTTAAAATATATTCGTTAGTTCATTAATTGATGGAGGATGAAACTTTTCATTCATCGGGTCAATTAATCAATAAATCGTTACTTGTCAAAAACGATGTATTGAAAGGGATACCGAACTAATTGACTTCTAAAGTCAATTTCTATTTAAACTGGTTTGAGACATCTATCTTCATAACAGATTGGTGAATTAAATATTCTTTTAATTCAGTTGAATGTCGAAGAGTTATATTTCAAAGGTTTTTAAACATCACATCACAGAGGTTTGTTTTATTTTCTTTTTAGTTGTAGTGATTCAATCGTCTATGACATATATTATATTATACCTAAATAGTAATATAATAACATGGTTTTTCGACGGTTTTAATTTGTTTCATAATTTTCTGTGAACATCCCGTATTATTGAATTCACTTAAATTGGACAATATGGAATAACTTATGAATAATTTCTGTAATTTTTCTATTTGAATGAAGCCAAAAGTGTCTTGTGTACTGTGACGCGATATACATATACTTTTTCTAAGATCTTCCTAGAATTAAATAACTATATTCTGCCAAAATATCTAACAACTACTAATGCGATATTTCATAACTGTTTGTTTCCCTTATTGTTGTATCTAGTTTCAAACACAAATAATATACAGGCTGACAAGAAAAAGTTCGGACAAATTTTGATTCACTGATGTTATTTCATTTCACACAGTTTTAGAATGTCAAACAAACGAGTTTAGAGCTGTTTCGTCGAGGTAGGCGTCAACGCGAAATTTTTCGTTTGCTCAATGAGGCTCGGAAAACCGTGTTCGATGCAATTGAAGACCTCGGAGCAATAACCGGGTAACTCCGTTTTCATGAAATGTTGAGAAATGAGGAAAAACTTCAGAACTTTCCTGATTCTTGCGCCGAAATTAGGGATCGCAAATTTACCGAATTTCAATTTACCGGTAATTCGGTAAATTATTTTCAAAATTACCGATTTACCGGTATTTACCGGTTTTTTCTTACCGAAACAAAAATTAACCTACAAAATTAATAACAAAACTCTATTTCATTCTTAATCAATAATAAACACAGGAAAGTGAAACTCTAGGTAAACTCAAAAAAATAATTTCCAGTCAAACTCGAAATAGTCTATATAATAAAAAAATATCAGTCGTTTCTTACTTAATCTTTTTTTTTGTTTTATAAAAACCGCCCTAAGAAAACGCAGTTTATCTATACTGTTAGCCACAGAGTAAAAAGTAAACCTAGAGTTGCCTTCACGCATTTGTTATGCAGCCAAGTGGAATCTGTTTATACGCGCAAACAAACTTACGGCGTTGCGAAATCGTGCCGTATGTTTATTCCGTATTGGGGTAATTGCTTTACCGCTATCCCACTCTGATACTAACGGCTTGCGTCTGTTACAGATACTTCTGTCAGTTTGGCAACATTGTCTGTTAGTGTTCAGTTCCTTGATGCGATATGTTTACATTTTCATTTCGATTTGACGTTCATAAACAGAATTATTTCAATGATTTGGTGGCAGTTTATTGTTGCTTAAGGCTTTTCCGTTAAAATTACGAAAATGTTGTATTATATTCAGGAATAGAATAAATGCAAATCTATCCAATTGTTTTAACCCCAGTGTGGCAGTGAAATGCTTGCCATCTCACTGTTATGCTTGCACTGTTTGATTACAATGCAGTACTATTCAAGCGTAGGGGCATCTCTATATACCTATATTTCTTACTCTAAGTGTTATCACTCAACCGCGATCTAATCTTAGTGCAAAGTGTTTCTGCCGCAGAAAAGGCTCTTTCGGACTCCACAAGTCCACACTAGTAGGCCGAGTTGTCATTAGTGCTGCGATAACCATTTTCAAGTACTCCCCTGAAACCCCCCCTTCAGAAAATATTGCATTTCGGTTTTCACACACTGCTGAACATTATTAAAAGTAGCCTGATGTCTTCTGATTGGAAGGGTACTGTTTATTTCAATTTTGTTTCTGATCGCTAATTGGAGCTTTTCTTTAATGGACAATGCAGCATTATCCGATTTGGATATTGTCAGCTTATCAGTTTTTACCGAAATTAACGGTAAAAGATGCCGATTTCTTCGTCGGTAATTTGAAGAACTTTTAAGGCGGTAAATCGGTTAACCGGTAAATCGGTAAACCGGTTTGCAATCCCTAGCCGAAATATACATTCAAGTAGGTCCATTTTGATTGAAACTCCTTACAAAAGCGCTGGATGTGCCCCATTGTTGCGCCGAAAGTTGCGTACGTTGGATATTAGCAGATTGAATATGATATATCGGTTTTGTTAGAAAATGGAGTTACCGGTTATTGCTCCGAGCTCTTCAATTTGTCTTTTCAAGGAGCTTAGCCGTGATGTTCGTATTCCAGGAAGTGGAAGAAAACGCACTGTCAATACGCCTAGCTATCGTAACATCATCAAGTAGCGAGTCAATCGAAATCCGAGTGCTTTCATGAGGAAAAAAGCCTGTGAGACCGGTATCAACCTTGAATGAGTCCGACAAATTTGCCAAAAAGGAGTTTGACCCCAAGCCATACAACCTCCAAAAAGTATCAGAATTGTGTGAATTAGGTTCATACTAATTTGAGGCACGATAAAGAATATGCACACACCTTATTGAGTTTCAAGAAAATACATGGTCCTCCTTCGGGTGAATCATAATTATATCCATTTTCCTTGACGCATTTCTGCCATTCAGCGTCTAGTTTTACATCACATACTTTACCTTTTGATGGCTTCTGATGAGGTTGACATGTTTCGACATTATTGTAATTCGGATTATTTTCTTTTTCGTAAGCTGCAAAAATAAGATATAAGACAAATGATTTATTCATAAATTTCTTCTGAAAAGAAAATATTTTCAGATACAGATAAAGATTATGTTGTCCGAACTTACTGGCTAAGAATTCATCAAGTTGTTTTTGCCAGAACTGTATGTTTCCCTTGTCACTGGCTTTATACCAGATGAGAGTACTCTCTACATTTGCGTCTGGAGGCATTGGCCTGAATCCAAGTCCTGAAAAAATGATGAATGCGGAGAATGAACATTTGCTCATAAAAAATCGGACATTGGTGTTTTCGCTCTTTTCGTTTTAATTCCTGAGTCCAATTTGTCGATAAATTCTATTTTCCTCAAAATAAAAGATGGCATTACGTATACGGAATGAAACAATGATGACCCATTTCAATTTTCAATTAATGCTATTTTAATGGGGAACCAAACACAAGGTATTAAGATGCAATACGAGTATTGTCCCTACTTCTGTGGAAAATGGAGAAATGAGAATCAATATACCTAATGTCAATTGTATCCAAAATGAGAATGTATTTCAATCGAGAATTTATACTCAATTCATAATGCGGCCGCCGAAAAAATTAGTTTATTCAAATGACTATTTAAGTGAAAATTACCGAATCATCGTTCAAGACGCTTCCTATATTACTTTGGATGCTCGGATACAGTAACCAGTTTCAGAGTGTGTTTCCAACAGGAAAGTTGAATTTATTCAAATTTTGAAATTTTCTTCAAAAATTAAGTGAAATATTTGCTAGGTATGATTATGATGATTATACTTAGGCTTCATTGAACAAAAAGTCAGAGCGTATGCTTTCCTTAATTCTCGAATTCTTTTTATTTGTGCGATTTCAATTGAGTAAGTTGTATTCAGTTTTTTGGATCTTCGAAATGACACAATTACATGTGAAATGCGTGATTTCTACGAATTGGTGTAGTAATCTGACAGGTAATTACCCTAATCTCTCATATTATAAAGAATGTGCCTTCCATTCATAGAGATAGAATATTCTATCTCTATGCTTCCATTCAAGAAACATAAATGAAGTAAACAGATTTGCAGAAAGATAGTGATTCAAAACTTTCCTCTTTATTATAATGCAGAAAAATGTTCTTCAAATCAAAACATATTTTTTACTCGTGCTTTTATGGAAACCTGCATTCCCGAACGGATGAATATTTATACAGGATGAGCTACGAGGCACTATTTCTACTACGCAAAGAGGCTATTTTTTTATTGTCTTCACCTTTTCGTTGGTTTTAAAAAGGCTGATTCATCATACCTTTTGAACAGCTTAACCGATTACATAAATTTTTTCAAGGAGTTTTCCATAGCATATTCGGAAATTAAAAAATTCAGAATTTTGAAAATGCACGGCTCTGAAAATTTTAGTCAGTCAGATTTTCTTGTTGAATTTATGTACTCGGAGCTTGAATAAGTGCTACCTATGAACATCATGCAGCCTAGTTTAGTGCCAGCTCATGAAAATCTACTCATTATATTTGTTTTTTGCATCATAGCGATCAAAAAATCACAAATAATTTTTTGCTCTCTCCGCATACCGAACAGATCCTGTAGTGTTATTTTACACACTAGTTTCGATCAAGATTCGATGATACGAATGAGTTCATAACTCAGAATATTCAGTTATCAGTTATTTTAAAAAGGCTGATTCATCATACCTTTTGAACAGCTTAACCGATTACATAAATTTTTTCAAGGAGTTTTCCATAGCATATTCGGAAATTAAAAAATTCAGAATTTTGAAAATGCACGGCTCTGAAAATTTTAGTCAGTCAGATTTTCTTGTTGAATTTATGTACTCGGAGCTTGAATAAGTACTACCTATGAACATCATGCAGCCTAGTTTAGTGCCAGCTCATGAAATTCTACTCATTATATTTGTTTTTTGCATCATAGCGATCAAAAAATCACAAATAATTTTTTGCTATCTCCGCATACCGAACAGATCCTGTAGTGTTATTTTACACACTAGTTTCGATCAAGATTCGATGATACGAATGAGTTCATAACTCAGAATATTCAGTTATCAGTTATTGTATTCGAGTGTAGATATTGTGTTGTGGTAGAAGCGACAGTATCCTGAGCACGAAATTCCAAATCACAAATGTGTTTAGCTATTTATAAGAAAATGGATTCTTTACCTAATCGATATCTGAATGCAACGTTGGATTTATTCAAGTGGGTTACAAACGTGATACTATTGAAGCTGATTCTTAAAGTAGCACTTGAAGAGCAAGTGCTGAATTGGGTGCATCCAAATCGAAAGTAATTAAGGTACCGAGGAAGAATGACTTTCATCTTTATCATTTGCAACAAGTGTGAAGGATATACCCAGAAGATAAATCCTCGTTTGTAGTCCGGATTGGTAATAAGGATTTAACTTTGTGGAAAACTCTATTTGCGTTCTATGATGAAGATGGAATCAACGATTTGAGGAATAATTATATTTGGGATAATGAAAATCCCCATGCAATTCGTTCAAGTAAGATATTCAGTGAATGTGTTCATTGAAATGGTTAATATCCTGCAGGCCTTCTTTTCCTGGATGATCTACTAAGAGGAGAATTTAAATATTTTCCCTGAACCTTCAGTTAATGTTGATGTTCCCGAACTCAACTTGATGAGGGACATTTACGGTTGGTGTCCGCCAACATCATGAATGCACCTTTTGCTGCAGGTGGCTAGGAAGAGGGGTTCCTATTCCTTGGCCACCAAGGTTCCCTGATTTCAACTCTGTGAAATATTTCATTTGGGGTCACTTGCCAACAATTGGTTGGTACTGTAATTAACTGTTTCAATAAAATAAGGAACGATCCAGCAACACTAAGGAAGTCAATAGGCTTTTGAATGAGAAGAATAAAGAATCTTCCATTTGTGTATTTTTGAGCGTACTGATGCCAAGAACCAATTAAATGAGTAAATTTTCACAAGCTCTCACTAAACTAAGCTGTGAACGGTCAAAGATAGCACTAATTCAACAAGAATTTTTTTTATGTGATGGGCAGAAATAACTACCGATATTCAGTATTTGATTGAAAACCTCACACCAGTGTTAGGAATACCCTATTTCACAATTTTCTTTTTCAATATCTAAGGTTTGAATACCCAATATCTCATGCATTCATAAAATTCAAAATACGACATTGTACAAAAGTCCTTGAAAAAATCTAAGACAATTTTCAATGGTCATTTGATGTTCACCCAGATGGTCTGTATACGTGTCAGGAATATGTACAGTTCCGCATGACTTACCCTGTATATTATTCAATTGAATATTTCATTTTTTTTCTGTAAATGTTGATGTTACTTCTGTTACGTGATTGGTGTTTCTTGTAGTCTATTTGTAGAACTTGTATAGTTTCATCCGGATATATTTACAAAATGTAGAATGATAATACGTCCAGATCAGATTTTAACAAAAAAATAATTACCTGGATTACTCCCGATGAGTGATTTGTCCAACTTCCATTTCGGACTTCTGTAGTCCAGCGTTTGGTAAAATACTGCTAACATGGCAGACCAAAAGCCAATCAATATAGCGTAAAAGATGAGATAAAAAAGAAGAATTTTTCCTGAAAGAGAACGTACCTTATGAACATTTTATCGTAAATCTATTACTAAGAACTGATGACCCTCTTCAAAGTGCTGAGGCTGTCGATATTTCTGATTTTTCAAGGAATCAACCATATTTTATCGATTACTATCTGCAAAACCCCTTTTTGGGTTAGAATTCGAGTTGAACAGATATGGATTCTCTGGACAACAGGAACACAAAAATGTGTAATTAATGTTCAAGGGATAGGTATATTTTAACCGTATTGTATAAGGATTGTACTAATGTGAATTAGATAGAAAACGAGAAATTTTGTTATCGTAACTTTTTATTGAATCCAGTTAAAAGAATAGGAACTAGGATGTTGTGAGAAGTTTGAGATGATTAAAAAATTAGGTGAATAGTATAAGTAAATGAAATTTCAAAGGCAAAAATGAGCTTGTGTCAAATAAGATATTCTTTCGGAGCTGTTCTCCATGATATTTTGCGTCGTTTCAATGCTCTTCAGAAACCATGAGAGGTTTTTCATATGAATCCACTAAAAGACACTCAAACAAAAGACTTTTCTGTAAAATAAAGTACCTTGAGTGAAAGAATACCACGAAAGAAGAAATAGCAATAGTAAAAGCCCATTCTGCCTTAAATAGGGCGATATTCTTTTAGTAGGTCAAATCCTGAATTCAATGGAGGAAAAATGGCTCTTCCGTTCCTTTTCGCAAATTCCAGACCGAAATCGATTCAGCTCGCGAAAGTTTCATTCCTAAATATGTTTAAACCTATCAACTTTGAAATACACCTATCCAAATTATATTTCTCCCATTGATTCGATCAATAAACTATTTTTATGGAATTTGTTCCAATTTCATATTCACTTCGAAAGATGATACCAGTATTTCTATAGAATAAGAATATTGATTCATCCGTTTTTGTATAGCCCTCTGTTGTTATATAGATTTGAGGTCAATAATATTTTTATTCATAGGATCTTCATTTCATCGATTAAACTATTTATACCGAAAGCATAGAATATTGATTAAAGGGTCATGGTGATGCCCCGCAAACTTTTACTGGAATAAAAGTTATCTGAAGGAGTACTACGGAAATTCGACTGCTAAACAATAATTATACAGAAAACGTCCAAATAATCGAAATATGAGATGGGATCAATGAAATATTGATATCACTTCAACTTTGAATATCATGACTCGTAACATTTTTTAATCGATTCGAAATTCGAAATTAATCTAATGTTCTCATATTTTAGACTAGGAATGAATAAGTTTTCTCGATAAAATCATTTTTTCAACTTACCCCAACTGGCACCCGTTCTCCCCAAAAACTGGCTGGTCTCGGAATTCCATAGAAAAACTTTGAAACTATCCCAACCAGACAGTTTGGGAGGCCGTGTGTACATTTGTTCCCCCTTTTTGTCAGACATTTCGAATGCCCAAAATTACACTTTGATTCTCCCGATTATCTCACTGAGGAAAACTTTTTCAAATGGAGTGACTACTCCCCACGGTTCTGAGGAGATCGAAGAAAGACCTGCGTCGGCTGTGCACATGCGAAATTTCGTCTTTTATCATCGATTTGAGAAGTGCCGCAGCATAGCAGGACGTGCCATCTCTACTGTGGAGACCTCAACATTTGGAGGCACGCGCATCGCTTACAATTGGAGATCGATATTCAAAATGTGTTTTTGTCTATTGATGTGTAGTCACATGTTTTTGTCTGTTTACAGAATAGGTAATAATTAATTATCAGAATGAGAGAAAAATTATTGAGAGGTCTGGGGTCCTACTAAACATTTGGAAGTTCCTGACAAGAATATCGTTTGAACTTTGGTTCTCCTGGAGGGAAAGATTTTCATTATGGATTGTTTTGTGGTTTGTGCTCATTTAATTATTTTTGAGCGCTATATCGTTTTGCCAAATGTTTTTATTTTTCGAATGTGGAGCTTTAAATGGTCTCAAACGATAGGCTTCGACTGATGACGAATCCGTGGTCAAATTCAATTCTGTCCGTGGGGCCGTACGTCCTGCCGACCGTTAGCACGATAACTTTCGAAGAGGTTGTCCTAGAGACTTGATATTTTCAGGGTTAGTTCGGTTCCCGAATGCCTCGGTTGAGTTCGTCAAGCAGCCAAATCGTACCTACAGGGTGTTCCATAAATATGGCCTTTCAGAATTTTTGTTCCTGAATATCTCAGACAAAACGAAACCAATCGAAATGGAATATTGCATCCACATGCAAAATGCTCATAATAAGCCTCATACAGAATATTGTGGCAATAATGTACACAGAACCATTGAAAATTCAATTGGAATACTGAAAAGAAGAAACTTCATATTTTCATAAAAAGATATCCGATTCGTGTGAATTTCATTTTGTGAATAAAGATTTATACATTGAATGTTCATGCAAAATTTTGTGGCCATAGTGTTAACAGAACCATAGAAAATTCAATTGGAATATTGAAAAGAAGAATGTTTTATTCCACAACAGAATATCCGATTCGAATGAATATTTTTTTAATGAAGACTGATATACTGAATTTTTATTCGAAATTTTGTGGACATAGTGTAAACAGAATCATAGATAATTTAGTTGGAATATGGAGAAATAGAATCTCTATATTTTGGGAATCAATACTGATATACTGAATGTTCGTGCAAGATTTCAAAAGGAACCATAGTTTAAATTTTTTTTTAATTATTTATTTTTTACATATTTCATTCTTTGAATCATTTCCAGAATATAATTCTGTGATCGTGCTGAGATTTTGCATTTATTTATTCGGTATCAATCTCAAGTTCCATATAACATTTTGAGGCAATAGTCTTATTGCTCCACCAATGAATGAGCGCTCAAAAGCCTCTGCTCAGAGCCTTTTTTAAATTTTTTATGTTTTTTCTCGACGTTACAGTATTCATTCGTTCATTTCAAAATGGTTTATCTTCCCAAAAAGCAGTACTGTGGATATCTGGAATATAAATGAGTTTTTTCAATTAAATTTTCAGTATTTTCGTTACTGAATCGATTAAGCGTACATGCACGCAGAATCTATACAGGCTGTCCCAAGATGATCCATACAGTCAGTATCACGACTCTCACACAAAGGAAAAAGTTCAATCAAAAAGTATTTTGAATAGTACCAAAAACTTCATCAGAATCTGTCCTTAAGTTTTTGTTCCTGATTACAACCCCTAAAAAACTACCGTCTGTTATTTTTTAAATTGCACCCTTATATTTCATTCCTTCAAATTGATATCCAGTGAAAGAAAAATATCTTCAATAAATTTTTCATCATCTTACGTAAATTCATCCAACAAAAATAATAGCTATCAATTGTGGCGCATTCGCCATTTTGCGATTTATGGTCAAACTATTTTGATGTCCTAAAATATTCAAAACAGAAAATAAACAAAAAATAACACAAAAGACACCTTGTATGATAATAATACAATTGAATGAAATATGAATTACAAATGAAAAAAAGTTGATATCCAAAATTCATGATTATTATTTTTCAAGGGTGAATCTATGTTAAATGATAAAAATTGGTTTGATTCATATTTTATTTCATTATACAAAAGGAAAAATATGTGGGTGAAATTTAGAAAAAATATACGGCGGTTTTTGCTGTCATGTAAAATATTTTTGTTCGAACTTACTACCATGTCTGAGCTCCGATATATTGGCTGTGTGGAACATCTTGAAACAGACTGTATAGTTCTGAAAAACAGCTCACAATTCAATAATTACAGTTTCTATGAATGTTTATTTCTGTCGATATTTTCGATGCGAAAATAATAAACGATTAGGGAGGAATAGAAAGAACAATAGGTATGTAAATTCACATCGGAAACATAGCGGAGACCGGGGTGGGGTTGGTTGTGACAGGAGCAAGTTGTGACAATGCCTTTTTCGCTCAATTAATAGATGTCTCTAATGCTTCGCGATAACTCCAACTAAACCGTCTATAGTTATTGCCATTGTTTCCTTAAACAAGGTTATTGCGGATTTCATCGGATGGTGGCTTTAATCCTTAACATGCCGCTTTCCTCAGGAAATAAAATGGATGTCGAATAATTCTTGCAGCAGCTGGAACTAGTATTGTAGCGTTAAAATACTAATTCAGATAGGTATGCTCTTCCAGATATACAGGGTTGTTCCTTGGACTATTTTAAGCATGTTTTGTCCTTTGATGATTTTTGAAAAACCTCTTTGTTTCGAAGATACAGGGCGAACAACATTTTTCATATTTTTAAAATAAATAATAATTTAAATAAAAATGCGTACCGCATTGTGTTTATACTAAGTAGGTACAATTTATTTTTAAATTTGTTTAACAACATTCCAATTAGTAAAAACGGCCAGTTTTTAACATTAAAATACGGAGATCGCTGGATTGGAAGAGGTGGACCTCATTTATGGCCTGCTCGTTCCCCGGACTTAAACCGCTTAGATTATTTCCTATGGGGCCATATAAAATCATTAGTTTATACCACTCCAGTAGAAAATGTGGAAGACTTGCGAAATCGGATCATTGCTGGGTGTAACTTAATAAGAAATGATCCTGGTGTTTTTGAAAGGGTTCGGCAGTCAATGAGGAGAAGATTGGATGCTTGTATGCTGGCCAGAGGTGGTCATTTTCAACAGTTTTCGTAGGTTAAGTTAAATTTTCATGTAATTTTTCATAATAAAATGTTATTATCTAAAATTTATTTTGTTTCCCCTGTATCTTCGAAACAAAGAGGTTTTTCAAAAATCATCAAAGGACAAAATATTCTTAGAATAGTCCAAAGAACAATCCCCTGAATTTTTGCCGCATGTTTAGGAAACACCCTGTATATGAAATTATTTGGGTATTCATTAAAATGTAGAAAGAAATAAGAGGACAAAGCTACAATGTGCTTTGGGGTTGGTTGTGATATTCACTTCGAGGTGGGTGGTGACTGTCGATTCGGAAAATGAATTGAATTGAGACTTACCTGTGAACGAAACACCGCCCAAGAGTCAAACCAACAAAACACCTCTTAAAATTCGCCATCTAAATCACATACCTTTTTATGAACACAGTGTGTAGACTTAGAACCTAAAACTTCATCAGGCCCTTCTGGTGTCGCGCCATATTTTACTCCGGATGATTCAAGACCAATACCAAAGGCTTGAAAACAACTAGCTAAACGAAAAGAGCGAAAAACAGGTCGATCAACCATCTGGACCGACACTCCAAATAAAAAGGAATTACAAGAAAAATAACGCATGAAAGATTTAAAAGAACAATAAAAAAAGGCTAAGAAAACCGGTGTCAAGAGAAATATATACAACAGTATAGGTAAAACCATTGCAACTCTCGGCCGAAAGAAACATGACTGCAGTGCACCATTTGTTTTATATGGGTTTATGAAGAACGCACGGATGAAAGTCCATATTTTGTGTGCTTTCTGACGACGATATGTGGAGGAAAAAAAATTTTTGCACAACCATCTCCATAACTGTCACAACCCACCCCTTGTCAGGGCAGGTTGTGACATCTGCTGTTGTCTCTTGTTAATAGACATGTTTGTGTATATATAGCTTTGAATAAGTTCGATTTCATATATTTGATAGATATACAGGGTGTTTCTGAGTTGATGCGAAATATTTAAGGTAGTCATTCCTCAGAATATTTTATGAATGAAAGTTCCCATAAATGTATTTCCGAAAATGCATTGTTTCCAAGATACAGGGTGTTGAAGTTTTACTTAAAAAAACTAAAAAAGTGTTACGCCACTGAGGTATTTTGAACTAACAATTATTTTTGAATACTTCGTTCAATTATTGATAAAAAAATCTCTTCTGCTTTCTTTTCGTGCGGGGTGCCGTTTTTATTCAACAAAATAAAAAATCTCAACGCGTATTTTTTCATAACTTTAACACATTATGTAGTAGAGATACTACATCGAGATGTTTTTACATAAAAACGAAGCCACACACGAAAAAAACGCTCGAGAGATTTTTCGTCATAAATTAAACGAATAATTCAAAATAATTTTAAGTTCAGAAAAATCTCAGTGGCGTACCACTTTTTCAGTCAGTTTTTAAGTAAAACTTCAACACCCTTTATCTTGGAAACAATGCATTTCCGGAACTACATTTATCGGAACTTTCTTTCATAAAAAATTCTGAAGAATCATCCCCTTAAAGCTTTTGCATCAATTCAGAAGCACCATGTATATGTTCAAATTGAATAAATATACATGTGCAAACTGTTTAGTTTCATTATCGAGATGTCCGAAGGATTATAGGTAAAAATTGACACAACCAACCCAGTGGTGGAACCACAAGCGTTCGACAGCGTATCGATCCCGACATCGAAGTCGGGTACGTCACTGTCGAGTCGAAGAGAATTCGGTACCTCAGTTCCTTGTAAAGGCGGGGACACACCTGTCATGCAGCCTTCCGATCCGACTCCGGTCCGATATTGCTTAAAGGGGAGTAGGACGGGTCGCGTGTCGGACAGGTGAGACCTACTGCATTCCAAACCATTGTTTATTCCCATATCATACAGTCGTCCCGCTGTATGACCGTAGTCGGATCGGAAGGCTGCATGACAGGTGTGTCCCGGCCTTAAGACGAGATGTCGGAAAGACTACTGTCACCGCGTCTTGCTTTGGAACTCAAAGTTAATTAAATACATCGCATCAGTCTAAAAATATTGTGTTACAGTTTAATAATAAGTCAAAATAATCTTTTTTGGAGTATATATGTGTGAATTTATGTGAGGATTGTGTGGATTTTGGAAGTTACACTTTGTCGGGGTAACCCACGTGGGATGGTATAGGTTCATCCTAGACTCCTCAGCCCCAGGAATCATCCCACAGCATATTGAATATAGTTTATTTATCGAATTTACGTGATTTTGGGCACATAGCATGACTGCTGAGCCTAATTCCTGATCTGGTACACAACAGGGGGGTTTTGCTGCTGCCCAGATTAGGGACCTGAGAAAATCAAATCAATCAATTCGGTACCAACAATACTTGAGAAGGATATCTCGACAAGCGCTCGGCTAAGTTCGTTATCTCGACAAGGAAATATCGTCTGTCCCAAAAACGTTGACTGATATCTGTCACTTTTTGAGGTTTTGTTGGTTGTTTACAGCCATTGAACTCAATAAACACATGGAACGGCCTCGCGATCCGGATGAAGTGAGGCCCACAGAACATAAAATATAAGAAGTGCTATCTGCCTACTAAACCCTTACAACACGCGTGACATTTGAAACGTCAAAAATAAATGGGGCGATTGGATTCTGAGGGGTGGTCGCTTTTTGTAAGAGAGAGGATCTATGGTTTCGTCCCGAATTTTGACAATGCTCTGTGTTCCAGAAAGAGAGAGAAAGAAGATAATATACCGTAAATTGGGGATACTTTGTGACTAGTGGGTAACTTTGTGACAATACGCAAATCGAAACAAACTGCCCAATATTTTCCAAGTTTCGCGCGCATAGAGAATTTTTTTGTCGCCGTGCGATAGCACATATCTCAGCCCAATCAAATATATTTTCATAAGTGTGGTAGGCCTCTCTAGTAACTTGTAGACTGCCATGAGAAGAGCATACCGATTCTGTCGATTTTTTCAAAAGCCGGAAACTTTCGTCTGCACAGCCAAATCTGAAATATTGTCAGTTAAAATCGTAAATAGGTTCATTTGCTCCTGTAGTTATCATATTATATTCGAAATTATAGTCAAGAATCATTGATTTTAATATCTTTTTTTCGAAGAAAACAAAAAAAAGTTCGCAGCATGGGGTAACATTGCGACATGTCACAACGTTTTCCAAATAATTAAATATGATTTTTTAAAATTTTTTGCATGTAGACTGCGACCAAAATCTTGCCAGAATGCCTCAAACATATAAGAGACGCTTGGGAGCAAGAGCTTACAGAAATCCCATGCTGCTGAAAAAGCTGGTACAAGATATTTAAAAAAAGGCTGCAGAAAATTTAAAAGCAGTATAAGCTTTTTAAGAGCAACGAATAATAAAGAATTCCATTTTGCCACAAGTTGGGGATTTTTGCGTGATTGACTACTGGCAATAACTAAAACAAATTTTGAAGGAAAAGAGAAAAAAAAGGAAAAAATTACTTACCTGATCACTTAGAAATTTTGTAATCCCAGGAAAATTTTGCAGTTTGTAAAAGTTGTGAGTGTGTAGTTTTATGCCTACTCTCATTCAATCTTAATATTAACTCTTATTTCAGCCCATTACATGTTTTCGTTCTTGTTCAGAATATTAATTTTTGTTTTCAATGAAAGTTGAAGTTACTTCATGTTTTTTTATCCAAAAAATATGAGCACATACTTTTTTTTAATTTTTAGTAATTTTATACTCAAAAGGCAGGGGTATTATTGTGCTCTGATTCGAATAATGCTTTGCCACAATGTTACCCCGAAGCACGGGGTAAAATTGTGACAATTTCAAATTCGAAAAAGACTATATCAAAATAATTTTTTCAACTATATTATATTCTCATTGTGTACCGAAAGGACAGATATTTATGTGTATTTTTTCCACTTTAAATCTGCTCAAGAAGTGTTTAAAAATGTGTAAAAACCTCAAAAACTGTCACAAAGTATCCCCGTTTTACGGTATATTTTTTATTTATTTTACTTGCTTTTCCTATTGTTTCGGAATTAAAAGGCAGATTTGAAAGAAAATATACATTATAAAAATAATTATTTTATTAGGCTCAATTGTACAGTACATAACTATTGAATGTTTTGAACTAACAAACATTCATGATCAACCACAGGTCTTACAATTTGAGTACAGTTGAAAAACTTCCGAGCAATTGTTGACAAATTTTGAAGCATTTGTTCATATAATTCGTATAGAATATCAACACTTGTATCAAAAAAGTCAAGTTAAGTCACTATAGGTAGTCACTACACAGTACACAATAACACTGATTCATTCGTAAGGCAAAGATACATCCAAAAAGAGAATGATTACTATAACCTTATTGCTTATCAAAGAAACAGAAAATATAACTTCAATCTCCTCACAAATACTTTAATATTGGCAATATTCCACTTGAAACTCAACTTTTCCACTTCCTTCGACACAAACAATAAAAATGGCAGCATTGACATCCCATCCCATTTAAATTTGACATAACTTGGATTTAGCTCAGACATACGTCACTGCTTGGCTCCGCCCCCAAAATAAATGGGGAGACGTATGTCCGTGTTGTAGATTTTACTTCTAGCGTTTCACCTCACCCCCCTGGTGAGGCCGACTGAGATAGAATGTCAGAGTGTAATGATGATCCCACAATGGTGGGGGTCTCCATCGTAATCTTGCGCGATTCATAAGCGGGAATATCCTCCGATTTCAAATGGAGAGTTATTGGAGTTCTACAAGTATGTAGAAAGAGATAATGATTCCTCAATTGCCCCATCTCTCTCCCACACTTTTGGACACACGTTTAGTCGATTCTGTTGCATCGCGAGGCCGTTCCATGTGTTTATTGAGTTCAATGTTTACAGCAGTCAGTGCTGCTGGGAATTTCGAATATCAAAGTTTAAAAGAGGGAAATTTGTCATGGCTATAAAATTTCATTGCCGTTAAGGCCCAAATTTGTATAATCGTTGAAAAATCCTTAAAGTATTGGTTGAGCCGGTTGAGGAATTATGGGTTTCAGTCTTCTACTATACAAAACTACAATGAAAATAATATTTCCAAAAACTTTTTTTCGAATATCATAACATCTCAGTATCTCACCAATAAAAAGAATTTGTATTTAAAAGCGTAGCCTGTACCTGCAGAGATCCCATTTGAGAGGTGTTTATATTACAGGCGTTAGGCAAATGAACCTGTTGTTAGGTACTTAGCATTGTTGTTTGTCGGTGCAAAACGATCCTGGAAAACTCAAGCACGGTTTGGTATATGTATACGGAGATGCATAAAGTTTCTTCCGCTGTAGGGTAATTCTGGGTATTCGCAAAATTGGGTTTTTCCATTTTGGAAGTACCCCCAGACAAAGCTCAGGTGGGGCGCGCATTCTAGTCTATAAGTAGAAAGTAATGCAAATATAGATCAGTCGAAGTTTGATGGGTGAAAATTCCTGATAAGTATAAGAACATTTGGTGTATTACATTGCTCCTCCATTTTTTTTATTTTGAAAATGAAGAGCAATGAAATTTAAGATTTAAACTTAGTTCAAACCAAAATTATTCAACTGATCGGAATCTACCGATTTTTGACGACGAAATCTACCGATCACATAAAAGTTGGAGTGGCAGCACTGGCAGCAGTTCAATGAAAAAACGTCTATATAACCATTGTATAAGGAATCCTTATACAATGATAAAATCGACAAAAGAGACATTGCTGATCGCACGTGGTACCGATTTTACCCGACTCGTCTTGAAGAAGGGTCGTCTGAAGGAGGGGTAAAGGGATTACTGTCGAGTCGAGCGCTTGTGGTTCCACTGCAGGTCTCCCCTGCGATATTCAATGCAGCGGAGGGAGATTTTTGCAGTCCAAATAAACAGTTGAATATTTGAAATATTCAAAGTCAAGTTTCTGACGGAAGAAACGAGCCATTGCAAATAATATAGTTATCCCTCTTATATCGTTGGGAGTGGCCTAGTTCAAGCAGTGTGGTAGTACTCGAATCGACTATTACGGACAGACTGACACATTGAATAACGCGATTCTAGTATCTACTTTGGGTTGCCTACCATATACTGCTCTCACCAATATGAAGACAACTACATTATTTGCAATGGGTTCTCAGTCAACACAAAAATGTCCAAAAGATATACCAGCGATATCATTTGGGGAGATGAAGAGTTCTTTTGTGATGCCCCTGAGAGATTACTAGATGGTCTACTTCTCCTCCAAATGTCCGCTACAGGTGATTATTCCCAGAGAGCTCCCAAAGATATCCCTTGTGGAAATTACCAAACAGCTCAAACTCTGGAGGTCTTAGGGATACTCGCATAAACCCTCCATTGTGTGCAGTATGAGAATTTTCCAACCTTCGCAATTAGAGCTTTTTGAGACTTTCCTATCAACCTCCCATTGTGATTCGTATGATAATTTGATAATATCAAAGAATATAACAGATATACCCTACGAAATAATTAAACCGAAAAAATAACGCCATTCTCAAGAAACAGACGAAATCTATAAGAGACCTGAAAACCTCTTGTAGAATTTCGCAGAATCTTCAAGAAATTGCGATATTATACAATATTGAGAGTTATGATTTAATGAATTATCAATACACTGGGTGGTGACAGATTCTATGCTCACCACTACTATCTTCCAAACTGTAACAGATAGATAGTTCGGTTCTTCACAAAAAAGTTTTGTCTTAGTCCTCCAATATGAAGTCATTAAATTCTTGTAATTTTTTTCGGTCCCAACTTATCTTGAATAAAATCTACAATTATAATTTACGATATTCTAAAATCGCTAATATCTTTTATGGTTAACTATCTATTTCGATTGAAATTTGAAATCCTTCATTGATATGGTAATTAAATGAAATGGCACAGTTTATGTATTTTTAAATTTCTCTGTCCAAGATTGAAAGAATAGGCAATATTTCACCTGAAGATTTCCAGATTTTTCGATAGGGGCATTCGGCCATGTCGTTTATCAATCAATCAACTTAATTTTTCTTATATTTATTATGGATGTGTGGTCCTGTGGGGCATTCGGCCACGTTGTTTATTGTATCCACTTGATTTTGGATTATGGATGTGGGGTCCTGTGAAAATGGAGTGTATGCCACAAAAACTACTTGGAACTCCTTAAAGGGAAAATTGAACGTGCTTTTCAATCTTTCCGGAGAACAATTGTAAGGAAAGCGATTGATCAAATGAATATGAAGATAGCTATGTGTGAAGTTGATGATAGTAAAAATTCTGAACAATTTTTGTGGAACACTTTCCTGTCCATAGTTTTTCGTTGTTATATTTAAATTTCTATTTAACGTGTTCGGTAATCACCCATTCGTCTAATGAAAATCAAATTTATTCGATTTATTCAGAGATTCTGAGAGAGAGATTCTGATTTTCCGTCCATTCATGCACAGGTTATGAAGTATTCCCAATTGAAAATGCCCTTCATGGCCTTCTTACATAAGGGTATTTTCGAAAATATTGTCGAAGATCATCTACTGATGTGAAAACAGCCGAGTAAGATAGCCGAGTTTTGTGGAGAATTTTTCGTACGCCACTGGAATATTGACCGGATAGCGATGCAAATAATTTTGATTCGCCGAGATAATTCGAGATGCTTCCATTTTTACGTTGGAATCTGGTTATGGTATGTTCTCTACGAAAATGGCCCATGTTAAATCCACCACCAACTTTATGACTCATTTCCACTTGCACCCCCTTGGGGGGGATAGCCGAGTTCCAGCCGAGTTTTCTGTGAAAAATGTATATCTTGCAAACTAGACATAGGATTGACGTCAAATTTGGCCATAACATCCAAAAATACTAACTCATAATTACTGCATACTCCACATTCACTTGCACCCCCCAGGGGGGTCAGTACCAAACAGCCTAATATTTAAAAATTTATGAAAAAACAACCAAACATAGTAACGCTCTCATGCTGCTGCATGATTATTTACATATTGACGACAAAATATTTCAGCAGTCATCTTTAACTTGCACCCCCATGGGGGCTTACATAACGACTTAATTATTATTCAAACAGATACGAATATTTCGAGAACTAGACATAGAATCCACACGAAATTTCGTATTTATCCTTCTTTCGATACACACAAAATAACTAAATGAATCACTTCCACTTGCACCCCCTTGGGGGGCTAGCCGAGTTCCAGCCGAGTTTTCTGTGAAAAATTTATATCTAGCAAACTAGACATAGGATTGACGTCAAATTTGGCAATAACATCCAAAACCACTAACTCATAATTACTGCATACGCCATATTCACTTGCACCCCCCAGGGGGGTCAGTACCAAACAGCCTAATATTTAAAAATTTATGAAAAAACAACCAAACATAGTAACGCTCTCCATGGGGGTGCAAGTTAAAGATGACTGCTGAAATATTTTTTCGTCAATATGTAAATAATCATGCAGCAGCATGAGAGCGTTACTATGTTTGGTTGTTTTTTCATAAATTTTTAAATATTAGGCTGTTTGGTACTGACCCCCCTGGGGGGTGCAAGTGAATGTGGCGTATGCAGTAATTATGAGTTAGTGTTTTTGGATGTTATTGCCAAATTTGACGTCAATCCTATGTCTAGTTTGCTAGATATAAATTTTTCACAGAAAACTCGGCTGGAACTCGGCTAGCCCCCCAAGGGGGTGCAAGTGGAAGTGAGTCACATAGTTATTTTGTGTGTATCGAAAGAAGGATGCATACGAAATTTCGTGTCGATTCTATGTCTAGTTCTCGAAATATTCGTATCTGTTTGAATAATAATTAAGTCGTTATGTAAGCCCCCCATGGGGGTGCAAGTTAAAGATGACTGCTGAAATATTTTTTCGTCAATATGTAAATAATTATGCAGTAGCATGAGAGTGTTACTATGTTTGGTTTTTTTTCATAGAGTTTTAAATATTAGGCTGTTCGATACTGACCCCCCTGGGGGGTGCAAGTGGATGTGGCGTATGCAGTAATTATGAGTTAGTCTTTCTGGATGTGATTGCCAAATTTCACGTCAATCCTATGTCTAGTTTGCTAGATATAAATTTTTCACAGAAAACTCGGCTGGAACTCGGCTAGCCCCCAAGGGGGTGCAAGTGGAAGTGAGTCATATAGTTTTTTTTGTGTATAGAAAGAAGGACAAATACGAAATTTTGTGTCGATTGTATGTCTAGTTCTCGAAATATTCGTATCTGTTTGAATAATAATTAAGTCGTTATGTAAGCCCCCCATGGGGGTGCAAGTTAAAGATGACTGCTGAAATATTTTTTCGTCAATATGTAAATAATCATGCAGCAGCATGAGAGCGTTACTATGTTTGGTTGTTTTTTCATAAATTTTTAAATATTAGGCTGTTTGGTGCTGACCCCCCTGGGGGGTGCAAGTGAATATGGCGTATGCAGTAATTATGAGTTAGTGGTTTTGGATGTTTTTGCCAAATTTGACGTCAATCCTATGTCTAGTTTGCTAGATATAAATTTTTCACAGAAAACTCGGCTGGAACTCGACTAGCCCCCCAAGGGGGTGCAAGTGGAAGTGAGTCATATAGTTATTTTGTGTGTATCGAAAGAAGGATAAATACGAAATTTCGTGTCGATTCTATGTCTAGTTCTCGAAATATTCGTATCTGTTTGAATAATAATTAAGTCGTTATGTAAGCCCCCCATGGGGGTGCAAGTTAAAGATGACTGCTGAAATATTTTTTTTCGTCAATATGTAAATAATCATGCAGCAGCATGAGAGCGTTACTATGTTTGGTTGTTTTTCATGAATTTTTAAATATTAGGCTGTTTGGTGCTGACCCCCCTGGGGGGTGCAAGTGAATATGGCGTATGCAGTAATTATGAGTTAGTGGTTTTGGATGTTTTTGCCAAATTTGACGTCAATCCTATGTCTAGTTTGCTAGATATAAATTTTTCACAGAAAACTCGGCTGGAACTCGGCTAGCCCCCCAAGGGGGTGCAAGTGGAAGTGAGTCATACAGTTATTTTGTGTGTATCGAAAGAAGGATAAATACGAAATTTCGTGTCGATTCTATGTCTAGTTCTCGAAATATTCGTATCTGTTTGAATAATAATTAAGTCGTTATGTAAGCCCCCCATGGGGGTGCAAGTTAAAGATGACTGCTGAAATATTTTTTCGTCAATATGTAAATAATCATGCAGCAGCATGAGAGCGTTACTATGTTTGGTTGTTTTTTCATAAATTTTTAAATATTAGGCTGTTTGGTACTGACCCCCCTGGGGGTGCAAGTGAATGTGGCGTATGCAGTAATTATGAGTTAGTATTTTTGGATGTTATTGCCAAATTTGACGTCAATCCTATGTCTAGTTTGCAAGATATACATTTTTCACAGAAAACTCGGCTATCCCCCCCAAGGGGGTGCAAGTGGAAATGAGTCATAAAGTTGGTGGTGGATTTAACATGGGCCATTTTCGTAGAGAACATACCATAACCAGATTCCAACGTAAAAATGGAAGCATCTCGAATTATCTCGGCGAATCAAAATTATTTGCATCGCTATCCGGTCAATATTCCAGTGGCGTACGAAAAATTCTCCACAAAACTCGGCTATCTTACTCGGCTGTTTTCACAACAGTAGATCAACTTCTCTTTCGAAATTAAACAACCTGAGTGCAGTGTTGAATAGAGATATTATTTCTTTTCAGTGGAAAAATTCAATATAGCTGCCATAACAAAAAATAGTTGAAAGTCGTATTTAGAAGGCCAATTTCAAAATAAATTGGGTTATTTCATAAATGACCATTACAACGAAGGATATCAAAGTAGCATTGAAATCAGTAGTGAACCAGAGAAGATATTAACGATTTTATAATACCCTGAATTATAAATTTTTCACGGTTGGGAATAAAAAAGATAGCGTTGAAAGCGAAACATTTCTGTGAAGAATTTAAATATATATCTGTTATAGTTTGGACGATAGTGGAGTACATCGAAATTGTCACTATCCGGTATAACATCAAAGATTCTGAAAAACAAACCTTTTTTTCTATGATTCTTAAGTCAATTCGACGGAAGTTGACAAGACCGAAGCTGTTGCTTGCACAGAAGAATTGAGAATGTGTGGAAACCTTAATCAGATCAATACTTGATTAGGTTTATAAAAAATTAATTTATTTATTACGAAAGTCAAATTCAAACATAATCATATTAATATCACTTTGGAATGAAAATATTCTACACATATTTTTATCATGATTTATAAAAGGGATTCTGGAATGTCGTAGTTGCATCTTTGTACAGTGGGTTTTCGTTGGTGTGCCACCTTACTTTCTTCCTTTCATTCTCGAATTTGACATATTCCCTCTTGTCATGTATAGTTGTGAATATTTTCCATATGATCAGCATTATAAGACCAGCCAAAACAATTGTGCCAATCACGCCGAGAGTCCACACTGAAAACCAATTAAAAAATTATTTTCCCATTCACATGTCCTTTAGAATTAAAATGAAGCCATTTCGAATTTGAGTAGCCTATTCAAAATTGGAGATTTGGTAATTCATTCACTTTAAGTCCAGAAAAATGAGCATATAGTCATAAACATAGCTAATGTAACTCACCTAGAGCATTCGGCGGACAAGACTTATCCTTCAGTACTTCAACAATGATTCTCTGATCATTATCATAGTAGTATTTATATTCGATAGTACACATTTTTTTGTCTCTAGAACGACACATTTGTTCCTTTTTCCTCTTTCCTTCGGTAGTATGCTCGTCTACTCCTCTAATTTCATATTCTGTACATCTAAAATCGCACTCGCTAGTCAAAGGTCCATACTTGAAAATTTTGCATTCCACGCAGTCTTTTATGTCCTTGCACCTGGAATTTCAAGTTAGAACGTTTATTTTTTCTCCAAAATTTTTTCGTATTTTTAATGGGGGTAAAGCTGTTCGCGTCCGTGATATAATATCACACGTGCCTCCGGGGTAATGCTGAATGAACAGCAATAAAGAATACCAGACTGTCTTCGGATCTCCTGGTGAACACACTGCCATTTCAAAAATGCCTAATACGACCAACTCAAGGCACTTCTAACACAAGAGCCACTCAATAATCGGACCTATGGGTATGCCAGATCAACATTGAAAGTGTATGAGCTGCAGTAAAAGTGAATACAATATTGGAAGCAGACTCAAGTGGTACAATTAGATCCTTATTGTTAGAATATGGCAATGTGTAAATTCGTACGAATATATATATACCTGGAATTAATCATATTCAAGAGAATTACCACAAATAATGCAGTGTCCAATTTGAACGTTCATGAGAAAATAAAATCAATTATATCATGGCCCAGGGTGGTCTTACGGGGGGGGGGGGGATAGAGAAGGTAATTACCCCCCCCCAGAACACCTCAATCAAATTCAGTTTGTTTTTGAAAAAATTACACCCCTCCCAGAACCGTTCATGATCATGGCTGGCCAAAGGTACCCATCATACTTATGTGAATAATTTTTTCAAATTTGGATTCTTCTGACAGAATTTAATGTATTATTACGAGTACAATTTTGAGTTATTCGAAAGAAAATTTTTCTTATTATGATGATCTTAGTGGCGTGATAAGGTTCTCTTCATAAGAGCCCTCTTCAAATCTCCATCAGATCTGCTGGCCATTTGCGTCGTAATCTCTTATTTGGTACTGGTTCAGTTAGTGGTAGAAGTGGGGAATTTGTATGACTCTCCAGTTTTGTGTGATGGCTGTCACTTTTTTTTTATTATATCCTTTACGTATGGTATCTTTAGGTCTTCGTGTAACGTTTGGTTTGTCACACACCAGTGAGCGTTCGCTATAATACGGAGTATCTTAGATTGGCTTCTCTGTAATATTGCAATGTAGGATTTGCTGGAGCATCCCCAAAGTTCTATTCCGTATGTCCAGATGGGTTTTATAACGGTCTTATAAATCAGGAGTTTATTTTCGAGAGAAAGTTTGAATCTTCTTCCTATAAGCCAGTTTAGTTCCTTGACTTTAAGGTCTATTTGTTTCCTCTTTTTTGTTCTCATTCTATCTCATTCATTTTTATCTTCCATTTTTTCATCCAGTGACTTCTTTGATCGAGATGGTCTTGGAGTAGGTGGGAGGCTTCGTCTGGGTCTTCGTGATTAGCTAGGATGGCCGCATCGTCTGCAAATGTACTTGTTACAGTGCTTGTGTTGGTAGGTAACTCAGCTGTATATAGGAGATATAGAAGTGGTTCGAGAACGCTTCCCTGCGGTACTCCCGATAGTATTGGAAAGTTTTGAGTGGTTTTGTCATTCACCCTTACTCTAAATTTTCTTTCACTCAGGTAGGATTTTATTCACCTTGTGCAGAAGTCCTGAATGCCATACTTCATCGAACTATCGAAGGCTTAACTAACATCGAGGTACAGTATTGTTTTTGTTCCAGTGCTTGATTTATGATGTGGCTTATTATACTATGCAATTGTTGAGAGGTTGAGTGGTTCCCTCGAAAACCGAATTGATGAGACGGTAGCCACTCTTCTGTGTTTGGGTCTGTGTTGATCCTTCGTAGTTAAAGTCGCTCTAGCACTTTTTATAAAACTGGCAGCAAACTGATTGGGCGATGGGAAGTCGAAAGAGCGTTTAACGGGAACTACATGAGTAGTCCTTCGTTTGAATTCATGATATAAGGGTTCACTAAAAAAATAAGCATAATTATTTTGATTATGTTCCCTTAGTGAATAATTATCCGACAAGGCGCATCTTACCAAGTAACAACAAGTAGAACTTTTTGTTTAAAAATCAGAACAGATATACCTATGTGATTCTCAGTTTTTATATCACCAGATTCCAGTTCAACCTGATCTCCGAATTACTCTATTATATTCAGAAATACTCTCGAACGGTATCATCCTGAGATTTTTTCAATACAACCTGTATTTACAATAAATCGATTTTCAGGATATAAATTCATTCAAAGTTATCTTCTCAGGTTTCAGTATAGAAGTATAAACCATCATTGTTCAAGTCAATATTGGGTATAAAACGTGTTTATCTTCAACTATTTCATAAGGGGCCATCCATAAAGTACGTCACACTAATTTCATGAGTTTTTGAGCCCCCCCCCCCTCCTTGTCACACGTGATCACATTTCTGAGACCCCCCCCTCCTTAGTGTGACGTCACATATTTTGCAATTCACATCGAAAAATTTATTGAACTGAAACAGCAGTTCCAAAATTAGTTTTATTTCCATTTAAATTAAGTACTTTTTTATGAATCAACAAAATATCAAATATTTGAAACAATAACAAAAAATAACTAATGAATAATGAATTAACTTCTTCCTGTATATGCTGTTTTTTTATCAGTCCGCACTGTATTTTCGTATAATCTACGGTAAAGATTACCTAAATCTATCTTTTTGTTCATTTTGAACTTGAATTATCAAACTACACTACTGGAAGAAATTGAAGGATCAAGAAAAAATTCCAAATTTTCGTCAATTTTCAACATGCCGTAACTTTGAGAGGAATGGTCGTACAAGGAATTTAAAAAGAGGAAGTTGTAGCTCCAAGTGTCTAGTTTTTGGACTAGAGCTTCAAAAATTTTGAGTTTCAGTGGTTTTCGAGTAATGATAGAAAAATCAGCAACAAAAAAATTCTCAGAATTTTACCACTTATTTTTTTCTTGTCTACGAGCATGGAAATTTTATTTTTTAATAATCGTTATAATGATGAGATACTTTGTTAATTCAGCTTTAGTTTATTTTTTTATTGACCTCAATACGTCCACTTCTCGCCGAGATATCGGTCTTCAAATGGAAAAAGATCCATTTGTCTTTGATTATCGATTTCTCAGCAACCAATGATCGCACAGAAAATTGAATGAGGGTTTCAAGAACCTTAAATGAACTCCCATTATTGAACAACCATTGCTTATTCATAGGATTTTTTTTTCTTCATGTCACATCAATATAAAAATTTAACAAAAAAAGGGCTTTTGGTGGTTTCTTGAAAATCTATACCGCTGGATCAAAAATGTTGAGGAAACCAATACTACCTAGATTAAATCTAGGTACCCATTTTACATCTGTTTGATAGGACATAATGATACCCATTTATAACTAGTCGTTAGTCACTGCTTTCAGATGCGTTATGGATTTAAACTGATATTGTTAAAACTGATATTCAGTGTTCAAGAAGGAATACTGGTGGGAATATCTTTTCAATCGAGGATCAAACCTACTTCAAATAAAATCAACTTTTATCACAAATATACAATGACAAGTTCATCAAAATAGTATATTATGCAACGAGTGTTTAATGATAGCTATTATTTACAAGGTGAAGTTTATGCTACGAGCCGTATTATTCACTAGTGATTTATGAGTATTATTATGGCCGATTAAACAGACGTATAATGGGTGGATTATACCTACAATAGTCGTGGATAAAATACTCATATCTCAACTTGATTTTTTCCACATTAGTAATAGGGAAATACTGTATGTTGAAACCTTCAAGAAAAATATCCAGGAGTCGTGAATAAAGTACAGTATTTTACCCGCGTATTATTGCTATTATTCTCTCGGTTATATGGGCCAGTCGCCTACAGTTCGTAGTCCAAACTTAACCTTATGAACAATAGCAATCATTAGAAGCTCGTTGCATAATATACTACTTTACTTTCCTTGAATAGAATGATTTAAAAAATGTCTTACCTGTTTTTACATGTGGGACACTCCTCGCAAAATTTTCCAGTGTAATCTGCATCACATTCGCATTTTCCGCACCTACAAACGCCCTTAGCAGAGCACACGGCGTTACTAATGAGTCCATCTTGAATGCAAGTGCTATTTCCTTCAGGACATTTACAAGACGATCCTCCCCATCCCGCATTGCATCGGCAAACACCACAGGAACATTCACCGTGACCAGCGCACAGTAGACCGCCTTCCTGTTCACAAGAGTAATTGTCACATTGGCAGAATTTTCCACTTACTTCTTCGTTTTCATTGGGACGTTTGTAGCAGTCGCATTTTCCACATTTGCATCGTCCTAAACCTGAGCAAGTCTGTAACAGACAATTATATTGGGTGGCCTACAGGCTAGCAACTTCAGGTATCAGTCAAGCTGATCTTATCGAGAGGGACTTAAGGGAGAAAGCAAACTATTATTTTATTATTATTATTTTTCAATCCACAATAAGAGTGGAGGTTAAACCTATGCAATGAAAACAGGAACAACGAATATACAGTGCACGTCAAAATTATGGAACGAATTCATTTTCTCAGAAGAAATTTAGCAACAAAATCCTGAAACAGGGAAATTTTTGTTTCACTTTCACCAAGTTTCTATGCATTTTTGAAGATTTTTTGTTGAGCTTCAGTTAATATGATCTCAAGTAGGAATTTTTTCGAATTGAATCATTTTATCGAAAAGTTTCAACTTCAGTAGAAACTTACTACAAAATTACATACCTACCTAAGATCATCACTGATGCGCAGTGTTTTACACAGTCTGATTCTTCACGTGAGGGGGTTGAAATTGTGCAAGAACAAAAAAGTAATGGTCGTCTTTCATTCGGTGACAAATTTCATCAGGTACCATCGTCTCAAAGTAAATGAGCCATGACAAAGTGAACATACAAAAAACTTTTTTGGACTAACGAATTTTTAAAAAAAAATTTCTTTAGAAAATTTCTTCACGCCTGTAAAGAAGTTACAAAGACATTGCCAAAAAAGTACCACATGATCCACCTATACCCTATTAAATAGAGGGTATATGAGGATGGCACAGGGTCCAAAAAAATCCTTTTCAAATACATAACTAATTTTGGTAAAAGTTAAACAAAAATTAAAATTCATCATCTAGATTACAAACAATTGAAAGTGTCATCCTTCCAGTAAATAGCAATTGACTTAAGCTGTCTTCCATAATTAGATAGCTGAAGCCCTGACAGGATTCAACAAATACAATGAGTTTGCATGTCTTTCAATTTCACATTCCAAAACAAATGTGAAGGAAAAGATTTTGAAAAATCACTGATGTGAAATCAGAAGCTTTTGTGCGCTTATTCATCAATTAGAAAATTCAAAATTGATGTCAGTTTTATGCGAATCCCTTTTTCGCATTCCGCAACGCAGTATTAGCCTTGTATATTATGTATGTATGTCCTTATAATCCTTTTACAATGGTAATGGTATTAGTAGCCGAGCGCCACGAAAGTATCCAAATAATGACTAAAATACGACAAATGAACTCCACGTTGCCATGCCATTGGCATTTGCAAAATAATAAACTTCAAGAAAAGTTCGTAAGGCTATTGAATGGAATTCAGGTTTCGAAGATTTGTCTCTAATCGAAAGTTTTATTAATGGGACGGCAGAAGTTTTACCTGAAAATATGAGGGAGAACATAGCACCAAGGTTCAAATCCTCCCCAGTTACGTATGTGGAGCGAAACTTTTCCACATACAAAAATTCAACAATTGGAATAATATTTAAATTGTAAATGTTTACAAAAAAATTAAATTACATTTTAATACCATGTTATTGAGAGTTGATTTTGAAATTAAAATTACTTTTCTTTTTTTTGAGTTCTCCAACATATTTATGTTGAAGTCCCCAACTATGGTGACTGTAATATTTTCCTCCATAAGTTTATGCAGTATAGATTCCATTGCTTCTGTCAGTGTTTCGATATTTCCATCATTATAAACTGCTATACATACATGTTTCTTTCCATCCAGTTTAAATTCTATCCCAGTACATTCACAATTCTTTTTCCTAGACTGTTCCTTAATATCTGCTCTCTCTTTGGTCTGTATTTCATTTCTTGCGTAAATGGCTACCCCTCCATGCTCATTTTTCTCTCTACAAAAAAAAGTTCGTAATGAAAAATTCGTTATTCCATGATATTCTAATTGTTCTTTGGTTTTCCAGTGCTCAGTTAAGCAAACGATTTTTATATCAAGCTGCTCTGTCAAAATTGCTTCCAATAGTTCCCTTGCATTACCTAAAGAACGTACATTTTGATGTAATATGCTGAAATGTTCATTTTTCTGATTAATTTTGATGTTGTCATACCTCTTTTCGTCTTCAATAGATTTAATATTCAAACCGATACTTTCTGCTTCTCTAAAAAATGTTGTCCCCTGGTGAAATCAAATCTTGAGTATCTAATTCCTGATGGCCAAAATTCACTTTTGTATATTTCCTCCTTCATGGTTATAGGAACACCAACTAGAACACATTTATAGTTTAGGTCCTCTTGGTTTCTGGTATTCAATTTTCTTGCATAAACTTGGTTTTCTTCCAATTTTCCCTTACTCAAAATATATGTTTTGATGTCTTCATCTTTAACATTCTCATGTACTCGAGATACAAATAGCCATAACTTTTTATCCTTCTCATCTTTGATAGCTTTAGATGACTTGAAACTTGAATTCTCGAAAATCCCTGTTCCTACATCACCCTTTCTATTTCTTCTCGATCTGACAGTTATAAATCCTGATGTATCTTCAGGGGCAGTATTATTTTCTTGTTCGTATACCTGCATTTTCGAAGTGTTAGTGTTTATATTTTTTTCTAGGTTATATTTGGTTTTGTTGTTCAATGTTGCGGAATGTGGTAGTTCAGATGTATCACTACTGTTTCTGTGGTTCGATGATGTTTTTGTTGGTGGTTTTTGATCTTTGACAATTGGGATTGTTTTGTTTACGTTTGAATTGATGGATGAATTAGATTTTTTTACTGTTTCTGCAAAGGATATCTCTTCATTTTTTTTGTTACCTTCCAATATTTTGATTTTTTCTAATAGGAGACTATTATACTGCATAAGCGTTTGATTTTTCTCTGTCATTTCCTTCATGAGTTGTTTGAGATATAAATTTTCGATTTCCAATATCTTATTTTTCGTATCAACTGGATCTTCCTTCTCTGTTAATGACGACTGGTAATTTCCTAACCTCTCATGTTTGCATTTTGCATTTTTCATATTTCCCTCTTTGATAAGGCATGATTCGTGGAAAATATTGAAACACTTCCCACATTTCACAAATTTCTTAACTGGTTTTCCGCAGTATACACACTCGAAACCGTTTTCTTTCCCATCTTTTTGGGAGCTCGCTTCAGAGTCACTCTCATTCGACGCCATTTTTATTTCGTATAGGTCCAAATAATGACTAAAATACGCCAAATGAACTCCACGTTGCCATGCCATTGGCATTTGCAAAATAATAAACTTCAAGAAAAGTTCGTAAGGCTATTGAATGGAATTCAGGTTTCGAAGATTTGTCTCTAATCGAAAGTTTTATTAATGGGACGGCAGAAGTTTTACCTGAAAATATGAGGGAGAACATAGCACCAAGGTTCAAATCCTCCCCAGTTACGTATGTGGAGCGAAACTTTTCCACATACAAAAATTCAACAATTGGAATAATATTTAATTGTAAATGTTTACAAAAAAATTAAATTACATTTTAATACCATGTAATTGAGAGTTGATTTTGAAATTAAAATTACTTTTCTTTTTTTTGAGTTCCCAAAATTCGTTATTCAATATTGCATATTTTGCCTAATTTCATGCATATTTCAAGCATTTTTCATGCATAAATATGCATTTATATAACTACGTTTTCATGTTGCATATTATCCGGTCTCTAGCCATAAGTGTGGCTCATCATTTGGAGCTTAACTCTCCTGTATATTAAGCCCTTGGGCTTCATGAATCTAACTAATAAGAGATTGAGATATGTTTTAGAATTAGAAGATGACTTTTTCACAAGAAAGAACATCTCATCCAATTAAATTATTTCACTAAAAATTACAATAAAATTTTCTCTTGGAAGGAGTCATCAATCGCTATCAGCTCTTGTAAAAATTATATTCTGAAATTCTTAAAATTAGCTCACCAATGCATCCGGTTTTTCTTTACAAGAGGTTTCGTTATATGAATTCGAGTGTTCCCCGTCACATTCGCATTGGGTCCCATGTCTGTCAGAGGGACAGTCACATACTCCACAAACCAAGTCGCCATATTTCGTACATTTGTCAGATTTTCTGATATAATATGGACTCCCTGGTTTTTCGCAATCACAACCACATATGAGGTCAATTTCGAGAGTTATATTTTCATCTATACCTTCAGGTTTCAAAATTACTTTTATGGGTCCACCATGGTAATTAGCACATGTTAATGGTTTGATAGTAGCGGTGAAATTTACTACTTCTCCTACGTGTATATTTGAGCATCCTTTTTCAATGGGATCGGAACAATTGGAACTCAATTTTACTTCTATGTTGTCTGTTGAGTTTACGTCTATAATAACGGAGTCCACTATTTTCTGAAAGGAAAGCAAATAATAATGGTACTGTCAAATGGGTAGACGTTGATTTTATCGAAAACTTTGATGAAAAATTTTGTCACTAATTTAATTAGGAATTATATTTTTTCGCCACGCTTTTTCCCTGAGAAAATAGCACTTCTCGGCCTAGTCCGCGAAGTGAATATGATTTTTCCGTCGTTTTCAAATTAAAATGTGATTTTTATGTGTACGAAATTGATCATATAATGACCCATTTTAATGATCAATTTCTGCTATTTTAATGTGCAATCATCAATGCAACCGTTCACAAAGTATTCAGAAGCACTATGAGAAATGTCAAAACTTCACTGGAACATAGATACATACATTTGTGCAAAATGACAATGTACAGGGTCTCTATAAATGATTGTAATAGCGCAGTTGGCTTTGGATTATGCAAACCACAGAATTCTGTGATCATGCTATGCTCTGATTGGTTAGACATTGGTATTCTCCTATCGAAAGCCAACTGCGCTGTTACAATCATTTATAGAGACCCTGTATTTCAATCAAGAATTCATACACAATTCATATTGAGATAGTCGGAAAAATCTTGTAATCAACTCAGTTATTAATCGAGTGCCGAAAAAATAGTGTAAGCAACACGACCCAAAATAGTTTTTTTTATCGCTGACTTCCAGAATTCTAGAATTTTGTCTACTCGTCCAAAAGAAACCTACTTTCTGGACTGTTTACGTAAATTACTATTCTGAGAGCTAAAAGATCGTCTGTCGAAAGAGTGACTATACGAAACTAAGTAGAATTAAAAGAAGCGGAATAGCTCATTTCACTCACAATTAATAATTCAACTGATTTGCTATTTGTTACCTTTCCTCTCCGTTTCGTGAATTAAATTATCCGAGGTAGACTCATGAGATCCTTAGTCAAAACGGAAAAAACGAAGGTGTTTGTGTTGGTATTTTGTTGAAATATTAAAAATAAAAAGAAATGAACGTAAATTATTATTACTGAAAACTTTTTTATTCAATTTTGAAGAATAAATGTCTCAAACAATTAGGTTGTACTGGAAAAAACCAGTGGAGCCAAATAGCTAGTGGCCCGGTGAGTAGCCAGATCCAGATGGTTAATAAATCAGTACAATATACATTTCAATACCAACACAAATAGAATAAACCTGAATTCTCCTTAGGTACTAATATGCATATGAGTTCATTCTCTTCATAATATTCGAATAAACTTACATTATAATTTTCCAAAACTAAGTCAATAACGTTTTCAGATCTATCGTCTAAAGCACCAACATTTGAATTTTCAATGCTTTCAGTCAGGGATTCATATGAGGATAAAGCACTATTCCTGGACTTAGCTATAGCAAAAATCAAATTGATGTTATTTTTTTTAGCTACATAATTCAGATGAGATACAGAAGGATAGTCATATTTGAGCTGTGCATCATATTGACCATTCTTCATATGACATTTTGCATCATTTGGTTCTATCACACCAACTAACTTTCCATCGCCTGAAATGATCAATGATTTATTAATCGAACAGAAACGTAGAAATAAGCACATGCTCATTGGAAAATCATTCTAATTATCCAATTGAAGTAATATCTAAACTACACTCACTGGCAAAATAATGGATCTACTCAATAAATCGATGAAGTTCGTTAATTCATAAATGTGTTATTTTAAGTCCGACTTTAAGTTAACAAAATCAGGTTTTTCTTGTTTTTCCAATGGTTTTTTTCAATGAAATATTTATAATTATGCACACGTTTTCTTTCCAGTAAAAAGAACCTAATTTGGTGTTCTTTCGAATGACATATCAACTTTCGAGCTAGCTTTCATCCTACGCCATATCATGGCTAACATGATAACGAAAAAGTCTAAAAATTCCGCACCTAATTTTTTTATTTATTTTGAAGCTCTTCGTGATTGAATCTTAGTGTAATTTTATGGAAATCATCAATTCATCTGTTATCTGAGACCAGACTTACATTTTGTAGGTGGTAACAGAATAATTCAGGAGAGTGGGGGCCATAGGATATTAAGGACTGATGTGGCCACTTTCACGAAATCAGGTATGATTAATTTATGAAACAACCATATATGACAGAGAAAAAACCCTCATGCGACTATTGTTTCTCATTTCCAACATGAGTTAACATGAGGTTGGCAGTCATGAGAGGAGAACTTTCGGACCAGTTATCTTACCGATCACTTTAATGCTGAAGAATTCATCAGATTAATCCAGAGCAACTTAACAGACAAATTCGATGAAATGCACCTGTCTAACAGATATAATGTCGAGTTTCAAATGAATGGCTGCCCAGCACATAACAGTCGTAATGTCAAGATCTATTTAATGAATATATTGCGATACAATGGATTGGAAGATACGGTCAGATGGCACCGAAGAACCCCGATCTTACTCCTTTGGATATTTATGTCTAGAATACTTTGAAAGAGAAAGAATATCTAATTCGCTTTCAGACTCGTAAGGATCTCATCAACAAAATAAAATTGTGTTGTTTGTGCAGAAATGCGTCAGAAACGCTAATAACTTTGTAGAGTTTAGATTTAGTACGAAACCAAGTGTCAAATGTATTGAAGAAGGAGGTGTGTTTCTTCGTTATTATTTCGATTCGAGATAATCAATGATTTTCATAAAACTACATTAAAATTCGATCACGAAGAGCTTCGATATAGACCAAATTTAGGTTCGGAATTTTTAGACTTTTTCGTTATCAGGTTAGACTTGATAATTATCATTGCGGAGAAAGAGCAGCTAGCAGAAAAGTTGATGTCATTCGAAAGTACACTAATTGAGGTATTTTTTACTGAAGAGATAGCGTGTGCATAATTATTAATATTTCATCAAAAAACCCATTGGAAAAATATTTTCAGAAGCTAATATCCAAGATTTAAATTAGAATGCTCTAAGGATAGATTTAAACTCAATTGAGCATGTTTGGGATGTTCCTGGGTGGGAAATTCGATCTCGCGAACGCCTGAAAATTTGGAGCAGCTCAGTGACACATTAATTGCAGCGGTTATCCTTGTATGAAGTTGAACATTTCTTATTGGTTGTTTCATGTTTTTTACTTAGTTTTAATTTCATTTTCATTGTGTTCGAATAAAACGTTGAATTCGTGAAATTACTGATATTGCCATAGCGAAATTGTTAAATAGAATGTTTTACTGGAACCAGTATATTCAACAAAAATAGAGCTGCTATAATCATAATGATATTGCCATAGCGAGATTGTGAAATAGAATGTTTTACTGAAACCCTGTATATTTAACAAAATAGAGCTGCTATAAAAAATGAGGAATTTAATTGTCAAGAGAAGGTGTGTCTTTATGATAAAATGAGAAATCACATGATGAACATACCTACAATTGAAAAAAAATTCGATCAAATCGGACTCAGAATAACACATTTATGAATCAGCAAAATTCATCGATTTATTCCGTGGATTGATTATTTTGCCGGTAAGTGTATTACACTATAAGTAGGTATAGTTTGCACAAACATGACTAAATCATAATATACCTGCAATATGAAAATCTGCATCGGTTGAAAAAACAAGTAAATGCCTTGCTTGATCTCTCCAGCCTATTTCCTTTTTACATACTATTGATTGCATAATACCATCAAAGCCTCCTTCAGGTGTATCCAGATTTCCTGATACTTTAGCTTGAGATACTTCAATTGAGAATTTCGTGTGATTACTATCGAGAGTCATGTGGTTCTTAAAACTGTATGGTGATACACAAATTACTTGATGACCAGTTTCATTCAATTTACATGGGGATATCAGTCTGAAATATGGTAGAAGAAGAAAATTATTCAATGCTCTGGCGAGACGAATTATTAACGAGTGTTCTGAATCCAGTTGTATAACAGCCATCTGCTGAAATTTATCATTATACCATGTTTTTATGTAGAGTTAGAGAATGAAACGTGAAATATAATACATAAATTCATAACAGATATATAGAATTTTGTCTATGGTTATTAAACCAATCTAAGAATACCCTCAAACTCAGGAGTCTAGATCACAACTGCCAAGTTATAGATAGCAGCAGATATTTTGCTGAGGACTGGTAATCAGATCAGAGCCTCAAATCTCGAATGCCCTTAACCCCACTACTATCGCAGCACCTACGGATGTCCACTGGTTATTGAGCAGCGAGGCAAAACGAACTATATACAGATTCCACCAAATAGCATCAACTCACGATGGGTAATAGCTGAAGATCTTTTTACTCACTAAATAGTACCCTCAAACTCAGAAGCCACATAACTGCCAAGTTAAGCTAATATTTTGCTGAGGGCTGGATGTCGTCTATTTATGGATGATTTCAGAACTGCAGAAGACAAGGGAACAGAGTAAGGACCACGGTCTATGTCTAAGCCTGCATGCATCCATATTCCCGGCAGAAATATTTGCCAGACAATGCCACACCTGCTGCATTAAAGACGGGTGCACCACAGTTGAACCAGAAAATTTGGTTACATTCAATAGGAGCCTCTTACTAGATAGAAAACAGTTCTGCAATGCCAGTTAGCAGAAATGCTCATTTCATCAAGCACAAAAATATCGGAAATTTGCATGGGAAAGAGTTACTATGAGTATGTCGTGGTTGATACTACTGGAACTATTTTAACCCGTTGATGTAAAAAAGTAATATGTTGATTGAAAATCCAAGATGAACGATGAAAGTGACATACCTTAGACTTAAGAAAGACTTTTTTGTCTAAGTGACATACAGTACCAGAAAAAAGTAGCAACATACATATTGGATTAACTCAGGGGAAATGAATACAATGAGAACACTGAGTTTATTACTCGAACAGCAATGACACCCAGCACTGCTATTGAGTCGTTAAAATGTTCAATATGGTAATATCATAGAGCTATTCCGACACTGCACCTAGGTCCTTTGAAATTTTCAAGTGTATAGCTCATTCCGTTGTAAAGTTACCGTGGGCACAACCTATCGGCAATCAGAATTGTTTTTGACCTTTTCAACAAAATGTAAGATACAGGAATCAATACAAAAATTCTGAAGAGCCGATCCGAAATTTTCCTTAACAAATTGGACTATACATAAAAGGTGAATTGTAATGTTACAAGAAAAAGTTGTTTAAACTGCATTCTTGTGAGAATTTAATAACAGTTATTTACAAATTGTTTCAAACAAGTTCTACAATCGATTGAAGACGACTCCTGCTGAGCAGTTGATATATTAAAGAGCTTCGAAAAACTGGAAAAAATTGTACTGGAAGACCATTTTGCGAACCTTACATAACCACTTGAGTACGACAAAAGTGAGTGCAAAATGAATACCGAGAGTTGGGTTCAGGTGGTGACGAACCTGATTTTGAAGCGGAGAATTCCCATTTTGCTTCTGCTTAGAAATCATAATGGAAGCGACAGTAAAACCGACGAAGAGAACTGAATTTCTCTCTTATATCTCTAATAAATCTGCCAAGACAGTTTCTCCAGTTTTATTCAGATTTGTTTCGAATTACCAAGCAATCAACAAAAATATCTTTTTTCGGCATTTCAGAGTATATAAGAGCTTAAAATCTTCACCAACAAATATATTTGAGAGACGCTATAACCACAGATGAAAAAACATGTAATTAAAACCTCTGATCTGATTGATACCCCAATTTACCCTGAGTCATTAAAATTGCCGCCAAATTCCGTTGTTCATTACTTCTTTCAAGATAAAATCGATTATTTCCTCTTGAATCTTGATATTCTGTGGTCGATGTTCAAGAAGGTCAGCAGTCAAAGACTTGTAGTGAAACGTGAAACTCATTTTTTGTCTAAAATTATTTTCCGTCGATCTCAATATAAAAGGGTGATTTTAATGTGTACGAAATTTATCATTAATGACCCAATTTAATGTTCAATTAATGTATTTTTATGTGCAATCCTCATGGCAACCGATCACAAAGTATTCATAAGCACTACGAGAAATGTAAAACTGCAACATAAATACATAGAAATTTTATTAGGCCATCAATGTAAGTCTTGTGCAAAATGAAAATGTATTTCAATAAAGAATTTATACACAAATCATATTGAGATCGTCGGAAAAATCTTGTAATCAACTCGGTTATTAATCGGGCGACTAATGGTCCCCGTTAAAATATCTTGAACACTAGTCGCTGTCTTTAAAAACCTAGTTGTTTAAATAACTATTTCAGTCGACATCATGATGTCTATTTGCAAAATAGTGGATGAGTTAATATGTGTACGAAGTTGAACAGTAATGACCCATTTTAATGTGCATTATCATAGGCAACCGAACACAAAACATTCAGAAGCAATACGAGTAATGTCAAAAACATGTATTTTATTGATCTGAGTCAAACATCTACTGGAACATAGAATTGCAGAATGATATCGATTCGAAAGTATTTCATTTATATTCAGCTACCTCGAAAACTATAAAAACAGGACATATCTAATAAAGTCTGCCATACTTTCCAAATAATTCAGTTAAGATTTTGCATTTTTCATTTTGGAGTTGCGTTCGAGAGCGCTGTTTAATGCAGTTCGCTTCGGATCGATGAATTTTCATTGTCAATCGATTCATTAGACCGAGATTTATAATTATCAGTGATAACGTTCTTGCAGATCCTACAGAATTTCGCAAAATAATGAAATATAGCGTTTTAACGGGGGTCAACCCCTTACTCATTTTTCGTCCAAAATTTCAAAATTTAAGATGATCATTTTATGTGCTTATATTGAAAAGGACTACAGACTGAAAAAGAATCTGCAATCCGTTTTTTATTCCGCCTGTTCAAACGGAAATTATGGAAGTTTGAAACATCGAGTTTTGGAAAAATGCATTTGAACGGTGAAATTCTAACGCTTGCAGATATCGATTCGAAAGTATTTTATTTATATTCAGCTACCTCGAAAACCTATAAAACATACCAAATTCAATAAGTCCGCCATACTTTCCAAATAAATTCAGTTTATAGATTTTGCATTTTTTTCATTTTCGAGTTGCGTTCGAGAGCGCCTGCTTAATGCAGTTTTCGCTTCGGATCGATGATTCTCAACGTCAATCGATTCTTAGACCGAGATTTATATTCTCAGTGACAAACGTTCTTGTAGATCCTACAGATTTTCGCAAAATGGTGAAATACGTTTTTAGGGGGGGTCAACACCTTACTCATTTTTCGTCCAAAATTTCAAAATTTAAGATGATCATTTGATGTGCTTATTTGAAGGGACTACAGACTGAAAAAGAATCTGCAATCCATTTTTTATTCGCCTGTTCAAACGGAAATTATGAGTTTTGAAATATCGATTTTTGGAAAATGCCATTTTAACGGTGAAATCAAACGCTTGCAGATTCGATTCGAAAGTATTTTATTTATATTCAGCTACCTCGAAAACCTATAAAACATACCAAATTCAATAAAGTCGGCCAACTTTAATAAATTCAGTTTATAGATTTTGCATTTTTTCATTTTTGAGTTGCGTTCGAGAGCGCCTGCTTAATGCAGTTCGCTTCGATCGATGAATTTTCAACGTCAATCGATTCATTAGATCATGATTCATAATTATCAGTGATAACCGTTTTTGTAGAGCCTACATAATTTTCGCAAAATGGTGAAGTATATCGTTTTAGGGGGGGTCAACCCCTTACTCATTTTTCGTCCAAAATTTCAAAATTTAAGATGATCATTTTATGTGCTTATATTGAAAAGGACTACAGACTGAAAAGAATATGCAATCCATTTTTATTCTGCTGTTCAAACGGAAATTATGGAATTTGAAATATCGAGTTTTGGAAAAACAAATGCATTTGAACGGTGAATTCTAAACGCTTGCAGATGATATCGATTCGAAAGTATTTCATTTATATTCAGCTACCTCGAAAACCTATAAAACATACCAATTCAATAAAGTCTGCCATACTTTCCATAAATTCAGTTTATAGATTTTGCATTTTTCATTTTGGAGTTGCGTTCGAGAGCGCCTGTTTAATGCAGTTCGCTTCGAATCGATGAATTTTCATTGTCAATCGATTCATTAGACCAAGATTTATCATTATCAGTGATACCGTTCTTGCAGATCCTACAGAATTTTCGCAAAATAATGAAATATAGCGTTTTAACGGGGGGTCACCCCTTACTCATTTTTCGTCCAAAATTTCAAAATTTAAGATGATCATTTCATGTGCTTATATTGAAAAGGACTACAGACTGAAAAAGAATCTGCAATCCGTTTTTTATTCCGCCTGTTCAAACGGAAAATTAAATAACTATTTCAGTCGACATCATGATGTCTATTTTGCCAAATAGTGGATGAGTTTAATATGTGTACGAAGTTGAACAGTAATGACCCATTTTAATGTGCAATTATCATAGGCAACCGAACACAAAACATTCAGAAGCAATACGAGTAATGTCAAAAACATGTATTTTATTGATCTGAGTCAAACATCTACTGGAACATAGAAATTTTATTATGTAAAATGAATGTCTTGTGCGAAAAAAAATGTATTTCAATGATAAATATATTCTCAATTCATAATGAGGGCGACGGAAAAATCTTATAATTAACTGTGTTATTAATTAAGCGACTAATGGTCTCGAACTGTTGACGCGTTCGCTCCGTTCAAGCGTTAGAATATCTTGACCATTATTCGCTTTCATTAATAACCTAGTTAATTAAATAACTATTATGTATTCCTTTTTATTTGTAATAATAAGCATATACTTACTTTTCTGGCACTGTGCTGACAAATGGCATCTCTACTTTATCTACGAAACTTCCGAACCCAATTCTAAAATTATTTGTTATTTGAGTCATCGTCTGTGCTAATTTATTTCCAAGTTTACCAAGTTTATCTCTATGACTTTCCATAGAAGCAGATAAATCCATAATATAATACAGATCAATTGGATAATTTCTGGATTGGGCATATTGAAAGTTAATTTTTTTTTCTTCCCCTAGTCTCAAGGATAACTTAACTTTTTGAGGAGTAATTTGTACATGGTCTCCTTGTATACTTTGTAAGGGCTTCTGTGATTTGATTTCTTCGGTAGAAGGAGGATCCACTAAAAATTCTGTTTTGCAAATACTGGTATTCATGGCGCTCTTTGGTAAACAGTGAATCACTTCTGAATTTCTTATTGATTTGGGTACCTCCTGTAAGAAAATCGAAACAACACCTCATTGAGCATTTCCAGTATGTCTTAATGTGTTGTTTTTTTTTCTTATGAGAAGTGGTTCAAAACATAGTCTTAACCTATGGATTAGTCAGTAAATAACGTAGGAAAAACCGGGGGAATGGTGACTCTCTAAGCTTCATTGGATTTTTTGTTGTTGTTCGTTCTACTTAAACCAGAGTGCTATACCGTTTTGCCTAATGTTTGTAATTTTCGAATTTTGAGCCGAAAATGGTCTCAAACGACAGGGTTCGACTCTCTAATGACGAATTCGTAGTCAAATTCAATTCTGTCAGTGGGGCGTCCGTCCGGCCGTCCATTAGCACGAAGGGATTGCCCTAGAGACTTAAGATTTTCAAGGTGAGTTCGGTTCTCACATGCCTCGGTTAAGTTCGTTAACCAACCAAATCTTACAGAGTGTTCCATAAATATAGTCATTCAATATTCTTGTTCCTCAATATCTCAGACAAAATGAAATCAATCGAAATTAAATTTTGCTGTCACATGCGAAATGCTTATAATAAGCCTCATGCAAAATTTTGTGGTCATAATAGGGGCGTTCGGCATTGACCTCCGCGAGCGGACAGATTTTTTAGTCACGTGACCACAGATCGTACAGATAAATCTGAAATATCTGGGAATAAACGAACGGTACAGAGCATCTGCCACAGAACATACTGCTCTGTTCTACTTTTATAGATTATGAGATTTCAAAGATAACTATTTTGGGAAATATGCTCATCTTTTAACGATACTTTCACCCTTTTAGTAGCTCTTCCATAAAATCTCAATTAAGGGGTCGTTTATACTGGCCCGTAACTTTAACTTTTCCCTTACCCTAAGAATTGAAACATAGAAATTTCGTGCTATGGTTTATACTCGAACTTTAACTTATTCCCTTAAATAGAAGTTTTTCATTCATAATTTAAGGGCATAAGTTACGGGCCAGTATAAACGACCCCTAAATAATTAGGTGCAAAGGCACTGAATGCAAAAGAAACGAGTAATGCAATATCCCCTTCTGTTCGTTGTTGGCGATAGTTGTACCGAAAGATCCTGATCAATTAATTGATTAATTACACGAAAAAGAAACGGGAAAGCAATATCTCCTCCTGCCCATTTATAACTACGATAGCTATATTGAAAAATTTTGATGAATTAATTGAGTTTTTAATGAATAAATGAAAACAGAAGAATAAAACTGTTAGAATTTTTCAATCTATCGGTTGTCGGATCAGGAAACTCAACATAAAACAAAAAAATATATAAAAAACATAAAACTCTATGGATAAAATCGCTTTGCTCCGTCGAAATAGACCGAGCGAAAAGATCGACGTCCGATTGCTCAGATTTTTATGACGAACGGTACAGATGTGTATTCCCCTCAATCCGGATGTAATAAACGAACGGTTTAGATCGATCCGACACGTCCGATGTCGATGCCGAACGCCCCTAATGTGAACAGAAACATAGAAAATTCAATTGGAATATTGAAAAGAAGAAGCTTCATATATCCATTATTTGTGTATGAAGATGAATATTTTGAATGTTCATGCAAATTTCCAAGAAGATCGCATCAGCAGAACAAATTTCGATTCTGATTTGAGAGAATGAGTCGGATGATATAAATTGAATGGTCCACCACTGACGCGATGGTCATTTCGAAGTGTAAATGATGATATTTTGAAAATTTTTTTTTTATGGTAAGTGTAGAGTAATTCGAAAGCACAATTTAAAATTATTTCCCTATATGCAGGGTATTCCAATACAAAGACACAGACCAAAGTAACACTTTTTCAAATGTGACACCTGGTTTATGACCTCAAAAAAGAAAAGGCAAGCTCAAATTATGATGAGTTTTTTTCAGATCACTGTGTACATTTGTTGCCCATTTAAGAGATGATCGCTAAAAATTTGAAATGTGGAGTCATTATAAATAAATGAAAAAAAATTTAAATGTGCTTTCGATTACTCTACACTTACCATAAAAAAAGATTTTCAAAATATCACCATTTACACCCTCAAAATGACCATCGCATCAGTGGTGGGCCACTGATATTATATACAGGCTGATTTTTTTAAGTGTTTCATTAGACGTTTTCGACGAAGGAATTGTAATACAGATTCAAGATTTTGAATTTTTGTTTTAGAGTACATGAACTTTAACTGTAAAATATCTTCAAGGGGAATCTACTTCCGGTTTGACCGGAAACGAATGTAACTTCGTTATTTCAAATGCAACACCCTGTATATTTATACATATGCGAATTCTTCGTTCAATTCTACACTGATTTGATGTATGATATATGCAACCACTCAAGCGGTTCTTGAATTATAGCCTGATTATCAAATTTTTTGAAAAAAAGGTTGTCACAAATTAGTGTCCATATCTTCAAAAGCCTTCATTACAAGAATTTCTTTTTGCGAAAATGGAACCAAAGAAAGTACGCTGATACTGTTTCTTGTATAACTTATGAAAAAATATTATACAAGGTGTCTGAAAAAGGGCCCCAAAGTGAGCCTCATTAAAACTTTAAAATCTCACTTTTTTCAAATGGCAACCCTATAATTTTGTAATTCCAATCGATGGCTCGTCAGAAACCAGTTAGGGTGTCCCGAACATTTCATGCCTCCAAAATCAGTAGTTTTGACGTTATTGAATAAAATTAGAATTTCAGGATTGAATCAAGGTTTCTTAGTCTAAACATAGATTTATTAGGATAGAAGTTTTCAAGAAGGCTGTCTGTTGATTTATAATGCATTCTAAAGAACTGTCATTTATACTTTTTTGATTAATCGGGCACTATGTAAGTAACAGTGATGTATTGAATATGTTCTTCATTTATGGTGAATGTAACAAAATATTAGAAAGGGCAGTCAGAACTTTTAACGAAAGAAATCCACATTTCCACCTTTAACAAAATCGAAGTATCAAAACAATTTTCTCCGTACTGGAAGCATTAACCCAAAACGAAATCTATTGAATAGAGTAACAGATAATGAAGAAAATCAAATAAATATTCTACATATTCACGCAAATCCAAGAGGTTCCATCAGACAGGTTGCACAGGAATTTCGATTTTGATTTCGTTAAAGTCAGTAAATGTGAATTTCGTTCGTTGAATTTCTAATTAACTTTTCTAGGAATTTGTTACATTTGCCGCAAATAAAGAACATACCCTTGATATATCATTCCAGTGAAATTATTATTGCATGTTTTGCTTAGTGCTTTGATCTGTAAGAAAAACTAAAAATGACAATTCCTAACATAGCCTACTTCATAAATGCAAGCTTACAAACTGTGCGAAACCTGTCTTTAATCGTGAAATTCGAATTTTATTGAATAACGGCAAAAATACTGATTTTAGAGGCAAGAAATGTTCGGGACACCATAACTGGTTTTTGACGAGCAATCGATTGGTATTACAAAATTATAGGGTTGCCATTTGAAAAAAGTGAGATTTCATAGTTTTATTGAGGCTCACTTTGGGGCCCTTTTTCAGACACCCTCTATAATATTTCCTCATAAGTTATACAAGAAACAGTATCAGCGTTCTTTCCTCTGTTCCACTTTCGCTAAAAAAAATTCTTGTAATGAGGGATTTTGAAGATATGGACACTAATTTGTGACAACGTTTTTTTCAAAAAAATTGATAATAAGGCTATAACTCAAGAACCGCTTGAGTGGTTGCACATATCATACATCAAATCAGTGTAGAATTGAACGAAGAATTCGAATATGTATAAATATACAGGGTGTTGCATTTGAAATAACGAAGTTACATTCGTTTCCGGTGAAACCGGAAGTAGATTCCTCTTGAAAATATTTTACAATTAAAGTTCATGAACTCTAAAACGAAAATCCAAAATCTTGAATCTGTATTACAATTCCTTCGTCGAAAACGTCTAATGAAACACTTAAAAAAATCACCCTGTATATTCCCAGAAATCAAGATCTGCAGGCGCATTCCTGATTTCAACACTACCAAAATAAACATTATGGTATCTAATATTTTTCAAAGAAGCGTTCAATATTTACCGATTCAAAACGATATTCTTGAATGAAACAAATATGGCCATATGAAAATGAACATTATATGTAACTACTTGAAAAAATTCACATTTCAACAGTGAATCCAAGACTAGAAACAGTAGACGAACAATACCTTAGTATTTTTCAATATTTTCAAAATGAAAAACATTTAAAATTCCTCCTTAAATAGAATAGCTTGATTTTTGCATAACTTTTTTTGATTCATGCTTTTTTTTCAGACTTTCAAGCTGGTTTGAAATTTGTCTGTTTAGTGCACAAATCTATCCAGAAATTTTCGTATATTTCCAATGAAAATTGCTTGTGTCGGACTTCATTATCGTCATTATGTGGAAATTCGATCGATCTATATTCTTCAGAAATCATCCAAAACTCTTCTCGCTCGGAAAATTAAATATAGGAATATTTGCGAAGACAATATAAATGATTGATTGATAAATTCAACTTACCGGTTCTATACACCACACACATCCTAAATGTTGTAAACACTCAGAACAGCGTTCGTACGACTTGCAATCGATTTTTTTGGTTTGTGCATCACTATTCAATTCCGAAATGAAAAGTCCACTAATAAGAAGTAAGCAAAAGTAGTTATTCGTCCCAGACATTATAGACGATAATATAGATATGTTCAAATATGAAATCATTCGGGATCGTTCACAGGAAGTAGATAAAGATAACAAATACGGGGAAACAAACGCGAATCATATATTTGCTTCTATAAGAACTTCCAAATATATCGTCAGTTCATTCCACAAACAATGAATGAATAATGGAATTTCCTACAAATTTATTGGAACACTGAGAAAAAAGATACAAGTAATACATTTTTATATACGATAGATCAACATTCATTGGCTACATCTATCGTGGACAGAGGTTCATCTGAGAATTTGTAATTGTTGGAAGTGACTTTTTTTCTTAGTTCAACTTAAAAAGTTATTCAATCCAAATAGCACTGTTATTTAAATTTTGTTTATTAATGATGAATACACAGTATTCATAAGCCAAGCAACGGTTCATCTCATCACAAGCTACTTTTTCACTAACGTATATCTATTAGTTGTAAATTACAGAGTTATTAGCTACATTTAAACATTGACTTCGGGTAGATACTTTTGTTATATTATGTAGTAAGTGTAAAAAATTTTCGTTAGATAAACGACTGGAGCCGATACGAACCCGATTCAGTAGGTTCCTTGAAGATCCACCCAGCTAGTGCTGGTGTGGTGGTGCGATGTGCATCATTGTTATTCAGGGGTCATAACTGAAAACGTCGAATCTTTTTTGGAGTTGAGCGCGATCACAAAATAGTGGAATAGTGCTGATTATGCCGGGTCCAGACTGGTATAATGTATAATGTGATATTACGCGTATTTAAAGTGCAACGTGTGGACGGCTCACAAACACACGGCTAATCTTCAATCCGAATATTACTTGTTCGTCAGTTGCTACGAATATGCTGAATGCCTGAATAGGAGATTGTTCGTCATTCCCCATCTTGATAACCAACTGCCTTTGAGTTCGCCAGAAAGACCGACGCCCATATGGATCGGGTCGAACGTTGAGACGAGCGTTACACATATTGCTCGTATAGTAGTATAGTAATGTCCAAGCGAAGAATTCGCATCAAAGATTAATCTTTGATTCGCATGATATTACGCCTTAAGGAGCCTACAGACGATCAACCTAGTTGAAGACTAAGTTGTAAACACGGCATGTTGACGACCAAGTTGAACGTCTGTAGGCTGGTTGGTGGTTGATATTCCAGGTCGAAGACTAAGTTGATGCATTGAGTTTAAAAATAAAAAAAAATATTTTTAAACTCAATGGTTGATGCGAGATCAAATCGGTTTGATATTTGGTGGGCGGAGCCCGATGTTGACGACTATGTTGGAGCGTCTGTATGGTAGTCATCAACTAGGTTGACAACACCAGTTGCAATTCTACCTTGTAGAGTGAATTCAAATCCGTCGTTAATATTCGAGGAAAGGTAGTAATTTAACTAGAAAATATGAGCAAAATTCCAAACATTCAAGTCTGGGTAGATTTCTTTGATTGGGTGAAAGATCTTCCTGAATTATGGAGAGTAAAATCCGAGATATATAAAAAAACCTTAAGCAGATGCTTTGAGCGAACATTCATTGGTGGAGCAATTACCTCAAAATTTTGTATAGTACTTGAGATTCATGCTTAGTAAATGAATGCAAAATCTCAGGATGATCAGACTTATATTATGGAAATGATTAAAAAATGAAATATGTAAAAATCAATAATTAAAAGAAAATATATGCTTCAGATGATGCGATTCTTGGATATCTTGTTATGACATATAATGATTCTTTCTTTCAATATTTCGCATGAGGCTTACTGTGAGCATTTTGCATGTGGTCGAGAAATTCTATTTCAATTGGTTTCGTTTTGTCTGAAATATTAAGGAACAAAAATTCGGAATGGTCATATTTTATGGGACACCTTGTATGTTTTGGCTGATTAACGAACTTAATTGTGGCATTTGGAAACCAAACTCGCCTTGAAAGTCTCAAGGACAATTCCTTAGAAAGTTATCGTGTTTATGGCCGGACGGTCCCACGGACCGGATTGAATTTGACCACGAATTCGTCATCAGGGAGCAGAACCCTATCGTTGGAGACCAATTTCGCGCTCAAAATTCGAAAAGTTCTTTCATTAAACCGAAATGGGAAAATGAGACCGATTGTGGTACCAATCCTTAGTCCAAATTCTTTCATTCAAGAACTGTCCTGCACCACATTGTCACATATATCGTTTATAATAACATATAACGAAAGATCTCTCTAAATGTTTCTATAATTTCTCCTAATCAGCCGACTAGTTCACTCTACGGAAACCACCGCTGAAATGATGTTTTCAACTTGGTTGACAACCGCTATTTTCACTTTCATTTGGTTTACAACTTAGTTGACAACATAGTCTTCAACTAAGTTGATCGTCTGTAGGCCGCTTTATACATTACACCTGTGTGGACCCGGCATTAGATTCGCGCGCTGGCTGTCGCCACGTGAATAGGTTAGGTTATATTATTTCGCGATACTTTCATGAAGGATTTCGTTATACCTACATATATATAATATAGCGTTGATTTACATACTTCTGCTTGTGCATATTTTTTGGTCTTTCTTCAAAATTAATTACAAGGCAATCCTGAAACAATGGCAATTTGAACAATATTTGGAAAAAAGGACTATGAAAAATTATGCTTACCATGAATTGAGTGATAACTTGCGCCGTATAACGTTTTAAGCTGGGTGTAATAAATTTTCAATCTATGCCGAATAACTTTGTAAGCTGCGCAGAATAAGTTTTTAATCTGCAACGAATAACTTTATAACAGCGCCGAATAACTTTTTGCGCCAGATAACTTTTTTATTTGCTGCGGTTAACTTTTCTAGTTGCAGTGAATCGCTGAATATCATATCGAGTAACAAATGCTCCTTGGAATAAGTCAGAAAAGTCAGTTATTCTGATTGAAAATAAAAAACGATTAGCAAGTAACTTTGCTCACTTATGATAAGATACTTTTTGTCAGGAAACACCTTTACTTGTCGCAAATGAAAAAATTTCTTTGTGTCTATAGCAATTAAGTCGAAATTTCTATTTGGTGTATTCAATTTTTTTTCTCAGTGAACTAATGCATTCCACGTAAAAGCCATATTTATTTGGTAGTTATATAAATTTTTCAAATTTTTATATAGTGGGCGTATGAATAAATGCAGAGTAGGAATAACCAGGGTAATGCCTCAGGGCTTCAAGAAAAATGTCCATTTTTTTGGACTTCAAACTTCTGTTAAAAACATGAGAGCCATCTATGAAAGAATGCTCTTCTCAGAAGTCGCGCATAACACAAATGAGGAGCAACTTTTCAAAACGCATTTAGTCCAAAAACCATTTTATTGGGAATCAACGAAAAACGATTTATTCTTTAACCGTGCCTTATTATTTGAATACGTCGAGTTTGTTTGAAAGAAATTCACTTATCTCATTAAAATCAATATTCATCAGATAGTCAGAAAAAATTCAAAAAACGTTTGGACTTAATGCGTTTTGATTCACCAAACTCTATAAAATGCTTTTTGTTCTACTTGAAATTGGACATGATGCTGATTGATGCGATTTATTAATTTCACAGAAGAAGTTTTGCAGTAATTATTCAACTGATACCTGATTAACATGAAAAAAAACACATTTTTGAAAATTCAAATTTTTTCCTCTTTTGTTTTATTTGTTTCAAAAATACAAACGTAACTTTAATATATTCTGAAATAACGATTCGTGATGAAAAAAATTAAATTTGTTCCTGATTAGGGCCATCTTCGAGACAGTCGCATAGGATTTCTTCAGCAGGATCTGCTGTTTCAGAATCTGCTGCGTCTAGGCAAAATCACATAATGCGGTATGATTCGACTACAAGGCTGGACATAATGCTTTTCGACGTGGCTATCATACTTTGGATGTGAACTACTAGACGACATAATGCGATTTGGAACATTTTGTTAACATAGGCTTATAGAGTAATAGAACGCATATTTGAATCCGCTTCAAACTCAATTTTGTCTAAATTGGAGATAATGCGTTTTGAAAAGTTGCTCCTCAAATAGGAAATCTTTGAACCTGTTTGCTGGACACGGTTACTTAACTCTTCAAGATTTTCATAAGGTACACAGTACCTCCTCGTTCAGGAAATCGCAGTAAAATAGTCCAATGGATTCAGATCAGGAGGCCATAAGTTTAGACCATTATTTCCACACTGTGGTCCGCAGAAGGTAAAAAATGGCCCGGGAATGATATCAAATTTAGCGGGACTGAGCTGTTATTCGACGTCCAGTGAAAATGTGGCTTCGGTCCTTCGAGACTTCTCTATCAAAAGCTCAATCTAAGAAACGCTCGTGGAACCACATTAGATCAAAGTGGCCCAAATTCTAGAGTATGAGGTCAAGACAAAAATGAGGGATATAGCTCTATCTCATATAGCACGTTAGGGTGACGTCCATCATTGTGACGGACAGTTCGTCAATCGTACAAGGAGTCCGTCATTGATAAGCGTCAGTCAAAGTAACCGTCAAAACTCAAAATCTTGAATTTAACTGTTACAATCAGAGAAAATTTCTTACAAGAACTACACTTCAACAACACATTTTTGGTGGACTTAAAAAAAGGTCTTCACCTTCCAAAATACCAAAGGCATCAATACCAACGAATCCTTTTTTTGTCCGTCATTGAACAACGAAGGATCTGGTTGGTCAGCCTATAGCACGTCAAAGCTTGAATTGAACTTTTGTCATATTATATCAAGAAGCAACTTCCTGAAAGAATCAAAAAGTTAATATTTTCTCCTTACGGCCTTGTGAATCGGCCGACAATTATTCGAAAAAAATTAACTGCTAGTGCTTTGACGTTTTTCAGACTATATGAGAAAATAGTTGAAGAAAAATTATTGATTTCACGGAAACTTTAAAGATAATCTTATGTTTGATAAACTCGCTGGCCTCTGTACTTCTCAAGTTAGCGACGTTGGTAAAACGGAAAGATCCTGAGGGCAAAACAACACACCGTATATTATCCATCGACAAACGTTAACTTCTAAGACTCTTTCTGGGCACCTATAAATGAACGAAAAAGATGTAAATCTTATTGAAACCAGCGCTTCAAAACATGCCTTTCTGAAAAATGTGCACGACAATGGACACTGACCATGAAGAACTCCTCTCTCACACCGAAGTTTGATGGCTGTTGAGAGATAATATGTCAGGAAGACTATATGAACTGACAACAGATATTAGGATACCTTTTTGAAAAATAATAGTTATTTAATCAACTAGGTTTAGGTTATTAAAGACAGCGACTAATGGTCAAGATATTTTAACGCGTGAGAGGAGCGAACACGTTAATAGTTCGAGACCATTAGTCGCTCGATTATCAATCTAGTTGATTACAAGATTTTTCCGACGATCACAATATGAATTGTGTATGAATTCTTGATTGAAATACATTCTCATGAGACTTACCTACATTTGACATAATAAATTTTTATGTATCTATGTTCCGGTAGAGTTTTGATATTTCTCGTAGTGCTTCTGAATACTTTGTGTACAGGGTGGGCATATTTCGATGTTTTAGCACTACAACTTTTAAACCAGAGGAGATAGACAAAATCTGATACCCACTTCTCGATCTCTTTTTCTGAGAAACTAACAAGAGTAGTATTCATTTTTGGCTACCTTCTTTTGTTTTCGAGTTATAAGCGAAAATTGGAAAAGTGGCAATATCGAAAAAAATTCATATCTCCGCTAATACTGATGATAGAGCTCTGAAATTAAAACATTATAAAGGCACTTTTTTACGTAGAATCCAGTGGCGTACTCGCCTTTTTTGCACCATTTCTAATTACGGAGCTATGACCCAAAGTTATGTTTTTTAAATGGAAATACTAGATTTTTGTGGCAATTCCTGAAAGCTTGATTTTTTCTGATTTCAAAAATATATAACATTGTATGGTTTGTATTAATATGAGTATAGAAAATGATCAAAAACCTATTTTCATCTGAGTCTCAATATTTTCTATGGTTTCAACTGTTGATGAGCACAGAAAAATTTAGCATCGTATAATTACCACAATATCTCTCCAGTATTCTTTTCATTTCTATGCTCTTTACTCAATTTCTCCAAGATGGACTGCTGTGAAACTTGATCCCTCATTCTAAGTTATAACTAAGATGTCTAAAATAAGACATCTTAATATTATAACCTACTGACCTTTTATTGTAATCACTATTAGGTATTGACAAATATTTTTCCTTTATTACTTTTCTAATTGAATTGATAACTTCAATCATATCTATATGCGTTATTTCATATGCGATTTGAAATAGACTACTTAGCACTCGTGCGTATTTATTCTGGAGTGCAATAAAAATATTCTCTTGCATCCATCTCATTATAACTAAGTATATCGATTGAAACGGAGGATCATGTGGATTTTTTTGTCATTTCCAATCCATTTCAAGATATAAGTTTTTATGAAATATATCCATGTTCGAATTTTGGAGAAATTAGTTGAAAGCATAGAAATAATGAGATTGACGGAAGGAGACTGCTCTTGTTATAGGAAGCTCCATTTTTCTCTGCTCATCACAGTTGAAACCATAGAAAATATTGGGACTCAGATGAAAATAGGTTTTTGACCATTTTCTATAATCATATTGATACAAACCATACAATGTTATATATTTTTGAAATCAGAAAAAATTAAGCTTTTAGAAAATGCCACAAAAATCTAGTATTTCCATTTAAGAACCATAACTTTGGGCCATAGCTCCGTAATTAGAAATGGTGCAAAAAAGGCGAGTACGCCACTGGATTCTACATAAAAAAGTGACTTTATAATGTTTTAATTTCAGAGCTCTATCATCAGTATTAGCGGAGATATGAATTTTTTTCGATATTGCGACTTTTCCAATTTTCGCTTATAACTCGAAAACAAAAGAAGGTAGCCAAAAATGAATACTACTCTTGTTAGTTTCTCAGAAAAAGAGATCGAGAAGTGGGTATCAGATTTTGTCTATCTCCTCTGGTTTAAAAGTTGTAGTGCTAAAACATCGAAATATGCCCACCCTGTACAGTTGTCATGAGGATTGCACATTAAAATAGCATAAATTAATCATTAAAATGGGTCATTCATGATCAATTTCGTACACATTAAAATCACCTTTTATTTTGAGGTCGGTGGAAAATGAATTTATTGCAACAATTTATTAACTATTGCGTTGTCATACTAATTTGGCTCATTTTTTAGATATTTTTTAGTGCCTAACTGAAAAATTCGAAAATGCACCTGTGAATTTCTGAAGAATGAACAATCTGAAAATGTCACCATTCATTTTTAACGATGAATTTCGTACTTTCGTTTTAAAACTTCAGTCGTGGTTACAAAAACTGAAAAATAATTATTCTGCGTTTGCGACATTGAAAGCTCTTCGCGATGAAAGAAAGTATAACGCTGGTAAAGCAAATGCACCAGACAACATCAAGACTCAGTAACAGTTTTGATTAATGAATTCATTTTTTTCTTCCCATCAGAAATAATATATTGAAGGAGCTGATGTTGACTAAAAGCTGGTATGTACTTGAAACAACAAGAACGCTGCTGATGTTACTGATTATTGAATTCCGAAATGGCAGAAACTGCAAAGATGCTTCGGAGTCGTATTCACTTCGTTTTGGTGTGAGAAAGCAGCATTTATGCGAGCGAGGATTTTCTGCTTCGGTGGTTAATGCATCTTTTATGATTTTGCCAAAATAATTAGAAACATTGCAATGAAATTTCATCTGAATATTATGGAAGCTGATACATCCAATGAATTTATTTTATGTCTGACTCGATGGTACCTAATGACATTTGTCACCGAATGAAAGTCGACCATTATATTATTATAATTATATTATATTATTACAATTTTGTTCATGCGTAAAACTTTCAATAACCCCCTCCATTTTTTCTTCATTGAAGGATTCGTTCGGGTTGAAAGTTGTGAATGAACAAAATTGTAATGGTCAACTTTCTTTCGGTGACAAATTTCATCAGGTACCATCGTCTCAAAGTAAATAAGTCACCGAATGAAAGTAGACCATTACAGTTTTATTCATGCACAGCTGAACCCCCTCCATGTTTTTTCTCCATTGAAGGGTTCGTTGGGGTTGAAAGTTGTGCACGAACGAAATTGTAATGGTCGACTTTCATTCGGTGAAAAATGTCACCATCGTTTCTAAGTAAATGAGCCATGACGAAGTGCACAAACGGAAAACTCTTTGAACTTACAAAATTTTCAAAACAAAAATTTTTTTCTTGAAAATTTTTGCACGCTTGTGAAGGAGATGCAAAGACCTTGCTAAAAAAGTAACATGACCCACTTTCTCTATTCAAAAGATTTATAGGCTTGATGGAAATGGCACAAGGTGCAAAAAATCCTTCAAGAATGCAAAAAAAATTGGTAAGTGAAACAAGAATTGACTTGTTTCTGGATTTTGTTATTTTTCTTCTGCGAAAATTAATGTTTCATAATTAATAAATAAAAAAATACTTACATTACCACGAAGTGCTCGAAGACTATTGGACAAAGATCTGCTCATTACCTCGCTCCCGGAGTATATTCTGTGATTCCAGCTTGCCTAAAAGGAATTAAAAATTATAAAAGTTTCCAATAGAAAACTAGAGAATGGCTGATGAAAATGAAGAAAGAAAAACTAGATGAACTAATTAATAGCTTCACCAAATGAATTATTTATAACAGCCAGAAATAAGGTTGAAATTTAATATGAAAATGAAAAAAAGAAAACTTACCTACTGCGACGAAGATGAAAACCCGAGATATCGCGGAAACCCAATTGATGACAAGAACCCGAACATTGAACCTGCACTAAAATTCGAAGGAGCGAAAATAAATATTTAGTTGAGGGGATGGAAAAAAGTATTTATTTTAACTGTTAAATTTGGGAATGCCTATACACTGATTAATGCGAAGTGGTTTTTTTCTTAGTTTGGTATTGTGTACACATAGGGTCAAAATTGGGTTTTCTCCACAGTTACGCACAGGTCATATTAAATATAATCTCTGTAACTCACCATGTTTATTTGTGTTAAATTTATATGAATAAACATTATTATTATTATTTTGAGGCGCACTGTTTATATGATATATCAGTGGCATTGCAGAAGTGGAAGAGTAAGTAGCAAGTACGGATACAAAAATAAAACAACTACGTATCTTAGTCCGTTCAGGAAAGGTTGAGCCGTCGGTTGGCCATGGAAATTTGGCATAGTCCACTGTGTATATCAAAATTTTAGGTTATGTTGTTTATTTTCTTGTCAGATTGATACACAATGTTGTCTATATTGCATACATACATTCCGGCAACGTTGACTTTATTTTACGTTATGACAGCAAATACTGCCAACTTCAGATAAATAAACAAACGCCTACTATGCGCTCAAACTTTCGTGAACGGACTATATATAATCACTTCACAATTTGCCGATGATCCGATAGTTCTCGATGCGTACAAGTTTGATATGGAGAGGCATTGTATACAATGATGGAGGTACCTACCTACGATGAGGAAACTGATAGAGGATCAACAAAGTTGGGGATTGGAGGTGAATCTGGAAAGGACGAAATATTTATGTGTGGGATCAGAGGAAAAAGTAGACTAAAATTTGAAAGATATGGACAGAATAAAAAGTTAGGATGATTATAGGTATAGTTTGTTCAAAGTCACTTGACAAATTGTATATGTCGAATTGCTTGTTTTTACTCATTTAAATTAACTAAAAAAAGACTCAAACGGAACTATTGTACTGCGATACGAAATACTGGTCGACAGATCCGTAGACAAGCTCATGTCAAGTCTAAATTTACAATGACTTCTTTAAACTCGTATTCATAGTTCGCCCTTGAGGGTGAGTGTGAGTTTTTATCGCCCTTATGAATAGGTACTAGCTTTAAAGGTGACATCAACTGTCACTCACCCTCAAGTACGAACTATGAATACGGCCCTTAAACCTTCTCTTCAGTCGCTTCAACACTTTTCGCATCTATCCATTGCAGCATTTATTCACCAACGCAATACGCATATGCATAATGTACGGGGAACCCCTAACCTCCTTGTTTCCTAAATCAAGATGCCTGATCTACGGCCACGTCAGGCAACACACAATACGTCACCTAGCCAACTAATGACCGGATTAAATACAAATTTACCGACATTTTGCAATGTACACGGCGTGTTCAGGTTTTAAGAAATTTATTACTTAAGATATGGGAATTACTTATTCCATTCTACTTACTCTTGAGCGGTATACAAAGGACCCTCCTCGAAACCTAAAGCTACGGTTTCCTCGGACAGATCGTCGACCGTCGCGTCCAAGCCGTCAGCCGTCGAGAATAGCGATTTCCGTCGAAAGTGGTTTGCTCGAACTACTAGTGGATCGCCTATATGTGCACGTGAAATACCTACTTATTGTGGTTGTAAGAAGAAATTATCGAAAATGGACCCAACAAATTAATAGTTCTGTTATTATTGAAGGAAGAAGAAGACGAGGAGCTGATAATGGCAACTCTAAAAGATCCAAACAAGCCAGTGGATGAATTATTTTTGAGACGTCATACAGAAGGTGCCTTCAATGTTACCGTGCAAAGAAGGTTCTTTGAAAATGAAATGAAATTTAGGGAGTATTTCGCACTTTCCACTGAACTTTTCGAACAAGTTTAGACTTATATTAAATGTGACAGCACCAAAAAAGGTACCAATAGGATAAAATGTCCAATTTCTGCTGAAGAGAAGCTTTGTATAACATTGAGATAGGTTACGGTTCCGAATTAACTAACATAAACAATAATTTTACTTTCTTTAACACTGGAAGTTGAACTGCACTTCACCGCTCGAATCTAAACTCAGCTGATCAGAACCGTCGGTCGCGACGTCCAACTTCAACGTTCAGGCGCCGTCCAGCTATGCGATTGCTAGAAAAGCGGTACCACTGAAATGCATTGGTTAGATAAAACCGTCACAACGCAGCGACTGGCGGCCTGGACGCGACGGTCGACGATCTGTCCGAGAAACCGTAGCTTAAGTTACAGTAATTTCCATTATCTGACTAGAAAATATATTCAGAAGAAGCTTATTCTATGTTGTTATACAGGGTGTGCCATCCATAACTTTCCAATCCGAATTTTGAGCTTTGGGATGAAATAACGAAAAAACGTCAAATTTTGTTGAGAGGGGGAACAAATAAGGGTATTCAAATGAGTTTGTTATCACTTCCCCTCTAGCCGCAACCTCTACAGGCTCTCATTATTGAATAGAGAAAAGGGTTCAAGCAGCACCTTGTTGGAAAGGCAATTAAATTTCCTGCACAAATGTTTTTTTTTCATCGCTTTATTTACAGATTGACTCAGTATTCCATCCATATCTTTCACACGGCGAATTTAGATCTTCGAGATGGGAAAACACTCGAACAAGTCAAATTTTATTCACAGGAGGACATGTTAGTGTGTTGAAATGAGTTTGATATCACCAACCCTCTAGCCGCTACCCGAACAGCAATTACATATTTCAATTTAAACGAAAGCGAACGATTTACTGTGTGAGCAGGTGCTTTTGAGCGCTCGTTCATTGGTGGAGCAATGAGGCTATTACCTCAAAATTTTGTATAGGACTTGAGAATTTAGATTGATACTAAATAAATGAATGAAAAACATCATAACGATCGGAATAATATTCTGGAAATCATTCAAAAACTGATATATGTAAAAACTCGACAATTGAAAGAATTAAATTCTATGGATCTGATGATGCGATTCTCTTGAAATTTTGCATGAACATTCAGGAAAGCCATCTCCATTCACAAAATGAATTTCACTCGAATCGGTTATCTTGTTTATGGAAATATCAAGATTCTTCTTATCAATATTTCAATTGAATATACCTATGGTTCAGATAATGCGATCCTCTCGAAAATTTGCATGCATATTCAGTATATCAATTTTCATTCACAAAATAAATTCAACCCGAATCGGATATCTTATTATGGAAATATAAAGATTCTTCTTTTCAATAAAATTCCAATTGAATTTTCTATGGTTCTGTTAACAGAAGGGGCGTTCGGCATTGACCTCCGCGAGCGGACGGATTTTTTTGTCACGTGACCACAGATCGTACAGATAAATCTGAAATATCTGGGAATAAACGAACGGTACAGAGCATCTGCCACAGAACATACTGCTCTGTTCTACTTTTATAGATTATGAGATTTCAAAGATCACTATTTCGGGAAATATGCTCATCTTTTAACGATACTTTCACCCTTTTAGTAGCTCTTCCATAAAATCTCAATTAAATAATTAGGTGCAAAGGCACTGAATGCAAAAGAAACGAGTAATGCAATATCCCCTTCTGGTCGTTCAATACGGCGATAGTTGTACCGAAAGATCCTGATCAATTAATTGATTAATTACACGAAAAAGAAACGGGAAAGCAATATCTCCTCCTGCCCATTTATAACTACGATAGCTATATTGAAAAATTTTAATGAATTAATTGAGTTTTTAATGAATAAATGAAAACAGAAGAATAAAACTGTTAGAATTTTTCAATCTATCGGTTGTCGGATCAGGAAACTCAACATAAAACAAACAAAAATATAAAAAACATAAAACTCTATGGATAAAATCGCTTTGATCCGTCGAAATAGACCGAGCGAAAAGATCGACGTCCGATTGCTCAGATTTTTATGACGAACGCTCCAGATGTGTATTCCCCTCAATCCGGATGTAATAAACGAACGGTTTAGATCGATCCGACACGTCCGATGCCGAACGCCCCTAGTATGTCAAAAAAAATTTACATGAGCCTTAAGCCTGGTTCTCAGAGCTTCGACGTTGAGCTCGCGACAGTTATTCCACCAATCAGAGAATATCAACAAAACTTCCCCTGACCCCCTCCTTTTGGTTTCTGGTTGTCAAAATCTGTAGCGACACGCCTCTTTTGTAGTTGAAATAAACCAACTTCACTTGTATTTTGCGGCAGCGAGGGAGAAAATAGGAGAAGCGAGGATTGTCGCCGGCTTCACGTCGAAGCTCTGAGAACCAGGCTTTACTATGAGCAACTTGCATGCGGCCGCAAAATTTCATTTCGATTGGTTTCATTTATTGTCTGAGATATTGAGGAACAAAACATTTGAATGACCATTTTTATGGAAAACTCTGTACACGGTGTGGCTGGTTAACTAACTTAACCGCGGCATTTGGGAACCGAACTCACTCTGAAAATCTCAAGACTCTAGGACAATCCCTTCAAAGTTATCGTGCTCACGGACGGGCGGCCCCACGAACAGTATTCAATTTGACCACGAATTCGTCATCAGGGAGTCGAACCCTATCGTTTGAGTTAGTTTTCGGCTCAAAATTCGAAAATTAGACATTTGGGCTAAACGATATAGCACTTGTTTAAGTAGAACAAGCGCTCAAAAATTACATTATTTTTGTAATATTCTCATCAAAGATTATATCATTGAATAAAGAATACAGTATTCTTTACTCAATGGATTATATAGTATACTATACTCTATAATCTTTGATTCTCATATCATCCTTTGTCTGTCAACAAATTTGAACTTTTACCGCGTATAACCTAACTTTGCTAATAACCCACCTCTTGGGTCTGATTACTTGGGGTCCAAACTAACGACGTCTAAGGACTTTTTCATAACGTCATATGTATAAAACAAAAAACGACCAAAACTGCTTGAATGCAATTGGTTAGCCGCTTGAAATTGATTATATTAGTTGCATCACAGATGTTCAAAACATCTGTATCATTCTTCTGATGTCTAAAATCAAAATTATCATATGTTCACTGATTGGTGGAAGCAAGAGTTGCAGAAAAAATTGCATTTTTGGCTGGTACGAAATCAGGTTTCAGAGGCAAACTAATTAAGGAGAAATGATAATTAAATTCAAACATTTGAAACTGCTTATGTTTCTTTTCTATTCATGCCTTGAACTTGAAATGGTAATTATAAAGTTAAATTCAATGTTAGGCTCAAAATTGAAAACAATAATTCAATATTACAATTTATCTTTAGTTAATTCGAAAACAATCACATAAAATCATCCGAATCATTTCCATCATCATATTTTGACATAGTTTCAGTGTTCATCAACGTATTGTAACTTTTAAGTTCTGCTTCCTCTCGCCTCTTCTTTTCTTGTTCTTTCTTTTTTTCTTGTTCTTCCCTGAGAAGTTTCTTTTTACCTTCTCTTTCTAGTCTATCTCTTTTTTCTCTTTCTAGTCTGAAATCTAGAAGACAAAATAATAGATATTTTAAATAAATTTTGGCAATATTTTATGTTTGACAAATTCCTGAATACCTTCAGAGGTAACCCAACATGTCCCACCATTTTCAAAATCTCATCTATGTATTTTGAAAAAAGGGACAAAATCTTCAGCCCTAGGCAAGTAGAATTAAATTGGCATTGTTAGAAACTTCCTAACAGGCTCAGTACTGAAGAATTTTGATCAAAATTTCTTTTACAATTTCTTATACATATTCTCCGTTCACATATTATTGAGCATAAAGTAGGCGTTTGTTTATTGATCTCTCTCTTTACTCTCATAACGTAAAATAAATTCAACGTTGCCCAATGTACCCAGCCTCGTCCGACGAACTTATAAGTTAAGATCAGAAAACTGCGATTTGTGCATTTTTTCGTGATACTGACAACATTGCATATCCATCTGGCAAGAAAATAAACAACCTTACCTAAAATTCCAATATACAGTGGATATGCTAAATTTTCACGGACTACTTTGTGATCAATGATATGTGAAAGGTGTACATATGAGTTTATTTAATAACATTTGTGTTGACCTCAAAAAAAATGAGCACTCAAAATCATAAAAATTTGGAAGCAGAAAGCAGTGTCTGCTGATCTAATATATACAGGGTTTTCCTTTTAAGTTGGCCTATTAGACGTTTTAGGAGAACTAGTGAATATTTCGTTCTGAAATTTTAGGTGCAGCCTTGAGGCTGAAGGAACTCTTCGCCTAAAATATTTTCATTACAGAAAGCCTTAACAATTTGCGGAATTTCTTTCAAGTCATTCTTGCTAAATGTGAATAACGATTGTTAAAGGTCCTACAGGTCCTTTCAATAATTTTTTGGCATTTCCCGTGAATTGTGAAACTGCCCGAATCGTGTTTGAATAATATGGGTAAACTTTTTTCTATGACATCCATGATCATCGAATACTTTTTATGATTTCAACCATAGAATCTACTTCAACAATTCACGCCATAATCATAAAACCATTTCATCTTAAACAGGACCATAGATCAAGAAACAATGAATACTCAAAAATTTCAGTATTTTTCATCTCATTCGAAAACTATCCAAAATAAATAATTAGTGTAAAAGGAGACTGCCATTCATTTTTTATTTCGAATCGAATGCTGTAAAATAAATATGGGGTTGCCATTTGAAAATCTCGAAATATTTCAATTTTGAGTTTCACATTTTCAGATAAATATCTTCGAAAAACCTTACTATGTATCAAAATACTGAATATAACACATGAATGCATGGAGTCTTTACTATGAGACTGCTGAGTTTGGTTCCGTACGCATGAAAAATAATCGAGATATTGCATTTCCAAACTAGCAATGCAAATGTCAAAATGTCCAGGAATTTGTGAATAACTGTGCATAGCAGAGAAATTTTTTTGAGTGGTTTATATTGCAAATTTGGTATTGAATCGATACATAAATGAAAATATAGGTAGTTCCATTTGAAATAAGAAAGTAGATATGCGTTTAAGATAGACGTGCCAACACTGTCGACTTGAAAATATTTAAGGCGAAGAGTTCCTTCAGCCTCAAGGCTGCACCTAAAATTTCAGAACGAAATATTCACTAGTTCTCCTAAAACGTCTAAAGGCCAACTTAAAAGGAAAACCCTGTATGTATACCACCCATATATCCTAAAAAAGTCGTTTTGAATAAGGTAGCTAGACTTTTCAGTATAGGAAGGAACAGACACATCGATATGCTGAACATAATGGCTAGTAAAGACAAATATAATCTGGATAATGAAGTAGACACTGATGTTCACCATGGCCATAATGGATAGAAGCACATTGAATACCGGTGTCCACTGTGGCACTGAATTTGTTAAAACAAGAAATGTTTCTGAATCTATAAACTTTCCAAAAATCGATACTTGAACAGAGAAATATAATCCCCAAAAAATATTTTTGCAAAATCTCATATTTCAAAATAATAAATACTTAATCCCGGTTGTCTCATAGTACAGAAACAGGAACAGAATTCAGTACATGAGAAAGAAAGTGACTCAGTTTTTGTTCTATGCGACAAGCGGACTTTAGTCTGATAAAAATTTCTTACCCACTTTTTCCTCTCTTTTTGTTTTATTTAGCCTATTCACAATTTCATTCAATCTTTTAGCAACTTTGATTTTTCTTACTTCCCTTTCTTTATGAAAGGCTATCTGTCCAACTTCCATTGCAGGAGTTTTTTTCAAGTTTGACCACATTGTATAAACAATATCTACATCATTCATCTTATTTCCCATAATACTGTTAGCTTTCACTAACTGAGCTGCATCTTCTATTACTGCAGAAGGAATGTCATCTATAGTTTGACCCTAGAACATGAACATGTTATAAACATAGGGTAATTGTGCCACTAGTCGGCCACTTAAGGGAATATCATAGGTTCAATAGTTTTCATATTCACATGTCATCGAATTGGAAGCTCAAAAAATCATAACTTATAGAAAAGGGTATGAGCTATATGAATACAAATATTATAAAACTATTGGTTCTATACATTTTCCGAAAAAAAATAAAATTTACAAAAAGTATATTTTTGCTAGTTCTCGGCCACCAAATTCCAGTTTTCGACCTAATAATGTACCGATTCCTGGCCACTTATCCAGTTGTCGCCCATTGGTTTCTTTTCTCGGCCATGACTCTTCTGTTCTCTTTCAATAAGGTCGATTTTAAAAAAATTTCGAAAGAAAAACTCGTTCAAGATATTTATTGAGTTTAATTGAACAAAATTATGCGGAACGAAGAAAAACAAAGGTAAGTATACATATATTTCTTGAAAAATAAACAATTTTCGAGAGCAACAATAAAAAATCAAATACAAAATAAAAAAATTTGAAGAGAAAATATAAAAAATAAAATAATTTTCCTTAAATTAAAACAAATATATCACAGTGCAGTTATAAGTTCAGGTACAATAATTGCAAATATAATCTTCTTTAGATGCTTCAGAATAAGGGAGAGAAGACAAATTGGTACATCGCAAGTGGTACCATCTTATACAATTGTCACAGCCAATGTTCTTCTCGTTCTCATCCTCTATGTCGCTTATTAAAACTTCCTCACATGTTGAACATTTTTGCTTAAGCTTCGATTTCGCTTTCCTTCGAACAATTCTTTTCCTCCTGATTGCTCTCTTTTCTCTCAGCTTTGCTTCTCTTTCAGCTTTCAAATTTGCTCTGATTTTGCGCCTATTTTCAATTTCTCTGGTTTTCTTCAATTTCTCTTCCTCTTTAAGTAAAATTCTGTCACGCCATTTTTCTGAAGAAATGGCCATTGGGAAGGTCTGAGTTTCAGAACGTTTATTTTTTGTTTCTGTGTTGACCTCTGGATATTTAAGATGCTTATCGAAAGGATCCATTGTTATTTGCATTTCGACTAACGGAGAACGAATTGTGGACTTGGATAGGGTATGGCTTACAGTTTCGGTAATTGGTAATTCTTCTTGGTGGACCAAGTTATTCTCAAAATTATTACAATGATCGTTGGGTATGATTGCATCATCTGTAGTTGAGATGTCATCATAAATCGCTATAATATTGAAGTCTTCCTGGTTTTGGGTATATTTTCGCGTATTGGGTATTGCAACAGATTCTAATTCAGTTTTTTCGGCGGTACTTTCAGGCTCATGGATTTCAGCAACTGTGACAACTGTGTTACACGTTGCTCCAGACATAGTATGTCGGCTCTGAGTTGTCGAATCATCAAATTTCTCACTGTGTAGGAGGTTGTTCAATGGAGAAAACATCGACATATCGCTCAATGGTACGATTGATATATCGTCCAGCGAGATGAAAGATCCAACATCCGGTAATGATATGTTCTGAGAAGATGGAAGATCTTTTGGTGCCGGAGTGCCCGGAGTTGCGTTAGCTGAGGGTAATGATCTAGATCGACGTTTCGGGGACGCATTACACCTGGCCGATTCAATTTTTTCCAAAATTAAATCTGTGTCAATACCGATATCTCTAAATTCTCCTTTCATCAAAGAAAATACCTTGATTGCTGCATCGAAATCTTTAGCAGTAACTGAATCTTTCGATTTCCTTTTCAGTTTTGATAATGTATCTTTAACACACTTGCTGTGTAATCTACTGCATCTGGATTGAATGGATACAATCCACATTTTCTGAATCCATTTATAATGGCAGTTGTCATATCCATGGTCATTGTATCTGCAAATACCTTACAAAAATTGACTTTTGTTATTGTATTATTCAGGTTTCCTTTATTGTTTTGCCAATCTAGAACTGTCTTTTTCCACTGCTGTTTAAGTGGCTTAAAAACACTCACATCAGCTGGTTGCATCATGTGTGTCGTATTCGGTGGCAACGCGTATAAAATAATTTGATTGGCATCGCAAAATTCACTGAGTGCCAGTGTCATATGTGATCTGTGCCCATCAACAAATACAAGGCAGGGTTTCTTGATTCCGTTGCTGCCTAACCAATCGTTGAATTCATTAGCCATGTATTCATAAAAAATGCTTCCTTTCATCCAACCTGTATCGGATCTCCCGATCACCCAAGATTTTGGCATATTGTTGATCACAGCTTTGGGTGGACGTAAATAAGGTAAAACAACTAAGGGTGGGCATATTTTACCACTGGCGTTGAACGATACATACACGGTGATATTTTCTTTTTCTTTGCTATTTTTTATTTCGTATACATTTTTGTATCCCCTGGGAGCTAGCACTTTACCAGTTTTTGGACACAGTGAAAAACCTGTCTCATCTCCGTTGAATATTCTATCCGGTTCATCTAATATATCTATACACCCTTGTTGGTACAGGAAGTCTTTCAAATCTGTAAACCAATTTCTCACCATTTGTTCTGTTACAACAGCTCTAGCTCGATTGATGCTTTCGGCTTCACGTACGCTGATCTCTTCGTGTCTTCTCAAGAAGCTTCTATACCACTTCTCTCCCGGTCTTCCATCTTTAAATGGTGTTGGTTTTTTGCTCTCTTTGACTATTTCCGCGACAGTCTCCAACAAATCTCTTTTCCGAATCGGAAATCCGCACTTAGCCATATCGATCACCCATTTAGAAATTTTTTTCTCCCCTTCGATTCCCAGAATAGGATCAGGTCCAATTTTACGTTCCTTTTCTAAAATTCTTCCGTGAAGCCTGTCCTGAATAGTAGATCGTGGAACGCCATTCAATCGACAGGCTGCCCTTATACCCATACCGTGATCTTTTATATCTGAGAGTGTCTTTTTCAAAGCATTTTCATCATATTTGAAGAGAAGCCTTTTTGCTTTATACCTATTTGACGTATTTTCTTTTTTTTCTTTTTCGTTTTTTTTCACTCTTCCCATCTGGAAAAAATATGCATCACTATTTTTTTTGTAAAATATTTTCAATATACTATATTTATTTTATGCCAAATTGTGAGAATAAGTTCCGTTATTTTTGAAAAAATTTGGTAAAAATCGTTTTTCAAAAAGGACAATCGATGGTGGTTTGTATCTGATTGGCTGGCCGAAAACAGGCTCTTTCGTAGCTAGTTGTCGACCGCAAAAATTCTATAGAAAAATTTGCTGGCCGACCACTAGCGCACATTGTTCCATTTCTCGGCCGTATAAAAACGATGTTACAATATTTATTTAAAAGATCACAATTGGATGGCCGGCAACTGGCTAGACTATGAACTAGAATGGATGCTTGAAACAGGACAAAACGATAAATGTCTATGGTATAAGCCCTTGGGAATAAAGGACAGAAAATAATCAGCTCAATGGTTCAGTTCTCGGCCACCCTGGCCGAAAACTGGAAAATCATTGATTTTAAATACCAATACACCGGCCACCCCACAATTTCATGAAAAAATTTTTCAATTACATGTCTATCGCATTAAAATGATACCTGAACACTTATAGATATCCCCTATATAAGTTTTTTCTTGCAAATTAAAGAAAAAGTGACTTGAACTTACCTTAGAATGATATGTATCCCACTATGTTTTTCAATATTTCACGGCACAAACAATGTTATCTCCGTCGACCATCTCTTGAACTGACCGGGAAAGAATTACGAAAGAAATGAATCTGAAGGGATTAGGCGGGAAACATATAGATATATATGTAAGAACCTTTGGCGGGAGATTCGAATATATAGACGTTCTAGGTTTCTTATTATTTAATGAAAACTATAAAATTGGCCGACAACTGGTAGTGGCCGGCTAACTGGCGCATTTACCCTAACAGTACGATAATAGAACGCAAGATGTATAATAATAATAATGCTCCCAATGCAGTAAGCATCTAAAACTGAATGTAAGAAAATAAAAGATAAATAACGCCTGCTTGGAAAGTGTGATATTTGTTTAACTGATTCAAATAGAAATCTCTGTGGTATTGAAAGTTTTGTATGCAACATAATATTACTAATTGAATACGAAATTCAAGCATGACTTCATTTCAATTGTCACAGTAACTGTGAGAAATACGAATGTGAGTTATAAATTTTACTATTCCGGGTCTAGAGATATAATCATGACAGGGAATACCACCATGAATCAATTTGAAAGTTGAAGCAGTATTTACAAAAATCAATTCACTTATCAAAACATGAACTACCTACTTCAGGAAGTCGTAAGTAAACATGAGCAGATGAAACTTTATCCACATGAAACCAAACATCTTCAGGCCATCCCCATTTAATAAGATCTTCATCTGAAATAGAAAAACATCAATGATTCAATCTAAAATAATGAATTATTGAAATTACTCTCGTATTTATCCAATCCCATAAAAAGTGTAACAGGAGGCGAAGATGCTGTACTTTCAAAATAAAATACCATTTTTTGCTTTGAAGATACTGCTCTACATATAAAATGAATTGAATTTTCCTACAAGTGGTAAAATCTTTCAAATAAAATAACTATTTTCCAAAAACGCATTCAAATTGTCTTGATCACAGAACACAAATTTCTTGACAGTCTGCCGAAGCGAAGGTTATATCACAGAACAATTCTTTTTCACTCCTATACAATGTGCTTGGTTGAAACCACAGAACGTCAGAATCTACATCCTACAATATATTTTTAATCTCAGAAAATATTCGTCCAAAGTTAAAACTCAAGATTTCCACTAAGCCCGTTCAGCATTGACCTCTGCGAGCAGACGAATTTTTAAGTCAGGTGACCACAGATCGTACAGATTCATCTGTAATATCTGGGGGTCGATTCTTGAATTATGTCGTGTTCGCGAATCGAAAAATGTCGACCAACTTAGCAGGGATGGAAACGAGGAATGCAATATCCCGTTCTGGTTGTTCAATACGGCGAAAGCGCACCGAAAGATCCTAATTAATTAATTAATTACACGAAAAAGGAACGAGAAAGCAATATCTCCTCCTGCCCTATCATTACTACAATAGCTATATCGAAAAATTTCAATGAATTAATTAGGTTTTTAATGAATAAATGAAAACAGAAGAATAAAAGTGTTAGAATTTTTCAATCTATCGGTTGTCGGATCAGGAAACTCAACATAAAACAAAAAAATATATAAAAAACATAAAACACTATGGATAAAATCGCTTTGATCCGTCGAAAGAGACCGAGCGAAAAGATCGACATCCGATTGCTCAGATTTTTATGCCGAACGGTCCAGATGTGTACTCCCCTCAATCCGGATGTAATAAACGAACGGTTGAGATCGATCCGACACGTCCAATGTCGATGCCGAACGCCCCGCTCCTACTGTTGTGAATAAATTTGTTGTGAATAAATTTGAAAAAAAGCATAACCTACAAAAAGGTAAAGAAAAACCTTGAAGGGTGTAGAAAATATTTCCGAAAAACTCCCTGCATTTAAAAAAATGCGTCAGAAACTCTTATTTCATAAAAATTTTATATCATAAAATCATCTAAGAAAAAAGATTCCGAATTTTGGGCAACTTGTTTCGCAACCATTTAAATAATATTCTTGCGTTAGGTGCGATTTCGACCATTTCAGCACAAAAACTCATGGAGATTCAAAATGGAAACCATCAAGAAGAATGAAAACTTGAGCAATATGCAGAATAAGATGTTCCCTACAGCCACCATCTCGACTTTCAGACAGGGTAGAAAGTTCAAACAAAGTAGGTAATGCCAGCGAAAACTCTCTCAGAATACCTAGGTATGTGATAAACATTTTGTTTCCAATCACTTTCCCTGAAAATTACCCGCAAATATATATTTTTTTAATTTCCTTTCAAACTATTCTCCAGTAAAATAACAATATGTTGAATCAATTTTTCATCATTTCACGTGAATTCAACCCTCAAACGAAAAGCTGCAAAGTGTGGCGCATTCGCCATTTTGCGATTTGTGGTGAAATATTTTGGGTGCCCCAAGATATTCAATACAGACCACAGACTACATATCTTGGATATGTAGTCTTTGATAAAGACAATGAACAGAACTTCATTACAAAAGACTCCTTGACACAATATTTTGATAATGAAAACAATTAAATAACATGAGGTGTCAAAATAAAACAATATGAATGTGACACAATATAAACGAGTGTTATATTGTCCAAATGTCTATAATTTTCGAATTTTGAGCCGAAAATGGTCTAAAACGATAAGGTTCGACTCCCTGATAACGAATTCGTGGGCAAATTGTCTTTGGAGCCGTCAGGCCGACCTTGAGCACGATTACTTTCGAAAGGATTGTCCTAGAGACTTGAGATTTTCGAAGTGAGTTCGGTTCCCAAATGCTCTGATTAAGATTTTCGACCAGCCGAATCGTACAGGGTGTTCTATAAAATATGATCATTCGAAATTTTTGTTCCTCAATATCTCAGACGAAACGAACCCAATCGAAATGAAATTTATCGGCCACATTTAAGATGCTCATAACAAGCGTCGTGCTGAATTTTGTGACCATATAATGTTAACAGAGCCATAGAAAATTCAATTGGTATATATTGAAAAGAAGAATCTCTATATTTTTATAACAAGATATCCGATTCGAGTGAAATTTATTTCGTGAATGAAGAATGATAAGCTGAATGTTCATGCAAAATTTCAAGAGGATCGCATCATCAGAACAATAAAAAGTTTTTTTCTAAATTATTAACAATAAAAACTTTTTTGTTTGTCTCTTCGATCGAGCTGAAATTCTATAGTAAAATTCTCAATGCCAATGCAAAGTAGTTCACAAAAATTTGTGGGAGTTGCGTTAAATACAACCATAGACAAGTCTATCGTTATATAAAAAATTCTTACATGGCCATGAAATACCTTCCGATTGAAATGAAATCGAGTTAGTCTCATACAAGCCTATATTACCTCAAAATTTTGTATGAAACTTAAGATTATAGTCTTATACAATCTATATCACCTCAAATTTTTGTATGGACCTTAAGATTGATACTAAATATATAAATGCAGAATCTCAACACGATCGGAATTATATTCTGGGATTTAAAAAGATGAAATAGGTATCTACCAATGTAAAAAGTCAATAACTGTATATACAAACTCAGTTTGATCACGTTTCAAGTAAAGATAACAGTAGTTAAACTGAAGTAGTGTAATATTCACAAGAAAGCCCTGATTTCATTTAGTACATCAAATAGAAAATCTTTTTATGAACTTTTTGAATACTTCCGAGCTGAAATTCTACAGTAAAATGTTCAATGCCAATTCAAAGTACTTAGTTCACAAAAAATTGTGAGAGTTGCGTTAATACAACCATATAGAAGAGTCAATCGTTATATAAAACATTCTTTCATTCTTATATTGCCTTAAAATACCTTTCGATTGAAATGAAATCGAGTTAGTCTTATACAAGAATACTTACCTCAAAATTTCGTATGGAACTTAAAATTGATACTAAATATACGGTATAAATGCAGAATCTAAACAGGATATAATTCATATTCTGGGATTTAAAAAGATGAAATACCTATGTAAAAATAAGTCGACAACTGAAAATACAGAAAATATCCAACCCGAAAAAGTGAAAAATAAAAAAAAATCGACTCTGCACAGATTTGAGGCTTACACGTTCAACATTCGGATGGTGGTTCCACGTCTCTACCAATTGCCAATTGAGTAACAAAGTCTCGTTTGATAGATATAGTATGATTCGTTCATCAAAAATTTCTGTTTTCATATGCTGTTCATCTGAACAGGAGTGTTTAGGTGAAAGTATCTCAACTGATTTTGTCTTTATACATAGAAGCATTGTTTAAGGAGTCCTTAAACAATGATAGAAGCATACATACTTGTAGTTGTCCCAAATCTATAGTGACAATTTTAGCCCGTTTAACACGCGACCAGAAATTTATCGGTTCACCACGCACAGACAATTTTTTTTATTTTCCGATAACACGTAGCTCACGAAATTTTGCAGATTTTGCGCATTATTATTCTTATTGAAAATACCAAACTTCGAAATGATCGGATGTCAGGTTTCGGAAATATCGAGAAAATAATAAAAATTTCAAGTGTCAATAAGTCCGAAACTACTGGACCGATTTGACCCGTTAACGAACTAAAAGCGCAGCATTCGGAACTCAAACCACCTCTCAAAATTTAAGATTCCTCACTTAATCCGTTCGAGATTTATAGTGTTCGGGACCAGTCGGATAGAATTTTTATTGATCACGGATTCTTCATCAGTTCGTTCAACCGAGTAGTTTGAGACGAATCATGGTTCAAAATTCGTAAAATACAGAATGTTCCCCTAGGAACAAACGCGCAAAAAATTTTAATCAATTCGTTTGCATAAAAGTTTATTCCCGCACAGTCAGATTTATTTTCGAACTCGAATTCTTCATTAGTGAATTCAACCAAGTCATACACTTCCGACCCAATATTCGAAAATTACAGCCATTTAGACCAAACTATACAGGGTCTTTCACGAGGAACCTCACCCATATTTATACGGGAAACTACTGAACGTATTTTCATGAAATTCAGCACTTATGAGTATTTCACGATGCTGATGAAATCTAAAATATTTTCAAGGCATGAGCACCTCCGGTTTTTCCGGAAATGACGTCAACTTCCGTTTTTCAAATTAGAACACCATTTTTTTATTGCACAAATAGATTCCTTAGAAAATTTCAAGTTATTTTGATGTAACATTTTTCAGTTTTGGTTGGAAAATTCTCTCTGAGCGGGAAAAATCGAAAAAAAAATCGAAAATAGAGCTCCGCTGAAACAAGAATAACTTCGAGGTTTTTGGATGAAAAATTTTCATTTTTGGGATTTTTCAAGATGTAAAATTGATGTATCCACTTTAAAAATCGTAATCGCGATTCATGATTACTGAATAAATCGTTTTCAAAGTTAGGGATGACAAAATCGTGAAAAATCAATTTTTTCAAATTAGAACCCCATAATGTGTCGTATGCATCACACCCTTGCCCTAAAGTGGATATTTTCTGAGTTATTCACAAAAAACTGTTTTTCGTCTTGAATTTTCAGCTATTTCTTTTCCCTTCACGCCAAAAAGATGAAATTTTCAGGAACTGTTACTTAAACCATGTTTTAGATTTTACTACCCTTATATGCAAGAGAAAAAAGTTACAGGTTGTTCCTAAATAGATGGCGAATTTTGATTCGAATTTGTATCGGAAACCTCTTTATTTCAACTAATCGCTCATCGGTTTTTTCTCCAGTGATAAATAAATAATTCCTTATGAACCATATGCAAAAACTAACCATGTTTTACATTTTTTTAATGATAGATATCATTAATTACATCTGCCAAATTCCTCTTTATTCAGTAGCATTTTGTGTTTACTATTAATTTGGTGATAATTCGTATTAAGTTATAAAATCGATCACTATGCCTAATTTTACGAATGAAGATTATTTAAATCTCATTCTACTTCATGAACGATTCGACTGTTCATTGAGAGGTTTCCTGACCGACCCAGACCTACGAGATATACCATTAACAGAACCATGACAAACTTGAGAAATGTCGGATCTTTCGTTAAGAAAACTAAACAGAGAAAAAAATGTAGTAGAAGATGAGAACAACGAAATTACAGTTCTTGCATATTTTCGTGTGAATCCTCAAAATTCTCTCAAAGATGCCGAGATTGATCTGTGATTATCTCAATCGAGTGTTTGGAGAATATTGAAAAACATAAAATGCACCCATATAAATTCAATAGGGTACAGCATTTGAAGGAAACTGATTTCGTCAGGAGAACAGAGTTTTGCGAAGCTATGATGATTCGATTTCAAGAAAATGAAAACTTTTTGGACTGTATAATTTGGACAGATGAATCTAAATTCACAAAGAATGATTCTTTCAATAGGCTTAACAGTCATTATTGGGATGAAGAGAACAACCACCACTTCAGACAATGGAACTTTCAAGAGACCTGGAGTTTCAATGTTTTTTGCGCCATCAAAAATAATGCAATTCTCGATGTTCACATTTATGATGGGACTTTAACTGGTAAGATAGAACACTACACATGTTTGCATTATTTAAAGAATGTTCTCCCTTAGGAGATAGATATTCTGACATATTGACTCAAATAATTGAGCCGCTAGTACAGAACCATAATGACTTATGGTATCAACAAGATGGCGCTCCTACACACAATTCACTCAATGTGTCAAATATCCTCTACAGGCTATTTGAAGATTGATGGTTGGCGAACAATGGTCCACATCTTTGGCCACCACGTTCTCCCGATTTAACTCCTTCAGACTATTATGTTTGGGTAGGATAAAAAATATTGTCTACTCAACTCCCCTGACTGATAAAGAGGACTGCATAGAACGAGTCAGAAATGCGTTCAGGTTTGTTTAGATTTTTAGATTCATATAGTTTTGAAACTCAATTTGGTTTTTAAACACTTTTGCCGATCTCTTCCTCCCGATGAAATAAGAAGAGCAATGCACGAAGCATTCCTGAGACGTATAAATAAATGTCTAGAAATTAACGGTCAAAACTTTGAGCATCTTCTCAAGTTATAACTGCGAGAGTTTGCCATGGTTCTCCTAATAGTAACTTGAAGTCGGTTTCAAGAAAAATCTACAGAATGGTTCAAATAACAGTTCCTGAAAATTTCATCTTTTTGGCGTGAAGGGAAAAGAAATAGCTGAAAATTCAAGACGAAAAACAGTTTCTTGTGAATAACTCAAAAATATCCATTTTAGGGCAAGGGTGTGATGCATACACTCACATTATTTTTTAACGTAGATTCAATATCTGCCATAAAAAATAGGGTTCTAATTTGAAAAAATTGATTTTTCATCCCTAACTTTGAAAGCGATTTTTTCACCCCCTGTATCATGAATCGCGATTTCGATTTTTAAAGTAGATACATCAATCTTACATCTTGAAAAATCCCTAAAATGAAAATTTTCCATCCAACAACCTCGAAGTTATTCTTGTTTCAGCGGAGCTCTATTTTCGATTTTTTTTTCGAATTTTCCCGCTCAGAGAGAATTTTCCAAACAAAACTGAAAAATGTTACATCAAAATAACTTGAAATTTTCTAAGGAATCTATTTGTGCAATAAAAAAATGGTGTTCTAATTTGAAAAACGGAAGTTGACGTCATTTCCGGAAAAACCGGAGGTGCTCATGCCTTGAAAATATTTTAGATTTCATCAGCATCGTGAAATACTTATAAGTGCTGAATTTCATGAAAATACGTTCAGTAGTTTCCCGTATAAATATGGGTGAGGTTCCTCGTGAAAGACCCTGTATAGCAAGCTTCCCTAGTTACAAGATCGCAAAAATTAATAAAGCTATTTAATTGGGGAATATTCATTCGGCAAAAGTATCGTAACATTATGAACTAATGATTCATTAGTTTCAGTGTTTTAAATCAATTTTTACGAAACTACATGGAAGGATTGATATAATTGAAGCAAGATGTTTAGGTAGTCTGAGGAAATCATATTTTTTATATGATTTATATTTATATTGCTCTCCTCCACATTTCTCAGTCTTCCGCCCAAAACAATTTTCTCTGAGTTTCTCGATTCTCGGTCTAAGAAAAGCTATATGAGTTTTTCTTAGATCGTCCTCGTCTACATCTTCAGAATTCACACATTTCATAGCGTCACGATTTCTTAATCAATATTTGAATTTTTCTGTCAAAATTATTTTGAATAGAAAACCTCGTTCACAAGCATGGTTTCACGATTTTGAAAAAAAAAATTTTGAGCACAAAGCTATTGAACTCTAATAAAGAGGGATCCGAATTCTCGTCTTTCTTTTAGGGAGTTATTCTTTTTCTAAGGACACTAATTACTTTCTGAATGAAACTTCATCATTTTGAACCTGTGATTTTGGATTTTTTCCTCGATAATGGTCTCATACGACCATGCATATGATATGATTTTCTGATTTCCTTCAGAATATGAGCTGCAAATTTAGATTCTGAATTCGAAAATTCGTACTTTGAAGCATTATTGCAAATCTAGAAAAAAAAGGATTTTCCACTTAGAGGAGTTATATTGATATTCAGAGAAAAATGCAATTTTTCAATATAACTGATCGGATGTTTATTTCATTATAAAGAAGAAGCTATTCCGTTAATAGTGGAAAATAACATCAGGCAAATGACCACCACGACCACGCTTACAGGACCATATCCTTTTAATGAAAATTTCCATAACCAAATCGCAAAGTGGCTGCCCTATGTCCTCGATAGCCTCACGAATTCCATATTTGAGATCTTGAATCGACGCTGGGCTATTGGCGTAGACATTCTCCTTCACGTGGCCCCAAAGGTATTAAATCACAAGATCTTGGTGTGATCACCTCTTCAAGAGGTAACACAGTCCGAAAGATCAATGGTTCCGTTTCTTGTGTGGCACGTAGTGCCGTCTTGTTTAAAGTAAACGTTGTCCAGATCCAAGCTGTCCAATTTCGGCGATAAAAAATCAATCTCTCGATGGCGCAATCCATTCACCGTAACTGTTGCTTCAGCCTCATTTTCGAAACAGTAAGGTCCAATGACTCGATTCGCCGGACCATAAACCGCACCAAACAGTCACACGTTGAGGATGAGAGGCTTTTCAACAATAACTCTTAGGTTTTCCGAGCCCCAGATGCGACAAATTTTGCTTGTTGGCGAAGGCACAAAGGTGGAAATGGTTTTTCGATGAAATTCCGGATCATTTTCATGCATTTCAACGACTTAATTAGCAAAAACACTAGAATAAAACTGAATTTTGAAGAAAGTGTAGAAATTATTGAGGGTAGCTACTCATTCATATTGCACCATTTTCATAACTTCAATCTTCATCAAGATTGAATAAATCACATTGAAAGTTACTCAATAAATTAGAATTGGTCGAATCGGACAAATCACCCTCTACAAGAGTCTGAATAAAGGCTCACTACCATAAACCAAACAATTGTTACGAGATAATTATTTTTTGTACAACTGTCAAAAAAACTTGACTTTTCTTCATCACTATGCATGCGTAAATGATAACTTTTTTTCTCCGTTAAAAAAAGACTTTTTTTAAAGGTAAAAAAAAGTGAATACCGTTTAAAACAGTTAAAAAAGTCTTTTTTTAACGGTGAAAAAAAGTGAAGACTATAGGTATGCATAGAAATATGACATTAGAAGCATTGTCTTCAATCATTTCATATTTCAGACGATGTAAATTCACATTCACAGTTGTACAAAAAATGTTGTTTGTATTTCGTGCGTATAAAATTCGTGTTTTCATGGCACATTCGAGTGAATTTTTAGCCTCGACATGCTGTCTCGGCCAAAAATTAACACTCTCATTTGCCATAAAAACATAGTTATTTTTGTATTAAGTGCGTAAAATGAGTGTTTTTTTCATGGCACATGAGAGTGTCAATTTTGGCCGAGACCGCAGGTCGAGGCCAAAAATTCACTCGAATGTGCCATGAAAACACGAATTTTATACGCACGAAATACAAACAACATTTTTTGTACAGGGTCTTATAAATGATTGTAACAGCGCAGTTGCTTTGGATTGCAGAATACCAATCTCCAACCAATCGGAGCTTAGCATGATCACAGAATTCTGTGGTTTGGATAATCCAAAGCCAACTGGCTGTTACAATCATTTATAAAGACCCTGTACAACTGTGATGTGAATTTACATTGTCTGAAATACGTATAATATCATGAAGATAATGCTTTCAGTACAATATTTAAATGAATCCAGTGATCTTTCTGTGTCGGCTATAGAAACATTTTGTTGATTGTTTGAATCTTTGACAGTATTGCTCGTAGTTTTTTCAATTTCGAATTATTTTAAGAAGATGAATGTTGAACATGATAGTGGTAGTGATACCCCCGAAGATATGGCTGAAGAAGCAAATATAATTGTATCTTATATGTTACGAGCCAAATCAAAGCTAATAATATGAGAAAACATATAACCAATTTCGAGAATGGCGCAACAAGAACAACGTAAAAAAGGTTTCTGAAAATGTGCTCACGTGCTATTTCGAGGAAAAATAAAAAATTTTTGAACCTTCCAAGTTATGGAGCTCAATGTTAAAAAAAACATCGAATGTCAAGGAAAAAATTGATATAAGGAATTTTTCAAAATTGGTCCCGCTTATTAGAAACAAAAGCGTCGGATACCGAGGAAAGAAATCTGAAGTGTTATGGAGGGATAATATCAATAAATTTCTCAGAGATGCTGAACGAAACTAATTTACTTCATAAGGTACAGATACAATCATAATTTTGTGAAATTGGTTGTACCTAATTAAATATTCATTATTTTTAAGTTGTTCTAATTTTATTATCAGCTGAAAAAAAGACTTTTTTTAACGGTGAAAAAAAGTAATATTTTACGCATCCATAGTGATGAATAAAGTCAGTTTTTTTGACAGTTGTACAAGAACTAATAATTTTATGCACTTAATACAAAAATAACTACATATTTCCGTACCGTGCCGATACCGATGTAGGGTAAAAGCTATAGTGATTGACACCTTGAGGGCATGGATACTTTCAGTAGGCGAATTCGGTTCCTCATTTTACTGTTACACTATGGTTATCATTACGGAACTATAGTTGAATGTTGCTATTTTGGTATTACCTTCAAATTTTCAATAAATAATGATTGAATATTAGAGGAGATACCAATTTCGTCGAAGTTACATATTTGATAGTCATTGACATCTTTTCATTCCACTCTTGCGTCAATTTTGGTTATGATATCATCCTGCTTTCTCTCACGCATAATTCTCATTATAGGTCATTATGGGTCAATGAGACATAAATAATAAAAATAAGAGAAAAATTAGAAGGTTGAAATAGACTCATTCGATATAAACAAAGAAATAACCAAAAGTATTAGCGATCTTCACATATACCGATGTGATAAACTTTTGGTGCTATCTAGGGTCTTTCATCTGTGTAGCCATATTTCAGAATGTTTTATTTCTATTTGAGTCCTCAGGTTATCATTCTGAAAACGGCATCAGTAGATATTTGGCGCGAGATTTTGCAGTAGTGTCAATAAGTGTATATATGTTTGCTCAAGGATACCGACTGCACATAATTGCCTATATTTTTCGATTTTGTTTTGTTTCATATTCGTTGTACGTTTTCTATTGTTAGGAAATTTCCAAAAAATCTTTAATATATATTAGTACACCCTTCCATGATTTATATATTAAGGCTAAACCCTATGTCAATCACTGTTCGATGTTATATTATTGACACAGTTATTGACATATGGTTCAACCCTAATATATAAATCATTGAAGGGTTTACTTACACCAATTGAATATTCCTTGGAACCTTCCAAACAATAGAAAACTTCTAACGAATATGAAACAAAAGTCGAAAAATATACGCAATTATGTGCAGTCGCTATCCTTAACTCTAACACATACACTTATTTCTTTATTATTGACATTACTGCAAAATCTCACGCTTAATATATCTAATGATGCCGTTTTCAGGATGATAACCTGAGGAAATTGAACTTCACCCAGATAGAGATAAAACATTCTGAAATAGGTGGAGACAGATGAAAAAACCTTAGATAGCACCAAAGTCGAATTTTGGCGATGTAACTACAGCTTAGCACAGCTTACCATAGTTACATAGTTGACAGTTAATACACGTATTTTCTGTCAAATCATGTAACCATAGTTAGATAGTTACATGTAACCACACCTCGCCAAAATTCGACTCATTAGTTTATTACATCGGTTTATATGTGCACAGTGTCAATCACTATCAGGGTGTCAACCACTGAACCTCTCACCCTAAGTGCTGATATAACATCTTGGAAACCCATAGTGTTGTCGAAATTTGATAGTCTCTTCTGGAATCACCCGGTAAGTATACTTCGTTCACGAAAGGTTGAGCCGTCCGTTTTCCATGGAAATTTGGCATATTCCACTGTGTATATTGAAATTTTTAGGTTATGTTCTTTATTTTTTTGTCAGATTAATAAGCAATGTTGTCAATATTTCATAGGGTAATTCTATGTACCAAATTCACTATAATTATTTTATATTAAATATACTTACAAGGAAACTGCAACACCCAGAAGGTGCTATTTCAGGGTAATTAATTTCAATTTACTTTGCAATTTTCTTGGAAAGTAAAGAAGAATATATAGTTATCAACTCAAGACAAAGCATCCCTACTGCTGTTATGCTATAATCAAATGTCTATAAAATAGTGTGAAAAAGTTGAAGAATCAAAAAGCATAATATTTCAAGAAGCTTTCTTATATTTTGATTCGTACGAAAAACTGCTGCGGATGCTCCACACTAGTCGTCCTAACATGCGAATGTTCACAAGATATCCGAACGATCAAGAATATCAAAACGTGCCTACCATTCGCAAGAACGGGAGTTTTCGCACGAACTCAAAATTTCTGAATTGTCAAGAATAGCAAAAATAGCTTTTTACTATGACTATAAACGCAACAACTCAGGGCTCAATCTTGTCCCCAAGTCTGTTCCTAATGCATATACAATATGACCTTTTAAATTCAACCAAGAATCAGATTTTAAGTTTTGCAGATGACAGCACTCTTATAGCGTCCACGACAAACGAGAAGCCTGTATCAGCGTCAACATACAGTTCCCAAAGAATCGCCCAGGCTGTGACAATCAACAAAGATCTAGAAGTTATTCTACAATGGGGTTTGACAATCTGGTTGGATTCAATGCCTCTAAGACCCATGCTACTGTGCTCACAAGAAAAGCATCCGCAGGTGCACCCCAACTAATCGACTTCTAGGGGTCAATTTCAGTTCAAATGCAACCTGACATGAACACGTCTGCTCAGTTGCCAAGTCAGCTGCACAGAAGCTTAGCTATCTATTTCGTGCGAGGAAATTGTTCACTCCAAAACAGCTTTTATTACTATACAAGGCTCAAGTGCGTCCAGCTATGGAGTATTGCTCTCATGCTTGGAGTTCAGCTCCTAAGCACTCATTACTCGTACTTGACTCCGTTCAAAGAAGAGCAGTGCGCCTAATAGATAATCCAACGTCAACTGCCAACCTTCATAGTCTCGATCACCGTAGGAAGGTTGGAGACTTATGCCTTTTTACAGATACTACCACGGAAGGTGTTCTGCGTCCATGATTCCACCAGGGGCTCAATTTGATCGACAAACAAGGCTAGCCGATAATAATCACCTGTTTGCCGTGCATCTTTCTACAGCTAGGACATCGGTGTATCAGAAGGCTTTTCTTTACCGAACTGCAAGGATATGGAATACCCAACCCCAAGATGTATTCCCCGTTGGTTACAACTTACAGCAGTTTAAGACACGCACAAACCGATTTCTTCTTAATTCATCTCGGGGCGCTTGAAATGGCGCTATAAGCTCAGTCTTTTCTCGAGAGATGTGTATAACTGAACCATTTTCCAACGCTGATGTAATCTGTTAGCATACACCTGAACAACCTATATACAGTGCGCGTCAAAATTATTTTTTCAGAAGAAAAATATTTAGCAACAATATCCAGGAACAGGTCAATTTTTGTTTCACTTTTATCAAATTTTTATGCATTTTTGAAGTATTTTTTTGCGCTCTGTGCCATACCCATCAACCCTCTAATTTTTTGAATAGGGAAAGTGGGTCATGTGGTAATTTTTTTGGTAAGGTTGTATCTTCTTCACATGGGTGCAGAAATTTCAAGATTTTTTTTTAAATTAGTTAGTTCAAAGTGGTGCATGAACGAAACTAATGGTCGACTTTGTCACCGAATGAAAGTCGACCATTAGTTTCGTTCATGCACAACTCTCAACGCCTTTCAAATCCCTAACGTGAAAAACTAGAATATGTGAAACTCTTCGCTTCAGTTATAATCTAAGTAAGTAGTTATATTCACGTTTCTTCATTGAAACTTTTCGACGAATTGTTTCAATTTAAAGAAAGATTTCTGACAACGCAATTTCATCAATGTTCTAATTTTTCACGTGAAGGGTTGTGCATGTAATGGTCCACTTTCATTGATGGGGATCGTATAGGGCGAAACGAAAATTGGATTTTATTACCAAGTATTTTTATTCTGGGAAAATTATTTTTAATATTGAATAATTTTTACGTGCATTGTATAATTACTTTTTGAGTTCATTTCATATTTTTCCTCAACTTCCTCAATCAACACCCTATGCTAGGCTGTTTTGGGCGCCATAAATGATAAGTCGAGGACATAGACCTAATAAGAATGGACACCGCATGAGAAAGAGAGGTCACTTGGTTGAATGTGATGGAGCTATTGTGGGCAATGTCATACTTGTTCTATGGGCAATGTCAGTTGAATTATATTCAACGCATCAATTCCTTGTGGGCACAGCAACGTCTGTGGTCACATAAATATTTGTTTACATCTTCCATATGATTTTGACAAGTTGCCCACAAACTCTCTTCATCTTTTTTTTTCGATAAGATCGCATATGTCTTTCTCTCTCTTATGTATCCAAGTCGTCGATCTTCTGTTAGGTCACGTGATTCTGCATCCATAGTAATTATAGATCTATGGTCGAGGATTTGTTTTCGCAGCTTCACTACCTACACGATTCTGAAGTAAATTCAGTTTTCACAATTTCAAGTGATTCCTTGTTCTCGAATCTGATAAGAAAACTTTAAGACACATTATTTAAGTTAGGATTCCGAGGTGTATTCCTTGATTGGTTGATTAGTTTTATAATGAAGGTTAAAAATGTTTACAGTAGAAAATATGAAATAAGGTCTGGAGTGCCCAAGGCTCTGTACTAGGTCCACTATTATTTTTACTATTTATCAATGATTTACCTGAGTACTTAAGATCAGTATCAGTCCTTATCTTTGCAGATGATTTTTCTGTTGTCGTAACTGCCTCAACTTTTCATGAACTTAATAATGCCCGTAAATGCCTTGTTCGGGGTTTGATTGATTGGTATGCACTTTCATTTAATGTTGGAAAAACTAAATGTATTAAAAAAAAAGAATATCGGTTCTTTGACCTTCAACTGTTCTGACACTTCAATCGATTCTGATGAGTGTATAAGTTTTAGGGCATGCATATTGTCGAATATCTTAGGTGGAGTAATCTCATTGACAAACTGAACAAAAAATTGAACTCCTCGTTCTTTGTTATATATCGGGTAAACAATTGTTTTTTGACAAAATGTCTCTTAAGTCTATACTATAGTTTGACTTACAGTCATATATCATACGATATTATATGTGTTTGTTGCAAATAAGATGTCCCATGTATTCATATTTACAAGTCGCTGATCTTAATCAGACTCAGACAGAATTTAGACTCGTTGGGGAAACTATCTGGTCACTCTTACAGTACATCGAAACATCGCATGCAAGTCATTTTTTTGAATTTTTTTAAATTTTACAACAAACCAGCTGTTCGAATAGATCCAAAGTCGATGTTTAGTAGTTGTTACAATGCCTAGAGCACGTGTACGCGGAATCTATCGTCTGCTAAGTGAATTTGAAAGAGGTCCAATTATTATTGGTCTACGGAAGGCGCCAAGGCGGGGTTGTCATTCGAGAAATCGCCAACCGTACGAACAGAAATCCATGAGATGAGATGATGATTATGCCCATAATCGAAGAAGAGTAGGCACCGGAAGTAGAAGGGGCACAAATGAAGTAAAATATTGACGTCTTAGGCTTATGGGTATTGGTGACCGATTTTCGACAACTTGATCTTTGGCTGATGGGTGGTTAGGAGAACTAGGCCATCATGTAACTATCCGAACGGTTCAACGCCGTTTAAGGTCTTTTTGACTGCAGCATCATCGACCCCATCTTGTGTCACCTCTGACCGTTGAGCATCGCCAGCAACGATTACAGTGGTGCAGAAAACGTCATTATTGGCATGTGGAATGGCATCAGGTCGACTTTTCTGATGAATCTCGATTCTCCTTGGGTGCACTGATGCCTGAAGAAGGGTTAGACGACATCGGGGAGAAAGACGTGAAGCTCAGTTTGATATTGAGCGTGATGTACACCGGTCAGTATGCGTAGGTGCTATTGCACATACAAGTAGGTCACCTGTAGTCTTTAATCGAGGTAACAATGGTAACATGACGACGCTGCTTTACCTTCAAGAAATAGTGGAGCCATATGTTCTCCCTTACTTTAACCGGCTGGAGATTCTAATATTTCAGCGAGATAATCCTCGATCACCAGAGTTAGTTGAAACTTTTTTGAAGCGAACCATTGAATCTTTCGCTTTGGTCGTCCAGATCCCCCGATCCTTAGCCCATAGAACATAATTGAGACATCATGATGGATTAGCCCCCACAGACTTAGGCGAATCTGAGACATGAACTACAGGTAGCTTGGGATAGTATCCCTAAAAAAAGAAATACTCAGACCATCTTATTGCATCAATGCGAAGACGTGTTGGAGAGTGTATAGATAGTCTCGGTGTACAAACACATTATCAAAAAATTCATTTTTCTTAAAAAAAATAAATTTCAACAGATCCTTCTGGATGCTGCAGTCTCTTTGTCGATTAGTACGTATAATAACGAAATTCGTCATCGGAAAATGTCTGAATCTGAAATAATCTCCTACGATTCAGCTTTGAAAGGTATAGCAAAATGAAAGTATTCGACACAGAATTAGAAAAAAAAATTAAACTCGTAGCTTGCTGTTTTTCACATGAACTTTAAAGTCATTTTGATCTTTAAGGGCGGATTATTGTATGTACACTAAATAATTCAGAAGCACAAGATTCCTTGCTTCGACCTGTAACGCTGTTTTGGAACAAACAATTATGGAGCTATCTGACTTGATTGTCGTTGTTCGGCATCCTGAATTGATCTTTACAATACTTATGTTCAGTATTAACGTTCTTTCTATCCATTCATCTTTTTTTCTATGAAATTAATGTAGTATACAAGAATTGAATTGATCACATATGAGCACATCGTTCCAAAAAAATCAGCTTTTCATCTATTAGTTCGCCTTCAGATGCAGTAGATTTCTTCTGAAGTATTCGCGGCGGATAAGAGCTTACAAAACTACTTCAAAATATCTACACCCGTAGAAATAAGCGTTCAGTTGAATTCGGTGGAAACAGTTCCTGTATTACCTAGATCTATATGAAAAATCTTGTAAAAGTTCAATATTATTTACCATTGTTTTCTGAATAAATAATAATCTAAAATCTTCAGACTTTTCTTGGTTCATTCATAAAACATTGAAGGCATTACAAAAGTTAGTTGCATCTTAAATATATGAAGAAATCTGTGAAAAAATGTAGTTAAGTAAGTTTTTGACACAATCGCTTTTTGAAGATATTTGCTACACTGAATTTTTGTCAAATTTCGTTCCCTACTACTTATTTATTGAAATTAAAGGACGACGATGACTTCTGATGTTGAGACAAGCTTCAGATTTAATCATAGTAGATTCTAGAAAATAATTCAGTTGAAATAGCACATTTGTCTTTCCATTTTACTATTTTCGCATGTATTCATTGAAATATGTTGCAAGTATCATTTTTGTGCACCAAGTCAAATATTTCTTTCTATTTGCCGATATCAACAGAAAAGATTTTTTTCCATTCTGAATTCAAATACATAAGGATATTGGAAATAAGTATTCTGCAAATAACGGAAATCTTTTCATAATGTTATATTGCAAATGTAATATTCATGATCACAAATTAATAATCAACATATTTTCAATAATTTACAACATGGGATTGTCTAAAAAATCTAACAACAAATTAACAACTGGAAGCAAATATATTGAAATTACCAAGGCCTCCACATGGTATCCTCATTTTTGACCAAATTTCGGCTTCCATCGAATTTTTCTTTCGGATCCTTTCGTACCACTTCATTTGCTTGGTTACTAGAGACAGAAGGAGGTGAATGATCTTCTTGTTGCTTTATATTAACACCTAAAGCATTCGCTAGTTGGAGATAATGCTCAGGTAGTAGCAATACATAGTTGCCGTCAGTCTTTACCTTTTCATCCTTGATTTGGTTGTGTTTTGATGGGACTCCATTAGAAGATGCTTCATTTTCGTTGTTGTTTTCTTCAGGTATTTGCAAACGTTCTTCTAGGTTTGGAGGTCGAAGATCCATGTCCACTTCCGTTATGCAACTTTCGAGGTGTCTCAGCAGTCTTTGTCGAATTCCAGCGTCCAGGATGGCCATCGTTTGGACATCTGGAGTTTCAAGGTATCTCTGTACTTCTCGAGCACAATCGGAATAGCCAGCTTTATATTGGTTGACCCCTTTCACATCTAAACTCCTGTGTCGCTGGAAATGTCTCACTGTGAGCTCTAGGATATCCGCTTTTTCTAGTTTGGAATGTTTGGTCTTCTCCACCTTAGCACTGTCCAAAATCAGTGTTTTCAACGCCGCCAAGCTCTGATTGATACGAGCTCGTCTTCTCTTTTCCATCAGCGGTTTATTGGCGCGTCGTGGTTCAGATGGACGTTTGTTTTTGGCGGTCATGCTGTTTTTGATCAAAATTTGACACTTGATACGCGAGAATTCGTTAAAATTGTCTATTCAAATTGCACCAAACACGTCCGTTCGAACTTTGAATAGTAAACGACGAGGAAAAATCACTATATGTCTGTATAGACGGGAAATAGTTCGCGTCGAAGTGGCAAGTCGGGCGTCTGGAGGCGGTGTGTGGCCGTTAGGCAAGATCCCGCGGGCAAGTGGGCGAGAGATGTGTTGGCGTGACGGCGGGTCGCGCGGACGGTGCTGCAAGGGCGGGCGGCGCGTGCGGTGGCACGGTGCCGGGGGACTGAGGGAGGGAGGAGGTCATTTTAGTCGCGTGCCGACACCGCCACATCACACCAACAGATCCGATCGGTGAATCCCAAACTGTTCATCTGTAATACGATATCCAGACGATTATGTATGTGAATTTCACTCCTAGTTCCGACACAGTTCTATAAAAATTATTAGTTGTCCTCTATTGCTCATTTTTCATGTTGTTCGTTATAAAAATTCGTAAATAATGGGGAAAATGAGGTTCAAAACTGGGTTGATTATTGAAATGTCAGAAAAATGTATTTTAGATACAAAATATTTCATCAAGAATGAATAAATTTCAGTTTGAACCCCCAAAACCCCCCCTTGGCTACGCCCTAGGGACTTCCTCTTCTGAACAAAATAAGAAATTTTATTATTTTGACAATTCACAGTATCCATAAAATTCATTAAACCCTCCGTTCAAATAGATAACGTTTTGTTAGAAATTCACTATAATTTCAAGTTAATAGTTTGTGTTTTGTGGTTGTGGTTTTCGTACGAAATTTTTTTTGTGTCCACTTATGCAATTTAATTTTTTTTCGTTAGAAGTTTTGATCCAGCATCCAGAAAAAGTTTAGGTAGATTTTAATGTTATTATAATTTAAAATCGCTGGGATGTCTGTATTCACTGGGATGTAGATATTACCCATGGTATTTGGGCTCCCCTTCAAATTACTAGCGATGTAAATTTTCAGAAAATAATCAAGTAAAAAAGCCACATAATATGTTCTGTATAGTCGTTTATATTCGCTTGTCACCACTATCATGAATTCGAAAAACTGATTAATATTTAGAAAATTATTTTTTGGAACTCTCTTGAAAAGCCGATCCGTGATCTGCTGATGCAATATTATTATATTTTGATATTTAATATTCTACCTGCTCTCTTGAATATACTGGGCGCGTAGCCCTGCGTGGGTCTAAAATATATCATGTGGAAAGAAACTTATACAGGGTGTTTCATTGGGAAACGGTTAAACTTCACAGATGCATAGGTGGCACCAAGGCGGTTCTGGAGACCCCATTTATTGGGTCTTACTATCTTCGTTGCCGAGATACAGGGTTTTATGAATGTTGCCCGTTTCTTTCTGAGGCCGTATCAAACGAACCACTCGGTATATTTTCTTTATATTTGGCGAATATGTTCCTAATTGAGAACACAAACGTATTATGCAATAACCGCCTTGAAAATCCAGGTCCAGGTTAACAAAAAATTATGAATCGTTTGAATCCTCGAAACAACACCCTGTACATCAGAATTTTGAAAATCTGTTTTCATATTCGAAAACACCACTAAAAACTTAACAGAGAAGTATACTTCAATTTTCGCGCAGACAGTTTTACTGCACGAATTTTCAACGTAAAAGTGAAGTTTTTAAGAACTTGATGGATACCTGAAAGTGAATTGAAGTAACTTTCAACAATGAATTATCAAAATATTGAAATCCATAATTATTTCAACATTACTTTGTAATTCATTTTCACATTTATGTTTTCATTTATTAAGAAGTGAGTTGCATTAGGTTGCTCGAAATGTCCTCCATTTGATCTGACCATTTTCTTGCTAGTTCCAGAATATCTCAAACTACTTTCGGAATCACATTTGGATTGTTTTTCATTTTCTTGCTAGCCTCTTCAATTTTTCTGGTTAGCTGATCCCGAGTATTGATTTCAGAGAAATAAACTAACGATTTCATGTGACCCCAGACATAATAATCGACGGGATTCAAATCAGGGGATCTTGAAAGCCAATTATGAAGGCCTCCCCGACCAATCCATGAATTACTGAAATTGTTATTTAAAAAGTCTCGAACCATTAGGCTGTATTTTGATGATGCACCATCGTGCTGAAAGAACATGCCAGCAGTGTTTACATTCTCATCATGGAGCAAAACTGGTAACACATTCTCCAGAAATTCCAGGTATACTTCGGCAGTTAAACGTGCAGGTAGAAAATAGGGTCCTAATCTTTTATTGTCATAAACACCGCATCATACTTTGATTCAAACGATTCATAATTTTTTGTTAACCCGGACCTGGATTTTCAAGGGGGTTATTGCATGTTGCGTTTGATTTTTACACACAAAAAATCACATACTATGCTCTCAATAAATAACTCATAGTTTTAACAATAAAAGTGACTTTTAATCACTTCCAGCAAACCGAAATCTTAAAAACTTCACGTTTACGTTGAAAATTTGTGCAGTAATGAGAAACGACGAGAGAGTAACTCAAAAATAAAAACTGAAATGTTATACAGCTATAAAAAGGAAAACCAATGTGAAAATGAATTACAAGGTAAAGTTGAAATAATTATGGATTCAATATTGTTGATAATGCATTGTTAAAAGTCACTTCAAACCACTTTCGGGTATCAAAGTTCTTGAAAACTTCACTTTTACGTTGAAAATTTGTGCAGTAAAACTGTCTGCGCGAAAATTTGAAGCATACATCTCAGTTTAGTTTTTAGTGGTGTGTTCGAATATTACAACAGATTTTAAAAATTCCGATGTACACGGTGTTGTTTCGAGGATTCAAACGATTCATAATTTTTTGTTAACCCGGACCTAGATTTTCGAGGCGGTTATTGCATGATACGTTTGTGCTCTCAATTAGGAACATATTTGCAAAATATGAAGAGAATATACCGGGTGGTTCGTTTGATACGGCCTTAGAAAGAAACGGGCAAAATTCATAAAACCCTCTGTATCTCGGCTACGAAGATAGTAAGACCCAATAAATGGGGTATCTCTAGAACCGCCTTGGTGTCACCTGTGCACTTGTGAAGTATTTCCGTTTCCCAATGAAACACCCTGTATGATATGATGATGAGGTTGACAAAAATCTACAAACTGGAAATATTTTTTCATATACATTGTGCTTATAAAAATATGGAGTATTTCAAATTAAACACCCTGTATTTCATGGCATAACTCTTTCGAGGGCAACAAGAGCTTTACACTTATATCTCATGTTTCAAATTTCATCACTCGTTGCCAAGGATATTTTCAGTGTTAAAGTGGCGCATCAAAATTCCTACCGCTGTTTTCGACCTTGATGAATGAAATGAAATTTTTGCAATAGTTAGCTCAATAATTCGGTAAACGTCTGAAGTTTTTTTATACAGAGTCTTTGATATAAATTTACCAATTTACTCAAATCGAACATGCGATAACTCGATTTTTTCAAATGGAACACCCTGTATTTTTCTCTTTCATGAAGTTTGTTTTTCAAATATATACATTTTTTACAAAGTATGTCCTATAATTAAATTGCTCTTTCTTGAGATATTTCACATTCTTCAAAAAACGGCCGGACGGCCCCCAAAGACAGAATACGTCATCAGGGAGTCAATCCTATCGTTTGAGACAAATTTCGGCTCAAAATTCGAAAAATACAGACATTTGGGCATTGTAATTTGAGAATTAGAAGTAATAAAAAAAGTTTACCTAAATTGTAATTTGAAAATAAGAAGTAATATTTATATTCTCATTACCTTTTCGTCTTTTTCTGGTTTTACTGCTTTGTTTTCATCAGGAGCAATTTCAAAGAGATAAAATCAAATGAACAAAATCTACCTTAAAACTTAGAAGCAAGAAAATGAATGGGATGTTCGGATTCAAAAACGGTAGATTCGTTACAAAAAAAATGAAAAACACATTTTGCTAATGATTGTACTCAAATTTGAATCTGATTCGTAATGGTTGATATTTATCAAGTATGCAATTTTCAAAAACTTATACATTATTTTCGAAGAATTATTATTATTTTCACCTGAAATCTAATTACACATAGGCAAACAATGATAATTTATTTACAGTTCGATAAATTCAACATCTCTGTGATAATTCATTCAACCAATACTGCAATATATCAGTTCATCAATGCAATTTTGGACAACTCAGAAAATAAAAACATGTCACTTGGTCTTTTTATAGATTTGAGTAAAGCATATGACTGTGTAGATCATGATATCCTTTTGTTCAAACTTGAAAAGTATGGTATAAGAGGTAATGCTAATGCTTGGATTCGATCAAATCTTTCGGGAAGAAGGCAGCAAGTTATGGTTGAAAATAATATAAAATCAGATACACTCAACATTGATGTAGGTATTGCACAGGGAAGCATTGTGGGACCGTTACTTTTTATAATATATCAGGTGTCCCAAGGTAAGGCCTATTAGATCAAATTGGCGTGTTACGAAAATGACTCTAGTTCGCTCAATATTTGAGATTTAAGTCAGAAATTCAGCAAGTCATTAGATATTGATCTCATCTATGTCAGTGCTTTTGAATTATAGTTGTCAGTTATACAGGATGGACTAAAAAAATCATCATAATAATAATAATGATTGCGACACCTGATATATAAATGACCTACCATATTCATTAAAAAGGTATTCAATCACAAATTTTGTCGACGACACCAATATATTGATTTCTGGACCCAATTCGACAGATATTATTGAAAAAACAAAAAGCTGTTTTGCGGATACTTTTTCGTACTAGGCATAGGCAATGTCAGATTTCTGCACCAGACAACATAATTCTCGGAAATAACAAGATAAAACCTGTCACAAGCACTAAATTTTTAGGTCACTATAGATGAATTTCCAGTTGGGATACTCACATTGAAAAGGTCTGTTTAAGGTTATCTAGTATTGGGTATGGAATCCAATGTTATAGCTAAATACATGAATTTTGACACACTGAAAATTTTGTATTATGCAAATTTTGAGTCGGTTCTCAGATTTGGGATAGTTTTCTGGGATAGCAACGCAAGGGTTGACTCGGTATTCATAGTACAAAAAAGAATAATACGAACAATGTGCAAGATGAAGTTCAGGGACAAATTTAAGATTATGAATATAATGACTGTATATGCTTTGTACATTTATGAATTTCTTATGTTTGTATTCAAAAATAGAGACGAGTTCCAAAATAATGTCAATCACAACTATCCCACGAGAAACAAAGATCTTTTCTATCCACATCATAGATTAACGCTGAGTGAGAAGGGACCATACTATATGTGTATCAGAGCCTTTAATAAATTGCCGCAGCATATTAGATATGTTGAAAATGAATATAAATTCAAGTAATTTTAAGAAATATTTGATACAACTAGAACCATATAGTCTAGACGATTATTTTGGTTCTGACAATATGTACTGAATTGTGTTTATTTTTGACATCATTTTATCTTTCTTGTCATTTTTATATGAAACTTGAAATAAAGAAGATATTGCTTAATGATCTGAAATTGTCAGATCACTCGCAGAATGTATAATAATAATAGGTATGTGGTGACTTAGATCATTTTTCCCGCGTGTTCTTCATTTGTATACATTATGACACAACGGCAAGAATTTCACCATAATCGGAATAAGATTTCCATATAGCCAATTGATGACGCAGTGTCCGAAAAGGTTAAACGTGGATTCATAAAAATATTCCATAAATTTTCACACTGCTTCGTGAAGTAAAGATAGACAGTTTGAGAACCACTGCAGTGCGGTTATAGCGGGGCGCCTAGTGGGTTGCTTGTTAGAGACACGACGCGTCAGACACGCGCCACGACGCCCGTCCACATAGCGTCGCCTGCTGCATCGCCAACGTAGACGTCGGTTTCGGGCGTCCTATTTGTACATGACGTCGGTGAGACGCTACCCGGCATTATTGCTCATTTATCGGCAAAGCTGGTCCCCATTAGGCCCGAGGGTTTTACGGCTCTACTGCCGGTCCGCTGCCGCTTCAAATATGAATTTATCTCGCAGGAACCGTCGACGACCAGGAACGCCTGCAGGACCAAATCCTTATCGTTATCCTTTCGCTTCGCCGAATTCTAATTAGCTGAGTTCGCGATTGATTATTTCCTAAGGAAGTAGCGAATCTTTTGACGAGAAATGTGTAGGTGAAATATTGTGAATATTCAATAAACAGGTTATTTTTGGAATTCACAGGGAGCGAGAGGAATTTTTATCAACAATTTCCTATTTACATTTATCTAGATGGGAAGTAGGTGGAAATTATCATCGACAGGTCATCAAACTTGGGATGAAATTACGAAATCACCTTTATACTGCCCACTATTTTGAATGTTTTCATTTTCCAACAACTACAATACAAATTTCAATTCAATTTTTGTTCCTCAATATCTCAGACAAAACGGAAACAATGGTAATGAAATGTTGCGGCCAAATGCAAGATGCTGATAATAAGCCTCATGCAAAATTTCGTGGCCATAGTGTGAATAGAACCATAAAAAATTCAATTGCAATATTTAAAAGAAGAAACTTCATATTTCTATAAATAGATATCTGATTCGAGTGAACTTTTTTAGGTGAATGAAGACTGATATACTAAAAAGTCGTGCAAAATTTCGTGAGAATCACATCATCAGAACCATAGAAAATTTAATTGAAATTTGAAGAGATAAATCTTTATATTTCCATAACTAGATGTCCGATTCGATTGAAATTTATTTTGTGCATGAACTGAATGTATATGCGAAATTTCAAGAGGATCGCATCATCAGAACAACAGAATTAAATTTTTTAATTGTCGAGTTTTCACATATTACAGTTCTTGAATAATTTCCAGAATGTTATTCCGATAGTGCTGAAGTTTATCATTTATAAATTTAGTATAAATCAAGTCCTATACAAAATTTTGAGGTGATAGCCCCATTGCTCCACCAATGAACGAGCGCTTGAACGCACAAACACAGGGCTTTCTCCAATTTTTAGTGTATAGGGTGTCCAGAGTTGGTGATCCCTGAATTACTACTTTTTAATCCAATTAGATAGAGAAAAATGAATGGCACATTGTAGTGGTCTTTTTTGAGAAACTCATTAGGTATACCGTCAACAGATGTGCTCAATCCTTTGTTCTCGAGTTAAGCCAAAATTGACATTTGGTCAATTTCAATTTTGGTCATTATCTCCGTTCCAGCTTGCCACCCTGTACATATGAAACGCCGACAAGATCCTATGTACAAAAACCTTCCAGCATTTTCGCAAGAAAAATATAGAGCTGTTTTTGATTCTTAATAAAAACTCACATTAGTATGTACAAGTTTATGTTTCTTTTCTCTGAATATGGGTTGGATACAACACTGAATTGCAACTTATTACCGAATATGTATAAGCATTGTTAAGGGAGAACTTCTCCTTAAACAATGGTATAAGTAATAATATAATACTAGATCTTTATTTCAGAACAATTCCAGTTACAAGCCAAGAAAAGAAATGAAATAGTGTCAAATCCAGAAGCAACTAAAGATCGAAGCAGACCAAATCATAGGGTTCCATATCTAATAACAAACTATAAATTTTTTTCTTTGAAAACATTCTCAATTTCCTGAATTTCTTTCGGTAATTTGTTGAAAAGTTTCAAACATCTAGATGTTTGGAAATTCACATCTGAAATATACGATATACAATGCATCAGACAGAGAATTTTTCCCTCCAGTTGCACAGATGAATAGTCTAGACAATCACTTGCTGTAACACACTGAATTCAGTTGTCTTGCTTCATTATTCTAGTCTTGTCTCTCTCTTATCGTTTAGAGGAGCGTAATTCTTTAGTATGGTAGGCAACAGTAAATACTGAATCGAGTATTACGGGCAGCCTGACAAATTAAAAATTCTATACGTGCAGTGCGGGTTCCCTACCATACTGCGATAAGAGAGAGACAAGACTTGATTTTTGCAGTAAGACAGTTGAATTCATTCAGTTATCGCACTTGATTATCTCGCCTATTCATCAGTGCAACTGGAGGGAAAAATTCTCTGTCTGATGCATTGTATATCGTATGTGTTCGATGTGAATTTCCAAATCGGTATATTCAACTTGTCTTTGAGTTGTTGAAAGATTATTCTTTGGCAAGTTGTAAGACAAAGTTCGCGTCTTATGAAAAGATTTGATGATCAGAAAAAAGGTATTTATGTTTGAACAAAAATATCAAGCATTCCTGAACATAAAGTCGACACATTTAGGCGTATTTTGGCGCTGTAACCACAGCTTACCATAGTTACATGTAACTATGACATCATAGTTACTTATAGTTACTGATGACACGGAACAGCTGATCGAATCAAAACAAATCTTCCAATAAATTGAAATGGACGAGTTCATTAATATATCATTATTACCTCTTCCGAAGAAGATTGTTGAACCTCCTGAAGGGTTTCAACACAATGGGATGGGTCATATTGAGATGAAGCAGGTATCCGTGGCAGTCTTTCTATACTATAGTTTTTAAATCTTCTACTGTGCAAAATGGAATTCTTCCCATTGAAATGGCCCGGCAGACGTAATCAATGACGAAATCGTCATCTACAAAAATTCATTTTATTCATTTATTAAAACTTTTCATTTTTGTTCTACTATAAAATATTGTACTCCAAAATCAAAACTATGCAATAAATAAATTAAATGAAAATAATAAACAGACAATCGCACCGTTTACCAACGCCTCTATTATTTTTCTTTCCTATCTTGAATCGAATTGGTTTTTTTATTCACCAGTAATGAAATAGTATCCATTTTTCTTTCCTTCAACAATTTTCAATCTGGTGAATCCCGCTCCGTTTGAATTCGGTGAAAACCGTTAACACAGATACGCCACCTCTACTTCTATGATCCTAAATTCATTCCATTTCACTCATTCGAAATGAGATAGATATACATACCACCAGTGAACTCTTAAGTCTCTTAAGGCTATTATTCTGGAGTTCACTGCATACCACGCGAGTAACCCTGCTCCTGAGGAAGGTAACGTGGACCGGGTGGTATGCGTGACGTCATGGATACGTGATACGTCATAGTTACATGGTCAACTCCGCAAAACGTAGTAACCATGTAACTACATGTAACTACGAGCTGTAGTTACTTGTGGTTACAGCGCCAAAATACGCCTATTGTCAAAATCCCCTTCTTCTTAAAGTATCCTCTTCATGAGTACCTGAATCCTTACCCGTTCATGATTCTTACTGTAGTCTGAACAGTGACGAAATATTCCCGGTTCCATAGAATATGAGACCAAATCTTAGTCTTGATTCAATGGTTGCATGGTAAACTGTTTTCAGTACATGGCCATCAAGATATTTAGCCAGCACTCTGAAAGCATATATGAAGGAAGCAACTTTTTTGCATAAATGTTCTACGTGTTCTTTCCAATTCAATTCTTCATCAACAGAGCCGGACCGTGGGCGTGGCGAGGGAGGCATTTGCCACGGGCGCAAACGACCTAGGGGCGCAAAATGTGAAATATGATATATTCCATTTTAAATCAAGATTGACTACAAGCTCTATATTTCGAAGTGGCGAATTTACCAGTTTACAAAATTGAGAAAACGTAGTTAACGAACACTACCAAAACGGAACGAAATCTTAGAAAATCATACATGGCGAAAAACACGACTCGCGGTGCATTGTCCATTACCTCAAAATATGGGAGATTATTGTCAATAAAAGGTTCTTCAAAATAAAGGGTTTTCCAAAAAGAGGTGTTATTTTGAATAGCCCGCTATTTCGGTAGATATCACGTTTGAAGCTGTCATCATTTGACAAGTAGAAACTACGTCATTAATAAAAATGGAACGATACACGCTTCAAGAACGTATTGAAATCATTAAAATTCACTATAAAAATGGTGGAAGATGTGGGTCGTCGGAAGCACCTTGTCGGACCGCAATGAAGAAATTGGTGGAAATATTCGAGCTTTTGGGACAAATTAGTGATGTGAAGAATAAAACCCGTGCATGTCGCTCGAGAACAGCTGAAAATATTGCTGCTGCCGCCGAAAGTGTTAATGAAAATCCACATTTGTCCATTCCTCGTCGTTCTTTGAAATTAGGCATTCCACAAACGTCATTACACCGTATTTTGTATAAAGATTTGGGTCTTATGGCTTATAAAGTTCAGTTAACACAAGAACTCAAGCCGGCCGATCATCAATAACGATTTGTCTTTGCTGATTGGGTCGTTCAAATGCATGCAAAATGATCCAGAATTCCATCGAAAAATCATCTTGAGTGATGAGGCCCATTTCCACCTCGGTGGCTTCGTCAACAAGCAAAATTGTCGCATCTGGGGCTCGGAAAACCCAAGAGTTATTGTTGAAAAGCCTCTCTATCCTCAACGTGTGACTGTTTGGTGCGGTTCATGGTCCGGCGAAGTTATTGGACCTTACTCTTCGGAAAATGAGGCTGGAGCAACAGTTACGGTGAATGGATTGCCCTATCGAGAGATGATCAATAATTTTTTATGGCCGAAATTGGATAGTATTGATCTGGACAACGTTTACATTGAACAAGACGGCGTTACGTGCCCCACAAGCAACGGAACCATTGGTCTTTTGCGGGAAAAGTTTCCGAACCGTGTTATCTCTCGAAGAGGTGATTACAATTGGCCACCTAGATCTTGTGATTTAACACCTTGTGACTTCGTGAAAGAGAAGGTCTACGCCAATAGCCCAGCGTCGATTCAAACCTCAAAGATGGAATTCGTGAGGCTATCGAGGACATAGGGCAGCCACTATGCGATTTGGTTATGGAACATTTCATTAGAAGGATATGGTCCTGTAAGCGTGGTCGTGGTGGTCATTTGCCTGATGTTATTTTCCACTAATAACGGCATAGCTTCTTCTTTATAATGAAATAAACATCCGATCATTTATATAGAAAAATGGCATTTTTCTTTGAATATCAAAATGACAAGTCTTATTTGAAAACCCTAATCAATAAATTACAATTATAAAAATCATATATTTATTGAAAAATAAATTTCTTCAAGGGCGCATTTTGAAAGTTTGCCACAGGCGCTAGTATCCTAGTTCCGGCTCTGTTCATCAATATGAACTTCTAGAAATTTTGTACTTCTTGAAATATTGTAAACTGAGGTGTTCAGGTTTACATCATCTGGGATTTCCAATCTTGACCGTGGAGGATGAAAGGCCACCAAATTTGTCTTGTTCTTATTTAGTACCATATTATTCCAAAATAACCAATTTTCTGCATCTTCAAGTACCAACCTATTAGGGTTACGTAAGCATTTCTGCAGATGCCAGGGATATTTTGCCATAATATCTGAGGTGTAAATGGTATGTCATTTCTTCGAGACATGATCGGTCGAAACAATTTTGATCTGGTTTTAACAATGGCGTTCAATCTACTCTGCCAATAGACTTGTGAAAATTCGGTCAAGATCTTTCGAAAATTTAAAAAAATTGATAGCTGATAGTTTGCCAGTAATATGCAGAAAACTGACCAAGAATAAGATTTTTTATCTTTTGTTGCATTTTTTGTATGTTCTGTCACGAAATTTTGTTAGCAAACCTCAGATTCGAATTCAGAACCCCAAAAAACATAAAGATATCAAAACTACCCCAAAACTTTCCCGCTAGGGGTTCTTTTAAGCACAAATACAATGTACTAATTTCATTTGAACACATTTGAATTGTAATTGTTATACTTATAATCAAAGATTTATAAGTTCTTGCATAACTTTGCTGATAATCTCTTTAGATATTCGTTATAACGTGCGTTCAAAAAATTCGTGGTCAAGTAAGCTGTGGATTTTTGGTGCTGACTTCACGCTCAGCACAACATTTTCAATTTTCTCTAGAAGGAATATACCAATATTTAGTGCCTAACTGGTGCATTTGGAACCAATGGATAAAATGAACGGTTTTCACAATATTAGATAATATTTACTTCATCGCGGACTTCACAGTCCGCACTAAGATATTCGAAGTTTATGAAAATAATGTGAGGATTTTATTATCCATCTCGATAAAATTTCGGATGTCTTTCATATCACACTTTAAATATGAGTTTTATAAGAAGGATGATCTGTCTTTTTCGTAGGCAGAGACAGAAAGGAAAGGTTGCGGTTATTTAAACTTGAACATAACTTTTAATGTTTTCTATTGAGAGAACTGGTGCGCACCAGAGTTGCACTGGAACTACACTGGTTCTCATTCGAATGGGGATTTCATTGTTCTCTGTCCAAATGGAACATAAAAAATTGCACTCAGGTCGCACTGGTGCGCACCAGTTCACTCATTGAAAAACGCTATTACTGAATTTTCCAGATTTAATTTATCAATTGGCAGATTTAAAGGTGTCAACTGAAAGGTTCAAAGTGTCAATTAACAGAGTCGAATTTTGGCGAGCTGTGGTTACATGTAACTATCTAACTATCACGTGATGATTTGACAGAAAATACGTGTATTAACTGTCAACTATGTAACTATGGTAAGCTGTGGTAAGCTGTATAGTTACATCGCCAAAATTCGACTCATATTACCTATATTTGATTGAATATGTCATTTGGCAGATTAATTTTGTCAATTGAATCTGCCACTTGTGGCAGATTTTCATTTTTCGTAGTGAAACCAATACTTTGTCGTATAAGTATAATTCGTACATCATGGAAAAATATACAAATGAGTTATTTCGTACCATTGTCTTTGAATTAGCTGCGTAATTCTTAGTTTTTTCCTGGAAATGTGAGAGAAATGAAACAGTAATTCCTCATTTGCAGATTAACCATATCTTATTAGACAACCGCTGCACATAGGACTCTGGCATCGAAGGATCGACTGGAAGAAGAAGGGTGAACGCGACGTGATATAACCAAGGATAATGACATAGACGCGATCCAGGATCATTTACACACATTGTCAAATGATAAATTGAATATGTCAATAAATAGATTATTGATCGATAAAATAAAATCTTTCAATTGACAAATTAAACCTGTCAGTTGACAGATTTCATTCTATCGTAGTGGTACTACTACGTCTTATACAGGACGATTCTGGAGTACGAGTTTACACCAGTCAAGGCAGTTTCGAAACAATGTTTGGTTCATGATTGGAGGCCTTTATTGACAGTCTACAGGGTGATTTGCCAGATTCGACCAATTTTTCCTTTATTCATAACTTTGGTATGACTTGATCGTCTTGATCAATCTTGATGAAATTTTCAGTGTAGAACAATATGATTGTGTACTTTCAATAATTTTAATACTTTTCCGAAAATACAGGGTGAAAATTAAAATAAGTTCAGATTGAAGTTGCAGGTTGAAGAAACACCCTGTACATACCGTTTTCAAAAATTCGCTACCTGTTTCAGATTCTATCATTCTTTATTTTTATTTGGCGCACGTTCAGTTTTCCTAGAAAAAATTTTAGAGATGAACAATATCGTGATTTCGCTCCAAGACAGTATGGTGTTCTGAACTGGATAGTAAAACTGTATCGTACAATGATAAAAAGCTCTTCCTGAGTCCTAAAGTAGGTTTTCCAAATTTGAATTCCATTTTTAATCACTCATATTCGGTATAAAATAATTTAATCCTGAAAATATTTTTAAACGTACCTACTTAAACCAAAAAATCTATAATATAACAACTAATACAGAATAAACATTCGAAACATATTACAAAAGGCAAAACTAAGGTTTACCACAAAATTTACATATTCGCGACCTTTTCATCAAATTTCCTTCATTTTGCTTTAAGATAATACATTCCTAGAAAATTCATTCAACTAGGTGTTCTCTACTTCTTATTTTAAACTTATAAACTTTTGCTTTTAGATGTCCTCACATAAAAAAACCTGAAGAGTTCATATTAAGCGATCTTTTTGGACAAGCAATGAAATCACCTGGATGTAATTTATCAGAATAGATGGATTTGTCGTGTGGGCCCTACTTCTTGACCACAGATATCGCCTGAGTTGAACCCTTTAGATTATTTTGTGTGGGTCCATCAAAACAAAGCAAAAGTTTGTAAGTTTGATATAAGAAGACGGATGTAATTCTTAGTTTTTTTTCTGGAAATGCGAAAGAAATAAAACAGTATATTTCATAGTCTAAGGTATTTCCTTATCGAAAATTTGCAGAGTAACCATATCATATCAAGCAACCGCTGCACATAGGACTTTGGCATCGAAGGATCGACTGGAAGGAGAAGGGTGAACGCGACGTGATATAACCAAGGATAAGGATATAGACGCGATCCAGGATCATTTACACGGGCGAGCGCAAGCACGAGACCATCGCTTAACAATGGGGGTCGCTAGGGGTTGGGAGTGCGGGCGGTTTGAGGGCGGCAAGCACGTAATCACCAGACTGTGTAAGCAGGGGGTGGGAGCGGGGAGGGCCGGGGAAGGGATAACTACGCCGCCACGCTCAGGTTGACCTGCCGCCGGCGTCAGCCACATTCCATAAAGACAGAGGGGGATTTGCTGAAATTCATGGGGTGTTTTTCCAACCCCCGTCACAAAAAGAGGGGTGCCATGAGTTTGAATCCTTCCTAGGTATGTATTTGTCTGTTTATGGCATTCGGTCCTTACGACGTTCTTTTTGTTCTGACTCGTCAGGGATTTTTGATTTATTGTTTGTGAATTATTAATCTTAGGAACAGTGGAAAATGTTCGAATTTACGTATGGGGAATTGAGGCAAAAATTATTTTCCAAGCTCATAAGATATCGAAATGATGAATCCTTACATTTAACCAACAGTTAAATTTTCATCATAAAAACCTTAGATTTCATCCTAGGTATACTAAATGCATCAGATAACATCGTTCTTGAGCGCTCTCTCCACTTGAACGAGTGCTATACCGTCGCTGTTATTTTCGAATTTTGAGCCGAAAATGGTAAAATTAAATTCTGTCCGTGAAGCCGTCCGTCCGTGAACAAGATAGACTTGAGATTTTTAGGGTGAGTTTGGTTTCCAAATGCCGCGGTTGAGTTCGTTAATCACCTAAATTATACAGTGTGTTCCATAAAATATGGCCAATCAAAATGGAATTCTGCGGCCGCATGCAAGATGCTCATGAAAATAAGGTTCATGCAAAATTTTGTGGCCATAGTGTTAACAGACACATAGAAAATTCAATTGGAATATTGAAAATTAGAATCTTTATATTTCCATAACAAGATATCCGATTCAAGTGAAATTTATTCTGTGAATGAAGATTGAATATTCATGCAAAATTTCAAGAGTATCGCATCATCTGAAGCATAGAATTATTTTTTTTTAATTATTGATTTCATACATATTTCACTTTCTGAATGATTTTCAGAATATAATTCCGATCGTGCTGAGATTTTGCATTCATATACTTAGCATGAATCTCAAGTCCTATAAAAAATTTTGAGGTACTAGTATTATTGCTCCACCAATAAACGAGCGCTCAAATGCTCAGGGCTTTTCTGTAAGTAGGAGTACGTTCGAAGAATTTAGGCAAAAATTAGTTTCTGAGCTCATAATATATCATGGAGATAATGAATCGTTACATTTAACCAACAGTTGAATTTTCATGAAATGTCGATCATAAAAACCTTAGATTTCATCACTCCCAATATACACCTAAGGAATGCATTAGGTAAAATCGTTTTTTAAACGCTCAAGACGATCTTCTTTTTTTTCTGACTCATCAGGAATTTTTGAATTTACGTTTCCCTAAGTAAAAAGAATCGTGGCACAAAATAGTTCCTAAGCTCATAAGATATCGTGGAGATAATGAATTCGCACATTTCACCAATACCTAGATGAATTTTCATGAAATTTTGATCGAGTAAAATTCCAGCTAGTTCCCAGGCAAAGTGTGCCATAGTTGTGCCAAAATATCTGAGAGGTTGATTCATAATTATACAGGGTGTTTCATCATAAACTGGACAAACATATATTTTCGTGTAGAGGACATCGGGAGAATCAATTTTGCCTTATACAATATATCCCGTTTTCGAAGCATAAGCGAGATACAGGGTGTCTAACGTCATTTTTGAGCAAGATTCTTATCAGTGGGGTCAGTTATGTATAACACTTGGTGTAACGGTTTTTGGTCAAATCTCAGTATTTTTGGGTCCTCTATTCAGAAAAGTTGACGTACTCCGAAAACAAATTTACAAAATGGCGGAAAACCTGCAATGTTCCAAATTTTTTTTGCGTTTGTCAAATTGATTTTTGTTTTCTGAATGAACACAATTTTCTGAGACTTTCTGTGAAAAAAATTTTTCAAAAATCGAACACAAATTTTTTTTTACATGTCTACAGCGATGAAAAAATTTCACTCGAAATGGATGAAATTTTGTACAATTGTACTTCTTGAATTATCAATCACGAATATGAAAACAGAATCGTAAAATATCGAACGGTTTCGTTACTACAGTCATTCAAATGTTTCGTTCGGACCTCTGAAATATTGAAAATAAAATTGTTTTGGGTTCTAGAATCAAAATAATTAAATTATTGGCATGTTTAAACATTCTAGATGAATTTATAAGAAAAAAATCAGTGAAACTTAGTTGGGACTCGAAACGACGTAGGTATTAAATAGGGAAATGGCACTGTCATAGAGTTTGACTACTGGTTAAATTATATTCACTGAAATTAAAATACTAGTCCAACTCTATGAACTACGAAGTACCGTTGCCTGGCAACGAATATTAATATCCTTAGAACAGTGCCATTTCCCTATTTAATACCTACGTCGTTTCGAGTCCCAACTAAGTTTTACTGATTTTTTTCTTATAAATTCATCTAGAATGTTTAAACATGCCAATAATTTAATTATTTTGATTCTAGAACCCAAAACAATTTTATTTTCAATATTTCAGAGGTCCGAACGAAACATTTGAATGACTGTAGTAACGAAACCGTTCGATATTTTACGATTCTGTTTTCATATTCGTGATTGATAATTCAAGAAGTACAATTGTACAAAATTTCATCCATTTCGAGTGAAATTTTTTCATCGCTGTAGACATGTAAAAAAAAATTTGTGTTCGATTTTTGAAAAATTTTTTTCACAGAAAGTCTCAGAAAATTGTGTTCATTCAGAAAACAAAAATCAATTTGACAAACGCAAAAAAAATTTGGAAAATTGCAGGTTTTCCGCCATTTTGTAAATTTTTTTTCGGAGTTCGTCAACTTTTCTGAATAGAGGACCCAAAAATACTGAGATTTGACCAAAAACCGTTACACCAAGTGTTATACATAACTGACCCCACTGATAAGAATCTTGCTCAAAAATGACGTTAGACACCCTGTATCTCGCTTATGCTTCGAAAACGGGATATATTGTATAAGGCAAAAATGATTCTCCCGATGTCCTCTACACGAAAGTATACAGGGTGTCCCATTACTCGACGTCAACCCGGAACCGGGTGAAAAGGCAAGTAATGCTGGTTGTCAGAAAAATATTAAAAAAAACCTAAGTTGCATGATTTTAAAATAATGCGCATTTAAAAAAACACGCGAAATTCCACACCCTGTGACAGTCTTTTCACTGCTGTTGCCACAAATATCAACTTTTTCCAACTTTTTTCTTTGCTGTGTAACCTTGAATAAAGCTTGTCTAAACTGTATTCAAAATTTTGATACCAGCTGCTCTAGGTTTCATAAAAATAGGACTTAGTTCTCAGAAAAAAAAAATCGAAATAAACAAATGCCTAGTTTCAACTGACTGTATTGAAGAAAAAATGTACTACGTAGGTTTGGCATGTTTTTTCAAAAGTTGGCGCATTCAGTAAGGATTCCAAAATGGTATAATACTTGTTTAATTGTAGCTGCCGTAGTTCAAATTTATTTTTGATTGTCTTTGAATACACTTTTTCGTTAACTGCTTCCCAGTAAAAAAGTCCAATTGATTCGAGTCCGGTAAACGGGCCGGCCACGAGATTGGACCAGAACGTCTGATCCATCTTCCGGGAAAAAATGTTATCAGAAAAAAAAATTTCCAGAGAAAATAATTTTTCCAGAAAAAATTTTTCCGGAGAAATTTCTCTGAATTTTTTTTTTTCTGGTAACATTTTTTCCCGGAAGATGGATCAGACGTTCTGGTCCAATCTCGTGGCCGGCCCGTTCACCGGACTTGAATCCATTGGACTTTATTACTGGGAACCAGTTAACGAAAGAGTGTATTCAAAGGCAATCTAAAATAAATTTGAACTACGGCAGCTACAATTAAACAAGTATTATACCATTTTGGAATCCTTACTGAATGCGCCAACTTTTGAAAAAACATGCCAAACCTACGTAGTACATTTTTTTTTCAATACAGTCAGTTGAAACTAGGCATTTGTTTATTTCGATTTTTTTTTTCTGAGAAGAGAACTAAGCCCTATTTTTATGAAACCTAGAGCAGCTGGTATCAAAATTTTCATTACAGTTTAGACAAGCATTATTCAAGGTTACACAGCAAAGAAAAAAGTTGGAAAAAGTTGATATTTGTGGCAACAGGAGTGAAAAGACTGTCACAGGGTGTGGAATTTTGCGTGTTTTTTTAAATGCGCATTATTTTAAAATCATGCAACTTAGATTTTTTTTTATATTTTTCTGACAACCAGCATTACTTGCCTTTTCACCCGGTTTCGGGTTGACGTCGAGTAATGGGACACCCTGTATATAGAATTTTGTGTATGGTTATTAATGCAACCTAATAATATGTTTGTCCAGTTTATGATGAAACACCCTGTATGAGTTGACTCCAAACGAGTCGGTTGGACCAACTGACGAGTTATACGAAGTCAAAAACAATTCTGACGTCTGTATACATTCTGATTTTCGAAAGGAAGCAGGTAGAGACCTTAAATTTTCAGGGCAGATTCAGGATCGGAGTAGTACGGTTAAGTTCCTTATTTGGCTTAATAGAACTGATAGTTTCAGAGTTCTGATGATTTCAAACTTTTTTCGAATATTTTCAGAAATCTGATCTGGTACACATTCCCTTATTTTATAAGGGCACACATGTGGTGGGTATATCTACGCTGAATTCATTGATGGGCATAATCATCCTAACGATTTTCGGTTTATAAAGGTTTGGAATTTTATTTCTATTATATTTTTGAATTAAATCGGTTTAGACCGAGGATCGGAGTAGGTCGGGTAAGTTTCTTATTTGGCTTAATAGGACTGATAGTTTCAGAGTTCTGACGATTTCAAACTTTTTTCGAATATTTTCAGAAATCTGATCTGGTACACATTCCCTTATTTTATAAGGCTACACGTGTGGTGGGTATCTCTCCGCTAAATTCATTGATGGGCATAATTATCCTAACGATTTTCGGTTTATAAAGGTTTGGAATATTATTTCTAGAATATTTTTGAATTAAATCGGTTTAGGCCGAAATTCTGTCTTCAGCTGTCTAAAAATTAAACAAATGCCTACGCGAAATTTCGTATCCATATCCCTAGAATAGATTATTGAAAAAAAATTGGATATATTGCCTACTGCAGAAACTGTTCGATATACCGCTGAAATTTTGACTGTACAGATTGGACAAATTTCGATGTTTCATCATTCTTATTTTCTTTTCTAAAAAGCTAACTAGAGCAATTTTCATTTTGACCGTCTTCTTTCGTTATTGTTGGGAATGGAAACAATGAATTTTTATGCCATCTTATGAAAGCATAATTATTTCTGATTTAAAATATATACAGCATCGTATGGCTTATAATGTTTGTATCAATATAATTTTGAAGAATGAAGTCTTTCCATCTGAGAGTCTCAATATTTCTATGGCTTGAATTGCTTATGAGCACATAAAATTTAGCATGGTATAATAATTCACCAAAGTCTCCTTCTATTGGCTTCTATATTAGTCTTTTCTTTTTCATGCTTTACACTCAATTTCTCCAAGATGACAGAATAATGGAATGTTGCCATAGCAATTCGAGCAGATCACCGAAACAATTTTAATTTGAATCATTCGAAAATTTTAATTCAAATCAGCGCTTTCATTGCTTTGAAATACATGTACTCGTATTTCCACTTTAAACTCAATCATAGAAGTAAAGAAAGATTCAACATGCACTAATTTAAGGTAAATGAAGCATCACAAGACTGTTTGAATAGTTCAAACTCACAAGACAATATTCAGCCAACATAAAAATAATTTAAATGAACGTGGAAGTTACGCAAAAAAATATCGACCAGTGTAATATACCTAGATACCAAAGATCATGTAGTACGAACATTGTATACAACATTTTTTCTTCTTTTTACAATGTTACGTGTATAACTAACTCTATAATCTTTGATAGATACATGCCGAAGAAGACACTTTATCAAGCGTAGTCGATACTGTATCGTCAAAAAAAAGGTGAAGAAACGAGTATAACAAGAAGGTTATTGAAAAAAATATTTCCGACCATATACCTATAGAAACAACCTTGTCTTCGATTCAAAAGTCCTGCCTGCCACTGCTATTTGTAAATAGTGGAAGTATACCAGTCTTTCAAAAAAATTGAGAAAAGCCCTAGGAAGGTGCTTCTAAGCGCTCGTTCATTGGTGGAGCAATGAGGCTATTAACTCAAAATTTTATATAGGACTCGAGATTGATACTAAATATATAAATGCGAAATCTCAGCAAGGTCGGAATAATATTCTGGAAGTTATAATATGTAAAATAATAATTGATAAATTAAATTCTATGGTTCTGATGATGCGATTCTCTTGAAACTTTGCATGAATATTCAGTATATCAATTTTTATTCACAAAATAAATTTCCCCCGAATCGGATATTTTGTTATGGAAATATGGACATTCTACTTCTCAATATTCCAATTGAATTTTCTATGGTTTAATAATGCGATCCTATTGAAATTTTCCATAAAAAAATTTCACTCGCATCGGATATCTTATTATTGAAATATGAACTTTATTCTTTCCAATACCTATTTCAATTGAATTTTTCATGTACAATTTGACTGGTTAACGAATTTGACCAAGGCATTTGAGAACCGAAGTCACCCTGAAGGTCTCAAGTCTCTGATGGGACAATCCCTTCGAAAGTTATCGGGCTAACGACCGGACGGACGACCAAGGGACAGAATTCAATCTGACCACACTCAACTTACGGAGGTTTAATCGCGGATTTCTTAATTTGGTTGAGCTTGCAAATTGTCACAAGTGAAGAGCTCTTTGCGACCTCTATAAGAGGCAATGTATATACAGGGTGGACCAAAAGTCCGTTTACTTTTTAAACAATGATAAAAACAAAACTAGATAAATGCTGCAAAATCTGTTTATTTATTATTAAAAAGGACAAGTAGGGATTTTATTTTTTGAATATTACATCATCCATATGTGACCCTTGACCCTCACGACACTGTTGCAACCTGGAGCGAAAATTTTTTATCACGGCCTTGCAGGTGTTTTCTGAAATGTTTTGGATTTCTTCGAGGATGCGTTCCTTTAATTCTTCAAGAGACGCTGGGTTGGTGTCAAAAACTTTATTTTTAAGGTATCCCCAAAGAAAAAAATCCATTGGGGATAAATCTGGACTACGAGGTGGCCAGTTAACGTCACCTCTTTTTGATATCACTTTTTGACCAAAAATTCCTGTACCATTTGAATTTTATAAGGATGTAAATGTAAATCTTTGTGGAGAATACGAATTAAAGATGTTCTTGGCACATTTAAGACACTTGACCGCTTTCGAGTAGAGAGGGTTGGCTGTTCGCGAACGGATGTTCTTACAGTCTCTACGTGTTCGGCATCCCTTGAAGTCCTAGATCGGCCGGATCGTGGTTTATCCATTGTCGAACCTGTCTGCTCAAACTTGTGTACCCATTTTCTAATCAATTGAATTGATGGAGCTTCATTTTTATGCCGTAAGTTGTAGTGAGCGCAAAATTTTCGTTGCGCTATAGTCGGAGAATCGTTGTTTCGATAGTACTCGCGTACGCAGAACGCAAGTTGTGCTCCGTTGAATGGCGCCATGGCACTGAATTCCCATAGGCTGCACTCGAGTTACGTACATGATACAAGCCCCACCCCGCTTCGCTTGCTCGAAGTCGTAAGTACTGGTTTAAAAGTAAACGGACTTTTGGTCCACCCTGTATCTATTCTTGTCCCGTTGTGACCTTTATAAGAAGTGTCATTTAGGAGTTCGAACATAGATGTCCGATTATAACCTCTGGGCGATCTCGCCGGAGAGTAGCAATGCGATATTTTATTTAGTTATATTTGTGACATCTATAGGATGTCGCAATAGGAGTCGCATAGAAGTCGGATTGTAACCTCTAGGCGACATCGCGGGAAATGTGTGTGTTGAAAAAAAGCGCATCTAAAAATAAAAATCGACGTGTCCAAGCTTTTTTCCCAACACGCTCTCATTTTTCGTTATCGAATGTCACGGTAGTTGTAGAAAAATTCTCAAGAATATGAAATATTTTACTCTTTCCACATCATACTAATCCAATCAATTGGAAATTTGGTAGATCAGAAGAAATAAAATAAGGCGCAAACCACTGCAAATTTTTGTGAGGATCCTTCAATAAAAAAAATAAAGATAAACATTTGTCTTAGCGATTTGGACCCACAAATTTCAGATCATGTAACTCGGGAAGAGAATGAGTTAGTAACTCGAATTTTTCTGGTAGATTCGAGACTTCCAAGTGTCCAAATGCTTCTATGAAAACGCAAAATCGGTTGATGGGTTTCGGAGTACTCCACTTAAACTTGACATTGAAAATTAACGCACTATACAAATCCTTTGTGTGTGTAAACAAATGCGAGGGATTTTTTATCGAAAAGCGACCTCCCTTCCAAGATACTGCCTTTGAAAGCGATGACGAGTTGGCAGTTTTAAATTTTTTATGGCTTCTTTCAAACGCTGAGTCACAAAACTATACATAATAGCATTGTTAGGAAACAATGACAATATGAAGCACTAAGTAGATGTTACTAACACAATTTTTCAGATCTCTAAACTTTATATTATTGGTTTTCTGGGATAGATTTTGAAAAATAAAATTCCCTATGGTTTCCCATTCAATTTCTTTGGTATACCAGTCTAAACTACAGTCTCTTTTGTTTAAAAATTTTAAAGTTACATTATAATCCAGTCGAATTGTGCTTTTAGCAGGAAAGTTTTGGGGTAGTTTAGATTTCTTTAATTTTTATGTTTTTTGGGGTGCTGAATCCGAAATTTATAGACGGAACATAGAAAAAATACAAAAAAAGAATGAAAATCTCATTCTTGGTCAGTTTTTGCATATAACTCTGACACTATCAACTTTTCCTAAAATACCTTTCATACAAAATGAAAGTACATAAATTTCTACAAATTGTACTACCACAGCTTGTTTTGCGACAACCGTTCTGGTTCAAATAATAGTTGAAAATGAGGTATTTTCTATGACTCAATAAATGAAAAAAAAAATTAATTCTATGGTTCCGATGATGCGATCCTCTTGAAATTGTGCATGAACATTCAGTATATCAGTCGCGATTCACAAAAAAAAATTTAATCGAATCGGACATTTGTTATGGAAATATAAAGATTCTTCTTTCAATATTCCAATTGAATTTTCTATGGTTCTGTTCACACTATGGTCACACAATTTGCATAAGGCTTATTATGAGCATCTTGCATTTGGCCGCAACATTTCATTTCGATTGGTTCGTTTTGTCTGAGATATGAGGAACAAAAATTTAGAATGGCCTTGTTTTATGAAACAAAATACGGCCATTCAAAATGTTTGTTTCTCAATATCTCAGACAAAATGAAACCAGTCGAAATGAAATGTTGCGGCAATATGCAAGATGGTCATAATAAGCTTCATGCGAAATTGTGTGACCATAGTGTGAGCAGAACCATAGAAAAATTCAATTGGAATATTGAAAAGAAAAATCTTTATATTTGCATAACAAGATATTGATTCAAGTGAATTTTTTTTATGAATCGAGACTGATATGTTGAATGTTCATGCAAAATTTCAAGAGAATCGCATCATCGAACCATAGAATTTAAGTTTTTTTCATTTATTGAGTCATAGAAAATACCTCATTTAAAACTATAATTTGAGCCAGAACAGGTGGTCGCAGACCAACTGTGGTAGTACAATTTGTAGGAAATTTTATGTACTTTCATTTTGTATTGAGAGGTTTTTCACGAAAAGTTGATAGTTTCCGAGTTATAAGCAGAAAACTGCCAAAGAATGAGATTTTTTTCTCTTTTTTTGTATTTTTTTCAATGTTACCTCACGAAATTTTGTTAGCAAACCTCAGATTCGGATTCAGCACCCCAAAAAACATAAAAATAAAAAATCGAAAAAATCAAAACTACCCCAGAACTTTTCTGATAGGGGTTCTTTTGAGCGCAAATTGACTGGACTATTAGACTATAAATATTTATAGTAGTACAACGCCATCTTCGCTGTTATAATCATTTATAGAGACCCTGTATTATTCATAACCTTCGTAAGAAAGAGCTATAGAAACTTGTAATTTTCAGAATAGGAATTACTCGAATATATCATTTCGTTATCGGGTTCAATCGACTGATTAGTTCTGAAGTTATTGCCACTGAAATATTATTTCTTTTATGTTTCTCACTATTTTTGAAAGAATACATCCGCTTGATTTGAAATTCAGTATATAGGATATGAATGGGTGATCCGCTAACGTTTGCAAATTTTCATCGAAATCCTATATTCACACGATTGAAATAGTTATTTTTGTATTAGGTAAGTGCGTAAAATGAGTGTGTTTTTCATGGCATATGAGAGACCGCAGGTCGGAGCCAAAAATTCACTCGAATGTGTAAAAAAAAGACTTTTTTTAACTGTGAAAAAAGTAATCATTTACGCATCCATAGTGATGAAGAAAAGTCAATTTTTTTGACAGTTATACAAAATAGTTATTTATGTAATAAGGATTATAAAGACGATCATTATGGTACAAGTCGTGAATGTTATCGGGCGAGGCGTAGCCGAAAAAATTTTGTATACACCTGTAATTGGACTTCGGTCTGTTGGATGTATTATTTCTAAATAAATAAATAAATTTATAAATAGTTTTCAAATACACTGTTGTAACATTATACGAGTTAGAAGCCTTTTTTTCACATATTCACATCATAACCATTAGAACATCACGATGGTGTCATTTTATTAAATAACCGAATAATTTCTCTTGTTCGAGTTAACAGCAATCAAAGACCGAAGTATTTATTACGCAATACCGCTCAATGTTCTTTGTTTCACGGTATAATGTGGAGTCAGAAGTTTTTTTGCTGTTTTTCATATTGGGAAAACGATAAATCAAATTTGGTTTCATTTTATGCATTCATCAATTCAACTTTACTGTTGAATAAGTTGTTCTTTCCGAAGTTATCTTGTTTACGATTGTGAACAGCGTTTTATAATTTTGCCCAAATATCCATTAATTTCGAAATATGAGCCTGGAATGGTCCTGAACGACTGTTTTGATGACTGACTGACTATTTTCAAAACTTGAAATTTGATAGGTCCAAAACTTGTGTAGAATTTCGTGAGAGTTCGAGTATCTATTATAGAAATATATTTATAGGCAACCAATGATGCAACGAGCCATCGTACTGAGGCGACTCCACCATTTTCGAAGAAATCGGACGATCAAGTTCCAAAATTGTAACAATACAAGCTTGAGTTATAAAATTAATGAATCATATAGATAATTTACAGACATCTTTTGGCATCAACTACATGAAACAGTCAGGATATCTCGAATAGATAATCTAAAAATTCCGTAATTGCGAAGAAATGACATAGATTTGAAATTTTCAGGGTAGGTCTAGGTAAATACATATCTCGAATATTTTCGAAACTAGTAATCCGATCGGGTCGAAATTTTATAGTCACCTGGTCAATTACGATACAATCATTGTTTAAGGAGAAGATCATCTCCTTAAACAATGATACAATTCTAGAAAAATTCTATAATTCAGAATTGGTTCCATATGCCTATCGCTTAAATTTTGATTGTTAACATATAGAGCGTCAACGAAATCAGTATACCTCCCCACAATCTAGTTTGTTCGCTAGAAAAAAATTTTGTACTGTCGATCTTCTATCGGAACTGTTATGAAGTATTAAGTTGTAGAATTCTATGAATGGCTTCATGAAGGTGAAGATCGATTGTTAATCATGATATAAACTCCAATAAGTGAATTTCTTGAATGAAATTGATCAAACGACAACTATAGATTTATCAACGAATATACTTTTGGGATTTGCGCAATTAAATTGGCAAACAAATTGAATGAAAATATATGTTCCGACTGACTGAGCGCTTGAATCAAGATTCATTGAGAAAATATATAATACTTGAAAGGGTATAGCCGGGTTTCAATGGTATATCTGCCCCCGCGGCCTTTTCGATTCATATTGAGGGGATCGATTAGGCATTGAATGAAAATAAATCAGCCAACTTTTCAGCTTTTTATCTCTAGCCATTTTTGAGATTTCTGTGAAAAACACTTTTTTCGATTTTATTTTTTTTCTCTTGTGACATCCAAAATTTTCGAATGGTAATTTTTTTTGTCGATTCTTTGCTATTGAAGGAATAGACGTATAATTTTTTCATGAATTTCAGCTGCAAAATCTATTTTTAGGAAAAAAAATAAAGTTTTTGTCATTTGTTTTTCGGTGTTCTTAAAAAGTGTCCACCGCCATTTTTTGACATAAAATGTCTTCTTTGGCCCTTTATACCCTGGAATTTTTTCACATTTTTAAAATTGGTGGAACATTTTGAAAAAAAATTAAAACTGTTTGAATTTTAGGATTCAACAGATATCCATCAAATTTTGGTACCGTTGTATTCATATTGGCTTCCTGAACAATATTAGTGAAAAAAACAATTGGCGATCTGTTTAAGTTTGGGAGATATGGGCCCCCAAAGTCCGAAAAATATTTCACCTGAAAGTCACTTTTCTCACTACAGAAACACTGAATTACCGCTTTATTAAGTTCAAAGCCTCTCTGAACATTTTAACATGAATATTTGATTCATTTTATTTCAGATATATCCAATAATTATTGCAAAAACATCGAAAAAATTCTAGGGAAAGCCCGCCGTTTCTTAAGGTAAGTTTGGCACTACCGCGAATTATTTCGCGCGAATATGACACGATGCATACCGGTAAATCCCGCTATCATTTCCTAATGGCACTTGCTGAAAGACGCGGTAGTGCCAAACTTACCTTAAGAAACGGCGGGCTTTCCCTAGAATTTTTTCGATGTTTTTGCAACAATTATTGGATATATCTGAAATAAAATGAATCAAATCTTCTTGTTAAAATGTTCAGAAGGGCTTTAAACTTAATAAAGCGGTAATTCAGTGTTTCTGTAGTGAGAAAAGTGACTTTCAGGTGAAATATTTTTCGGACTTTGGGGGCCCATATCTCCCAAACTAAAATAGATCGCCAATTGTTGTTTTCACTAATATTGTTCAGGAAGCTAATATGAATACAAGGGCGTAGCCAGGGGGGGGGTTTTGGGGGTTCAAACCCCCCCCGAAATGTTTCAGAGTTATTTTTTGTTGCAAAAATAATCTTTCATTTTGCACTTAAACCAACTCATCTCCGAAAATCTAGTTAAAATTATCAATTAATATCAGTAATATGGATGATATTAAAGTTTCATTCCATTTCCAGAACATACTATCCAAAAATTAACGGATAGATTTTCTAAACACCTGAAATTAATATCAGCCTTATCTGGTCTGCTACTCCAGAATTTCAACAGAGAATATGAATTAGAGACGCATTATCGATGTATTTTTCACTACTTCCAGAAAAAAATAAAAACGTAATTAAAGCATAATTTGAAATATGGAAAATGTCAATGAACTCCATTTAAAAATCGGCATTAGAATGCTGAGATGGGTGCGATCAGAAAATGTATCCGAACATCTACATCCTACTACAAATTTTAGCTACGATTCCAGTATCTACTGCTACTCCAGAAAGAAGTTTTTCCAGCTCGAGGAGAATTATTAAAAATTACCTGCTCAATTCTTTTAGCGAAACTAGGTTGAATGGGTTGGAGCTTATGAATATTCATTATAGTGTGAAAATGAAGTGGTTGACCAATTCGCAAGAAAAAAAAGACGGATAGACTTTAACTGAAGGAATTCACCATAAAAAATATTGTTTGTGTTTTCTCACTGTTTCATTTTTAATACCTATTCATATATGTTGTTGGCACTATTTTGGAGTAAAACATTAAAAAGCTCTATTTAGTTTCAATGAAAGCACACATCCACACTAATTTCATATTGATTCATCCTGTAAGTATTGTTTGGGAAATAAATATTGTTTTTTAAGTTTTTGTTTGAGCGAATAAAAATTAAATTCTGAAGCATTTTTGAAAAATAGGTTTACCTAACCTAACCAGGAATATCTATGTTGAATATTGTTTCCGAAGTAGAAGAAGGATTATTGAATTCTTAAAAACAACAAATACTTGCTACAGAAAGCGACCCTCTCAATTCCCGGCACCTACAGAGTCAATTGCCAAAATGTCAAAACCCCCCCCGAAATTAATTCCTGGCTACGCCCTTGTATGAATACAACGGTACCAAAATTTGATGGATATCTGTTGAATCCTAAAATTAAAACAGTTTTAATTTTTGTTCAAAATGTTCCACCAATTTTAAAAATGTGAAAAAATTCCGGGGTATAAAGGGCCAAAGAAGACTTTTTATGTCAAAAAATGGCGGTGGACACTTTTTAAGAACACCGAAAAACAAATGACAAAAACTTTATTTTTTCCTAAAAATAGATTTTGCAGCTGAAATTCATAAAAAAATTATACGTCTATTCCTTCAATAGCAAAGAATCGACAGAAAAAATCACCATTCGAAAATTTTGGATATCACAAGAGAAAAAAAATAAAATCAAAAAGTGTTTTTCACAGAAATCTCAAAAATGGCTAGAGATAAAAAGCTGAAAAGTTGGCTGAATTATTTTCATTCAATGCCTAATCGATCCCCTCAATATGAATCGAAAAGGCCGCGGGGGCAGATTTACCATTGAAACCCGGCTATACCCTTTGCAGTCCAATGCTCCCAACCAAAATTACGAAATTTCCCGATTTTCACTTGAAGACGGTCGTGTATCACAATGAAATTTTCAATAAATGTTCTTTGTGAGATTTGCTATCGATGTATCGATGTAAAATCGTTATTATCAAAAAACCTTTGAATTGTCAACTGACACAAGGAGTGGTTTGACACGTTCTTTTTTAAATATCATGAATTTCGATATGCCTGCAAGAGTGAAGATGTGTTGTGTTATTGGATGTGAAAATCGAGATGCAAAAAGGTAATTTCAAAATATATATTATATATATTCTGTTACCTATAAGAATTAAGATAGTTTTCAAAAAAGTTTTTCATGTATTGAATAAGTTTAGTAGGTAAATACTCATATTTTGTATTATTGAATTCATTATTGTTAGTTTTTGAGAATGTTTTCAATGCAATTATTAGTTTATTGATTAGATATTTATGAAATGAATCTGTATTTTCAATTGGTGATATCTATTTCAGTTAATAAATTTTTATTCTATCCAGAATTTGATTATTGATCCTCACTTCTCGATTCCAAAAGAAAATCAGATGAAAGTTCGTTGCAGGTATTATTTTCATGAAAATAAATTTTCTCACTCATCGATAACTTGCACGAATCCATTTCTGATTTCCTTTTGGAAATTGAATTTCAAAAAACTTTTTGCACCTTGTATATGGGTGTACCTACCTATTCAAAAGGTGCACTACAGAATTCTTTTTGAGGCAGCTTTACGATACAGATTCCTTTTTCAATTGAGCTTTTTTCACGAATTAGTAATGTTGTACAAAAAAAGATGTCGTTGAAGCTTGTTCTACTAGTGTCTCATCTATTCTCCGTTTAGTTAGTCTATGATTCAAGCGCTCAGTCAGTCGGAACATATATTTTCATTCAATTTGTTTGCCAATTTAATTGCGCAAATCCCAAAGGTATATTCGTTGATAAATCTATAGTTGTCGTTTGATCAATTTCATTCAAGAAATTCACTTATTGGAGTTTATATCATGATTAACAATCGATCTTCCCCTTCATGAAGCTATTCATAGAATTCTACTTATGAATTGATAGGACGCACGCATATGGACATTCGGGTGACATCGGAAATTTTCCGGCCAACTTTTTATGCTAACTTCACGCAGGTCGCGATAATACTGAAGCTTGCCTCGTCTAATTCAATTGCCTGAAGTTTTTGACTAGGCGGGTTTTGACTGAAGAGCTTTTTTCCCAGTCAATACAGACTTCCCTACGAGATCACCGAGTAGAGAGGTTACACTCTGGAAGTAATACGTAGGCAATTACGTATGTAACATCGATACCCACCAGTGTTTAGTTGTTGCCTCCTCTCAAGTATTTTGTATTTTCCTCCTTTCATTTCACGCAATCATATTGAATTTCATTGACATTTTGGCAATTGACTTTGTAGGTGCCGGGAATTGTGAGGGTCGCTTTCTGTAGCAAGTATTTGTTGTTTTTAAGAATTCAATAATACTTTTCCTACTTCGGAAACAATATTCAACATAGATATTCCTGGTTAGGTTAGGTAAACCTATTTTTCAAATATGCTTCAAAATTTAATTTTTATTCACTCAAACAAAAACTTAAAAAACAATATTTATTTCCCAAACAATACTTACAGGATGAAATCAATATGAAATTAGTGTGGTTGTGTGCTTTCATTGAAACTAAATAGAGTTTTTTAATGTTTTACTCCAAAAAGGTACCAACAACATATGAATAGGTATTAAAAATGAAGCAGTGAGAAAACACAAACAATATTTTTTATGGTGAATTCCTTCAGTTAAAGTCTATCCGTATTTTTTTTAGCGAATTGGTCAACCACTTCATTTTCATCTTTTTTCACACTACATATAACGAATATTCATAAGCGCCAACCCATTCGGTCTAGTTTCGCTAGAAGAATTGCGCAGATAATTTTCAATTCTCCTCAAGCTGAAAAAAACTTCTTTCTGGAGTAGCAGTAGATACTGGAATCGTAGCTACATTTTGTAGTAGGATGTAGATATTCGGATACATATTCTGATTGCACTCATCTAAGCATTCTAATGCCGATTTTGAAATGGAGTTCATTGACATTTTCCATATTTCAAATTCTGCTTTAATTACGTTTTCATTTTTTTCCGGGAGTAGTGAAGAATACATCGATAATGCGTCTTATATTAATATTCTCTGTTGAAATTCTGGGGTAGCAGACCAGATAAGGCTGATATTGATTTTCGGTGTTTAGAATATCTATCAGTTAATTGTCGAATAGTATGTTCTAGAAATGGAATGAAACTTTAATATCATTCATATTGCTGATATGAAGTGATAATTTTAACTAGATTTTCGGAGATAACTTGGTTTGAGTGCAAAATGAAAGATTATTTTTACAACAAAAAATAACTCTGAAACATTCCGGGGGGGCGGGGTTTTGAACTCCCAACACCCCCCCCCCTGGCTACGCCCTTGCCTGGAGTAAATTTCTAAGCCTTCTACCCATGATGTCCCAAACTATATGGGCGATATATTGGGGAATCTGGGCGGCCAAGGCAAAAGATTCACATGGGTCGTTTTAAAAAAGTTTCTCTGGCAACATGAACTGTTCGGTGCACATGAAGCTCAATATCAAACTGACTTTTCTTTAGCCATCATATGCACCCAAAGAGAATCGAGATTCATCAGAAAGGAAAGATGACCTGGTGCTATTCCAATGTTGACGTTCTCTGCACCACTGTGATCTTTGATAGCGATGCTCAACCATCAGAGGTAACACAAGATGGGGTCTATAAAGCTGTAGTCCAAACTCCAAAAGACCTTATCAGGTGGAAAAATCGTTCGCACAGTTACAGGCCATAAAGTCTTAGACGTCGATCATGAACTTGATTCGTGCCCCTTCTACGTCCGATGCCTACTCTTCTTCGATTTAGGGCATAACCAAACCACGCTTGACAACATCTCATAACAATAGTTGGATTTCTGTTCGTACGGTTAGCGATTTATCGAAATGATTCCGCGGATTCAAGGAGGTCATGACCCCCCCCCCTGACTGGTTCGAACCTCTGAAAAGTTCTTCAATTTTCATAATATTCGTGGATCCTCATATAATGTAAATTAATTTTCTTTCACGAAAATCACCTGACCCCCCCCTAAATCAAAAGCTGGATCCGCCCTTGCGACTTTCCGTAAACCAATAATTTTATCTCCTTCAAATTCACTTAGCTGGCGATAAATCCTGCTTTAACGCACTCTAAGCATTTTAATAATAACTAAGCATCGACTTTGGATCTCCTCGAACAATAGTTTGTTGTCAAATTTGAAAAAATTTGCAGAAAACGACTACAATATTTGAGTAACAGAAAACCTTCACAATTTTTTCTCCAAATTTCATTCATTTAATCATTTACTCCTAGCTATACTATCCATGTTTTACCAAAAAAAATTAAAATTTGCTGGATGTTGCATTTTTTTGACAGTTATAGTATACATTATATTAATTTTTTTATCGCTTTGGTGTATTTTTTTTTCTCTTATTTCTATATTATAAACACAATCACAAAGATCTTTATTATTTGAGTTTATAGGTTCGGGGTTGTTACGATTGCGGTACCAAGATAACTCGAGCAGAAAGTTTAAGTTTTTATATGCGAAATATAGGAGGAAGTAGGTATAATGGCCGACCGTAAAAGCGAGAGCTCCTGAATGAAGCAACTTCAAAACTTAAAATTCTCTAGGTGCATTCAAAATCTGAACAAGAAAGATGAATTCATAGATGAATAGAATGAAACTAATAGCTCATCTCGGGATGTTCTGATTTGAATGATCATTTATCCAAAAAAATTCAATTTATTCTGAATATACTTTTGCCGGGCGGTAAAATCTCTGGCGCTGTCCCTGGTTATTTTTGGGCATGGTCAGCCATGAAACATTTGTTTGAATCGTGTTTTGGTCATGATCATGTTTTAATTGGGAATTTTCCAATGAAATCCTCGTAGTTCTTCATCCAGGAATACAAAAAATACAAATACAATAAAATACAAATAATTGATAAGAAATGCTTATTTTCTCTTTAACCGATTAAAAAAACAAAGCAAGTAGTAATCGAAAGTTCAATGTTTGCAGATCATATATCCCTCGAAGGAATTATTCCACAAAAGTTTCCAATTCTATGAGATATTTTAATTTCTTTGGAAGAAGGATTCTTCAATATTTTGTTGTATTCGCATTATAAAATACCTATACTTCAGACGATTTGAATTCATATTCACAGTTGTACAAAATAAATAAATGTTGTTCGTTTTCTATATAAATTTCGTTTTTCCAGATCTCAATCGAGAAAAAAAACAACAAACTCATTTCACACAAATTCAAAATAACTGTGTATTTCCCCATTGACAAAATTCAGGTACTTATAAAATTGGGAATACAGCGCGCCGAAATTCCCAATTCCGGCCGCCTGCTACTTACTTGCCGCTTCGAGAAATTTCGCACCCATGCCGCAAAGATCATTCTGGCGACCAACGACTCGCCTTCTCCCTTCGCGCCTCCTAGGTATAGAAAAATAAATAAGAGTTTATTTATCTATGCTCCTAGGTGAGTGTCTACCCATTTGTTTCAATGCTAAAGATCCCAGCGGAAAACGACGTGTTCCTTCCGACCGCTTCGTCCAAGTGCGCGTCTAATATGCCTCGCCTCAGATAATGTAGAATCTTAAATTTTTTTCTAATGATAAAACAGATTCATTAAAAAATAAGTTCGAAGTGCCATTGGCTTGTACCGCTCTGACAGCCTAATTGCACCGCAGTCGCTGAAATTACCCACAACACTATCTTATGTGGAGGAACAACTTCGAAACTTGAGAATTTCAAGGTAGGTTCAAGATTGGAACAGAAAAGATTAATGAATTAATAACTAATAGGGATTTTCATTGGGACAACTTGTGCGCACCAATGCGACCTGAGTGCAATTTTTTGTGTTCTATTAGTAGGTACAGAGAACAATGAAATGCCTATTCAAATGATAACCATTGTAGTGCCAGTGCGATTCTGTTGCGCACCAGTTCTCCCAATGGAAAACGTTATGAGACTAATGGTTCTCTAGTTATTGATATTTGATTTATCATTTTCCCAATACAAGGCCAAAAATTTAATGAGACTAATGGTTCTCTAGTTATTGATATTTGATTTATCATTTTCCCAACGCAAGGCCAAAAATTTTTTATAGATTATAAATTCGAATCAGAAATTTTGTGGAGAACTTTCATAATTTCAAGTTTGTTTTTCCTATAGCATAAATATACTGATGGACAAAATTAGCGCACCACTTTAAATTTCGTTAAGTTTTAACAATTGATATCTTCCCAATCTTCGGTCGGATTTCGATGTTTTTTCTTTTCTCTAGCTCTGTCATTGTCAAAATTCCTCCATTAAACAGAAGTCCAAAAAATAAAATCTTCATGTTGTACAGGGCGTTTAAATAATGTCATGTTTTATAGTCAAATTTTAACGTCTTCTGTGGGCAATGCCAGATTGCCGAGGCATATAAAAACAATAAAACGTTATAGCCTAAGCCTAGCATCTCTTGAGTATTCTGTTTTTTTAAAAACCAATTTATCTTGGAATCGTCCAGAGATATTCAACATTTTATCAACTCTTGTATTTTATGCATTAGCTATGAATATCTTCGCAACCATTTGTCCGATTTGAATGTTTTTTTTAGTTGTAGCTCTTTTATTGGCGAATATCATACTACAATGAGAAGTTCAAAAAAAGAAATGCATCACGTTGTACAGGGGGTTTGAATTTTCGGGTTTTTTTCATTACAGTTTAACGATTTCTGTGGGCAATACTAGATATATGAGGCTTCTAAAAACTAAACAGTGATGTAGCCTGATGTTTCCTGAGTATTTTGCGTTTTTAAAAAACAATTTTGACTTGTTCCATTCCAGAGATATTCACATTTTTATAACATCTTGCATTTTTCTTAGTTTGTTTTCGTTTATTTTTGTGTTGAAAGTTAATTCTTATTTATTTTTCTTTGATCGTTGTCTCCGTAGACTTATGGAAACGGGCTCTCACGTTAAAAAAAAAAGATCAAAGTAAAAAAACTGCCTTCGAGTTGTCCGAAATTTTACAATTTCATCAAAAACTACAAGTGGGCAATACCAGATACCTGAGGCTTTTGAAAACTATACAGTGATGTAGCCTGATGTTTCCTGAGTATTTTGCCTTTTTGAAAAGCAATTTAACTTGTACCCTCCCAGAGATATTCACATTTTATAACATCTTGCATTTCATACAATATTGAATACCAACCTCGTTAAGGTATTCACGATATTGAATTATCGTTCATCAGCAAAAAATTGTGGCCTATGTATCTCGCAGAGGATGCATACGAGTAATCAAGGAAATGCTTTGTCTTCTCCAGATAAAAGCCCATCCATGGGATGATTTTAAGCTTACTTTGCAGTCTTTTGTGAAGTGAAAAAAGCCTTTTTCGGGGTGTCTTGCATTCAATCCAGACTCATTGAGTCTTCTTGCAGTTTTTGATGGAATTGTAACATTTCGGACAATTCGAAGGCGGTTTTTTTTTACCTTGATCAGCTCTTTTAACGCGAGAGACCGTTTCCATGAATCTACGGAGACAACGACTAAAGAAGAATAAACTTTCAACACAAAATTAAACGAAAACAAATCGGGAAAAAGAGAAAAAATTCAAGATGTTTTCAAAATGTGAATATCTCTGGAAGGGTACAAGTTAAATTGCTCTTTGAAAGGGCAAAATACTCACGAAACATCAGGCTACATAACTATATAGTTTTCAGAAGCCTCAGGTATCTGGTATTGCCCATAGAAGGCGTTTAACTGTAATAAAAAAAATCCGAAAATTCAAACGCCCTGTACAACATGATACATTTCATTTTTCGAACATCTCATTGTAGTATGATATTCGCCAATAAAAGAGCTACAACTAAAAAAAACATTCAAATCGGACAAATGGTTGCGAAGATATTCATGGCTAATGCATAAAATACAAAAATTGATAAAATGTTGAATACCGGACGATTCCAAGATAAATTGGTTTTTAAAAAAACGAAATACTCAAGAGATACTAGGCTATAACGTTTTATTGTTTTAATATGCCTTAGCGATCTGGCATTGCCCACAGAAGACGTTAAAATTTGACTATAAAACATGACATTTAAACGCACTGTACAACATGAAGATTTTATTTTTTGGACTTCTGTTTAATGGAGGAATTTTGACAATAACAGAGCTACAATTGAAAAGAAAAAACATTGAAATCCGACTGAAGATTGGGAAGATATCAATTGTTAAAATTCAACGAAATTTTAGGTGGTGCGCTAATTTTGTCCATCAGTGTGTTACAGCAAGTGACACTGTCTGATGCATTGTATATCGTATATTTCAGATGTGAATTTCCAAACCTGTATATGGAGAAAAAATTGACGAGAACACAATATAAATTTATTGTAACAATAGACATAATATATGTGTATAATAAATTTCAAATTAAGACACTTTGCAGGATCCATCTTCATTTCCAAAATTTGCAGCAAGAGAACCGCCTTTTAACAGAGTATTCACCACAGCTCGAGCTAAATAACGAGTAGATTGAGGGCATGAAATATCCAACAAATAATTATTATTATCTTGTAGATTGTTGTCCTGAAAAATCAATATTGAATTATTTTCGAAAAGCAGGACTATTATTTCATGTTGAATAACAAAAATATTTCAGAAGACTTCCCAACATACTGCCATTCAGTCACCTGGTGTTTCTGAAGGTTTAAAATCTCGTTAAAACGTGATTGTGCTATTGACATACTTTAATTACTAGTAGTTAGTAGTTGGGATTAGAAATCAGTAGTATTTGAAAGTAATGCAAAATTCATATTGTCCTGTTAGTAATGCTAATATGCTAAGTCACAATATTTTAAAGTATGTTGTACCTATTTAAAAAGATTGTGACAGTTGAACAGCAGTATATTCGAGAGATTTACGTGCTAAGTAACAGACTGAATAAATGACCGATTGCATTAATGTAGTGTTGTCTCTCTTTCTATCGTTGAGAGTGGCTTAATTCAAGGAGTATGGTAGGGAACCAACAGTACTCGTATCGAATTATTTATTGAGTCAGGCTCAACATTGTATATTGTTTGTTTCAGGTGTGAATTTTCAAACCGGTATATTATAGACATCGTTATTCTCCTTCAAAATACCAGATTTCGATATGATCGGCTGTGTGTTTTGTGAATATCTGGAAAGTAATAAAATATTTCAAATGCCAATAATTCCGAAACTACTAAACCGATTTAGCCCGTTAACGAACTCAACCGTGGCATTCGCATCCCGAACAACTATGAACATTTCAGAACCCTAACGTAATCCGTTCGAGAGTTATCGTGTTCACGGCCGGCAGGGCGGAACTTTCATTGACCACGGATTTTTAATCAGTGAGTCCAACCGGGTCGTTTAAGATCACTTCTGGACCGTATACAGAAATTAAGGCAAAAGTGCGCAAAAAGTGAGGTCCTAAATCACAACGTAGGTGAATCAGCAAACCCTATAACCCAGCGCGGTCTGTTTACTGTTCAAGGTCGAATATTGTAGAAGTCGAGCTGATTGCCTCCGTAGCACACTAGTAAATGAAGAACGAAGATGTAACTTATCCCAATAATCAATAGTTGTCGCTATTTCCGTTCACTGTTTTAAATAAGAAACTTAGATATGCTCTAAAGTTTACTGTAATCTGTGTGGCCGTTTGGTGGTATAGATTGATAAATATAATTCTTTGAATGTAAAGCACTAATAATTGTTTGTTTATTGATGAATTATGAACACTTAATTACAAAAATGTTTCTCATATTTGGAAACAAGTTCTGCAGCACCTATACACCAGTCGCCTCTATGGTTTGGTGAGAAACATTTCGAGGAGGGCGACACCATACCTTATGAAAAATATTTGCAGGCGGATTGAACAATAAAACCAATATTATTGGAAAGACCATAATTGACGGTTACGTATCTCTATAAAACAAAAAAGCCTATCCTCAGGCCAGAAGAGATGCATATTATCCAGAAGTTGTATTGAGATTTTGACGCCATATATTCAATTACTCCGCTAAAATTGATGAGCAAACAGTAACTTGTATCTGCGGTACAAATTCAATTCTGTTACCGAGGACTTACTGTCAAATAATTAAGTTGAGGAAAGGAATACTTCATCAGTGACGAATTGGAAACTTTGATATAAGGTCGCCGTTCGTCCATACATTCCCTCGATCTATCTTTTTAAAGACCGGGACATACATAACCGCAACATTGGACTTATCTGTCCAAAACAAGATTACATTTACTACTATCTTAGATAAGTTCCGATTCTCGCCACCTTAGAGCTGATATCGTCATGGAATATGCCGATACCGACTTTGCTATTTGACGCTGCATCACTTCCAAACTGATGCAAAATCAGTAACGCAGTGTTCCTATTGGTCGATTCGGTCAAAGTGAAGCGATTTCTTCAGTTAATCAGTCGAATAGAAAGTCCCATTACTAGTATTGTGGCAACGGGTAAATTCAGATTCGATAGCGAGATCTTGACTAAGCATCTCCTTAACGGTTATGGCTAACGAAATAGACGCAATTAGAGTACGAGAGTTACAATAATTGGATATGCTCTCGTACGAATTGGTGCAGAGCGTTTGAGGCTACCTGACGTTGAGGTCAAAAGAGCTGAAGATAAATGAAGAGTTTAAACTACCGAAATGAAAACAAAAATCACCAACACACAAAAGGTTGCACAAACATCAACCTCAAAACTATAAAATATACTGACAGACGGCATCGCTTACGGAAAAAAATCAGACGGAGATGAATCCGCAATAGGCGTGAAGAATCTGGAACTATAAACAGGGAGTGCTATGTAGTGAAAGTAAAATAGTGAAGTGCATAAAAGTGAAATGCCCACTGAGGAAAGAAAAAGAAAACATTTCACCGGAAAATTGTATAACGAGCAGGAAGAGAAAATAGCTCCGATAGCGTTTAAGAGAAAAGAAAAGAGCGTTGAAACAACTACACCTACGCGACATCGACCCCACACGGCAAACCGCAAACCGTCGTAGACTAAAGTAACCTCCATAAATGGCTAGAGCATGACAGCGTTCCCATGACGAACCATATTTTATTTGAAAGATCAAGGCTACTCGGCAGAAACAAAACAGGAAATCAATGATATTAATAGACAAAAAAGTCTATTTATGAAATTAACTTCGAAATAGAGGGACTGCCTAGAAGAAACATCCTTCAGTGCCACCGTTTTCAAAAATACGGTCAGGTGCAGAGAAACTGTACAACCGAATATCGTTGTCTTCAATTCAGCGAAAATCACTGCATCCACCTATTTAAAAAAGAGGGAACGACTGCAGCGAAATGTGCCGATTGTGGCGGACCACACTCAGCAAACTCGAACAAATGTCCAAATAAACCAGAGAAAAAACTCCCGGAGAATGTGCATCAATGGAAAAACGAACATACCCTGAAGAAACCTTTCATTGGAATGCAAATAGAACAGCGTGAAGACAAGAAAAACATGAAAGCAAACACAAAATTAACACAGAACTAGCAGAATTTCAGTAACAAATGGAAAAATTAAAACAGACCGAGGAACAAGACAAGAAAACCACCATTGAAATCGGACCGATAGTCAAAATCATATTAATGTTTATTGTCATACCTTTTCATACATATACTCCGTTCACGAAAGGTTGAGCCGTCAGTTGGCCATGGAAATTTGACATATTCCACTGTGTATATTAAAATTTTAGGTTATGCTATTTAATTTCTTGTCAGATTGATACGCAATGTTGTCAATATTGCATAGAGTTCTCTGATAACTCGCAAGCTCGTCGGACGAGGACGGATACATTCGGCAACGTTGACTTTATTTTACGTTATGACAGCAAATACTGCCAACTTCAGATGAATAAACAAATGCCTACTATGCGCTCAACCTTTCGCGAACGGATATGTTATCACATTTTTATGGTCATTACCTACTTAAACTAATAAACATAATAATCCCCGACGAGGAAAATTTCTTCACTTGGACAAATTAAAACCTTAATTCCAAAATTATGAACCAATTGAATCCAAATTTGTTCATTATTTCTATTTCATGAACCAAATAATGTTCATTATTTCTATTTCATGAACCAAATAAATCTTATCCTTTTTTTGTAATTTTATTTTATTATTATTCTCATTTAATTTTGAAAGGGGGTTGAACAAAACTGTAATAGTCGACGTTCAGTCGGTGATAAATTTTATCAGATACCATCGCCTCAAAATAAATGAGCCATGACAAAGTGCACATACTGGAAACCTCTTTGAACTACCTAATTTAAAAAAAAACAATAGTTTTTTCCATTTCTGCACGCCTGTACACCAAAAAAGTCCCACATAACCCACTTTCCCTATTCAAAAATTTTTGAGGGTTGATGGGGATGGCACAGGACACAGGTGCAACAAAATCCATCAAAAATGTATACACATTTGGTAAAAGTGAAACAGGAATTGACCTTTTTCAGGATTAAAAAAGAAGAAATTATGTTGCCAAATATTTTTCTTCTCAGAAAATTAATTTGTTCCATAACTTTGACGCGCATTTTATATTCAGAAATCAGAAATCGTTTTTGAAGATTCCGCCTCAATACCATCAACATATACGGACTTATCATTATTATATTATTACTTGATGACCCGGCAAACCTAGTTATGCCAGTTTGAAAATTGTTAAATATAGTATAAGTAAAAAATTGTTGTAAAATATGTTAGTTCATACGTTATTTCTGATTAAAATTACAAATTTTCGATTCACTCGATGTAACTTCACTTTTTGTCTAAATGTCAAAATCGTTATAACCTATAAGTACTCTATGACTGCTTGATTGGTCGTAAGAAAAAGGAAAGTCTTCATTTTTTCTGAACATTTTTTTGGAAATATTTTGTTGTATAAACCTTGCCCTGGCAATTATGAACACAACAAAACAATAATTATCCAATTTGGTGCAGTCGTTAAAGATATGGCATTTTGACGGTAACCATAGATCCTGTTTCATCAATATAGATTAACTACAATACCTTCAGAAATGACCGAAGAAACAAGCAAGGAGGGGCGTAGTCGTAATGATCAAAAGGGACATAATGCACCATCCGCTGTCACCAACCCACGGAAACAATATCATTGAAGCAGTAGGAATAGAGGTGGAGAAGACCAACAACCAAACCTTCTATAGTACAATCAATTTTATTTATATCCCACCTGGCAATAAATTATATAATGCAGAGCAGGATCAATTACAAAAAAATCGAAAATGAACAATCAACGCTTAGAAAATTTTACTGCAGAGGCAACGCGGACATACTAGACATAGCCTTAAACACAGATATCAAAAACCTGATAAACCTGAAGAAAATGACCCGAATATTTATTTTTTGGATAATTTAGCATAGGATAAATGCGATTCTTCATGAAAAACGGTCTAATTGGCATTCGGATGAGCTAAAAAAAAATCTTCACCACCTATCATGGATCAATCATATGATATAGATGTAACGAAATGTTACACTTCACAATTGTGGTGTTTTACATTTTATGGAAGGACAACAATATCGCTGAACTGGGCTACTCTGTGACGGTACAGCGTGCATTGCGTGCGGCCTCGACGCGCTCCACAAGCACGGTGATATGTGTTCCAACATGTTAAAATGCCGTAACACGTCCATCACTCGGCAGTGTTGACGCGGTCACGTTTGTTTATGTGTGTCCAGGCCTTCATCCGTAGTTTTTGAGCGCTCGTTCTACTTAAACGAGTGATATATCGTTTTTCCCAAATGTCTGTTATTTTCTAATTTTGAGGCAAAAATGGTCCCAGACGATAGGGTTCCACTCCCTGATGACGAATTCGTGGACAAATTAAATTCTGTCCGTGAGGCCGTCCGGCGGTGAGCACGATAACTTCCGAACGGATTACCTAGATACTTAAATTTTCAGGGTGAGTTCGGTCCCCAAATGCGGCGGTTAAGTTCGTTAACCAGCCAAATCGTAATATCGTAATATGGCCATTCAAAATTTTTGTTCCTCAATATCTCAGACAAAACGAAACCAACCGAAATGGAATGTTGCGGCCACATGCAAGATGCTCATAATAAGCCTCATGAAAAATGGCCATTTTGTTAACAGAACCATAGAAAATTCTATCGGAATATTGAAGAATCTCTATATTTCCGCAACAGGATATCCGGTTCGAGTGAAATTTATTTTGTGAATCAAGTCCCAAACAAAATTTTAATGTGATAGTCTCATTAGTTTTTAAATTGGGTGGTAAATTTCAAATCGATTTAATAGGAGTTTCAATAGTTTGATTTTTCTATTACTTTTTTCTGCTTCGATTTTTTTTTTCTGTTTCAGATTCATTCAGTATTCCAAAGGCATCTGGGAGAGAGTTTATCGGTTGGAATAAATAAAGAAGAAATCCTTCAATATTTCGAATAGTTTTTAAGTGTTATTTTTGTTGGAACGGCGAGACAGGGTTTTTTTGTACTGAGGTTTTTTCCCTGAGCTCTGGTATCATACGAAAAAATAGTATGGTACCCCGTTTTTGCACTAACCTCAGTTAGGGATTTTAATTTTTGTTTTATGTATTGTATTATGTTAGCTCTCAATTTCAAAAGAATATATATATATATTGCTGCACCAATGAACGAGCGCTCCGAAGCTCCTGCTAGGGGCTTTTCTTAATATGTATTTATATTCGAGAATACACATTCATTTCAAAAATTAACAAACTTTGGTGATATGTCTCATATTTCAACTTTATTTCACAATATTTATGATAATTCGAGCATTCATTCGAGTTATTAATATTTTTTCATTTCGTTGAAAAACCCATTCAACCATGATAACGTGAAGAAGAGTGACATTTTACGTAAGTTACGGCACAATGAACGAAGTGTTTATGCGGCAACGCCAAATATTTGGAATGGTAATTTTATCATATCTTATTAGAGCGAATCCATCGAATAATTACTGGCCATAGATCTGTTACTATTTCAATCTTTCCTTTAGAAAAATTCCATGAAAACATGCTATAACTTCGTGGTCTAGCATACAGTATGATCTCAACAATTTATTTTTAATGAATATTTCATTGATCATGTATGCCATATCATTCAGTCATAATGAAGCATATAGTTACTAATATTCTATTCAAATAAAAAAATACAATCAAATCAACTACTATTGAAACCATGAATGAATATAATTCTCCAAATTAGATGAAAATTTCAATGATACGCCAATATTTATGCTAATTTACCTATTTAAACGAAAATGTTAACTCCGTTACTAACCTTAGCATACATGTGGTTTGCATCCTTTATTAATTGTTCCAAATCCAAACTTTGATTGAATATAAGTTCAGGATTTCGGGATAAAATTGTGGATACTATAGTCAACAATTCCACCACAATTTGACGGTATTCTGCTACTTGGATATAGTTCAACATCTGAAAAGAACACTATGAAACTAACCTTCTAATTTTCTTCATAATATTACCTCTTCTACTAACAGAGAGAAACTCAGCTCCGATTTGGTCATATCAGATAGTGTTGGCTGTTGAGGCAACATTTTACCCATGAACTTGATACCTTCTGGAGTTTTAGTTAAAACATCCCAAACTTGTCTATAAAAATGTTTCGGTACTCTACACAGACATCCCTCTAACTGTCTTCGCTGTTGAAAGGTCAATCTAAAAATTGAAAAATACACTCATTAAGTGAACATAGTCAAAATAAGTCACGATTATAGTCAACTCTAACTAATATATCAAATATTATATGATAATGTTATGAGAAACCTTAGTCGAGATATTTAAGAATGATGCCACTACACGAATACTATTTCCATTGTTCATGGAGAAACAATGCTATTTCAATAAATTTATATGGGAATACATAATACGTGAAAAAACGGTTTTATTTCATTATTATTATTACAAATACAAGAGTTGAGGAAATACTTCCTACAAATTCTAACAGAAATACACAAAACAAAGTTCACACATTAGAAGATCTTGCTATAGAAAGATCCAGGGCATTTTTAATTTAATTTGGAATCAATCAATGATTTCGAGGATGTTCGATAATTGAATGGTACATTTATTTGTCCAATCCCATTCGGTTTGCTAAATAGTTCAAGGAAAAAAATGAACAAAATTCCTCAAAGGAGTAACAGTAACTGTATATCTTCCCTCGGACAGCCACCCAGCCTTTAAAGGCATTAATTTCAACGCAGTCACTTCAAAGATAATGAGGGAACACAAAGGTTAGTTGAATGAAGAACTAGACAGACAATAGGGTCTTTTGTTATGCATTGCTGGACAATTGAGAACTGGGTCTCCTTCCATAGGACATAGAATACTTCTTTAGATTGCAAATAAAATTCATAATTATATTTGTTTGTTTGCATTCTTAAGTTGTGTCATATATATATATATATCCATCCTTGATTGTTTTAGCCGACCTGTTATTTCATTTTACTTACTATTTTATTGTTTTTCTTGGTCATTGTTCATGTCATTGTACTTTTACCTTTCTGTTTAATTTTTACTTCATTTTTGTTTTTATATTACGCTGTCGTTTGTGACTTTTCTCTATTTTTAGCCCAAAGAAGGGCCAAGAGAGGAGCCGAAACGTTGCTAAAGGAATAGTATCCTATTATTTTAGTTCTGTGACCGAAATCATCCATTTCATATTAAAGTTTAGAACGATACTAGAATTCATTATCAAGAATCATATTTTCGAACACTTAGTGCTACCGATTCGAAATCCTATGATACCAAAGGAAGGTTGAAGAGATGGAAATGATCCCGAATCCGTCGGCCGTATCTGTCCCAAATCGTTTTCCCTAAAAACGATAGAGAACTAAGTGGGTAGGAACTCTGGAGGATACCCTACTCCATGCGTGTAGAACGGATAGATTTACATAAAGCTACTTAAACCAGCCCACGAATACTATCCAGAAATCTCTTGATAAGGAAACAACACACTTGTCGGTCAAAAAAGGTCTGGAGGTACGAGGTGATAACAAAACCTTCACCACAAAAACTGTTTAAATGTCAGTAGGCGACTAGACCGTTAAAAACAGAAGCAATCGTGGTTCACCATTGCTCCTTACGTAGAGTGTAGTAGATGAAGAACAGCTACATAAGCTGCTGTATATGAGCTTCGTAGGCATTGGGTCTACTGACGACATTGTCCCAATAGTCAGAGAAAAATTCGGGGAAATTCTGAGCGAAGTATAACAGAAGAGATACGAGGTGGTCGAGAAATGGTTCAAAAGAGTAGGGCTTAGCTTGAATCCATCAAATACCATAATTGCATAATTCACTCGTAGAAGGAAACTTTCAACATGACCTATTCGGTTGAACTAGTTAGTTGTGCAAATTAATTTTCTAGGTAAAATGCTATACAGCAAACTCCTCTGGAATGAACATGACAGAATGACTGTAAATGAAGCAACGAAGGCGCTGGTGATGTGCAGGAATATGGAGGAAAACTTGGGGTTGCAAACCTGGTATACTGCTATGGACAAACACCATTGTTGTAAAGCGGAACTTAAACGGTTATTAATAATGACATTACCAGTAATGATTATACTCCATTCCAGATCGTCAATACTAAGATGTCTGAATAGACATCTTAGTATCTTAGTAGTCTGAATAGACATCTTATAGCGTTTTCTATTGGTAAAATCAGTGCAGCACTGGTGCAATTTTCATGTTCTATTGGTACTTTGAGTGCAAGAAGCCATGTTCTTTTGTAAAACTGGTTCCGCACCATACACCCAGTGCACATTTTTCGGCACGAGGTCTGGGAGGTCGTGCCAGTGTTGGTGCAATTTCGATTGCTGCTCATAACCTCAAAATAATAAATAAAATAGAAACAGTAAACAATCGGTAATCATGAACGGAGAAGAATTATCTCAATTATTAATTTATTATCTTCCCCTTCCGACAGCGAAGATGAAATAGATTATGCAGCAATGCTATGTAAACAGAAAGAAATTCCGAAAATAAAAAATTTTCTTACGTACGTTGTTTACAAGTGGACTGATGAATTCTTTTTAATTAATTATCTGTTCAAGAGTAATTCAAGTGTATGGATGAACCCAGGTACTAATAGTCCTCCCTGTTTTTTATAGTTTCGCAAGAATTTCCGCATGAGCCGGAGAACATCATACTGGCTAATACAACTATTTGAAAATTTCGAGCACTTTCCAAAGTACCTAGTAACATTGTTTAAACAGTGATAGTACCTAGCTATATTAAAGAGATGTTCAGTATTATCTAATTCCACTGGTTCATCAATAGAAATTGTTTCATCTTAAAATTCGGGATTAATATCCCGAATTTTAAGCTTATAACATTTTCCATTTTAAAAGAGCAGAGAGCAGCCCGGCGTGTTTATGCAAACATTGAGGGAGAAATTATATAAACAAATAAAAGTTGAAATAATTAGGTTAGTGTTTCTTTTCGTACGTTCTATTGCGGCTGCACTAGAAGTGCACGATGACATCACGGAAGTAGTTGTACTATGCACGTAGTGCAGCACTAGTTCTCCCAAAAGAAAACGCTATTAGTCAATACTTAACCTCATATGATCAGTTCTGTTGCCATTTTATTCAGTATAGCAGTGATCTCTTATGAACTTGACGTATAATAATGGAAAGGCTACACGCAAAACCGCTTGTTTTGCTTTAATTATGGCATTAGCCACGGAGTAAAACGTTAACGTTGGATAAAGGAGTGGTTGAAAAATCGTGAACAGTATTCCTATGTTTTGTGACTGAAGGAAATTACAGACAACAAGTCAAAGGACTACAAAAACTAAATGGCATGTTTTTGAGCGCTCGTACTACTTAAACAACTGCTATATCGTTTTGTCCAAATGTTTCTAATTTTCGAATTTTTAGCCAAAAATGGTTTCAAACGACAGGGTTCGATTCCCTGATGACGAATTCGTGGTCAAATTTAATTCTGAGTTCGGTTCCCAAATGTGTTGGTTAAGTTCGTTAACCAGCCACATCGTAGGGTGTTTCATAAAATATGGATAAAAGCCAACTCATCCATTTTCGGTCTTTGAGCCATAGGTGTAATACACCAGAGACCCTGAAGGGAAAACCATTTCACTGTTACTCCACTGGTCGCAACTTGGTATTGTCACGCTCTAGTTTTTCTGAAACTCATGTTTTAGAGTTAGGTTATCTGTGACCACATCTAAAAGATCCTAACATTCATTCAGAACGCGCAGTTTCAAGCTCCCGCTCTCTCATCAGACGATAGCCATTCGGTTCGGAATCGATAAGTTTGATTTTCTTTCTCTCTCTCTCTCTCTCTCTCTATCAATCTACATCTTATTTTTCAGCAGAAAGAGTAAGATAAATTTATCAATTTCATCAAAGTTTCATTATCAAACGGCCAATACTTGGTTTCCTTTTATGTGACAATGACTAATAGGGACAAGAACTATTTTTTATCTTAAAACTTACTGATCTGTGCCATCCCAATTTTGAAGAGAAAGAACTTGATACAACAACTTTCTAACTTCAAAAGGACTATTTTCTTCGAGTTTTTTAGAATGGTTGAATATTTTCAAATATATCTTCATTGCTTCCAACACCCAGCCAATTCGAATTTTTAGGATTCCTTTAAATAGCTCCGGATTGGTAGAGATTAACCGTCCACAGTATAAAGTAATTTCTTGTTGTAAAACTGCTTGTATAATATCAAAAGGTTGGATTGTTTCGTATACTATGGTTTGTATTTCTCCTGGAGTCATTGGTTTGTCAAAAATAGTTTCATTTTGCCCAATCACGCCAACAGTAAGCTGTAAAACAGTTATAACGTTAAAAAAGTAAAAGTTTATAACGATACTACATTTCGAATTTTTTCACATGTCGAGTCTCTAGAATAGATAGTTTAGTTTAGATCAATAATTCGGTCGCGGTCAAAGGCGCTGCAATCGGGTCATTACACAATATGATACAAGAACGATTAGAACAATTTTAGTGACCTTTAGTTTCTGAAATTATTTGCGCCGCGGCAAAATAACTATTTGAATACTGAAAAACTGCGGTGGAAAGGAAATTATGAAGAATAACCATCTTTGATTAGCATTTTTTTCTATTCCACTGTGTAGTCTATATTCACAAATGATTCAGATAGGTTGTTCTGCAATGGTGTATCAGAATTCAATGGAATTTCACACCGAAGAACTGAATTGGATGAAATTTTTTATGTGTGTTCCGGCGGATCTCTGGAAGGTTTGGACTGATATTACATTGAAGGTGAAAATTAGCAATTCGTACTAGTAATTGATAATACATTTTTAATGCATGGATCATTTGCTTGGATGAGGTAATTTATTATATGGTACAAAAAATATTGAGCTAAAAGCTATTTCACAGTGGAATTTCTACATGTTAAAATGACAATCCCAAACTGAAAAAAATTACCTGTTTTCCATGCACAAGCAGAGCAGTAATAAAAGGACTAATAGAATCTACAGTATGGTGCAGCAAACTGCTTGTATATCTCACTGCTGCCCAATGTCTGTAGCAACCAGCCTGATGATATAGATTAAGTAAATGGTCTTCAACTGCATATTCTTGTACCATGTACCTTTTTCCTTCTTTCTTGAGAAGGAATCCGAAGAGTTGGGATTTGCCGTATATGCTCTCTTCATATTTTATGGCTTCTAAAATTTCCGGGGTTGATTTGTTAGCAAAGTTCTGAAAAATAAAGTTAGTTTATCAAGGAAACGACAAATGAAATAACATTAGTTTGAGTAATAAATTGATAACTGTATTTTGCGGGATAAGGACAAACTCTCAAAAGATCTTAAAGTATATTCAGCAACGTTTCGCAAACTCTCGTTTGCTTCATCAGGCCTAAAAATATTATAAAAATGTCATACAAAACATTTACAGTAAAATACAAATAAATACCTCTATACTATAAATAAGACATTCAGATGTAAAAACTTTAAAAAACATTAAAAAACGACGGCATCAACTGTATACTTCACGTCAAATCACAAAAAACAGCTTAAAATACTAAAAGTTTGGCTAAAATTCATTAGGAAAATTCCAAACTTTTAGTATTTTAAGCTGTTTTTTGTGATTTGACGTGAAGTATACAGTTGACGCCGTCGTTTTTTAATGTTTTTTAAAGTTTTTACATCTGAATGTCTTATTTATAGTATAGAGGTATTTATTTGTATTTTACTGTAAATGTTTTGTATGACATTTTTATAATATTTTTAGACCTGATGAAGCAAACGAGAGTTTGCGAAACGTTGCTGAATATACTTTATCCCGTAAAATACAGTTATCAATTTATTAATTATTGTGGTGGACACTAATATTTGCATTCTATTAGTTTGAGTTATGAAAATGAATAATAGGTATCTATACACAGGTAACCATTTTCTTTAGTTCTACTTACAGAATAATCATTAGCTTGATCTGAATAATTCAACACTCTCGGAACATCTGTCAAGCTCTGGTACCCTATATAATCATGTTCAAGTTGTTTAAAGTGTTTGAATGAAGGATCCCAAGATGAATCAAGCACGTTCATGAAATCCAGATGTTCTGAAAAAAAATAAATCTTGGATTAGATCAGCAAAGCTTACAGAACAGAGATGTTTCTGATGAATATCAAATCATTTTGAAATGTCTCAAACCGGTAAATTCAAATTTTTTAAAAGTGAAAAGTGAGTCCTCATGACCAAGAGAAAACCAATTAAAAGATCGAAATACAGTGGAACAACATGGTCTAAAAACCAAACCTTAGATCATTCAATATGAGACATAAGATGTTGAATTTATTTTGTTATAATATTTTTCGGCAACCGTCCGGGAAGTATCCACTTTCCGGACGCTTTTTTTCGAGAAAGTAGCATTTCCTGACTGGAAATTAAGTATGATTTTGTTAAATTTTTCATTTGACTCTATTGTCACTGTCAATCCAAATCTGTTCAACAACTTCTTTTTGATCATCCTGGACAAATTTATTGAAGATTTCAAATAACTTCGCAGCAAGAGAATCATAAGCCTCATTAATTCAGGAGCAAAAAACTTCAGCATCAGTCTATCATATCTGCTGATCTGAGGGTCGGCGCTCGCATATCGAAAGACCAGCAAAAATCGACCAACATTAACTTGATCTCATTCTTTGATATCATGCTCGAGACAACGGATGGTTAAGATCAAACGAAGACCTTTATTTTGCTTGAATTTTTTCAGAATTGGAAAGAAATCAGATGAGCTACCTCATGTATTCATATACAGGGTGTCCCGTAATTAGACCGACAAACTTCTAGTGGACATTATAGATCGTATTTTAGACAGATTCGACCCAAATCATATAATGCCAAATTGCTTCGTTAAGGAGCTAGTGCCCTTTGAAGACGACCTCCTATCCACACTTTTTGCCACATATTCTCAAAACGAAGTCACATAAAGTGCTGAAAATTTACACAGTAGCTAATATCAGAAATACGCATCGATTAGATTGAGTGCATTTCTTTGATGTCAAGCACAATCGTATCATTTGGGGGGGCGAAGGGTGTTTTTAGTTAAAACTTTTTTAACTTTCATTGTTTCGCGAGATTTACATCATATTCATAAACTCTGATGTTTTTTCTTGAAAAAAGATGCTCTTGTATAATAACGTCCAGATGCACCATTTCTGAAAAAAATAGATTTGAAATTTTCTCTCTTTCCACTAAGTACTCAATGTACACTTTAGTTTTGAATTTATTTTCACTTGATAATGCTTAGGCATCTTTTTTCAAGAAAAAACATCAGAGTTAATGAATATGATGTATATCTTGCAAAATAAGGAAAGTTAAAAGTTTCAACTAAAAATACCTTTCGCCGCCCCCCCCCCCAAATGATACGATTGTGCTTGACATGAAAGAAATGCACTCAATCTAATCGATGCGTATTTTTGCTATTAGCCAATGTGTAAACTTTCAGCAATTTATGTGACCCCGTTTTGCGAATATGTGGCAAAAAGTGTGGACAGGACGTCATCTTCAAAGGGCACTAGCTCCTTAACGAAGCAATTTTGTATTATATGATTTGGGTCGAATCTGTCTAAAATTTCATCTATAATGTCCACTAGAAGTTTGTCGGTCTAATTACGGGACAACCTGTATGTATGCAAACTTCAGGAGTACTATTATTCAATTATCGTTCAGCAGAAGGATAATTATCATCGCCTTGATTGTCAACAAATATGCCATCTAATATTTATAATGAAACATAAGATGGAAATCGAAACGATGAATTGAATTCAGGCTACAATGATTTTTGGTATTCACTATTCATCAGAAGGATGATGAAAGTCTTTTTCAATAGGTATTATTTGAATGGAAATTTTACTTTGAAAATATCTTTTAAGTTCAAGAAAATGTTACTTTCGGAAGTCATGGAATTTACGTAAGGTAGGCCATTAGCCAGGCGGTAACACAATTTTTGAAGCATTTTTAATATTGATTCGGGAAAATTGAATTCATAAAAGAATTTAAATGAAACCAATAGATCTCAATAAATTCAAGTTTGATTAATCGTATTCCCAATATGATCAAGCACACAAAAGCTTCTGTCTTCACATTATTTAGTAGAACAACAAACTCTAAAAATAAAAGTTAATCATTAAATTTAATGCCAGAGATTCGAACCCAGGACCTCCGCGCGAAGAGAAAATAGCTTATACATAACCGGGGTGTTGTGCCAATACAGAAAGTGGCAATGAACATAGGTTTAACGCTTAGCATCCCCATGAATTCATAAGTAATGTAAGCAGAGAATAATATCAATCGATTGAAATCAACCAATATTAAAATCATACTTCGGAGCTAATCTCGTTCTCGTTCAAAGTAAAATACAAGGAAGTGGTATCAAACAGAGCATCCATGGATGGCCATTTCGTCCTCAGGACAAGGACTCATCAGCATGGAAAAGCTCTGTACGATACAAGCTATTCTAAAACCTCAAAACGATATGGCAGTGTTGTTTTTAAAGATTTTTACCTAAGTTCAAAAAACCCAACCGTGACGTTTTAATCTTTTATTTTTATTAAAAGTCATTCTTACCTTTTGTAAATGCCAACATAATTATTTCAGAGATAACTCGAAACATGAATTGATTAATGAATGATATTATTTCATTATTTTGCTTTGAACAAGGACGAGATTAGCTCCTAAGTATGAGTTTAATATTGGTTGATTTTAATCGACAAATATTCTCTGATTACATTGTTGGAAATTTTCAATATTTATTTATAGTTGATTCGAATAAAAACATTGAGTTCAAGAACAAAAAGATTTGTTATTATATTCTAGGTATAACCAATAGGTTAGGGAAATTATGAATATGTTTTTGGCTTATTCTTCATCCGTTATACACTTTCATGCTTCGAATGAGAATCATTTATCAAGAACTACAAAAATCAGTGCATCATCAGGTTAATCCGAGAAAAAACGGTAACATGGGGAATAAAACGAACCCACTTTTGTAGACTGCATATTCCAGGAGACTAGCTAAACTATAAGAACGATGAAGTAGGAATCACGTCCTTGGTTGTTCATGCTGAGTACTTTAGCAGAAGCTAGGACAGGTGGTACAGAACAAGACTAAGCTGAACTAAATGCCGACGTTTCGTCCGTATATTCGAACTTTTTCAAGGCTACAAATACAAGATATATATAAAAATCACCAGTAACACTTAGTAAAAACAATCAGAATTCTGGAAAAATAATTACAACTACTTTTAAGAACTGTTAAATTTCGCAAGCGAGAACAGCTGCTATCACACGTAAACACTGATGACATATGAATAATATTCATACCGGTATACGGGAATCTCTATACAGAAACAATAAATTTGTGTATAATTGACTCAGATCTTGGGTGTCAGTTCTGTGGTTTACCGTGTCATTTAATCTTATGTGAATCATCTCGCTACTGTTTCTTTTCTTCCAATTATTCTCATAATCGTGTATTTCTACATTATCGAAATCAAAATTATGGCTTTAAGTGAATCTATGGGAAGCTTAAGCTGTAGAGCTATCTTTATCCTGAAACCTATCATCACAGTCATATCTGTGTTGTCTGATTCTCGTCTTCAGCAGCTGCTTCGTTTGTCCCACGTAACATTTATTGCATCCCATACCTACATGGTATCTTATATACGATACTTGAACGGTTGAGGCTGGGGGTTGGATCTTTGAGTCTCGAGAACAGAATCTGCGTTGTCAAAGGGTTATAAAAAACGAGCTGTGTGGTCTTAGATTTCTGTTTTATTGAATAAGAAATGTTGTGACTGAGGCCTGATATGTAGGGAAACTTGAAGTATCTTTTGGTCTGATCGTCTGAACTTAGGGTATTTGTAGCCTTGAAAAAGTTCGAATATACGGACGAAACGTTGGCATTTAGTTCAGCTTAGTCTTGTTCTGTACCACCTGTCCTAGCTCCTGTTAAAGTACTCAGTATAAGAACGATCTTTATTGAATTTAACTATCTCCTAACTTTCATTCTGCAGATAACTGATATATGTACTTTTCAGACAAATTTTCTCATCTTCATCCCATGTACAAAAAAGCTACTCACCAACACAAGAGCTTGAAATTAGATTTTGCAATCTGCCTATTCTCACTTTCACTCCGTCACAGTGCCCCTTCTTTAACATCGCCAAAAGGTCTAGCATCTTTTTGAACTGAGGATCACGCATATGTTCTTCTCTAATGAGAAGACATACCGTCGGTCTGCCTGACAATCTCCAGTATTTGCCAACAAATTGCAACTCTGTTTTAATGTCATCAATTAGGAGTGCCATGTCTCGATATAGGTAAAAATCAGACACTTCGAAAATTAAGGGGTAACAAAGAACTGTTGATCCACAAACTCTATAAACCTAGAAATAGTGGAGAATGTCAAGCAAATACTTTAGTCTAGATTGAAGAAAAGTTGATTTATGGGATATTTAAAAAATTTCAGAAAGTCCTGAGCAGGTGCTTTTATGAGCGCTCGTTCATTGGTCGAGTAATGAGGTTATTACCTCGAAATTTGGCATAGAACGTGGGATTGATACTAAATATAAAATGCAAAATTTCAGCACGATCGGAATAATATTCTAGTAATTATTCAAAACTGAAATATATACAAATTTGAGAAAAGCCCTGAGCGGGAGCTTTTGAGCGCTCGTTCTCTGGTGGAGCAATAAGACTATTATTACCTCAAAATTTTATATGGGACTTGAGACTGATAACAAATATATAAATGCAGGATCTCAGCACAATCGGAATAATGGAAATCTTTCAAAAAATGAAATATGTAACAAAAATAATTGGAAAAAATAAATTCTATGGTTCTAATGATGCGATCCTCTTGAAATATTGCATGAACATTCAGTATATCAGTCTTGATTCAAAAAATAAGTTTCACTTGAATCGGTTATTCTGTTATGGAAATAGAGAGATTCTTCTATTCAATATTCCAATTGAATTCTTTATGGTTCTGTTAACACTATAGCCACAAAATTTTGCATGAGAATTCAATATATCAGTCTTCATTCACTCGACTCGGATATCCTGTTATGGAAATATAAAGAATCTTCTTTTCGAAATTCCAATTGAATTTTCTATGGTTCTGTTAACACTATGGTGACAAAATTTTGCATGAACATTGAACATTCAGTGTAACGTTCTTAATTCATTAAATAAATTTCAATCGAATTGGATATCTTCTTATAGAAATATGAAGTTTTTTTTTCAATATTCCAATTGAATTTTCTATGGTTCTGTTAATACTATGGCCACAAAATGTTGCATGAGGCTTACTATGAGCATCTTGCATGTGGCAGCAACATTTCATTTCGATGGTTAACGAACTTAACCAAGCCATTAGGAAACCAAACTAACCCTGCAAATTTCAAGTCTCTAGGACTATCCCTTCGAAAGTTATTGTGCTAACGGACGGCCGGCCCACGGGAAGAATTGAATTGACCACGGATTAGTCATCAGGGAGTCGAACCCTATCGTTTGAGATCATTTTCGTGTCAGAATTCGAAAATTATAGACATGTGGGCAAAACGATATAACACTCGTTTATGTAGACCGAGCGCTCAAAAACTTGAAAATTAAAAAAATAAATTCTATGGTTCTGATGATGCGATCTTCATGAAATTTTGCATGAACATTCAGAATATCAATATTCATACCCAAAATGAATTTTACTCAAATCGAATATCTCGTAATCGAAATATAGAGATTCTTCTTTTTAATATCCCAAAAATTGCAGTTTTTGTCAAAACTCAAAAACGAGAGGTTTTATCAAGAAATGTTTCTAACAAAAGTTGTAGAGCGGAAAATTCTAGATTGAATACAGCCTTCAGACATTTTTTATGAGTTCTAATTGATCGATTAACAACGCATTTCTACATTAGCGTGATGTTAAGGAATTTTAAATTTGGCGCGCGGCCTTGGAAAATAAGATACCAGTAGCAGGTATACTCCGTTCGCGAAAGGTTGAGCCGTCGGTTGGCCATGGAAATTTGGCATATTTCACTGTGTATATTAAAATTTTAGATTATGTTCTTTATTTTCTTGTCAGATTGATACGCAATGTTGTCAATATTGCATAGAGTTCTCTGATAACTCGCAAGCTCGTCGGACGAGACCGGGTACATTCGGCAACGTTGACTTTATTTTACTTTATGACAGTAAATACTGCCAACTTCAGATAAATAAAGAAACGCCTACTATGCGCTCAACCTTTCGTGAACGGACTATAGTTTCTTTTTTTTCGTTTAGATATTTTCTGATTTGTTCAAACTCCTTTTACCAATAATTTTAAAATTAGGATCTAATTTTGTAATCTAAAATGTAAGAAAAACAATTCTTGATTCAGTTGGTTAATTTTAAGATTTTTGGGAGGATGAATCAAGATGAAGTTGAAATTTGTATGCTTTGTGGTGATTTTCTGGAAGGTGAAACTAAAGTCATTGTTGTGAAGAAAAAAGGTTATTTGCATTTTCATAGAAAAAAGTAAACTCAAAGGTGATGATAAATGGAAAGCGTGAAGTTTCATGATAGGTGGAAAATACGGTATGCAGCTTCTTCAGATCAACCTATGAAAAAAAGAAAATTATCAAATGAGTTTTTATCTCGTGAAAGCATAGTTCAGCACTAGCATTGACGTCTGCTACGAAATCATATGATCCGGTTGAATTTGATTTCAATAATCTATGTATTATATGCTTTAAGCCACTAGATAAAAAAATAACACCTTACATTCATTTACTAAAAACAATAATCACTTAATTGAATGTGCTATTGAGAGGGATGATGAATATGGCGAAGAAAAACTTTACCACCTCGATTTATTTTCAAAAATGCAAAGTGTCAGTGCATTCTATCATCTGCATTGTTCAAATTCTATAAAAACTACAAAAAAGAAAGTAAGAAATGTTTCCAAAGAAGAAATTCGGATTCTGTTTGAAAAAGTAACAAGTTACTTTGAGGAAGAAGGCAAACTGAAATATCGTTTAACAGAATTCCAGGAGATGATTGGTGGAATCTTTTTGAACAATTATATGTTGATGAAGAAATTGAAAGAAAAATATGGTAATGACATTGTTATCGAACAGCATGTGAAAAGTCACCCAGTCTTCTTCTACAAATCAAAGAATATAATTGGTTTTCAAACCCCGATTCCCCCTCAGTAATGATCAGAAAAATGTCATATTACGAGTGGCAGGTGAAATTGTGGTAGCTCACATAAAAAGGCAAGATAATGACTCTGAAAATTATTTCAGGTGATTCTCTAACAGATTTCTAGGTCAATTTCTTCTTCAAAAAACCAACTATTTGGAAAAAAGTCCAACTAGTTTCGATTTAATTTCAAAATCTTCATCAGGGCTCTGAAATTAAACAACAAACTACAAATTCAGATGTTCGAAACTTACATACACTTCTGAAAATATACAAGTGAGTAAACGGGTTCGGAAATTTCCAACTTGCATTTTCACCTTTTGTGGTTTCGTTGTCATAAATTAAAATCTTAAAGAGAATAACAATTACTCCTCACTTGTATATTTTTAGAAGTGTATGTGTTTTAAAGATAGGTTTTAAAATAATGTTTTAATCGTATGTTTCGAACATCTGAATTTGTAGTTTGTTGTTCCATTTCAGAGCCCTGATGAAGATTTTGAAATAAAATCGAAACTAGTTGGCCTTTTTTCCAAAAAGTTGTTTTTTCGAAGAAGAAATTGACCTAGAAACCTGTTAGAGAATCACCTGAAATCTATACATAGGTCTTATTATCATTAATCTGAAAATTATCCTACTCCATGTAAATTTCTGAATGACATGCTTTCGGAAATACCAGAAAGTTTGAAAATACTTTTATTTCATTCACTCTATTTCAAATGTAATGAAGACAAAGATGTGAAGCGTGATAGAATTGCACATTCTATAATTTCCATTGTTCCTCCGCAATCTTTCATTTTCAATGAGGCTGAAGGAGATTTAACATCAAGAGAAGAAGTTTAATACACCTATCGGAGTGGGTAAATTGATAGTTGCGCTTATTGATATTCAAAGTCGATCATCAATGATCTCAATTTATTTTCTATTGTTATATTGTTTCAAGTTCAATAAATGTATTTGCTTTTGGTTGAAGTCATGAATTGGTTTTCTCGAAAAATAAGAATTGTTGCTTTCAATAATTTCATTTGTCTTAAAAAATTATAATCATGAACAATATTATTTTGAAAAACACAAGCTTATATCCTTATTCATCAGAAAAATCGAACCTTTTAAAGAAATTATTTTCGCAATTTTCGAGTTTTCGCTCAAATATTTGTCACTATAGGAATTATTTTTCAATTGCTCTCGACAAAAGTGAATAATTTTCAAATCCGGAAGCAACTATTGAAAATATGAATTTTTCATATATATATATATATAATAAATGATCAGAAGAATAGATATACTCATAATATAGTTTCTCCGATTTCAAATATTCAGAATTTCGGAAATATAAAGTCATGTAGTCTGGGTTTTTGCGAAACCTCTCAGAGACTACTTAATAATAATTTGAAATGGATATTTATTTCAAATATCTCCACTCTGTACATTTGAAAATCCATTTTACTTATATTATTCCTCGAAATATCAACACAAAATTCACTAAAGCCCAAACATCTGCTTTAGCGGTGTCACCGCGACCGTTCGAGAAATTCTACAAAACAGTTTACGCAGTTGTTGGTTTGTTGGATATAATAAAACGTATAAACAGTGAAACAAAATTAGATATACATACTCGCAGAGCACAGCCCTGGCGAATCAAAACTCCAAGCCAGATATTTGGCTGATAATTATTGTCCTGCGTCAAATTTAAAATTCCTTACCATCACGCTAATGTAGAAATGCGTTGTTAATCGGTCAAAATGAATCAAGAATGTCTGGAGACTGTATTCAATCTATAATTTTCCGCTCTACAACTTATGTATGAAACTTTTCTTGATAAAACCAATCGTTTTCGAGAATTTTGGAAAAAACTTCAGTTTTTCGGATGCTTTCTTGTAGGTAATTTTCTCTGAAAATTACCTACATTTTTCACCATCCATACCTTTATAATGATCATCATATTAAAAATGCACCTGTTTCCGAGAAAATGTGATTTCAGACCTCCGTTTAAACTAAAAGACCTTTTCACTGTTCAAATTTTCTAATATTTGCTAGTAACAAAAGAACATTATAAATTCCCCAATAAAATTTTAATTTCAAAAAACGACATCTGTGCTTACGTACTTTGCTGGTTCCTAGACTTCCAATCGGCCTCACAGGTCGGCCCTTCAGATTGAGTTTACTGTTAACTCCCAAGTTCTCATACACCTTTACTAACTGTGTAGAAGACCATATTTGTACTGGTTCCACTTCATGAGGGGTTTGAGTCTGGATACCATAAGTAGCCATCATAGCTTGAAGTCTCATAGACTCGGCAATAAGTACTATCTGGACAACTAAATCTGTTGCTGTTCCCTACAGTATTTTCAAAACAAATATTAATTTAAGGAATAACAATAATTCATTCGTTCTTTACACAGGTAAAAACTGACAATGATTATTTGTATTTACTGTAGTTAACATGGAAAATCGAACGTTTTTTCAAACATTCGTTTGATTGTAATCAATCGTAAATGAAAATGTATATTATCAAATGTTTCAGAACAGTATTTGACTTTGATGCAGAGAAATAAAATCTTCGGTATCATAATGATGAACTGAAACAATTTTTAAAATAATTTTAGGACTTTGAACAAACCACAAAGGAAAAGTACAAAAGTGAACACATAAACATTTCTTCCTTCCTGACCTGTATCTTTCAATGCTCTTTTTTATTCCTCGAAGAACTATTGTTCAGGTTTATCTGTTTACTCGTTAAAACAGGTTTTAAGCCAGCATGAAAATAAACAAAATTGATTTAAACTTGCTATATACTCACATGAAGTTTTGCCTGAAAAAATTACGAAATGCTGATAAGTACAAAAACAAAATATTCTTTTTTCAGTGGTATGATTGTTGAAAGCTAATGTATGGTGGAATAATTAATTATTAATGAAGTGTAGTGTAAGCTTTTCAGCAAGAATAATTATTAAAACCAGGAGCCGGACGACAGACACAGATAGATGAGTTGTGATACGAACTACAAAATCAAAAATAATTCAAAAATAAAAGAACTGGTGAAGCTTGTTTTGTAAATAAAAGATAAGTTATTAAAGTTGTAACTCTTGTACTATTTAAGGTGAGTACTGATGACTTTGATTGAAAAGAGGCCTGTTAATGCTATTCAGCTCATGCAGAATAGGAAATTAGGTCCTGTATGCTAACTACTGATAGTATGTATCAATTATTGAGTTTTTGCGTTCTTGTTCCAAATCACGAACCTTATGTTTAAATAAAATTATATTATTTAGTTGGCGGGTAGTTCGATCGTAACTTTCAGAGGAATTGTATAAATTTCAATCTTAAAAATCTTATTTCAGCTTGAGTTAAACCATATATGTAGATAGGTAGTTCTGGAGTTGAAATAATTCATTATTATATTTTTCACTGATTTTTGTGAAGTTTAGGCGCTAGAGGTAAGTGAGTATGAAAAATTAGATTGACGAATTTTACCAACGGATTTTAGTGAAGAAAAGGTCCAAGAATAATCATGTTGATCTAACCGGTCAATTTTTTGGTCCATTACCCCCTCTCTTCTCTTATTACAATAATTTAGTATATATCACCTTTGAACATTCATATAACGATTCGTTCTTCATGATAGGTTTGGCACTGCCGCAGATTCTTTCGCGCTTCTGCAAATACGAGGCCTTCCTGTAATTTCCAGCATCATTTGATATGTCATCCGCACTCGCTGAAGGACGAAGTAGTAGTGCCAAACTTACCATGAACGCGCGCGCGAATTCCTACAAATTTGTGATATTTTCCATTAATTAATTATTGAATATCGAATCGTTCTGTGAATGTCCAAAGGTGATATAGACTAAATTGGAGCAGTGAAGCCGTGTTTCTATACTGAAAAAATGACAAGAAGATGGAATATTTTGGAACTTTAGGGGCCGATATTTTCTAAACTAAGGCAGACAGTCACCTGTTGGCTTCGCTAATGTTGTTCAGGAGTAAATGAATACGATGACACAAAAATCTGATCGATATCTGCTGGATTTTCCTCAACGAATAAGAGATGAGGGGGGGGACCAATAAATTGACCGGCAAGACTCCACGTTATTATTCTTGGACCTTTACTTCACTCAAATCTGCATACTCACATACCTCTAGCGTATAGTCCAGTTAGCATTTAAGATATTATCGAAATATCCACAGTCCAAACAAGCATGACCATGTCTGCATCGATGTAAAAAACAAACATATGGTAATCAGGTTGAGGCTTCAAGCTCTAAACAGAAAAATGCACAAATGACAGAGCTTCGATCAACTCATGAGTTGATCTGGGGTAAATCATCAAACGAAACGAAAAGCCCCAATGCAAGGCAGTAGCAAGGGGGGGTCCGATGGGGTCCGGACTCCCCCCGAAATTTTTCAGAGGTACAGGATTAGAACATTTTCCTTTGAAAATTGGAATTTTGTCATTAGGTGGACCCCCCCGGAAATTTTTTTCTGGCTGCAGCCTTGCCCCAATGCCTTACACCTTCGATGTGTGTAAATGCACAGATCAACAATGGCAATACGATCTATAACTTTTCATATAATTATTTTATGTACTTTATTAATCAATAAACATTTGTCTTGATACAAGACCTACTTTTCCTTTAATCGATCCAATAAAGAGCTTTTTCTGGGGCTCCTTTATTAGGAAGGATATATGGGATGAAGCAAAAAGCATTTCTAATTACCCAGCAAGCAAAAGCAGAATATCAACATTAAGATTGAAACCTGTTTTAATTTATTACATACTGAAATGTAATTCACTAATTGATCGATGCAAGATGTGTGTCACAGAATTAATAAGACCCATGTTGAACCTGTGTAATTAAGTTATTAGTATTTATATCTATCAGATACTCTTTTGATAATGTAATAATGATTTGAAATGGTCATGGAATGGAAGACGATGTGTACATTGTCTTCTAAGAGAAACCTCGAAATATAAAGCAGCTAGAAGAAAACGGAAGGGATTTAGAGACATTCCAGACTAATCCAATTTAGTAAAAAAACTGCTCTATCGTGTATGGATTTGGAGTTATGGTTGAAAACTGAAAAATTGAGATTTTTGGGCAAATTTGGATGTAATAACTTCCGAACGGAACAATAACAAAACTTGAAATTTTCAGGGTAGTTTCGAGAGTTGAACTGGAAAGTTGAAATTATAAATGAATTTAATGAAACCAAAAGTTCTAATGATATTAAAATTTGAATTATCGTTTCAACAATACAAAACAGTGCGCAAAAACTTCAGGCCTGTATGATGTTCGCAATAGAAATTGATTCGGTTAATGACATTAAAATCATAAAATATTGTTATTGTTTGAAATAATCGAACTGTCCCATACGTTTCAAATTGGTGCCCATTTGTAATCATATTTCTGGTACACCTAATATTTATACGCATATTTTGAATATTGTATTCTTTCCGATATGTACGATTACGTATTAGATGCGAATCATAAATTGAAAATACTTTTGCTTTCTTCGTCAAATAATGTAACATTTGGAATAAAATAGGGCCACATCTTCTTTTACTGAATAAATTGAAGAGTTAAATTTTTGTAGGCCAGATTTTATCAACATTATGAACAGTCCGGATTACAATAAATGGCGAAAAGGATCTGAAGTATCTTATTTTCTATGATTTATTTATTAATTTCTATGACTTCGTCTCCATAAAGAGTCAAAGTGAACTGGATTGGATACCTATCTAGTTTTGATAATACACTCTCCGGCAGAATAATCGATCCACTCAATAAATCGATGAAGTTTCTTGTTCCATACATGTGAGACCGATTTGATTATTTTTTTTTTCAATTGTGGATATTTTCATCTGAAATCAATCACCAGTTTTTAAATTGAAGAAAATGTTTCCCTCCCTGTCTTGGTATGCCTTAAAGGGATGAATGAAAGCCTGGTCGTTTGAATTTCTTCCTTCAATTGATGAGTCACTAAGCAGCTGCAAATTTTCAGTAGTTTGCGAGATCGAATTTTCCACCTAAGAATGCTCAATTAAATTGAAATCTGGTCTTAGGGAAAGCCAATTCAATTTTATGATATCAGACTCTGCCAAATACTCCCTTTAATTCAACACCTTATTGACATGCCAAGACGAATTGCAGCTGTTATCCGTGCTCAGGGGGAAACACTTCTCTTATATTTTTCACTTAGTTTTCAGTTTATTCTACTAACGTTCGGATTTAAGGTTGATTTTGTGAAAGTACTGTAATTACCACAGCAAAATTGTGAGATAAAATGTTTCACTTAAAACCCTGTATCTTGAACGAAAATTGATCTATTGTAATAAATGAAGCACGAAATTGTCAAGAGACGATGCGTCTCTAGCTCATTCCGTTCGAAAATGAGAAATTACTCACGGCCTGAAACAATTGTTTGCGGCTTCGAATTCTTTATCAGAGAGTTCAACCGAATCGTTTAATAATCTGTTTACAAATTATTTTTTTTTGCATTTTATATTTTCAAATGGGATGTACCGCATGTGTTCATTTACAAGTTACCAAAACGAATAATTAAATACCACCCAGATTCAAATTGAAACATACAGACAAGCGGGCAGAAACTATGACAATATTTCATTCTAGGAACAAGCGGTTCTGTTTTGAGGTTTGGAATAGTCTGGAAAAAAAGTCGATATAACGTTATCTGTGTTCTTCTAGTTCCGTTAATTATCCTTAATCCTTTCAGAAGACAACGGATTTCGCGGAAATTTGATCTATAAAAATATTGAATAGATCTTGTGGAAGTCAATTATTTCAGTTAGTGATATGGGTAACATTCTAAAAAAAATGCATTGCTACAGTTTAACTCAATACATAATATAGAACACAAAAAGACGAAAAGTGAATTCATTTAGAAATCATCTGCAATTAAAAGATCAGTTTTAATGTTTTTTATCAGATGATGATAACAGAAACTGGTTAATTCACTGTCGAAATTATTCCACGATTTTAATTCTTGTGTCGTGTTATATTTGATGGTATACAAACTTTTTTCTTCCTATATACATATACCGTTATGGAAAATCACTTCAGATACATACGATATCCCGCAACACAACAACTTTTATTTGTTTGATTAATTTCAAATGGAAAGTTAAAGTATGTGGGAACAAATAATTTCGACCATCTGATGATAATAATCAACGTAGAGATTATCGGGTTATTCGACTGACGTTAAAACCTCTTCATTGTCATATGACCTAGCTTTCGTTCAATGTTGTAGGTATGTATCCCAAATATTCGAACAAGCACTTGCTCGAATGTCTTTTAGCTAACAATCTCGATACATTAAATGTGGGGACTACGCCTACTTTTGTCTCGAGAGCGAGAGAAGACAATTGTAAACTTCGCTGCCAGGAGAAATGTCACTTCCTGGAGAGTGATGGACGAACCGTCACTCTCAGACCATAGAATTAGCGAGTTCAGGGTGGAGGCTGATACTGCCTCATAGCCCTCGATTCGAATTCCTAGGAAAACAGGTTGGTCTCTTTACAGAGGTCATCTGAGAAGCAACCTAGAGAAAATCGGAATAGAGCGGGAGAAACACCGTCTTTACAATCTGGGGCAACATGTTGAGCTGATCAGTGAAGCAATTATGGAGGCTTTTCACTCTAGCTGCCCACTGTCTAATAGCCCGGGAGCCAGTGATAGTTTTTAGTCATTTTAACCCTGGCCATAATTTGTATATAGCTTGATTTGATTGTTTTCTCAGCCAAAGTGACCGTCAGCTGGCTCAACAGTAGTAGGTTCGCCAGCGGGAGCAACGAAAACATGTAAAAAAAACTTTGAGTTTCAGTCATTTTAACCCTGCTGAAATTCACAGATGGTAGTTTATATAATTATTCGAATAAAAAAATCGTCCGCTGGCTGTACTTTGGTGGACAACCCATCCGCTGGACATGAGAACTTGTAAAAAAAAATTTGAGTTTCAGTCATTTTAACCCTGCTGAAATTTACAGAGATGGTAGTTTATATAATTATTCGAATAAAAAATCGTCCGCTGGCTGTACGTTGGTGGAAAACCCGATCTCGATCAAGTAAGGAAGCTTCTTGGTGGAGTGAAACCTGTCAAACCTTGGAAAGGAAGTCCGTCGGCTTTTCAACAGGGCCAAACGAGATGGCAACTGGCAGGGGTACACTGAAAAGCTTACTCAGTATAACAAGAAGATCAGGAAGGCCAAAAGAATTAATTTTCAAGCCTTTTGTGAAAATATCACTTCCACACCCACAGCAGCCAGACTTCAACAAGTCATGGCAAAGGGAGGAACCCGACCATGTCGCTTAAGAAGTCAGATGGATCCTACACTGAGGTAGAAGAAAAGCGATCCACTCTTCTTCTCGAAACACACTTCCCAGGTAGTGAACTCACAAGCAGTGATGAAATAGCAATGGAAAACAACAAGAACTCCCGTAAGGAGGACTGGGACATTGCTAAGACAATATTGACAAGGCAACGACTTGAATGGGCAATAAGAACCTTTCAGTCGTATAAATCCCCAGGGGTGGATGGGGTGCTTCCGATTCTCCTGCAGAAAGGAGCGGAGGAGATCATTCCTCATCTACTGAGGATCACAAGAATCAGTCTAGCACTGGGTCAAATACCTAGAAAATGGAGAAGGCAAAAGTAACCTTTATACCAAAAATAGGGAAAAAGGACGGGACTGATCCTCGATCGTTTAGACCAATTTGCCTAACATAGTTTTTACTTAAGGCGAAGGAGAAACTAGTAGATAACTACATAAAAACGGAGAATCTGGAGAGTACACCACTTCATAAGTGTCAGCATGCTTACAGAGCGGGAAGGTCAACGGAGACCACTCTATATCAGCTGACTGAAGCCATCCAGAGAACTCTGAACAATAAAGAAATCGCCATGTATGCTTTCCTGGATATATCTGGGGCCTTTGACAACACAACGCACGTGTCTGTCAAAGATGCACTTGAGAGGCGGGGGGTGAACAAAACCATTATCAAATGGATGTATGAAGTGTTATCGACGATAATGACTGAAACATCGATGCGTGGTAAATCTGTCTCTATTAAGGCTACTCGTGGGATACCTCAGGGTGGAGTAATATCTCCCCTTCTATGGAGCCTAGTAGTGGATGAACTACTACACATTCTAACGAAGCTTGGCTTCGAATGTGTAGGCTATGCTGATAACATAGTCCTAATAATTAGAGGCCAATTCGAAGGCACTCTTTGCGACTTACTGCAGAAAGGCCTTAGAATTATTGAGCAGTGGTGCTTGTCTGCGGGGCTGAACATCAACCCGAACAAGACTGTAGTAATTCCGTTCACTCGGAAAAGATTGCTTCCCGACATGAAAACGTTATATTTAAACGGAAATATCTTAAGAGTGGAAGTCAGAAGTTAAATACCTAGGAATTCCACTGGTAAGCAAACTTCTGTGGAATAAGCATGTTGATACTGCTACTGGCAGAGCTAAAAGGGCTCTAATGGCGTGCAGACGTCTATGCGGCGAAAATTGGGGTTGTAACCCAAAAATACTACGATGGATGTAAGTCATGATTGTGAGACCTATAATCACATATGGGGCAGTAGCCTGGTTTGCCAAGGCAAGTCAGGTGAGTACGAGGAAAAGGCTTGATATTGTACAGAAGCTTGCTTGTGTGTGCATCACTGGAGCTATAAGAACTTGCCCAACTAGGACACTTGAGGTCATTACGGATCTCACACCTCTATATCTAAGGTAGCCCATGAGGCTATCCTCAGAATATCTAAGTAAGGTACAGGTAATGAGAGAATAAAGAATTAGAGAGTCTGGTCCTCTCTGAATAACTACATCTCATCTGCGAACCTCCCTAGTGATGTAATGATCAAGAAAGTCAGCACTGAGAAAAATTTCAGGACATTGCTGAGTAAAAGAGAGGATTGGAAACGGGAATACACCGACTATTACCTCAAAGAAAATACCGTAAAATGGTATACAGAGGGTTCCAAAACCTCTACAGGAGCAGGCGCTGGTATAAGCGGCCAATTACCAAGTGTGCACTGTCGCTAGGCTCCTGTATGAGCGTCTTTCAAGCGGAAATCTTAGCTATTGAAAGATGTCTAGATATTAATCTAGAAAGAAACTATCAGAAGTGCGATATAACCATACACTCAGATAGTCAAGCTGCTATTAAAGCACTTAGCTCCTACGCCATCGACTCTAAAATGATCTGGGAGTGCCGGAACAAACTCAGTGAGGTAGGCAAGTTTCTGGAGAAGAAGAAAGCCGAGAGGGAAAAACTCTGGCGGAATCACCTAGGGATGGATCATTCCACTGAGCTCTTTCGGAACTTTGACACAGCGGGATACAAAAGATATGTGGATCTTGGTAAGAAGAAATTACACCTTCTCAGTAGCTTTCTTACAGGACACTGTCGCCTCAGGAAGCACCTGTTGAGGATGAGATAATCGGACATTGACGAGTGTAGGTTCTGTGGAGAGGAGGAAGAAACCCCCATTCACCTAGTCACGGAATGCCTTGGCATTGCGAGCCTAAGGAGAGAATGCCTTGGACGAGAAACTTGTAAGAGTGAGGAACTAGCCTCGTTGAAGCCTTCACAGATATTAGAATTCATTAGATCTCTGGAACTGGAAGGCGAGCTGTGAAGGGTTTGGTCACAACAGCTCTGTAAGGGGGGCACAATAGACCCTACGGTCGCAGTGAACTGTAACCCCCCTTTGTTTTTAAACTATCCCCAATATTGCGACAGCCAGCATTATTGTATTTAAAATTAAGTTACCTCACATGGCTGCGTTCAGCGAAAACAATCGTTGCAAATCTATACACTGAGCGCTCACAGAGCGTTGACTGATTAGTAGGGAAGGTTTCTGAACGGTATGAACTTGTCAAGTATGCTCACATAATGTAAATGTCAAATTTACACCACATAAACAGCTGAAAACTGTAAACATACAACCGTGATCAGCGAGCGTACTTTGGAGTCGTTCAGAAAGAGTCCGCTCAGTGAACATATTGAGCTTGCTTTCACTGATCGAGTGCGTTCAGCGCAAATTCACGCAACGGTTGTACAACTGTTACTTCTGCTGAACGAAACCACAGTAGTGAGTTCATTTTGTAATAAAAGGATTTTTTTCTTATTGTTACCGTATTTTAGAACCCTGAAGAAGGCAGAATTACCTGCCGAAAGCAGCTTCAACTCCTTCTTCTTGATCACCCCAAGTCTCAGTAGTTCTTCGGCTGTAGTCTTACACCAGATGCCCCTCCAGGAAAATGTTGCAGCTATGGCGAGTACATTATCGGATTTGTAGGTTGTTTTTATGAAGTGCTGCAGTAATTCATTGGTCTCATAGTGGTCGATCTTTCTTTTGTTTTCCAGGTCTGCCTCTTCTCAGACTATCTGGGTATCGATGACGATCGTGGTTTTTCCAAGAGTGGCCACAATGTCAGGCTTTCGAAGGCCGGCGATGGTCACAAGTCGAGGTGTTTCACACAGAAACCATGGTTGTCCAAGTTTCTAGCCAGGTAGGTTGAGATGGCGTTATATCTTTTAATTCTAGTACAGTGTGTTCTGTGGCACACCTGAAATGTCTGTCATGAGTTTTACCCCTGGATATTCGGGATTTTGTCGGTAATGCGTTGATCCTAGCTTTACAGGTGTTCACGAAATCGCGACCATAGAGGAATCTTGATGGATAAGAAACCCAGCTACACTGACCAGGTACTTCACAGGATCTACGGAGTGGGCCGCCTTCAACACTACTGTATGAGTTAAGTGCCCAAAATTTGTTTATAAATGACGCGCTATGAATTATCCTTGTGTTTTTATCTTTCAGGCAATTTTCTACATTTTTCATCTAACGTTGCAGGTGAGTTTCCATTGTGGATGTTTTTAGATACTCAGATTTTGCAATTTTTTTCCAGGCATTTGTGTCTATGGAGAGGAGCCTTCCATGAGAGTGCCGGTACTCCCAAGCCGCCATCCTGCACTGCTGCATGTAAGTAGCTATTCGGTGTATCTCTTGGTGGGTGTAACCATTTTCTAATGTATCTTCTTGTTGTTCTGTCTAGTGCCCTGAGGTATCCAATCGTTATGTCACTCATCAATTATTTATAGTACATTCTTGGTAAGAGTACAGATATTTAAGCAAAGAAACGTTGTTGTGGTTTTTAAATAATTTGATGCGCGTACTTCATGTTCACTGGCGCAGCTAGGGGGGGGGGGCTTTGGGGTTGCATACCCCCCCAAAGATTAATTTCTTCGTTATTTCTTTCTTCTTTAGTTTTTTGCAACTTTCGTTATTTGTTGTATCATCAAATATTGTTCAGTACAGCCCCCCCAAAACAAAGTCCTGGCTGCGCCACTGTGCATGTTCCCTACCATATTGCCACTTCCAACGTTAAGAAAGAGGCTACAAATTATTGCAATCGGACAACGAAATTCAGTCAATTACAGCACGTGAATATCTCGACTATTCATGTGTTCAACTGGAAGAAAAAATTCTCTGTCTGATGCATTGTATTATTATTGCATGTTTCCGATTTGAATTTCCAAACCTGTATAAGACAAATGGTAAAAATTGAAATAGAAATACAATTTGAGAATATATCCAAACAAATGATTGCTTCATGCACACTTTAAGTTTCCATTTGAAATACCTAACTACAAATAAATGAAAGCTGCTCGTAATATTTTGTTATTTTCTTCAACTTTCTCGTTTTGTTTCAGTTCCAATTTTATTTAATCTGTTCCATAAACCTAACTCCAATTTAAAAACTGAAACGAGTTTTTATAGTCTATACTTTCAAAATTTTTTGCATTTGGACTGATGTACATTGAGATGTATCGATATTTCCGGATTTTTCTAGATAATCATATCGACAATCTAGTCCTAGACATCAAGCCGATCCAAATAGAAAATAAAATATGACAAACTCACCTGAAAAGCTGAATATCTCCCAGCTTTTCTGGGCCGGTTATAAGATGGTAAATATCTGCGTATGGGATCTAATTCATTAATATGCAGCAGTCCTGCTGTTAATAACTGTGCTAGAACAAACATAGCTTGTCCCCAAAGAAATAATCCTGGCTCAGAACAAGGTTTGCGTTCTATAGAATAAGGTTGAGCTTTCTCCTCTTCAATTTTTTCTTTGGGAACATAGAAGTACATTGGAATTATAGGATCTGAAAATAAAATCGACTTGAAACCATCAAATCTTCACAAGAATAGAGTGAAAGTTTTCATTCGCATTTTCCTAGACTTAAACAGTCACAAACCTGCGTTATCCCTGATAGGTCAAATAATGAGCCTTTTCAGGAAGTTACTTAATCATTCTTTATACATCAATAGATCTGAGAAAGTGGAAGAAGAAATGTGAACCAATGGCAATTGGAACAGATAACAATAACTACTTATATTCCCTTCAGTTTACAGATGATCAGGTCATCATTGCCAATGATTAGCACGACGAGTATATGGCTAGAATACACCAGAAGGTATATGAAATTTGGTGACTAGAAATGAACAAGCAGAATAATAAGTACCTCTCAATGGGGACTCAACGCAACGAATAGGTATCTTGTTAGAAAATAAAAAGATTGCATTGGACAATCAGAGTATAAAAACTAAGGTGAAAACTGAAAGCTACAATATAGAGATCAGATACATATCAAATGAGCAAAAAGTTCATATGCCTAAATACCATACTTTGGAATAGCCTCATTGGTATGTACGATAGCTCAATATAGAAAACAATATCCTAAAAAACTTTAATACTGTATGGAGCTGAAACTTGTAGAATAACAGAGGAAAACAAGAGAAGACCGTAAACGGAAAGAACGTTCTCAGAAGCTAATTAAAAGTATCACGCCTACAAAAGATTAGAAACGAGGAGATACGTAGACGAAAGCACGAAATGAACACTTCACGAAGATATTGAAGACAAACAACTGATCTAGTATGGACATTCACAGAGAATGGACGATCAAAGGCTTCCAAAGAAGGTGATGGAGTGGATCCCCCCACAAAGCTAAAAGAGATGATGAACAAAAAAAACTTCGAATAGGGGTGTTATAGAAGAGTAACAGAGATTTAAGACAAGGACAATGGATTCTCGGATTACATTCTCAGACTAAGACTTCTCTTAAAAATACCATCATAGTGTTGAAAGAATGTGAGAAGTCAAAAGTTCCCAACCTGGGTTAGCTAACATGTAAAAATAGGGTGATTGATCTCAAAATAGACAAACCATTATAGCGCCTATATCACTAGATTTTTTTTGTCTTATAACATATACTCCGTTTTCAGAGTGGGAAAGTGTAATCCGAGATAGAGATAGATAGGTTTGAGAATGGGTATGAACTAGAGAAAACATAGATTGAATAATTATCCAAGAATTAATAAGAAGACCAGTGAAGTTAAGAAACACAAGAAGAAAATGGATATGAAAGAAGCTATTCACCTTATTCATCACGCATGGTTACTCATGATCTCAAAATGCCTACTATAGCTACAGATGATGGTTGAATAAAAATCCTATTACATCAGGGTTGAAAAGCTTGGATGAAACTGATCTTATGAATTTTTGGTTAATTGCCAGAAAACGATATTTGGAGTTTTCTTCAAAACAACTGTTGCCAAAAAAAATAAAAAAGTAATTTTGATGAAATTAAAGTTATTCAGTATACGTATGCTATAATTTTCTTATATATTCATGAAGTTAGTATTTTTATCTGCATTAAATTAAAAACATGAATTTTCTAAAATGAGAATGATAAATTTCATCATAATCAACTAAAAAGTTTTCTTAGTGATTGTATACCTCCATTTGAATCTAAGTGAATCTTCGATCTCAGTAATTCTTGATATTCAGTAATTTGATCTGGTAGAGATTTGAAAACACCATCTATGATCATGAATATGTAAAAGAGTGGCCATTCACATTCTATACTTTCAAAGTTCTTCAATTCGCCTCTTTTGTAATATCTAAAAAGTAAAATATCAGTAACATTGCGATTACCTGGAATTAGAGCTCCTTGAGTAACTCACGCACTATAGCGCGTAAGTGTGAAGTAAAAGCAAGTAAAAGAATAGGCATTGTGCAGGACAGAACAACAGTGTACATTTGTTGGAAATAAGTGCAAATAGCTAACATTTGCCACAGATTGACTGGTCAGAGTGCAGTTGTAATGCGTTCTTGCGAATGAATTAATTATTTTGACTTAAATAAATGTATCACTGGATCCCGAACTGAGCAAGGGCAGGCTACGCATTCCGATGAGGTTCCTCAAGTGAGATTCTCATCTCAGGGGGCACCTAGAGCTCACTCCTAGTACTCCTAGTAACAGAGTGTCTCGCCATCGTTCACTAACGCAAGGAGTATTTGGGTGGGTATAAGTCATTAGGGGTGGAGAGATTCTATCCTTGAACTCTCCACAGCTGCTGAGGTTCTCTGGATGGTGAACCATAGGAATAAATCTATCAGCTGGAATAAAGGGGAGCATAATAGACCAGACGGTCGAAGTGCACGATTTATCCACTACAATCTAATGTAAGTGCAGCAAATTTGACCGTAAAAAATATCATTATCTGAATTTTTCTATATCAGACAAGCTCTTGATAATATTTGGTTATGTTTCATTTTATTTTGTTCTTGTTCTAGAACAAAATAATTACCATCCGCCACTGTGTAGGAATATGAATGAAATAGGTGAATATTGAAAACACTGCTTTTCTTGCACAAAAATTTTTGGTATTTCTTTGACACCGAGTGAAGCTCGCAATAGTGAATTCAATTTTTAAAGTAGAATACTCACCTTCTATTAGGATCTTCATTTACAGTTTTATAACCATCTCTTATATACCTCTTGAAACCACATTTTCCTTTCAATTTTTTCAATACTCTGCCTTTTGTTTCATTATACAGATGATCCTCATGAGTGGCAAAAGCTGGAAATGATATAGTTGCCAAAAGTGCAGCATCTACATCCTAAGAAAACAACAATCCTGAAATTAAACCATAAATGTAAAATCGATTTCACCAATACCTTAGAAGATGACTCTCTTGGTAGCATAGTTTCAAAAATGCTCCTGTTTCGATTATGTGCATCAATATCAACGTAAACAACACTCCATGACGCTCCTTTCTCTCCAAATAAATTGCATCCATTGATAGCTTCCAGGGCTGCTTTAGCAAAACCGATAGAACTGGCATGAATATCTGGACTGCCATCATTGTATTTTGTTCCTCTTTCCCACATTCCATAGTCAGGTGTTCGATATGCTCTCTCCACATAATATACTAAATTTTGAATGAATGCCACTTCATCCTATATAAGGAAAAATTTTATTATTCTCATTTGAAGTTTAATTTTGAGAAGTTCTTATAATTATCTCCAAAAATTATTCAAAGATTGGTTATACAGGGTTTTACATCAGTGGTTGAGCTTAAACTTATGTAGATGCAGTTCATCGATGACTTTCAGAAAATCATGGCGGTCCTGGGGTGAAACTCTGGTGGGGTAATTTTTTCCAAAATACTAAACTCAGTTATGTTGCTTACAAATTTTATATAATTGGTAGTTTCATTTCATGAATGAATCAAAAAATTTAATATGGTTGAGGTGTCACCCCCTCAAACGCTCCCCCTCCCCCTCGTAGAACCGCCCTTGCAGAAAACTGTCCTTGGGCAAAAATTTTCCATGTTCATAACTTTGAAACCAGTGATCCGATTTTCATTAAGTAATATCAATTTATTCGGGGCAGTGTTTTTCGAATCAGCTTGAAAACTTTCGATATTGCAATGAAAAAATACCTAGGTATTCCAAACTAATAAATTCAGTATAAGTTGAGTTTAAGTTCTTTAAGTAAAAGTTTCTGAAATAACGTGAACTCTTCAGAAAAACGCAATACGTCAATGTATTTGCTTCATGACACTAAACAAATAATAAAAGCTATCTGAAAAAATGGTCTATTGAGAAGAAATCAATTGAAACTATTCAAAGTTAGCACATCAATGAATGAAAATAAGAATACATGAACCACCCTGTATCTCGGTTATGAAATTGAGTAGACCTGTCATATATACAGGGTGATTTTTTTAAGGGTTTCATCAGACGTTTTCGAGGCGGGAATTATAATACAGATTCAAGATTCTGGATTTTCGTTTAAGAGTACATGAACTTTAATTGTAAAATATTTTTCAAGAGGAATCTACTTCCGGTTTCACCGGAAACGAATGTAACTTCGTTATTTCAAATGCAACACCCTGTATATTTATACATATTCGAATTCTTTGTTCAATTCTACACTGATTTGATGTATGATATGTGCAACCACTCAAGCGGCTCTTGAATTATAGCCTGATTATCAAATTTTTTGAAAAAAAGGTTGTCAAAAATTAGTGTCTATATCTTCAAAATCCCTCATTACAAAAATTTCTTTTTGCAAAAGTGGAACAAAATAAAATACGCTGATACTGTTTCTTGTATAACTTATGAGGAAATATTATACAATTTGTCTGAAAGAGGGGCCCCAAAGTAAGCCTCAATTAAACTATGAAATCTCACTTTTTTCAAATGGCAACCCTATAATTTTGTAATTCCAATCGATTGCTCGTCAAAAACCAGTTATGGTGTCCCGAACATTTCATGCCTCTAAAATCTGTATTTTTGCCGTTATTCAATAAAATTCGAATTTCACGATTAAAGACAGGTTTCGCACAGTTTGTAAGCTTGCATTTTTGAAGTAGGCTGTCATTCTTAATTTTTCTTACAGATCAAGCACTAAGCAAAACATGCAATAATAATTTCACTGGAATGATATATCAAGGGTATGTTCTTTAATTGCGGCAAATGTAACAAATTCCTAGAAAAGGTAATTAGAAATTCACATTTACTGACTTTAACGAAATCAAAATCAAAATTCCTGTGCAACCTGCCTGATGCAACCGCTTGGATTTGCGTGAACATGTCCTAGAATATTCATTTGATTTTCTTCATTATCTGTTACTGTATTCACACGATTCCGTTTTGGGTTAATGCTTCCACTACGGAGAAAATTGTTTTGATACTTCCTGAACTTCGATTTTGTTAAAGGTGGTAAATGTGGATTTCTTTCGTTAAAAGTTCTGACTGCCCTTTCTAATATTTTGTTACATTCACCATAAATGAAGAACATATTCAATACATGACTGTTACTGTTATTCATATTTTGCATAAGATTAGATTAGATTAGAGGAGGGGCGACGGATCAAAACCGACCTTGCGAGCACCTTGACCTTAAGATCTATTATGCATCCCCGCGCTGTTTACCAGTCCGGCAGCAAAGTCTCAATGAACTTCACCACCTTTCTGGGGGCCACATCCATTACTTGTTCAGGCTTTAGGAACCTGGAGCCAAGATGCCGTAACCGTTTCTGGTGAACAGCTTTACACTCACATAGCAGGTGTCTAGCTGTCTCGGTGGCTTCTTGACAGAAGCGACATGTACTATCTGGCGCCTTTCCCATGTTTTTTAAGTGATACCTCACGGGACAGTGCCCAGTGAGAGCGCCCGTCAGTTTCCTCAGTTCCAATTTGCTGAGTGAGAGGACTTTCTTGGTCCAGCTCGTCGAGTGAGAGAGAAGTGACTTAGCTTGCTTTTGACCATTGGTCGTACGCCAGGACATAAGCTACCTCTTTTGTTCCCAGTCCTTAATAGCCATTGCCTGATGACTGGCTGGGAAGCCGCAAAACGGTTCTGGTCCAGTGAAGGGGGTTGTCCCTCCTTCCCTGGCCAGTTGGTCTGCCGCTTCATTGCCGTGAATCCCGGAGTGACCAGGCACCCAGATGTGATTGACCTGGTTCCTTTCTCCGAGTAGGTTAAGTGACGTTTTGCATTCCCAGACTAACTTTGATTTCACTTGTGGAGAGTCAAGCGCTAGCAGGGCTGCTCTGCTGTCAGATGCTATACAGGTTTGGAAATTCACATCTGAAATATACGATATACAATGCATCAGACAGAGAATTTTTCCCTCCAGTTGCACAGATGAATAGTCGAGACAATCACGTGCTGTAACACACTGAATTCAGTTGTCTTACTTCGTTATTCTACTCTTGTCTCTCTCTTATCGTTTAGAGGAGCGTAATTCTTTAGTATGGTAGGCAACAGTAAATACTTGAATCGAGTATTACGGGCAGCCTGACAAATTAAAAATTCTATACGTGTAGTTCGGGTTCCCTACCATACTGCGATAAGAGAGAGACAAGACTAGATATTTGCAGTAAGACAGTTGAATTCATTCAGTTATCGCACTTGATTATCTCGCCTATTCATCTGTGCAACTGGAGGGAAAAATTCTCTGTCTGATGCCTTGTATATCGTATGTTTTCGATGAGAATTTCCGAATCGGTATATATTTCCTTTCTTTGGTAGTTGCGTTCCGCACAGAGCGCAACGCACTCCCTTATAGCAAGTGTCTCTGCCTGAGAAACCGAAGGACAGAGACCCATTGGTATGGCTAATTGGATTGAGGGATCGTAAACACCGGATCCGACTCGTCCGTCTTCAGTTTTCGAGCCATCAGTATAAAATACCGTAGACCCTCTGGGGAAAACTAATTCTTTGTTAGCCCATTAGTCACGACTTGGGAATGTCGTGGTAAAGTTTTTCTGAAACTCGTGTCTCAAGGGAAGGTTGTCTGTGACTACATCCTGAAGCTCCTTACACCCATTTAGAATGCGGAAGTGCCCTGAGTAGTCACCAATTTTCAGTTCCCGCTCCCTTGCTACTCGGAGAACCCATCTGGCCGCCTCGCTCTCCAGAAAAATCTCTAGAGGAGGCAGGTCCAGGATGACTTGCATGGCAGCAGTTGGGCAGGAGCGAGATGCGCCTGTTACGGATAGACACGCTGTTCTTTGTAGTTTTCCTAGGGCTAGTTGTCCCGAAACTAGTTTTGCTCTTGGCCACCAAATGAGATCCGCGTAGCTCACGATTGGCCGAAAAATGGATTTGTAAATCCAATTCGTTAGTTCAGGTTTTAATCCCCACGTACCTCCGACCACCCTCTGGCATATGAATAGAGCTCTCTGGCCCTTACTGATCATAGTTTCGAGGTGTAGACTCCAGGAGACATATTTTGCATAGTGCCCGATTAATCAAAAAAAGTATAAATGACAGTTCTCTAAAATGCATTATAAATCATAGACCTAATAAGAATGGACACCGCATGAGAAAGAGAGGTCACTTGGTTGAATGTGATGGAGCTATTGTGGGCAATGTCATACTTGTTCTATGGGCAATGTCAGTTGAATTATATTCAAGGCATCAACTCCTTGTGGGCCATTGAACTCAATAAACACATGGAACGGCCTCGCGATGCAGCAGAATCGACTAAACGTGTGTCCAAAAGTGTGGGAGAGAGATGGGGCAATTGAGGTATCATTATCTCTTTCTACTACTTGTAGAACTCTCCATTTGAAATCGGAGGATACTCCCGCTTATGAATCGCGCAAGATTACGACGGAGACCCCCACCATTGTGGGATCATCATCTCACTCTGACATTCTATCTCAGTCGGCCTCACTTCATCCGGATCGCGAGGCCGTTCCATGTGTTTATTGAGTTCAATGTTGTGGGCACAGCAATGTCTGTGGTCACCATAGACTTATAACAGTCTATGTCTATGGTGGTCACATAAATATTTGTTTACATCTTCCATATGATTTTGACAAGTTGCCCACAAACTAGCTTAATCTCTTTTCTTTTCGATAAGATCGCATATGTCTTTCTCTCTCTTATGTATCCAAGTCGTCGATCTTCTGTTAGGTCACGTGATTCTGCATCCATAGTAATTATAGATCTATGTTATAAATCAACAGACATAGCCTTCTTGAAAACTCCTATCCTGGTTAGACTACGAAACCTTGATTCAATCCTGAAATTCGAATTTTATTCAATAACGGCAAAACTACTGATTTTAGAGGCATGAAATGTTCGGGACGCCCTAACTGGTTTTTGACGAGCAATCGATTGGAATTACAAAATTATAGGGTTGCCATTTGAAAAAAGTGAGATTTCATAGTTTAATTGAGGCTCACTTTGGAGCCCTTTTACAGACATCCTGTATAATATTTCCTCATAAGTTATACAGAAGAAGAAACAGTATCAGCGTACTTTCTTTTGTTCCACTTTCGCAAAAAGAAATTCTTGTAATGAGGGATTTTGAAGATATGGACAATAATTTGTGACAACCTCATTTTCAAAAAAATTTGATAATCAGGCAGAGCCGGACCGTGGGCGTGGCGAGGGAGGCATTTGCCACGGGCGCAAACGACCTAGGGGCGCAAAATGTGAAATATGATATATTCCATTTTAAATCAAGATTGACTACAAGCTCTATATTTGAAAGTGGCGAATTTACCAGTTTACAAAATTGAGAAACACGTAGTTAACGAACACTACCAAAACGGAACAAAATCCTAGAAAATTATACATGGCGAGAAACACGACTCGCGGTGCATTGTCCATTACCTTAAAAATATGGGAGATTATTGTCAATAAAAGGTTCTTCAAAATGAAGGGTTTTCCAAAAAGAGGTGTTATTTGAATAGCCCGCTATTTCGGTAGATATCACGTTTGAAGCTGTCATTTTTTGACATTTGACAAGTAGAAACTACGTCATTAATAAAAATGGAACGATACACGCTTCAAGAACGTATTGAAATCATTAAAATTCACTATAAAAATGGTGGAAAATTTGGCTCGTCGGAAGCACCTTGTCGGACCGCAATGAAGAAATTGGTGGAAAAATTCGAGCTTTTGGGACAAGTTAGTGATGTGAAGAATAAAACCCGTGCACGTCGCTCAAGAACAGCCGTAAATATTGCTGCTGCCTCCGAAAGTGTTAAAAGAAAATCCAGATTTGTCCATTACTCGTCGTTCTTTGGAATTAGGCATTCCACAAACGTCATTACACCGTATTTTGCATGAAGATTTGGGTCTTATGGCTTATAAAGTTCAGTTAGTACAAGAACTCAAGCCGGCCGATCATCAACAACGATTTGTCTTTGCTGATTGGGTCGTTGAATGCATGCAAAATGATCCAGAATTCCATCGAAAAATCATCTTGAGTGATGAGGCCCATTTCCACCTCGGTGGCTTCGTCAACAAGCAAAATTGTCGCATCTGGGGCGGAAACCCAAGAGTTATTGTTGAAAAGCCTCTCTATCCTCAACGTGTGACTGTTTGGTGGGTTCATGGTCCGGCTGAGTCATTGGACCTTACTTTTCGGAAAATGAGGCTGGAGCAACAGTTACGGTGAATGGATTGCCCTATCGAGAGATGATCAATGATTTTTTATGGCCGAAATCGGATAGTATTGATCTGGACAACGTTTACATTGAACAAGACGGCGTTACGTGCCCCACAAGCAACGAAACCATTGGTCTTTTGCGGGAAAAGTTTCCGAACCGTGTTATCTCTCGAAGAGGTGATTACACTTGGCCACCGAGATCTTGTGATTTAACACCTTGTGACTTCGTGGAAGAGAAGGTCTACGCCAATAGCCCAGCGTCGATTCAAACCTCAAAGATGGAATTCGTGAGGCTATCGAGGACATAGGGCAGCCACTTTGCGATTTGGTTATGAAACATTTCATTAGAAGGATATAGTCCTGTAAGCGTGGTCGTGGTGGTCATTTGCTTTATGTTATTTTCCACTACTAACGGCATAGCTTCTTCTTCATAATGAAATAGACATCTGATCATTTTTATTGAAAAATGGCATTTTTCTTTTAATATCAAAATAACACCTTTTATTGGAAAACCCCTTATAATCAATAAATGTCAATTACGAAAATCATATATTTATTGAAGAATAAATTTCTTAAAGGGCGCATTTTGAAAGTTTGCCACTGGCGCTAGAATCCTAGTTCCGGCTCTGTAATCAGGCTATAATTCACGAACCGCTTGAGTGGTTGCACATATCATACATCAAATCAGTGTAGAATTGAACGAAGAATTTGAATATGTATAAATATACAGGGTGTTGCATTTGAAATAACGAAGTTACATTCGTTTCCGAAAATACGAAAATACAAAATCTTGAATCTGTATTACAATTCCTTCCTCGAAAACGTCTAATGAAACACCCTATATACAGGGTGAGTCTTTGACCTTGCAGAATATTTTAACACAAGATTCCTGAAGCCAAAAGAAACATTTTTTTCCCATACCATTTTTTCCGATTCGGCCTAAATAAGAAGATATAGCCCTTTTTAGTTTTCAGAATGAGCTATGCCGCCACTGGTAAACTAACCACTGAATTTTTGCAAGTACGAGATATAGCATTCAAACCTTTGAAATAAGCTATTGTATCAAGAAACGAGTAGATAATAGATATACCATTCGAAATTTTCAAATAAGCTGCTGTATTAAAGAAAGAAATATGAACTCACTTTTTCAATACCAGTTGTATATTTTCTAATGCAATGATTGATTCATCCAAAATTTTGCTAGTGATGAAAACAGAATAATCTCTTCTTGATGTATACTTCATTTTTGATTATATCGGATTAACTTTTAAACCACCTATTCTAGCTATAGCATTCATTTCCTTCTCTCTTGAAATCTTCCGAAATCAAAACAACAACTCAACTCAACCATAACACGCATGACATTTCACGTTCATAAACACCAGTTGGGGCGATTGAATTTCAAGGGGTGTCCGCATATTTATGTTCTGTGGTCCGCATGGTGAAAGTCACAGAAGTGACACTAGATTCTTTGACATCGGTGTTCTGTGGTTAGTTTGTTTTTCAAAATCATACGACTTCATGAATATTAACTTATTAAGGTCATTTTAGTGGTAATATAAATACATATGATGAATAAATGAGAAATGAACGTATTCTAACGTAATGTAAATTTGGATCAACGTATGTCAAAGCTCAACGAAATAAAATTGCAATAGGTACTTCGAAAGTGGTGTGAAATTTGCTTGAATAGATAAGGATTTACACTGAAGAAGTATAGAGGTGAGCTTATTCATTATAACCCCATTTTTAAGAAAATCCGCTAGTTCTCTTACCATTCATCATTCCAGATAACAAATTCTCGAATTATTCTTGAAATTTGTCAAAGTGACCACATAGGGAAAATTGAATTCTGTGAATTTTTTGAACAGAGTTGCATTCAGCCAAAGTACCCAATACTCGGAATTTCACAGATATTTTAATTTTGAATTTCAGATTACTCGAAAACGACGCATCATACGAAAAAAAATAAGAATACTTTTACTTTCCAAAATGGTCAAAAATTCGTTGAATAGCATTCAAATTATTTTTAAAGTTGGATTCTTTGAATTTCTGGTATTTTTATGAAATGTTATAGTCATATTAAAGAAACAGGAGGATGTGGATGAAATTTGTAATGCAGGAACATTCATCGTATCATAAAAAACTATATTCCAAAAATCATCTCATTCGATGAGATCGTTCGCGAGATATGATCGAAAATTAAATTTTTTTATGGATTTTCAACAGTCTGTATCTTACGAACCAAGCCGTATAGGAAAAAATGGTATGGGAAAAAAATGTTTCTTTTGGCTTCAGGAATCTTGTGTTAAATATTCTGCAAGGTCAAAGACTCACCCTGTATATGGGTTTTTTAGATTCGCCTAGGGTAGCTCTAGCTCTGGTTGCCGTATGTTAATTTTCCTACGAAACACCCTGTATTTCAACAGGCGATCGGTCTTAGAGATATTTTTTTAACAAATATATTTCTAACATCACAGATCTTATTAAAGAAGTTTTTAGAGCTTTTGTCTCGGCAGTTACAAAATTTTTTATGGCTGGTTTTCTGAAGGTGACAAAAATAGGAAAGAAGTGTTCCAGTATTGGTCTGCATATTGTGTTATGCAGGTTTGGAAAATTCTCTCGAAAAGATAGGAAGTCAAGCTGAGGATGGTCAGGTTCCAGTGGAACCTGACTGCTCGTGCATGAGCTTGAACTTCATAAAATGTTTCGTTCTAAACATTGCTAGTTTTTTCATGAGATTCGTCTGGCGGTTGAAGTTCATTTATAATCTACAGGGTGTTTCATTGGTAAGTGAACATGGGGTAACCTGAGCTTGAGTTACCCTAGGCAAGTCTAAAAGACTCATATATGATAGGTCTAATCGACCCCAGAACCGAGATACAGTGTGGTTCATGTATTCACCAAAATTTCAAATGCTCAGAACTTTTTAATAAACCAGTAAAGTCAGTTGATAATTGGAAATCATGATTCCCTTTCACAAGTCAATCGATTTAGATTTAAATCCCCCAAAAATTTTAGGTCCGTAGTTCAAAAATATGGGACTTCTTTCAAGCAGAGTATAATAAAATTTTGGAATTTGAAAAGAACAGAAAATTTTCAATGGGATTCAGTAGATTTTTTTGTCCTTCAGGGAAAGATTGATATGCACAGGGTGTTTCCGATTTAGGTGCAGTAAATTCGAGATATTCATCCTTAGATGATTTAATGACAAAGTTCCTATGAACGGGTGTTGAAATTTAGGTAAAAAATTTGAGTTTCGGAAATATTTTCGAAACCTTACAAGACCTTTTTTACCTTTTGGTAGGTTATGAGTACTCATCAAAAAACATTTTTTTCAATCAAAAATTATCTTTAATTTTCATCAGTGAGGTCCGTATAGACTTCTGTTCGAATAAATTTGGTGAAGAAAATGGTACGCCAATGCTATTTTTCAAAATTAAAGTCATTTTCGTAAGTACCACATAATTCACAGTGATAATGATATCTTAAGTTTTTTACATGCGACGAATAATTTCTGAGATGAAAAATAAAATGCTATTTCATCTAATAGAATTGATACATTTTTTTGATTACTTCCAAAATCGTCTATGATAAAGGCAGCTGAGTCTCTTCTTCAGTATGGATTGTAATAATTGGTGATAATTTGGCTGGACCTTTCTTCCTACCCACTAGATTAAATGGAGAATCATATCGCCGATTTTCGGATGGAAGTTAACCAATTTTGTTGACTATGAAAAGAAACAAGATTTTTTGTATGAACGACATTTCTTTCTGAAAATGAAGGCTCGGAACCGCCCTAATATGTGTCTAGACGATTTCGGATGTAGGTAATCAAAGAATTTGGAAACTATTTAAGATGAAATAGCATTCCATTTTTTTTCTCAGAAAGTATTCGTCGCAAGTAAAAAACTCAAGATATCATTCTCACTAAAAATTATGTGGTGATTACGAAAATAATTTTCAATTTGAAAAATAGCTTTGGCATACTTATAATTTCTTTCAACAAATTCATTTGGACAGAAGTCTGTACGGACGACACTGATGAAAATTTGAATGGATGTAGTAACGAAACCGTTTGATATTTCACTATTCTGTTTTTCATATTCGTGATGGATATTATAAGGAGTACAATTGTGAAAAATTTCATCCATTTCGGATGACCCGTAACACCCTGTAGGTATTTCTCAAAGGAAGCAGTTTCGGACATATATTCATGGGACCTTTTTCATATTTAAAGGATATGCAGGAATTTTTGAAAAGTTCAACTGGCACTGACAACTTTGATTATAAAAAACTACCAACTAAAGATGCAAAGTCATCTTTCAGTGTTAGCGTTCCTTCTGATCAGAAATTCAGGTTCTCATAAAACAGACAAAAATTAGAAAACAACTGATACAGGATATTAGCAAGAGACATTAGGTAAATTTAAAGAGTCTTTAACTAATGTAAATTTGTCCGATGTCCCAAGGTTCATTCTGAAAAAAAATGAAGCATTCAATTCTCAGCGGAGTAGAATTTAATGAGACCTCTGGCGGAAAAAAATGTAATTGAAGCAACGAGTAAAACAATTCGTTTACATTGTTTTTATTTTATTTTTTGTCTTCATTGCAGATCAAGTTTGATTTTTTTGTGTACCTTTTTTAAAGTTTTATACTTTGAATTATGTTTCGCAGCTATGGAACTATTGCAGATCCTGCGCAATTTCAACTGAAGAAAAATTTAAGATTTGAGAAAACAAAATTACTGGTTCTAATCAATAAATCCCTAATACAATTTGTTATTTTGCAAACCATCTTGCAAATAAATGCATTATCAGAAAATTAATAGTTGCTCCATCAGAAATTCGCCAAATTCATGTATTTCATCGAAATAATAAAGGGATAGAAGATTTCTTTGTTAGCATGTACTAAGTTTTCTGACACTTGCCTGAGTATAAATTATTTGCAGACCTGAAGAAATCATCTGAACTAAAAAGAGTAGATAAACAGATATAACATCGATCTGCAAATGATTATAGCAATCATTATCATAAACTTCATTTCCTGTAATCAGATGAAACTTTACATGCAAAGCATGATTTTTACATTGGTGTTTTTTGAATAGTTCAATTTTTTTAGATTGCTTGATCCAGCATTCAAGTATACCCCTCATACATTTTACAGCTGATTGACCTAATTCGTAAGATTTGCCACGATCATCATCAATTCTCCTGAAAATATTAATAATAGTCAATTTCCACTATCCAGTATACAAATACAGTCGAACTTTGATAAGTTGAATCTTGATAAATCAAATTTTTGATATCTCGAATCAAATTGCTTGGCAATATAGGTAGCCAACATTTTTAATTAATTTTTTTCATCAACTCGAAGTCTTGGTAACTTTATGGCAGATCATGGTCCAAGTTATCGAAGTTTGACTGTATCTATAAATACATAGGCAGTAACTGTATGATTATGCTCAGAAAGAAATTAAAAAATTTTGTATGTTAGAACCATAAAACAGTTATCACTATTGTAAACACCAAACCTGTATGCTTGATATAGACCCCACACAGCTGCTGCACAATATACACTATCCCTTATACTTCCAACCTCAGTATCTATGGATAACACAGGAAACAGGCCAGTAATTGGGCACTGATATTTTAAGAGTTGTCTCTTGACTACAAATATATAGTTGTTACAAAGATTCTGATTAAAACAGAATTCATCTCACCAATTCCATAATAAACATCTAGTTGCTTCACAGTGTTTTCGTAATTTGATATTTTTAGAAACTGTTCTATATCAATACTATCATCCATAATGTTTATTGAGAGGAAATAGAATATTTATTGGGATTACCCCCAAAAATTAAATTCGTATTATATCACGGTTTAGTAACAACAAATAAAAAAATCTCCCTCTCTATTTATAAAACAATCGTTGCATAGCTATGTATTCACGAACACAAATAAGTTTATTCTTTATTAGTTCAGTTCAAAAGTCAGCTGAAAGGCACCTTTATTTATTTTGATATAAATCATAGACATCAATAGGGTTAGGTTAGGTTAGGTTTGGACTGTTCTGAGTGTTCTGTGGTAACTGGTAGGCAGTGTTGCCGTTTCGTTTTCGAGAAACATGCTAACTTCATTCTTAAAAAATGCTAAAAAATGCCAAATAAATTTATTGAAATGCTAAAAAAATGCCAAATAGTTTAAAAGTATATATTAATCAAATTATAGGAACTCAAATTTAATTTATAGAAATAATTCAATTGTTTATTCTAAATCAAAGAAATCTAGAGTCGAATTTTGGCGAGCTGTGGTTACATGTAACTATCTTACTATCACGTGATCATTTGACAGTTAATACACGTATTTTCTGTCAAATGATCACGTGATAGTTAGATAGTTACATGTAACCACAGCTCGCCAAAATTCGACTTAGGTGGTTAGACTCCAAATCCATAAATGTCATAAGACCTCCATGCATAAGACTCATTCGGTTGGTCTTGTGACGTTGACGTGGACGGTTTACTGTCAACGATCATTGCTGATCCAAATGATCCTTTGAACAAAACACCAAAATCACAATTAACTATTAAACAGTTTATAAATAATGTATATTCAGTCACTCAAAAATATCAAATTAAATTTACACTCTCGCAAAACAACTATTAACACTTAACAATATAACGTAGAACGGGAATATTCGTCGCTTCGAGTCTTAAGAAAATCACGAATGATCGTTGCCTCGAACGCTAGGGATCCCCTATTAGAATTGGGGATTCCCTGATGTAACCTCAGAACATAAATATAGATGTAATTATGTTCTGTGGATGTAACTACAGCTTACCATAGTTGACAGTTAATACACGTATTTTCTGTCAAATCATGTAACCATAGTTAGATAGTTACATGTAACCACAGCTCGCCAAAATTCGACTTATGATAAGCCGATGGTCCTGGGTTCGAATCCCCGCGAGGGCATGGATGGCTGTGAAACTATTTGATTTGTTCCTCAGATCAATGAAAGAACAACAAGGTTCTTTATTGATCTGAGATTATTCACGATATAGCTCGGGCCTAAGTTATAATGCTTCGTTAAGATTGGATCCACATTTTCATTGTAAAATAAGAATATGGAAAAAAGTTCCTTGCAAAAGAAGTTTTAGGGTGACTTAATTATCTACCCCTTGCAATTATAGTTGAACACCACCAACAAGTTTTTTAGGTGTCTTCTCGCTCTGCATGGTTGTATTACCTTTTTTATTTGAATAAATTGCTTTTTGGGCGCCATCTTTAGGAGACTGTTATAATATCAGGGGAATGTTAAGAAAAATCATATATAAAAGATCCACCTAATTTTTTCACAAGCAGTCAACCCTTAATCTCGTAGCAACCATTCATTTATACATTTTTTGTAATAGGCATTTCCTGCGATTTCGTTTTGTAAGGTCTTTGCAAAATATATTGAAATTACCGCAATAAGCTAGCGAATTCAAACGTTCAAAATTGGCGTTAGAGTGCGACGTACGCGTTAGCATTCATTTCATTGGCTTGATGTTAAATCACAGTTAAAAACTTTGCCAAATGGCCTTTTTGTTGTGAATTTTCATCCCCACTAAACTTGCTTGCTCGACGTTTTGAACTAGTAGAGAAATCGCATTTTCTGGAAATGCCTATTGTAATCTTAGACAACGGTATTTCCTTTGCCTGAGGTTAAAACTGAAATCTAAAAGATTCAACAAATTCAATATAATACCTACTTTTTCATGTGATCCTCTATTAGCACCATTTGATAGTAAGCAATTCCCAATTTGATCTAGAACTTTTGAAATATTTCAATCTTGAAAATTTTATTACTTAGTTTCTCGTATTATGGTTTAATAAACTGTACTTTACTTTTTTGTAATATAGAGTTATGTTATTATATACCTACTTATTTTATTATTTGAAAAAATTAATTAAAAGTTTCACAACAAAACGTCAGAATTTATAGAGGTAATTCCAAATTAACAGAACTTTCCAGTATTTGAAATATGCCTCCAAATAGAAAATTTGGCAAAGTAATCGGACTCTACTTCCAATTACTTGCCGACCTTTCATTCAAAAGTGAACCCGCGAACCTTTCGGGTTGACCTTAGAGTAAGAAATAAACATGCACCTCCATAACCTGGTGCTTCGGAGGTGCTGGGTAATGGATGGGCTTCAAACCGCACGTTATGCACTGGTTGTATACTGCCGTGGTGAGGCCTATCCTGACCTATGCCTCTGTGGTGTGGTGGCCTTCTATGGAGAGGGCCGTCAACCAGAACATTATGACTAAATGCCGGAGGAAAGCTTGTTTAAGTATTACAGGCGCTCTGAGGTCTACCCCTACAGCAGCGATGGAATGTCTGTTGGGTCTCCCTCCTATGCACCTAGTTGTGAAGGAGGTGGCTATGAAGACGGGTCTAGGAATCTGGGAACGGGGACAATGGCGCGATGGAGGACTCTTCACTGGGCACGCAAGGGCCCTCAAAATGGTTAAGGATGCTCACGCTTCCCTTCTCCAAAGAGGTGACCGCGCGGGCACTAAGTTCTACTTCGACGAACCCTACAGGGTAATTGTTCCCGACAGAGACCTATGGTCTTCATCAAACAGGCTTCTTAGTCCAAGGGTCCCACCTGGTTCACTGATGGCTCTGTCACAGCAACAGGGTCTGGGGCCGGAATCGTGGGTCCTCACTTCAATCAGGCTATCCCTCTGGGGAATAACTGTTCCATTGTGCAGGCTGAGCTATTTGCGGTTCTTGCATGCGCACTAGAAAACATTCGCAGGGGATACTCTGTCCAGCACATTTATATATGTTGCGACAGCCAAGGAACTCTGAAATCTCTATCCGATGTTAGAGTTGATTCTCTTTTGGTAGAATAATGCAGGAAAGCTCTGCGTGGGCTGGGCTCTGATAACTTTTTGAAAGTAATCTGGTATCCGGCTCATGCGGATATACCTGGTAACGTCAAGGCAGATGAACTGGCTAGGCGGGGAGCCGGATTAGCATTTGTTGGTCCGAAGCCTTCGCTGCCAATCTGTCGCACATCTGTCAGAAGTTTCTTCAGGAACTGGCTGAACAGGGAATTTTCCTCGGAATGGAGCGCAGGGGTGGGCCTGAGGTGGTCGAGGATTCTCATTGAGAGACCGTCCTCGCGATCTGAGGTCAATAGGCTTCTGTTGCTGGAGAGGAAACAACTCGGTCTGGTGACTGGTGCATTGACTGGTCACCTGTACAAGCATTTGAAGAGAATGGGATTGACGAGCTGCTCCCTATGCCGGTGGTGCAGGAGTACTGATGAAACGGTTGAGCATATTTTGTTCAACTGTGGAAACCTTACTGAGTTAAGGTCAACACACCTAGGAAATCCAACACCTTCTATTCCTATGGTGAGAGGGACCACTCCTGGCAGGCTCGCGACATTTCTGTCTTCGTGTCTGAGTCTCTATAGAACGATGCGGGTGAACCATGGGCCACTAGGCCTCAGTTCGGCCGGTAAGGCACCGCACAGGGAAGAAGAAGAACCTGGTGCTTCTCTGCTATCTTCTCTCTGTGAATTGTGTAGTCTGGAATGTGGATTACTGGATTGCAGAGTTAGGAATTCAGGGAGAGAATATGAGAGAGGTTTTGTGTAAATGTACGAAGGAGATTAGTACAGTAAACTTGGAGGCCAAGGATCTCAGAATAAGAAAAAACATAGAGATGGCCCTATGTGTGACTAGTAATGAATTGTAATCAACCAAGCTCTAGAGTGAAATGGAAAGCACTGGGGTGAAGTAAACAATGGGTTAGATTTTCATTTCTACAATTCCTGAATATAATACAACTATTTCGTAATATTGCCTTAGCTATAATTACCGGAATAGCCTTAAGCAACAATAAACTGCCACCAAATCAGTAAAATAATTCAGTTTACAAACGTCAAATCGAAAATGTAAACACAACGCATCGAGAAACCAAACACTAACAGGCTATGTTGCCAAACAGACAGAATTGTCTGTAACAGACGCAAGCCGTTAATATCAGAATAGGGGAGCGGTACACCAATTATCCTAATACGGAATAAACATACGGCGCGAGTTCACAACGCAGGAAGGTTGTTCGCGTGCATAAACAGATTCTACTTGGCTGCATAACAAACGCGTGAAGGCATCTCTAAGTTTACTTTTACAAGAGATGTCCCTAAAACCAAATTATTCGACGTGTTTTGGGAATTTTTTCTAATCACTGTGGCATAAGAAATATACAGAGTGGCTTTGCTGAGATGGTATAATAATATAAACTTCATTCGGTTCACCAACCATTCATGACAAGAATTTCCTGTATAATTTCTTTCATTCCTTCAGTTATTCTCCCAGGTCCCAATCGAGAATTTTACAAATTTTCAAACCAAAGGAGTTCATTTATCATTCTATGTGAAGAATAACCCCTAAGGTAGCAATTTCAATTTCACGTAATACTTGAACATAAAAAATACAAAAGAAAAAAAGTTCATTAAATTGTCTCTGCCTTCCTGCCATGTCCTGCTGATGCTCATCATGGTAAACAATACAACTTATTGTTATCCTAACACAATCACTAGCTCAACAATAATAAAATAACCATTTGATATAATATATGTCCTATATTTACAATCTTCATAAATTATTCTTAAATATATGTAGAAAGTTGTCAGTGCCACCGGAAAGAATGTATCGGTTATTAGACCAATCTACTTTCAACACTTGACCTTCATGACCCTGTAAATCGTATAATGATGCCTTTGGACTTCTGGTATCCCACATTTTCACTTTACTGTCATAACCACCAGAAATAAACAGATTTTCACTGAAGCTGCTCCATGCAACGGAACTCACCCAACTTGTGTGTGATATGAACGAGGACTTGCATACCATACCTTCAGTAGATCGTGGATCATATAATCTTATATATGAATCAGCGGAACAAGTGAGCAGACTGTTTGCCAAAGGTGACCAGCTTGAGGAAAGGTATGCTTTTTGACCTACTATTTCATTTTTGATCCCATTCAGCTGTAAAAAATTATAGCATGAAAATGAATTCCTTCTATAAAATTACTCTACTATACTATGAGGTTAGATTATACCATAACTCAAAATGAGGGGTTTTTCAGAAACTTGCTTGATCACTATCTCGGGTTGAATTTTGACAGCAAACAAACTCTATATCTGTCAATATTCAACCCGGGTTAGTAGTCAAGAAAGTTTCCAAAATTCCCTATAGTAGGTTTTTGACACTGCGTTACTTCCAAACAGATACAAAATCAGTTGATGCGCGTTCTATTTGACTCATGTTGTGATTTTGAACTAATGCGGATCACTTCGAACTGATGTTGCGTTTTTTTTTAACTTTCAGTTAATAAATAAATAAAATAAATATCGGTTCTTTTGATATGAAGAAATCGCATCGTTGTCATGTGGCATTCCATAGCAGCCTTAAATTTAGAAAAAAATATCTTTATCTTTAGGAAATAGCAAAAAAGTATATACAGGTTGTCCTGAAAACAATGGATAAGCCTGCAACTATAGATAGACACTGTCGTGGTCTAACTTATTCCAAATTTTGACCTTAATGAAAATTCCACGGTTTCCGAGATATTCATGGGATCGAATTTTTAGAAAATTTCCAAGTGCGATTAGTTTTTCTAGTGCCATTTATACAAATGAAGAGGTATTTCGATATGTTTTTTTTTAATTTCACATGAGATAGTTCAGCAATCGGAAACAAAGACTTAAATTCATCAAACTAGTGTAAAAAGTTAGAAACTCGTGAATTGCAAAGAAAAATTGAAAACTAAATTAAATTTCCTTCGCGTTTGATGAGCTACAGTGTAAAAAAAATGTAGGACGCCCCTGGTACACATTATCTTAAAAACTTGCTCAGCTAGTGCAGATTCCAAAAAGGTATCATAAGCCTAGGCATTCTGTTGTTTTTCATTCTCGTAACTACTTGATCACCAAATAGTCGAAAAATTTCGAAAAACTGTTGTCATTAGAAGTTAAATGAAATTAAAATTACCTAGGTTACTGACTGTGAAGGAGTGTCCACAAAAGTGTTATTATTGTTCTATGCAAGCAGCGTTTCATTTTGTATGAATAAATTTAAGCTATGAATGACTGAACTCATTGTTTGATTTCGAATTCTTTATTAATTTTCAACGAATAAGTAATTGGTACTAATTCGTTTTATTTTTTCCATCGAATAGTAATTTGGTAATAATTCGTTTTATTTTATTTGTAATGATATTCCACATACCTCTATTGTAGCAACACAGGATATTTTTTAAGTTGATACTTTCCTTTTAACACTGTACAGAATGTAAAAAATAAGAAATTTTGTCAAATACAATTAGGTCTGGTAAGATTTTCGAGATACAGGGTGTTGAATGCAAATAATGCCATATTTCTATTCAACCAGAGAAACGATACTCTTCTGCTTTTTTCAAAATAAAAATAATTTTCGTGATTTTCCACTAGATTCCAACAAAAATGGCCTACTGACTTTAACACATGAGCTCAGAATAACGATTACAACAAATACAGTTTTTCGAAATTTTTCGACTATTTGGTAATCAAGTAGTTACGAGAATGAAAAACTACAGAATGCCTAGGCTTATGATACCTTTTTGGAATCTGCAATAACTGAGCAAGTTTTTAAAATGATGTGTACCAGGGGCGTCCTACATTTTTTTTACACTGTAGCTCATCAAACTTGAAGGAAATTTCATTTAGTCTTCAATTTTTCTTTGTAATTCACGAGTTTCTAACATTTTACACTAGTTTGATGAATTTTAGTCTTTGTTTCCGATAGCTGAACTATCTCATGTGAAATTAAAAAAAAGCATATCGAAATACCTCTCCAATTGTAGAAATGGCACTAGAAAAACTAATCGCACTTGGAAATTTTGTAAAAATACGAAAACCATGAATATCTCCGAAACCGTGGAATTTTCATTAAGGTCAAAATTTGGAATAAGTTAGACCACGACAGTGTCTATCTATAGTTGCAGGCTTATCCATTGTTTTCGGGACACCCTGTATATTTGAAATTAGAATAGAAACTGGTATATTTCAGGAGAATAGAGTACAGGGTGTATCACTTAAAAAATAACAGTTCACATTAAATTTTAGGTTTACAATGCTTTTGAGCGCGTCTCAGTATTGAATACTGAATGCCCCAAAAAACACTACATATTTGCCCATTTAATCATTTTTGTACGACCAATATTAACTGAGATAGCTAATGAGGGTTATATAAACAATCACCTGGTATTATGATCTATTGTTTGCAGTAGTATAGAACATTTTTTTATGAATGTGTGTTTTTGAAATTTACTTTATTACTTTGAATTATTAGGATTCTACAGCTAAATACATTATTTCTTAGAGAATTACTTCCAAATCATTGTATGATCTTCCTTTACAGTTTCTTCCTTTTAAAAGCAGACACCCTGTTTTTTTAGTGGTCAAATTTCAGTCTTACAGTCTTACTGAACCTATAAATTTCTTACCTCTGCATCCCAAATCCTAACTGTGTGATCCATTGAACTAGTAATGATACTGTAGTCATCCATCCAATGAATAGAGGAAATTGTTTCTTTATGACCTTCTAGGGTGTGAATAGGAGTTCTCACATTGCCACTAAGATTTCCCTTACTTTTTTTCATGGCAGGCTCATCTTCATCCTTTTCTAGGCTTGTTGACCATATTTTCAGAGTTGTGTCCCAACCACCTGTAGCCAATTTCTGACAATTTGGACTAACACCTACACTATCTATTCCCCTAGAATGACCTTTCAAAGTGAAAGCAGGCTTTGCATTTGCAGTGCCTTCTTCCCAATTCCATAATATAGCTGTAAGATCATGTGAAACACTGACAAAACCTTTTTTAGGATCATCTTTGCTTATCCATTTAACATCTTTAACAATATTAGTGTGATTATCTAGGGATACGATTGATTTTCCATGTGAAGTCCACAAATACACAGATTTGTCATAACATCCAGTCAATATCCTGTAAACCATTTAAGATATAAAAAGAATTCATTTTTACTTTGAAGCAGTTACTATAATTGTTATCGTGATCAAATTCGAACATGAGATGTTAACTTAATTCGGGTTTCCATTGATTACCACTTCTTCACTAGGAATAAGGTAATATCAGCATATATCATATATTTACCATTTTCCAGCACATGTATGAATACCCGATATCCAGTCATCATGTAAAATAGAATCTTCAGGCTCTGGAGCTGGTGTTCTTTGCACATATTCAACATCAACTGTTGATTCAGTGGACACTGATTTTTCATTCAAATGTTCACCTAAACTTGTCCTCAACAATTCTCCTACTACAATGAAGTCGAATTCGATTGGTTTTAGATAATCAAGATGAGATTCTTTTAATAACTGGTTAACCGTTTCATTCAATGACTTTTCGTCAATATTTGTAGGTACAGTATGAAGAACGTCCGGAAGAGCAAACCTGGAAAATCAAATACATATTATTGGTATAATCATAACAACAACAAACTTAATATTTCACTTACGCCTCTTGTTTGGATATCAAACGAATTTCCATAACACCTTCTTCGCTCATTTTGAATAGATGTTTTCTTTTCTCCAAAAAAATTAGGTTAGAAATAGACATAGACACAAATCATAGCACCACAGAATAAAAATATAAAACACAGAAATAGAGCACAAGCACAGAGTCATAGAAAAAACTAAAATCGATTCCAGTTAACTAAACTCCTTCTGATTGAAATGGAGAAATTGCGTCAATCCATCTCACTCTGAGCCGTGTCCATAGATAAAATATACTATAGATGGGAATCTCAGTGCTAAATTCTTGTTCTTTCTTATACATATATATACAAGTGGCAACTTTGGACTTTGGACCCTGTGCGTATTTGGCGGCAAATTTAAATTTATGTAGTACGTGCCCGCCTAGCCCCTGTACTGAAAATATTTTTACGTGTCACTGCGTGCACGTTTGACAACTGACAGCATATCGGAGGTATTGGGACAAATATTTACCGATGGCGGCGCTGCAATCGCCGAATCAGCTGTTCCCGAAACGAGTATTGTTTCGTGCACGTTTAAGCGAAACACGAGAGATTCTGGTATTTCTCAAGTGTTTCAGATGATTTATTTCTTCTTTGGAATGAACATTCGTGAAAATGGATTTATGAAATCATTTATTAAGTTCAGATCATATTAATCGAGGAAGATATGTGGAAAAATATCAGTTTCGGGCATTCACCCTTGTCAACTGCAGAAGGAAGGAAGGAAGATATTTAACCATCTAACGTAGCTCTTTTCAAAGATAAAATGTATCCTGATATGATCAGTTATTTAGTGGAAACAAAGAGTTCTGCTTCAGTGAATCAAATGATATTTATAATATTTATTCCTCAATATATAGAAAGAAAAAAATTACAATATTTGTTATTGAAACGAAAGCCGTTGAATTCCAGGATGATTTTATTACAGAAATAAAAGACTTTATGGAAATTGACAACTAAGTTTCAATTATTCACAACGTAAAAAACTATTTTTATTGAATACAAATCAGAAAAATCAATTAATATTTTGTCGTAAGTAAAGCATTTATCATTCAATACAATCCAACATCCTGGTATAAACAAAAACTTAATTATCTAATGAAAAATGATACTCAATTTCACAATACAGTATTAAAGTAATTATGTGTATTCTATTTTCTAAAAAATAGTGAATAGTGCAGATAGCAGTTACCTTCTCATTGTCTCATATTAAAAACAAAAGATGTAATGCGAATTGAAAGAACATCCAGATAAGTTTTAGCCAAATGTTATGATTTCATAACACAGCAATTAGTGTTCTTCACTGTATTTTCTTTAAGCATCTTTAAATCAGATTAAAAACCAACCAACTAGACAAATATTATAATAAACACACAACAGTAACACAAATATCACTTCCCATTTCTTAGGCACAAACAATCGAATGTCATATCCCGCGTTTTCGAATACTCGTTTCGGGATAGTTCTACGTAACGCCGCTAGAGTCGCATAGAGTTGTAGTTTGCTCAACAACCCCGCTTTTCCTATGAAGAGAGAGATGGATTGACGCAATTTCTCCATTTCAACGCGACACACTTTCTGTCGAACTTTAGGCGTATTTTGGCGCTGTAACCACAGCTTACCATAGTTACATGTAACTATAGTCGAATTTTGGCGAGCTGTGGTTACATGTAACTATCTAACTATCACGTGATCATTTGATAGTTAATACACGTATTTTCTATCAAATGATCACGTGATAGTTAGATAGTTACATGTAACCACAGCTCGCCAAAATTCGACTTAATGACGTCATAGTTACTTATAGTTACTGATGACACGGAACAGCTGATCGAATCAAAACAAATCTTCCAATGAATTAAAATGGACGAGTTCATTAATAGATTATTATTACCTCTTCCGAAGAAGATTGTTGAACCTCCTGAAGGGTTTCAACACAATGGGATGGGTCATTTTGAGATGAAGCAGGGTATCCGTGGCAGTCTTTCTATACTCATGCCCGATTGCACCGTTCGTCTAAGCAACGTTTAAGCCCTGAAATGACGTTTCATCAATGGAATAAACGTCAGTTAAGGGCTTAAACGTTGCTTAGACGAACGGTGCAATCGGGCATCAGAGTTTTTAAATCTTTTACTGTGCAAAATGGAATTCTTCCCATTGAAATGGCCCGGCAGACGTAATCAATGACGAAATCGTCATCTATAAAAATTTATTTTATTCATTTATTCAAAACTTTTCATTTTTGTTCTACTATAAAATATTGTACTCCAAAATCAAAACTATGCAATAAATAAATTAAATGAAAAATAAATAAACAGACAATCGCACCGTTTACCAACGCCTCTATTATTCCTTTCCTATCTTGAATCGAAATTGGTTTTTTATTCACCAGTAATGAAATAGTATCCATTTTTCTTTCCTTCAACAATTTTCAATCTGGTGAATCCCGCACCGTTTGAATTCAGTGAAAACCGTTAACACAGATACGCCACCTCTACTTCTATGATCCTAAATTCATTCCATTTCACTCATTCGAAATGAGATAGATATATATAGCCTATTCGTTTTGAAGTATTTCGTGCTCCTGAGTAACTCAAAAGCTCGAAATACGGCTTGCCATTGGCTGCGCACAAGCGCTGGAACAGCTCAGGAGCTCGAAACTCTTCAAAACGAATACCATAATACATACCACGCGAGTAACCCTGCTCCTGAGGAAGGTAACGTGGTATGGTATGCGTGACGTCATTGATACGTCATAGTTACATGGTCAACTCCGCAAAAACGTAGTAACCATGTAACTACATGTAACTACGAGCTGTAGTTACTTGTGGTTACAGCGCCAAAATACGCCTTTTAGTACCTACGACGCCGTTCCAGTTATGTTCTAGAGTTCACTGGTTACATGTAACTATCACGTGATCATTTGACAGATCGCCAAAATTTGACTTATGTTAAAGAAGTAAAGAAGGCTTCAGCTTTAACGCAGAAGGATCTGCATACAAAGTTATGAAGAAATTGTTTCACATTATTTTCTCGGCTCATGGAACCACATATTTTACACTGAGCCAAATTCTCTTTTCTTTCCATAATTTTTAGGAATAGAATATATGAAAGTACTAAGAAAAGAGTAGAAGATTTATTCCCTCCTTCAAATTCAAAATTGAAATGCAGTGCGCATGCGGTGACTCTACAACCCTGCTCTCTAGTAGGGTTACGATCTTAGAATATAAAACCTATATTCTATGCGTGTACCTATCACATAAACCAATTTCAAGTGGCTTACCGGTGTCCGGTTTTCATTTCAGTTTCATTTGGTTCAATTTGAATGCAATTGGTTAACCGAAATAATAACCGGTTAGCTGCTTAAAATTGCTTGAAAATGCTCTGCCGTGCTCGAGGAAAAATTCTAGTTGGTTTGTTTTGTAGGGTCATTCTGTTCTGTGATTATTATATGTTCTGTGGATGATACACAGAAATCAGAATAAATATTATTCTGTGCTGTAATAAAATGATGAAAAGTAGGATTAGGAGCGGCTGAATAATGGCGTTCAATTTTTCAGCATTTTCTTATATTATAGCATTAATAGTAGATGCTTTTCTGATATTTTTCTCTTTATTTCACGTAATAGCTTTCGATGAGTTGAAAACAGATTATAAAAATCCGATCGATCAATGTAACAGTTTGAACCCTGTGAGTAGTTAAAACTTCTCTTGATCAATTTGCATTGCATTTTCGGTTTAACTTGTTTCTAATAATTTATACTTTCCAGTTGGTTTTACCTGAGTATTTACTTCATCTACTATTCAATATCCTCTTCGCCTGCTCAGGGGAATGGTTTTCACTCATGTTGAATATACCTCTTCTAGCATACCACATTAATAGATACAGAACAAGACCGGTGATGTCAGGACCTGGATTGTATGATCCTACAAGTATTATGAATGCTGATGTTCTGACGAAGTGTCAAAGGGAAGGCTGGATCAAGTTGGCCTTTTATTTGCTATCATTTTTCTATTATCTTTATGGGTATGTAATATCATTGGAAAGAGAACATGAAATAACGTGATAGCATTACCTAGCCTTTAATTGTGGACTGTTTCATTCTGATTATGAAGTAGTGTATATGCATTGTACTTAAAGATAATTTTTCTATTCATCTACAAGTTTTCAAGAAATTTCAGATATTTTAGTGGATTAAAGTAGAATATGAGCAATATACAGTGGAATGGCTTATGAGAACGATATGTCATATAATGACATGTGTATTTTAACAAATTTAATCATTGCTTCCCGTTTAAGTGGAAATTTTGCAAAATTGAAACATATTTATAATAAAATTTCATGATGAGGTATTAAATTAATTCAATTATGCTACTTATATTTGCTATTAATTTTATTAATTAATTTTTTGTTTATTACTCGAGACAATACCATAAATTGAGAATTGCTTCTCTGCATTTTCTCATCTCATAAATCTTATAACTGAATTGATCTTAAGTTTTAGAAAAACACACTCAAGATTTTGATATCTTTGAAAATCTTATGGTGTACAGGAATTTCATTGTATGTTATATATAATTAATCATCTAACGTATACAAAAGATACCATCATTAAGAAAAGTCACAAATAATCAACTCTTGAATATATTGAATTATCAGTCCGTTTTCCTTGTTCATATTATCATTTTGTTGTCAACTATCACTTAAAATAAAACTTCTCGAGATAATTTTTGTAAATTGTGTTTGAAAACATTTCGTTTTATAAGCATATTATTATATATTCATGGGAGCAGAGGTAGTAAGCAAAAAAATTAAAATAATTGTACTTATCTGTTCTCTGGCTCAAGATCTGATCTGATTATCGAATGCTATTTAATTTTATCATGATATACTGGGATGAAATTCAAAACTATATGACTTAATTGTCTGTGTAAAATTTATATTGACGCATTTTTAACAGTGCAGTTGCATCCTATGTCTTGATAATTTTAGGTAGATACCTTCTATTATTGGGAATAACCTATAACTGTAGAAGCTATCTTAGAAACCGAAGTCCCTAATACTCGTCTTTGTTGCAGAATGATATACTCTTTAATATCAGCCTGAAAAAGAAAAATCCAGTTGAAGGTGAGGTGAATTCCAAAAAGACATGAATTTGGAGGATTTCGGTTTTTAAAAGCTAAACAGTCCAGATTGCAATAATTTAAATGGGAAGGGACATTTTGAAACCGAATCCAGTGATGCAGTAATTTTACCTACTCACATAATATCCCACCGAACAATCAAACTTGAGAATATGTTCATTTTTTTGCGACATATTTAAGTATCCATATGTAACTTTAAATAATAAAATTTGTTTTTATTTAGTTCTTGTTAATTTTCAACATTGTCTTTTTTCTTCAAATCAGTTACAACTTCCACTGATTTAAAATTCAGTGAAGAGTGTTTTTTTCTGATGCAAACCTACATTTGAGATTCCGAATGTAGGAAAATCATCAAATGCTGTGGGGTCATTCAACAGAACATAAAAATATAGGACATTTTTAGTGAATGCAGAATTTCTTCAGTAATCAGATCATGATGTCTTTTCCATTTTGTTCGCCAGCTTATTTATGATAGAAATAATCCCCAGAGCGGGCACCTATCATTGTTCAAACAATTGCAGATTTTTATTCTATTGATATTTCATTGGAATAGTTTAAAGCTTTCTCAATTAAAAAGACTAGCGAACTGGAAGTTGATTTAATTCGATTTCAAGCAAGAACCAGTATCAATCATGGTCAGTATGAACATTGTTTAAGGAGACAATTAGCATTATTGAAAGTTAAGGTTTTACGAATCAAGATAAAGGCTGGTATTCTTTATCCTACTATGAATCCTGTAAAATTGAATTTAAATACAATTAAGACACTTATACTTATAATATATTATACTTTTTCAATCTTATATCAATTACTGAGAACATAAATAATATGCCTCGATAATTTGAATTTTGCCGCCATTACTACAGATAACAAAAATAAGGAAGCTACACTCGCCTACTTTCTTCCGATCCATAGAACAGGTAGTCTTCTTTCTATATTATATGTTCTGTGAGTCTTTCTCTATGTTCCGATCTTTGTCGTTAGGCACTTGTTGTTAGGTTTGTTCCAACAGCTGACTTTTGTACGGTAATTTCACGGTCACGAAACTGTTAGTAATCGATCTTATGCGCATGTCTAAACTTTGACCGTACAAGAACCGTCCAAACAGTACTTGCTCCAGACCAGGGATCGAAATGACGATCACAAAACCGTTCCACTCACGGTCCCGAAGCAGGATCGAACAAAAACGAAACCGTTCTCAAACGATACATTTTCAGTTGGAACACATTTTTATCTATTGCGCAGAATCCTGACGATCATTGTACGGTCAATTCTTGAGTTGGAACAAACCTGTTGTCTCATCTATATTGTATGTTCTGTGGTCTCACCTCACTTGTCTTTGCTATCTTTTTTATTTGTGTTTTGTGGTGTTGTGGACAGAATTCAGAAACAGGAACTATCATGAGTCATTAATTCCATAATGATGAAATAATACAACAGAATACTGTGTGTTTTCGTTTTGTGATAATATTCATGAGAAGTCCGAAGTCGTCAGATTGTTGATTAAGGACATTATAAAATTTGTCTCAGTTGTTTGAAAACATTTCAGATCTGAGAGATCGTATTACGAACAAAGTTTTCAAATTGAAGTCATTGTAATTGAACAATATGGTAAAGACATTTCTTGAACAATAGTCTTAACACTAAATAAATTTCGTATTTTAGTCTTCTAATGTAAATATATGTGGAGTAACAGACGAAGTCCGTCAGGCATTGAAAGAATTTAGATTTAGGAAAGAACAAGACACATCTGCTCTTGTATGTAAGTTCTGAAGTTTTAAAGATATGTGAACTCCTTTTTATTGAATACACATTATCTTCAGTAAAAATTGAACGAGAAAAACAACTGGTTATTATTGATGAGAAGTTGGAAAATACTACAATTGAGGAGTTACAAGAAAGTTTGCAGAGTCATCAGCCACGTTACATTATTCTTTCCTACCGTCGAGAACATGATGATGGAAGAATCTCTTTTCCCTTATGTTTTATATACTTCACTCCTAGGGATAGTCATGCTGAACTACAAATGTTGTATGCTGCCTCTAAAATATCTCTTCAAAGAACTGCTGATCTGACTAAAACATTCGAAATACGAGAATTAGAAGAGCTAACAGAGGAGTGGCTTTTAAGTAAATTGGGTAATTGACAATAAAAGCAATTAATTTAATGAGTACAAATATCCTAAGAGTTTTCATCAGTGATGAATTTTTACATCATGTCATTCCATTATACATATATATTCTTTTTAATTTTAAAATGTATTTACCAATATCCATAATATTGCCATGAATTGAATGTGGAGATGGGCATATGAACAATATTTATTTCATTAATTTGATCAATGTTAAATATTTGTAATTTGATAATTTCTTTTGTTGAATAAGGGAGATGTAAAATATTTCATTTTAAACTAAACTGCTTTTTACTGATCATATATGTTTATGATTTAACTTATACTGTTGACCAAATTATGTGATATTTATATATTGAAAAAAAATGTTATTACCTGAACTGCCAAAAATACCATGCAATAAAAATATATTGTGAAAAGAGCAATTTATAAAATATTTCTCATTGTGGTTTTTAATATTTATGAGTAACCTAAGTTATATGGAGATACTAGAGTCATTATTCAAGTATGAAAATAAACACCTTCAGTTTCGTATACGTTTAACAGTTTTTGATTCATGATTCCTGAAGTCTGTTCATTTGCTTTTATTGTTATTTTTGTAATAATTGAAATAGAAGACCAAATTTTCTCAGAAGATAATATGGGTATTTTAGAAATCATTAATTTTGGATTACCGACGCGTATTTATGCTAGATCTAATCACTTTCAAAATTAAGATGAATTCACCTTCGTAAAAAGGTTCTGAAATTTTTCCGGATCTTTCCACAAAAAGTAGATTATTTGGAAAAATAATTATCCTATGGAAAAAATGATTGCGTATTTGTTTTCTACGCTTCCGAGTTACTGAATAAAATGACCCGGTGCGCTATAGCTGAAATTTTTTTTTTAATATTTTCAGCTTATAGCTACCCCGGTCATTTTATTTATTAATTCGAAGGCAAAACGAATACACAATAAGTTTTTCCATAAGATAATTATTTTTCCCAATAATGGATTTTTGTGGAAAAATCCAGAAAAATAGGCCAACTTTGGAGTGCTGTTACAGCCAGAAAAATAACAATGGACGGATGCAGATTTTTTATTGTAGATCCTTTACGAAAAAAATCTCTTTTTTTCACCTGTCGCCAAAAGTTAATATTGTCTGTTTTTTTCCCAAAGGTAGAATTTTTTCGATTTGTCAAGGACCATTACTCAAAAAATTAATGAGATACAGAAACTCTATCATCTACACCCTCGAATTAGTAAGGGTGTAATTATGACGGCGATCGAGTCAAAAAATTTTTGGCCAAAAATCAAAAATCGAATTCTCTCCGATCGCTATTAAAATTTCGTCATTTACTAGTTCGAGAGCGTAGCTTACTTACTGTAGAACTGTTTGATACCAAACCATGAATATTTTTTCTTATATCATGTACCAAAAAATTATAACAAGTTAGGTCCACAGAAAAGAGAAATAGTTCAAAAACAACACAGAAATACTATCTCATTCCACATTTAACAAAAAATAACCAGAACCATAGATTTAATTTAATCTGGGGAATTTGGACGTATACTCCGTTCACGAAAGGTTGAGCCGTCGGTTGGCCATGGAAATTTGGCATATTCCACTGTGTATTTTAAAATATTAGGTTATGTTCTTTATTTTCTTGTCAGATTGATACGCAATGTTGTCATTGCATAGAGTTCTCTGATAACTCGCAAGCTCGTCGGTCGAGGCCGGGTACATTCGGCAACGTTGACTTTAATTCACGTTATGACAGCAAATACTGCCAACTTCAGATAAATAACGAAACGCCTACTATGCGCTCAACCTTTCGTGAACGGACTATAGGTGCGAGACAAAAAGTTAATCTAGGATTAAAAATTATTACGAAGGCTTACTTAACGGAGGATTAAAATGATAACGGTGCAATCAGCCCTAAGCAAGTAATCGACTTATTTCCGCCTTGATGTATTTGGAACCTTCCGTTTTTGCGGCTCTTCGGTCATCTCTCGGATGAGAGGGTTTTGATGAGTTCATTTTTTTCTTTTAATTTTTTTGGGGCGTTTCGTTCAGTTCTGGCAAGTCAATGTTATTGTGTATAATAGAATAGAGGTTTAACGCGTACATCGCCATGAATATTGAAAAACAATAAAGTGAAAGCAGAGAATAATATTCGAGGGGGTGATCACTAGTGGAAATATTTGTACACCTCATGGATGTGTGGATATTTTGGATATGTTTGGATATAAGTGGATATATTGGATATTTTTGGATATGTGTGGATATGTTGGATATATTGGATAATATTTGGATAATACTTGGATAATAAAGGGGAAACGCGCATGCTCCAATAGTCACGTGTGCTTCGTGTATATAATTTGAGGTTAGGTATCAATTCAAATGTTGATATTTCGTAATTCGTAGCAATTACTACTAAAGTGAGTGTTTGTGAGTGAATAAGACACGGAATTCCTTACCGAAATCAAGAGCACATTCCTCAACCTGTATGGAATATTATTTGAATCACGTAGGTAGCATTAAATAATAATTATGAATGAAGAAATAGAGACATATCTCAGAGATTTGGGTATCGTGCTTCTATATACCTGAAGAATATCCTGAACTTCTCCGGATATGACAACTTTATTCTCCTTTCAAAATTATCTTCAGAAGATCTTAACTATTTGGAAAAATTTGCCAGAGAGGAGCTTCAGGAATTCATAACTAACGAGGATAACCCGAAAATTTTTATGGATTTTATAAAGATAATCCAAGAATTTCAAAATTGCTCCTGGCCACAAGAAATTATTATTAGCCGCAGCTCAAAAATTAAAATATTTCAATAATAATAGGCCCATGACGAATAACGATCAAAATTTCCAATCATCACGAAATGAAATGAGCGGAAATAACGAATGCGACAATTTTGGAGGGAATGATTCCCAGTCTCTTACCCAACACTCGAAAAAACAAAGTGACATAGAATTGGTAATAAAATTGCAAAATCCCAAAAAATTATATTACAAATCTGATTTCTAATTTACCAAGCTTCGAAACACTTATGACAAAAGTAACGAAGTTAAAGTGGAAGTACATAATCCATGAACATGGAAAAATTAAGGGACTTATTTCGTGTCCTTTTTGCAACAAGAATATCAAGTTGAGCTGGCAGCACAAAAATCTCATTATAATTCGAGACCAATTTATGGAAATTATCATAATCATATCAAAAAACATATCGATACATATGACACTGAGAAGAAAAAAGAATCTAATTCGAGTTCTGGCAATATCAGAAAATAACAAGTTTTTTCAAAGCCTCCAATTCGATATCAACTGCCAACGAAAAAAATCGCATTCACCAAAAAAACAGACAAAAAAGTTTTTGAGTACCGAGGTTGAGAAAGTTGTAATTCACGAAAATATATTGTTGGAGAGCCCCGAGAGATGTTGAATTTAGAAATAAATAGTTTTATGCAGTCATTGATGATTCCAAATGGTATTTGGCACAAATTAATCGTATCAAAAAGAGATACATCACTGTGAAGTGCTTAGAATCTCATCTGAACAATTTAGATGGCCGAAAATTAACGACGTTAAAAATGTCCACAGCAAGTTCATCTTTTACGGCCCAATCAAGTTAGAAGGTGACAATCCTTTTATCCTTAGAAGAGCTGATAAACAAATTATATTAAAAAAATTCAAGGTACTGACAAATACTAAATAATAATATATATTATGTTCCCATACTTTTTCTGATTTATTTGTTTGTGATATATTTTATTTTTGGTTAGAATTTTATATTTTGTTTATTTTTCGTTAATAAACTGAAATACGTGAAACATCATATTTTTACTTTAATGACCTTCCTGAGTTGTGTAAATAACCTGATAAACTATATAATAAGCTGATGCTTATCCGAAAATTGAAACCCAGCTTGGAATTGATAAACTATTCTCCTGAAATTCCATATTTTGGATGCGTTTCAACAATTTAGCTAATCGATTTAATCAGAAATATACTTTGTTGTACTCATTTTCATCTTCTTTTCATCTTTCAATTCAGTCAAATGAGTTCTTAGTATCAACTACAACTGAACCAACCCATTCTCTACCAACTAATCGAGATTTGATCCTGATTGAGTCCCTTCATATGGATATTAATTGAATTCATCAGATTTTCACGTTGAGATTAAGACGTACCCTATTGCAGCTTTCAGCGATCATGGCATTTTTAATTCTTACCAATAATTCTTTATTTTTATCGTCATTCTGGCTGATTCCAGTGAAATTTATTTATTGTTCAAAAAATTCAATTGCTGAGGGCATCAATGAGAATTTCACCATAATATGATGAGGACCGGGAAAAAAGATTATAAGAAAATTCACGGACTCCCAAGTTCAACCCGAACTCATAGTGCCCTCAAGGGGTTCGGTTCGTCAACTTCAATTCAAAGAAAAAAATGTTCATGGCGTAGAAAATTACAAGCGTGAATTCAGAATAATGAAACACAGAATTTACAAGAATAAAAAGTCCTGGTGAAGTGGCTATTCATTTTTCGATTTGCATTCTTTTTTTCTGGATTTTTAGCTTTTCGATTCCACGCTTTAGTAGGTTTGTAGCACAGATATTTGTGGATAAAATTGTGGATATATTGGATATAAATGGATATATTGGATATGAATGGTTATATTGGATAAAAGTACAGGTATTTCCAATTTGGATAACAGTTGGATATACTTGGATAATGTTTGGATAAATTTGTACAGAATTTTCGCCTGTGATCACGAAAAAAAATCGCATTCACCAAAAAAACAGACAAAAACGAAGTTTTGAGTACCGAGGTTGAGAAAGTTGTAATTCACGAAAATATATTGTTGGAGAGCCCCGAGAGATGTTGAATTTAGAAATAAATAGTTTTATGCAGTCATTGATGATTCCAAATGGTATTTGGCACAAATTAATCGTATCAAAAAGAGATACATCACTGTGAAGTGCTTAGAATCTCATCTGAACAGATTATAGATGGCCGAAAATTACTACGACGTTAAAAATGTCCACAGCAAGTTCATCTTTTACGGCCCAATCAATTTAGAAGTGACAATCCTTTTATCCTCAGAAGAGCTGATAAACAAATTATATAAAAAATTCAAGGTACTGACAAATACTAAATAATAATATATATTATGTTCCCATACTTTTTCTGATTTATTTGTTTGTGATATATTTTATTTTTGGTTAGAATTTTATATTTTGTTTATTTTTCGTTAATAACTGAAATACGTGAACATCATATTTTTTTACTTTAATGACCTTCCTGAGTTTTGTAATAACCTGATAAACTATATATAAGCTGATGCTTATCCAAATTGAAACCGCTTGGATTGATAAACTATTCTCCTGAATTCCATATTTTGGATGCGTTTCAACAATTTAGCTAATCGATTAATCAGAATATACTTGTTGTACTCATTTTCATCTTCTTTTCATTCTTTCAATTCAGTCAACTGAGTTCTTGTATCAACTACAACTGAACCAACCCATTCTAACCAAACTAATCGAGATTTGATCCTGATTGAGTCCCTTCATATGGATATTAATTGAATTCATCAGAATTTTCACGTTGAGATTAAAACGTACCTAATTGCAGCTTTCAGCGATTCATGGCATTTTTAATTCTTAACCAATAATTCTTTATTTTTATCGTCATTCTGGCTGATTCCAGTGGAAATTTATTTATTGTTCAAAAAATTCAATTGCTGAGGGCATCAATGAAATTTCCCCATAATATGATGAGAACCGGGAAAAAAGATTATAAGAAAATTCACGGACTCCCAAGTTCAACCCGAACTCATAGTGCCCTCAAGGGGTTCGGTTCGTCAACTTCAATGCAAAGAAAAAAATGTTCATGGCGTAGAAAATTACAAGCGTGAATTCAGAATAATGAAACACAGAATTTACAAGAAAAAATCCTGGTGAAGTGGCTATTCATTTTTCGATTTGCATTCTTTTTTTCTGGATTTTTAGCTTTTCGATTCCACGCTTTAGTAGGTTTGTAGCACAGATATTTGTGTAAAATTGTGGATATATTGGATATAAATGGATATATTGGATATAATGGGTATATTGGATAAAAGTACAGGTATTTCCAATTTGGAATAACAGTTGGATATTACTTGGATAATGTTGGATGAATTTGTACAGATTTTCGCCTGTGATCACCCCCTCGATAATATTAATCGATATAAATCAACCAATATTAAACTCATACTTCGGAGCTAACTTCGTTCTCGTTCGAGACAAAATGCAAGGAAGTGGTATCAATCAGAGCACCTATGGATGGCCATTTCGTCCTTATTAGGACTCATCAGCACAGGATGCATTTTGTCTGGAACGAGGACGAAGTTAGCACCGAAGTATGAGTTTAATATTGGTTGATTTATATCGATGCAAATATTCAGGGAGAAAAAACAAAAAAAAGAATACTGTTATTTCTATCTTTCTCTTTCTGGTTGATAAAAAATGTCAAATTCACAATATCTTTTCCGAAGGCTGAAGGACCCTTGGGCGATAGCCATTTGTATTGTTGCAATAAAACATAGTAACTACTTTTCCGAAATCTACTGATCATTTATTTTCTAAAATGCCTTTTCAATATACAGGGTGTCAAGAAAGAAAGTACCATGCATATATAGGGTCACGCAATAGAGGGCCATAAATACACAGTATAGACACCAATGGTGTCTATACTGTGATAAATATGAAGAAAAGTCTAAGTTGGAAACTGCTTCCTTTAAGAAATACAAGGTGTTAAAGTTTTTTTATTTTTTTATTTGTTTTTTTAACTTTGGACAAAGAGGTAAAAATTAAACAAAATGTGGTATGCGAGGTTTTGTATGATCCGAATATCCTACTAGTTTTTAGATTACTTATAGAGGACGCCACATACAGGATTCCACATTTAAATCAACCCTAATTCTTTTGCATCACACTGTATGTCATTCTGGAGTAGAAAAAGCGATTCCACTATCTTTTTTCCTTCAAAAAGGTATACTTTAATGAAGTCGCTTGGACCAACGGTTTTCGGTTAAATGTATCGAAAAGTTAAGATGCACGCAAATTGTCCAGAAGCGCCAAAGTAACCTACCTTCAATAACAACCAACAGCAAGGAATTAAATCAAAATCTCAATCCAAAACAAAATAATGAAAATGACAGGTAAAAAAGTTAGGGCTGACGAGTGTAGAGGAGGAAGAAACCCCCATTCACCTAGTCACGGAATGCTTTGGTATTGTGAGCTTAAGGAGAGAATGCCTTGGGCGAGAAACTTGTAAGAGTGAGGAACAAGCTTCGTTGAAGCCTTCTAAGATATTGGATTTCATTAGATCTCTGGAACTGGAAGGCTAGCTGTGAACGGTGTGGCCCGAACAGCTTTGTGCATGGTACTTTTTTCCTTGATATCTTGTATATGTGTATAGTCCGTTCACGAAACTTTGAGCTCATAGTAGGCGGTTGTTTATTTATCTGAAGTTGGCAGTATTTGCTGTCATAGCGTAAAATAAAGTCAACGTTGCCGAATGTACCCGGTCTCGTCCGACGAGCTTCCGAGTTATCAGAGAACTCTGTGCAATATTGGCAACATTGGGTATCAATCTGACAAGAAAATAAGAAACATAACCTAAAATTTCAATATACACAGTGGAATATGCCAAATTTCCATGGCCAACCGACGCGAGGGCTCAACCTTTCGTGAACGGACTATACCTATAGGTACAATAGTCTCATTTTCAAAAGGTTTATCATTATGTTTTTGCTGGAAAGCTGAGTGAATTAGGTTCTGAAAATTGACTGTATGCATGAAAACCATGCAGCTATTTTAAATAAAATATTGAAGATGTGCTTGAATTCAACCGTATCTACGGAGATAGGTACAGGTAGAAAAGTTAACATGCAGAAAAATCTCGGAGGGGGGGGCCCGAGGCCTCCCCCGGCAGCGCCATTGCAAATAGGTATAAGGTGAAATTAGTATGTGACGTTGACAAACTTCAGACGAATTTCAGGATATTACTAATTTTACGTCTCACGATCGGTTGATGAAATCATTTGAGTGGGTTGATATATTCAGAAGATCTATACCTACCTAAGGTCAGAAAGTGGTGGACTGTTACTGAATATTTTTTTCCAAATTCAGTACCTACGAGAAAAAGGCTTGAACTTACAGCTTATTTGGATTTTATCGCACTGTTGTGAATTGAATAGAACTGATTTTTGGGAATCTCTTAAATTTCATATCATATTGAATTCATAATTGATATTCGTCGCCCTGATTTTTGTTGACATTTTCGCTTATATATGTCTCCGTTAGGGGTTGTTGTGTTGTGATTTTTTTGCCAAATTGAAGAGGAAAATGTCCTCAGATTAGAACCATAATCAGATTTCATTGCCTTTCCGTTGAACATTTTCAAAGTCAAAAAATTGTACTACACAACAACCTTCAATGAAAATATGGGCGAAAATCCCAACAAAAATCAGGATTTTCCGGATTTTAATTTTTTTGATTATATTCGGCGAGATGACAATGAAGTCTGATTCTAGTTTCGATCTGAGGCCATTTTCCTCCGAAATGTTAAAAAAAAATTCACTACACAACAACCCCTAACAGAGATATGAAAGAAAATCCCAAAAAAATCAAGATTTCAATTTTCTTTTGAAAATGTTCGACAGAAAGGCAATAAAATCTGATTATGGCTCCAAACTGAGGTGATATTCCCATACATTCTGACGAAAAAAATTTTACAACGCAACAAGAATCAGATATTTAATATTTTTGAAAATGTTCGAAGAGAAGGCAATCGCCCTATCGAGTGAGGTAACCGCGTTTTGCTCCTGTTTTGCTCTTATCAAAACTGAAATCAGTTCCTCTCTACAATCTATCGTTACCGAGATATGGATAATGCAAAGTGCTTTGATGGCGTTCTTACGTTACACTAGCAGGGCACTTTCAACAGATCTTGCCGATATTGGTGTCATTCTAAAGGTCTCGTTTTGCTCCGTTTCGCTCACCAATCCGTTCATTTTGCTCACTAATGCTTAGAAAGATTTTCCAAAAAAGAAAATTTTTTTGTCCCGCCCTACCGAGTGAAGTATCTCCGTTTTGCTCCTGCGTTGCTCTTTTGAAAACTGAAATCAGTTTCTCTCTACAATCTATCGTTACCGAGATATGGACAATTCAAAGTGCCCTGCTGGTGTAACGTTACACTAGCAGGGCACTTTCAACGGATCTTGCCGATATTGATGTCTTTCGAAAGCTCTCGTTTTGCCCACTAATCCGTTCATTTTGCTCACTTATACCTACTTCAAAAGATTTACCAAGAAAAGGATTTTTTTGTTCCGCCCTATCGAGGGAGGTATCCTTGTTTTGCTCTTTTCAAAACTGAAAACAGTTCCCCTCTACGATCTATCGTTACTGAGATATGAACAATTCAAAGTGCCCTGCTGGTGTAATGTTACACCAGCAGGGCACCCTCCGATATTGGTGTCATTCGAAAGCTTTCGTTTTGCTTCGATCTGCTTACCAATCTGTTCATTTTGCTCAATTATACTTTGAAAGATTTTCGAAAAACAAATTTTCTTCGTCTCGCCCTAGCGTTTTGCTCTTATCAAAACTGAAATTATATTGTAAATTTCAATAAAGTTGAAAAAAAGGAATAAAGGAAAGCAAGTAGAGTACAATGATTAGATATTGAGCAAAATTATATCTGCCGAGTAGCACCAATATAGGTAAAACCCTTTTAGTTTGAACTGTAGCTCAGTAATGCTAATCCGTAGAGGAGAACTTTGTAATTTTAGATTTGGAAAGAGCAAAATAATAGCATAATGTAGATAGGGTGAGTCAAGAAAAATGAGTCATCCCAATTAACGGACTATTGAGTAAAATGAAACGAAAGCTTTCGATTGACGCCAATATCGGTAAAATACGTTGAGAAGTGTAGCAAGGCACTTTGAATTAACCATATATCTGTACCGATAGATAGTAGATAGGAATTGACTTCAGTTTTGAAAAGAGCAAAACGCAAATACCTCATTTACTAGGGCGACACAAAAATGTTTTCGTTTTTCGAAAATCTTTCGAAATATAAGTCAGCAAAATGAACAGATTGATGAAAAACGGAGCAAAATAAGAGCTTTCGAATGGCGTAACCAGCAGGGCACTTTGAATTGTCCATATCTCGGTAACGATAGATCGTAGAGAGGAACTGATTTCAGTTTTGAAAAGAGCAAATCAGGAGCAAAACGCGGATACCTCACTCGATAGGGCGGGACAAAAAATTTCCTTTTTTTTTGGGAAAATCTTTCAAAGTATAAGTACTTACACCAGCAGGGCAATTTGAATTGCCAATAGCCCAATGTACATAGTATAGGTCCATAGGTGAGCAAAATAAACTGAGTGATGAGCAAAACGGAAGCAAAACGAGGGCATACAAATTTTTAAAATCCATGAAGGTGACCTGCTGGTATAACGCTGCCGACTTGGTGGCTTATGCGCTTTGCATATTTTCACAATTTTAAATTCAATACAGTAAAGCTTGTTCCTCGTTGTTCGGAAATAGCCTTCGATGTCGGGGACTCACCGGGTATCATTTTAGACCATAACTTTTGACCAATCTCAATTCACTGATCACGTATTCTTTTCGTTGAGGCGTTGGTACACAGACTATTCGTCCTGTTTGCAAATAGGTAGTCTCTGAGCTTAGATTTTCGAATAGAGGAAATAGCTGTGCGTGTGCGAGCATGTCATTTTCTGATTTTTAGTTTGGACAATACTGTTTATGGTCCATGTTCAGACAAAGTTACGGAAAGGAGTAAACAGCAGGTCCAGCGCACTTCAAGATTGTTGCCTCTGACACTACAATTGGTGAAATAGGTTAAGTTTACACACCTTTCCATTATTCCACAAATATGCTATCAATATAAATGTGAGAGCAAAGAACATCTTTATTTGCGAGCAACTTTTCTGCCACTGCTGTAAGATTTTACACTTTTCTGAATGAGTCCATTAGGTGTGAGTGCGGTACTATTCTTCAAGAAAAAAATATGTCAACCGTATCTCAGAAAGTTTTGGAACATTGAGTGTGTGATGTGATCGAATTATAAAAATGTAGTGATAGGAATTATGTGTGTGTTTTTATGCCGTTTGAGATATGAGGTATTCCTTAATTCATGCGACAAACTTCAGGAAGTGATTCCCCAGATCATTTCATGAAAAAACCTTTTCATAAATATAGGTCCGGAAATGCATTGTTTGCAAGATACATACATATATTGTTAAAGTTTTACTTCAAAACTGAATGAAAAAATTTATACTGAGATATTTTGAAGTGACCATTATTTTTGAATTCTTCGTTCAATGTGTGACAAAAAATCTTCTCTACTCTATCTTTTTCTCGTTTGGGGCGCCGTTTTCATGTAGAAAAATAAAACACTTAACGTAACGTCGCTACTACATATTGTAGGGGCGTCCGGCATCGACATCGGACGTGTCGGATCGATCTGAACCGTTCGTTTATTACATCCGGATTGAGGGGCGTACACATCTGGACCGTTCGGCATAAAAATCTGAGCAATCGGATGTCGATCTTTTCGCTCGGTCTATTTCGACGAATCAAAGCGATTTTATCCATAGAGTTTTATATATTTTATTTATTTTTTGTTCTATGTTGAGTTTCCTGATCCTGAAAAATTTTAACACTTTCATTCTTCTGTTTTCATTTATTCATTAAAAACCTAATTAATTCCTTAAAATTTTTCGATATAGCTATCGTAATTATGAATGGGCAGCAGGAGATATTGCTTTCTCGTTTCTTTTTCGTGTAATTAATTAATTAATTAGGATCTTTCAGTACAACTATTGCCGTATTGAACGATCAGAAGGGGATATTGCATTCCTCGTTTCCTTTGCATTCAGTGCCTTTGCATTTAATTATTTAATTGATATTTTACAGTAGAATGTACGAAAAGGGTGAAAGTATCGTTAAAAGAAGAGCATATTTTCCAAAATAGTGATTTTTGAAATCTCATCAATAAATAAATAAATAAATCTCCCGACAAAAACTCATAAAAATGTTTTATTTTTTCATTGTCACTTTTGTTACTTTGAAATATGTCAGTGGCGTACCAATTTTTTGCCAGTTTTCAAATGAAACTTCAACACCCTGTATCTTGGGAACAATGCATTTCCGGACCTACACTCATGAGGAGTTTTTCTCATAATATCATCTGGGGAATCCTTTCCTGAAGTTTGCCGAATGAATTTAGCACCCCATAAGTGAAGTTTCAAGGGGGCTGATTACCTACCTTGATTAGATAATCATACATGAATGTTGGTCTTATAGGGGTTGTTGTTTCTTTCAATTTCATGCCACTTATGAAGAAAATTTTGTACTTACTATTGTTGGTACTTCTGGGTTATATGTGAGAATAGCTAATTAGCGAAATATCGCCTTATATGTATCGTTTCTATGAAGACGGTATTATCATTAAACAAAATATGTTTCGTTGACATCAAACAATAATAAAGTTAAAAAGTCTCTCGTACGTTCATTGCGTTGGGAAAATTATTGGAATATCCAGGGAGCATTATCTACCTTCTATCGGTTTCGAAATAGGAAGTCAGACAGGGCATCAGCGGAGCGGAATGACATAAAAACTTGTAATTTAGGGGTATGTCTAATTCAATGACGGATTGAGTAGTTAGTTAGAGAAATACAAAAATTATTTACTTTCATAATTTATTTTATGAAGTGAATTTATTACAACATACTTTCACACCTAAAAAAATATAATCATAATATAATAAAATTCGAAGAACCTACATATTAGTGTACACCATAAAACAGGTTCTTTGAATTATAACGATCAACCAAAAAGTTTCATAAAATAATTGCATTAAAAACTCCCAACGGATTCTGGGTAAAAAAAATGAACATTAACAATATAGGAGAAGTATATCTTCAAGTAAACTACATTTCTATAATGTGAAAAAATGGGATAAAATGGTAACTTAATCTATCATATAATACCATAAATAAGAAACTGGCATTTATTGGCAGATTTTATGAATCATAAAAGTTTTGCGATGAGAATCATATTCAACTCACATCTATCTGATCGTGCAGAAATTCTGGTGATAGTTCTCAGAGTTCTACTTGAAGCTATAAAATAATATTCTACATATTTCATTTCGCTTTAGGCGCAATGCTCTCAAGCTGAAATATGCTTTCTACCTAAATGTTTGTGGCTAATTACTTGAAGTATGTAATGGTCTTTTCCAGGATGAAACGGATTGTTTTTTGTAGCAACGGAAGATAAAAATGACTTGGATTTCTTCAATGTGTATGATTAACCGAATTCAGAAAAAAAAGATTTCTTCGGAAAAATATTCACTTTCAAACAAATATGTAAAATACATGAAATCCAGTTTGAAAAGTTTCCTACATATCATATGAGTATGGCGAAAAAAATTTGAGGATTGTTCAAACTAAGTGAATATATTCAACCTATATTCTTACTTGTTAAATTATCATTTCCTTCACTGATTGTGAAATGAATTCGCTATTTTATTTATTCAGTGATGTTATGCTTGACTGGTATCCAATAACTTGATGAATAATTTGGTATTTAATTTCGGATCTGATGTAGAATGTTCACAACACTCATTGAAACATTAAACGTTAGGAGTCAGTTTTCCTCTGAAAGAAAAAGAAATGCAAAGGCTTTTAGTATATTGAGTATGTATATTTAAAGATTTCGAATGTTGAATGGAAATTGCCTGCGATTATTAATTATTCAAAAAAATTTCAATATCAATGTCATCATTGATATTTCTTATTGAAACAGGGAATCGGAATTTTAATGATTTCATTTTTATTATGGCATATCAAATCTCTAATTTCTCTCCAAAAATATGTATGTACCTTCTTTATAAAAGATATCTATGTACATGTTATTCATTGCTTCATTCGAATGAATTAATATAAAAAGATTAATATCTGCAGTGTATTTCAGAAAATGAATGAATTCAATGTATCTATATCGTATGTTATTATGATAGTTGGTTGAAATGCAAAAGTAAGCAACCACATATTATCAAAAAATGTGCATACATTTTGCAATTATGAAGAGTGTTGATAAAAATGATATGGAATTCACGAATAAACCATTTCTCAGAATATATAAAACAAAAAATCTTGAAATGATCATAGGAACTAGCTTGAAAATAATAAAATCTTTTATGAAAAAAGACGCGAAAAAAAGGAAAAAAGTTTGCTCCTCAAATTATTCGGTACCCTGATATCCATTTTTATCCGATGAGTTTCAGGACTCGATTAATAAAGAAAAAGTAAAAAAATTTGAATGTTCTGAACGGTTTCCGAGAAAATCACAGTTGAGAAATCTGAAATATAAATGTAAAAGAATAAAATTTTAAATTTACAGTTAACAGTTTGACCTAAAATAAGCAGCGAACGAAAAAATAAAATTTTATGGTGAAACACAAGTTCATTTATGAATAAAAGTCAGATTTTTCACTATGAATTTTGCCTGATCTGGATGGTGATGGTAGTATCGAAATACCTACGCATTTTGGCTGAATACAAAACACATTCTACAAAGTAGAGTTACTAAAAAAAAACAAATAAGATCCAATACGTATCTTAGGTCGAAGAAAAATCAATGCAATATTTTCAGCTAAATCATTTTCAAGAAATGGTATATTCGGATGAATAACGGCTTGTTCATCTCTAGATGCAATGAATGATAATATTTTTGATTTAGATATTTTCGGTCAGTTAAATTCCAACCGTTGAAACAACGTTGCGCTGAAATGGAATGGTGCTATTTAATGTGAAATAATATTTAATACCAGAGAGCATCACATCACATTCAAGGTAAATCGTTCCATTTTAGGTAACTCTCTTTCAGTCCTATCGTTATTGGCAAGGCAGTTTCATTGATATGAAAAATTCTCAGAGCACACCGTAGAGTAGATATGACAATGGCACTATTCTTATTTAATTGTCAAAAAAGATGTGTTCTCATAAGACAATTTTTGAAACAGAAATTTCATATAAAAATCCCAGTAACACGAACACCTATGCAATGTCCCATTAATAGTGATCTATATATAGGACGTACTGTGTTATATCACAGTTTACCATGATGTAGGTTATGCCAAATGTGCTAATTTATTTGGATATAAATGAATTAATAACATTTTTGTGTGTATATTCTTAATACCAGATATTCACATAAAGAGTTTAACTACATTCATCAAAAAATGTCAGAATTAATTTGGTTTTGCTTGCCGCAATTATTATAAGCAACATGAGTGTACCTAATGTTTGCGGTGGTTTTGTGTTGCTGGGATAATTAACAATACAGGTCAAGAACCCAAGAACAAAAAAACAATTATTATAGCTGTTCTTCGCTTTGAAAGTATTCTCAGGAAAGCGGTAAAAAGTTGCTTGGATGTCATATTCATAACAAAAAATGAATTGGTGTTTCTATAATCGACAGAAGGTTTTTCCGTTCCTGAATTTTTACTTGCAGTTCTTGATATAGTTATTCATGTCTCCTGTTCTATACAGCATCAGAGGGTATGAATTTCCTGTTATCATTTTTGTCATCTCAAATTTGAGTAGGTAACTTCATTTTGGATTGTAAAATCCACTTTATAACAAAATATATTTTCATAAAAAATTTAAATAAAATTATATCCATTATATACAGTGCCTTGACTAGGAATTTTATCGCAATTTTAATAATTAAATATATATCTTTTACACGTAGTGTGCAATAGTAGGTACTGGTAACATTTAGAAAAATTATAAACTCAGTTTTATAGACAACAATCTTAAATTTACATATATCACTTTTCAAATAGTAAATTAAGTTTCTGCACTTACAATTATTATCATCAGATTCTCTCCCTGTATTCCTTTCCTTGTCGTTCATAGTTCATTTTATATAAAATTATACTTAAACTTAACATATAAGAAAGGAAATGGTAGCTTGCAGAAGCGCCCTCTAGATTAGGAGCCATTCTTCACGAAAGGAGAAAATTTACAATCTTAAAAAGAGAATCAGGGAGGGATTTAAAAGTATTTTAAGTTCAACATTTCCTACAATATCAATTCTACATAATATTATGGAGCGAATACCTGGTAAATTAATCAGGCATGAATTTCAAGACAAGCAAGGAAATGGTACCTATGTTTGTAAATTCATAATAATCTTTCTGTAAAATATTTTTAGAATAATTTGAATAATTCAAGAAGCTTCCTCCGAATAATGCTAAAAGAATCAAATATCTGTTTATGCATTATTTTATCTTCAAATTATGATGCATATTTCGAATATTATTTTCAACAAAAATATCGATTAAAAAAATTGGCTTGAAGAGGTTAAATGAGTGTTATCAGTAGTCATTACATAAGTACTGATAGTATACCCCAAGAAGAGGGAGAACTTTGAACCAATGAAAAAAAAGAGAAATTCCAAAAATATCATCTATCTGAGCGCGGGTTTGATTAGTTGAAGGAGCTGGATTACATCCAATACTATCATTTTTTATTAATGAAATTCACCGAAGAAAATCATTTTAAATAAAGTTTTTTTATAGGTATCACTTTACTAGTTTTGTATATACGACTGCAGAATCAGAAAATTGAAAACAGGAAATTTTCAGCACCAAGTACAGGGTCTCTATAAATGATTATAATAGCGCAGTTGGCGTTGGACTATTATAAATATTAATATTCTGATGTAAACTTTAATTTAAACAAACGATACTGTGAGATTATTCCTGTCATTCCAAAAGAAATTTAATAATGTGACTGGAATTATAGATTTTGTTGACTTTGCATAGGAAACCATAAGATAAAAAATTTCCCAAGCAACCTACGATGTTAAAATCATTTATAAAGACCCCGTAGTTCACTAATAATAAGTTTTGGTTATTGGATCTGAGTTTTTTTAAAACAAGTAACCGTTGTCTCTTATTAATAATATTCGATATATTCATATTGAAGGATGAAAGCGACACTTAATTATCATAAATGAAGAAATTGCTTAGTCTTCGCTCAGTTTAAAAGGGCAAACTTGCAGCGAACATTTTCTCTATGAGAGGAGGTGCTGGCACCAAATCTTCTAATTTGAGATAAAATATTCTCTGCAGTCCTTGGACGCTCAAAGATCTCAGCTCAGGAAGCTTACCGAGAAGTCTGCTGAAGTAATGTGTCTTCCTTTGTGCTTCTGCATTATAAGTCACGTGATCGCGAAGTGAAGATATAATTTTCATTTGGAGATGTTCGATGCGCTGAGGTTCTCGAAGACCATGCCGATCTGAAAAATAATTACTTCATTGTAAATATTCAGTTTCCTTTCATTATAATCATGAAAAAACAGACGGATTACATAATCATCTGAAACTAGATTTAATTCAATAATGGCTATATTTAACTAGAGTTTTAAAACTTAATGACATGTTTTTGAGCGCTCGTTTTACTTAAACAAGTGCTATAACGTTTTGCCCAAATGTCTGAAATTTTCGAATATTGAGACGAAAATGGTCTCAAACGATAGAGTTCAACTACCTGATGACGAATGTGTGGTCAAATTCAATTCTGTCCATGGGGCTGTCCAGCCGTAAACACGATAACTTTCGGAGGGATTGACTAAGCCTAGAGACTTAAGCTTTTCATGGGGAGTTCGGGTCCCAAATGCTACGGATAAGTTCGTTCACCAGCCAAATCGTACAGGATGTTCCATAAAATATGGCCATTCAAAATATCTCAGACAAAACAATAGCAATCGAAATGAAATTTTGCGGCCACATGCAAGATGCTCATAATAAGTCTCATGCTATAGGTCATAGTGTTAATAGAACCATAGAAAATTCAATTCGTTGTTTAGTTTCTTGTGCTATTAATTTATAAATTGTTGATTGAAGTTTCTTGGGTTTTTTAGCACTAAGTTTTACCAGTAAATAGTCATTTACTTTTAATAAAATATATTGTCTCCGACATATGTTCGGCCTTATTATGGCCTTTTTCAAGGATAGTACAACATCAATAATTCCTGTAAAAATACAAATAATGAACATCACAATGAATCAATTTAAAATTTTCTACACTTACTATTTTCGTCAAAATATCACATTTTCAGTTAAAATATAAAACACAATTACACATTTTCACAGATATGACACAAAACAAACATTGGTAAGTTATGAACGTCAAATTAAATTTTCAAAATCAAGACGAATAAATATTACGACATCTGTACGGATTGATAAGAGTGTATATTGTTAAATTTTAGATAACTATCTTATTCATGTTTATACTCATTGTTGTTTTGTAGATGGAGTTACTTGAAGGATTTTATTTGAAGTTGTTCTATTTTTTTATTTATTATTTTGTTTTTATTTTTTTAAGTTGTGATATATTGGGCTAAATTTTAGTGTCCGTTTGTCATTCATAGCCTCTTTATTCTTCTTTATGTGAATCATCTCCAATATATTCGGGTTTTACCATTTTTTTTTTTCTAAGATGGAAAAATTATCGAAATCCATTTTATGCTTCTCGGTTTGTCGTGTTTCTTCAATGCAGTGATGTTTTTACAATGGCCATAAATATTGTAAAAACATCACTGCATTGAAGAAACCGAACAAACCGAGAAGCATAAAATGGATTTCGATAATTTTCCATCTTAGAAAAGAAAAAAATGGTTTAAAACCCGAAATATATTGGAGATGATTCACATAAAGAAGAATAAAAGAGGCTATGAATGACAAAACGGACACTAAGAATTAGCCAAATATATCACAACTTAATAAAATAAAAGAAAATAGAACAACTTCAAATAAAATCCTTCAAGTAACTCCATCTACAAAAAAACAACAATGAGTATAAACATGAATAAGATAGTTATCTAAAATTTAACAATATACACTCTTATCAATCCGTACAGATGTCGTAATATTATTCGTCTTGATTTTGAAAATTTAATTTGACGTTCATAACTTTACCAATGTTTGTTTGTGTCATATCTGTGAAAATGTGTAATTGTGTTTTATATTAACTGAAATGTGATATTTGACGAAAATAGTAAGTGTAGGAAAATTTTAAATTGATTCATTGTGATGTTCATTATTTGTATTTTTACAGGAATTATTGATGTTTGTACTATCCTTGAAAAAGGCCATAATAAGGCCGAAACATATGTCGGAGACAATATATTTTATTAAAAGTAAATGACTATTTACTGGTAAAACTTAGTGCTAAAAAACCCAGAAACTTCAATCAACAATTTGAAAATTCAATTGTTATATTGAAAAGGATGAATCTTTATATTTCCATATCAAGATATCCCATTAGAGTGGAATTTATTTTGTGAATGAAGATTGATATACTGAACGTTCATATAAAAATTCGAGAGGATCGCATCATCTGAAACATAGAATCGAGTTTTTTCTATTATTGATTTCTCACATATTTCATTTCTATAATACCTAATTTCCAGAATATAATTTCGATCATGCTGAGATTTTGAATTCATATACTGAGCATGAATCTCAAGTGTTATAAAATTTTTTGAGAAAATAACATTATTGCTCCACCGATGAACGTGCGCTCTAAAATACCTGCTCAAAGCTTTCTTAAATTTTTTAGTAAAATTCTCCATATAATTAAAGTAGGTTTGAGAATAATGATCACCGATTATATCGAATCAATGACGAGCTTCGGTGTGGCTAAATATTCTCTTGTCCAATTGAATTATCCACTCCACTACCAGTTAAAGACCAATGAATGTCCATTCGTTTCTGAATAATGCATGCGTTCTGAAGCCAGGGAAGTTGCATTCTGTTGACTAGTTCATTTAATATTTATAAGCGTTGAAATTGAATCACGCAACTATCGATTCTCTCCTTCCAATTTACCAAACCAATTTTGTTCCCCTTGACCATTCAAAATTTATACATATGGTTAGCTTTTCACTCCGATACATCAACGAGTTTGTTATAGAAATGACCGACCATATAGATTAGGGGATACCATAATACAACAATGAAACAAAATCGTGCTGCGGTTTACCACAATGCAAAGAAAAAATATTGGAAGCCACTAATTTGTCACCTGGAGTTCGTTTGATATAATTCGTAGTATTAGGGGATATTTCGTGGTACAAATTGGGAATAAACGTTTTTCTTAAAAATTGTGAATTCTTAGTAGTTGAAGACGATCATGAAAATTTCAGTATGGCTCGGATATAATACTTTACTTATACAGGGTGTCCCAAAACTCGACGTCAACCCGGAACCGGGTGAAAAGGCAAGTAAAGCTGCTTGTCAGAAGAATATAAAAAAATCCAAGTTGCATGATTTTAAAATAATAGGCATTTGAAGAAACCCGCAAAATTCCACACCTTGTGACAGTCTTTTCACTTTTGTTGCCACAATTATCAACTTTTCCAACTTTTTTTTTGCTGTGTACCCCTGAATAATGCTTGTCTAAACTGTAATCAAAATTTTGATACCAGCTGCCCTCGCTTTCATGAATATAGGGCTAACTTCTCAGAAAAAAATTCAAAATAAACAACTGCCTATAGTTTCAACTGACTGTATTGAAAAAATGTACTACGCAAGTTTGGCATGTTTTGTCAAAAGTTGGTGCATTAAGTAAAGAATTCCAAAATGGTATAATACTTAGTAAATTGAAGCTACTGTAGTTCAAATTCGCTTACGATTACCTTTGAATACACAACGTCCGATCCATCTTCCTGGAAAAAAGGTTTCAAGAATTTTTTTCTTCCTGGAAATTTTTTTTCCGGAAGATGGATCGGACGTTTTGGTCCAATCTCGTGACCCACCCGTTCACCGGACTTGAATCCATTGGACTTTTTTTACTGGGAAGCAGTTGAAGAAAAAGTGTATTCAAAGGCAATCGTAAGCGAATTTGAACTACGGCAGCTTCAATTTAACAAGTATTATACCATTTTGGAATCCTTACTACATGCGCCAACTTGTGACAAAGCATGCCAAACTTGCGTAGTACATTTTTTTTCAATACAATCAGTTGAAACTAGGCAATTGTTTATTTTGAATTAAAAAAAGTTGGAAAAGGTTGATAATTGTGGCAACAGGAGCGAAAAGACTGTCACAGGGTGTGGAATTTTGCGTGTTTTTTCAAATGCCTATTATTATTATTATTATTAAAATCATGCAACTCAGTTTTTTTTATATTCTTCTGACAACCAGAGTTACTTTCCTTTTCACCCGGTTTCGGGTTGACATCGAGTTTTGGGACACCCTGTATAGCGTATTAAAATGAGCCCCCTGAATGTGTATAATACATTGTCTTCTCTGATTAATTTTCATTGAAATCAATGAAATCTTTCCGTGAAAATCATTGTGATTTTTGCATTGAATCAACTTAATTGACAGAATAGTAACTGGAATGACCGATGATAATGAAATATAACCAAAAAACTAATATGAAACTGAATTATCGCACATAACTGGTGCATGGTTTTCCGTCTTATCGAAGCAAAATGAAGGAAGACAAACCCTGATCGCTCGTTCATTGAAACATCAATATTTAAAAAAATTAAACGGTCCTGGTGATGCGATCTTCTTGAATATTCAGTATATCAATGTCCATTTACAAAATGAATTTCACTCGAATCCAATATCTTGTTATGGAAATATAAAGATTCTTCTTTTCGATATACCAATTGAATTTTCTATGGTTCTGTTATCACTATGGCCACAGAACTTTGCATGGAGGCTTATTATGAGCATCTTGCACGTGGCCGCAATATCTTATTTGGATTGGTTTCGTTTTGTCTAAGATATTGAAGAACAAAAATTTTGTATGGCTATATTTTATGAACACCCAGTACGATATGGCTGGTTAACGAACTCAACCGCGGCATTTGGGAACCGAACTCACCCTGAAAATCTTAAGTTTCTAGGACAATCCCTCCGAAAGCAATGGTGCTCATGGCCGGACGGCCCCATGGACTGAATTGAATTTGACCACCCTATCGTTTGAGGCCATTTTCGGCCCAAAATTCGAAAATTACAGCCTTTTGGGCTAAACGATATAGCACTCGTTCAAGTTAAACGAGCGCTCAATAAAGTAATATCCATTACATGATCACTTTCAGATTTCTCGATTATCTACTCATTCAAACGCCAGTGGCGGCTTGTCCTATGAGGCAGGTGAGGCAGTGCCTCACCAAATAAATTACGGAAATCACAAATAATATCAAGCGAATTAATCCAATATTTTATTGATCAATTTCATCATCCCATTATGTTCTTCAGTCTCAATTTTTTGTTCGATACTGCACTCGTCTTCCATAATATCCGAGCTCAATCCCAAGCCGGGTACAGCTACAGACGTCTGTAACATTACACGTTACTGACGTTACGATGAATGCACAAAAATCGGACCGTAACGTTACATGTTACAGGCGTTAAGGTCCGATTTTTGTACATTCATCTCACTTCCTCTTCAGGGCGTAAGCGGTGAGGTGAGGCTTGCCTCACGCGCTTCCTTGTCTAGCGCGTTATTCACATCGACGTGACGAGATCATGAACCTCCCCTTCGTTGTTACTATTGCGGCTTCTAGTCTAAGGTGAATTTGAGGCTAGCCTCAGTAACAACTTTAGAAACATTTGAAGCGTTTTATCTCAGAAACGGTGCCTCGTAGGTATTGATACATTTTTGAAGATAATTTTAACATCTACATTTTTGTCTGAATTACTTTTTTGATGAAACTCACCGTTTTGCTGAAAATCGCGAAAAACTCATTTTCGACCTTTGAACTTGAATAAATTTTTGTCCATCCACGGGAATGATTGGGAACTATTATATATTATTTATTATTATGTTTTGAACAATTTTACCGATTTTCAGCTTGTGGGATTTTATGTAACATCACCCTAATTTTTTGGTCTGGATTGACCGGACTATCTACCCTTGATCCGTGATCGTTTCGTTTCATCGGCAAACTGCACATATTCGGGTTAATCGTGAAGCGGAAGATAGTGAAATTTCACTCTGGTTTGGGTTTGTTGCAGAGTTTTCAATAAAACAGAAACAGTTTTGGAGTCATTCCTATGAGTATAAAATATGTGCAATTGAAGAAGTTATACAACCTATTCCAAATCTTGACAATCGGTGCGGTAGGTAAATCGATTCGGAGGTTTCAAAATGAGAGTACTACTGGCCTACTGGCAGTGTAACTCTAATCAAATTATTTTTTGGCAGTGTTAATAATACATATTGGGATAGGGTTTAGTGAAAAACTGGTTGAAGCGAGTTGAAAAACTTATCTCAGGGCAATTACCACCCAATAAAACGCTATAGAATCATTGGAGCATTAATACCGAAGGATTTTTTCATAATGATAAGTATGCGGCTGACAAAAAAGAGTTTATAAGATTAACATTTTTTTTGATGTGCCTCATCACTTCATTCTGTCACAAGCCGCCACTGTCAAACGCCTGTATAGAAATTTACAAAATGAGACCCAAACCTATCCAACTTCTTCAGGCATCGTAATCTTCTGCCTGAACAAAGGCGGATTGGCCTTATAGCTGTAAATATTTTGAAACTGACCTGTTATCAGAGTAAGTGCGCACAGACACGCGAATGCAGATATATCTATCTCCATCTGATGAAGACCATTACAGAATTCAATGATCGTATGTAGCCAGTCTCCAAACGACCTATAGCACTGTTGTTTGTTAAGTACAACACCATTACAGAAGGTCAGTTTGGTGTCGTTAGGGTGTGTTCTATAAGCAAGGCGTAAAACGAAAAGCTCCAACGAAGCTGATTGGAAAAGCAGATCTCTATCTTCTGGGCAGATATCTTGAAACCTGAAAAAAATTGATATTCATTTATTTTCATGGAAAATCAATACCTAACGATTTTTATGACCAGAAGAACTGGAAGGTTTTGTACGCTTGTTCGTATTTGAGAAATCTGAATATTCTAAGAATAATTTTTGTGTTGTACTGTGTCAGAAACTATGGAATCGATTTAGCCTCTAATTTCGAATTTCTCGATTTTTCTACTTCAGAATGAGAATAAATTTGAAACCACAAAATTTCCTCTGGATATTACAACGTGAGATGAAGATTTACATGAAAAATTTCGCATAAGTAGGCAATTTTCAAAAATAATGATTTCGAACTAAATTTTCACTGGTATCCCATATATGGGCGAATCGAATAAACATTACCTAAACATCCAAATATGTATTGAAATGACGCTTGTTTATCGTCATAACAACCAAAAAAATATTTTATCCACGACTATTGTATAATCCACCCATTATCCGTCTATTTGTTCGGCCATTAATCACAAGTGAATAATGAGTTATTATTTACTGCTGTCAGATGCTTCATAGATTTAGCTCTAAATGTTATGTTCTTCAAATTGATATTTCTTCAGTGTTCTAAAATAGGTACAACTTACTTACAAATATGGGTATACCTTGTCAATCGAGGATCGAATCTTTTTTTATCACATCAATTAAAGCAATTTTTACTACAAAATATACAATTACAAGTTCTCCAAAAAGTTCTCAGGTGCCAACTTGACTTTTTCCACACTTGTAATAGAAGGGTCGTGTCTAGTCTTGTCACGGTCGCCAAATGTTAAAATCTTCAAAAAATATATTCAATAGTCGTGGATAAAGTATAGTATGCTACTCGCATATAATGGCTGTTATTCGCTTGCCTACGGCTCGTGGCCTAAACTTCGCCTCGTGAATAATAGCAATCATGTCTATCTTTATATTATGCTCGTTGCATAGGAAGTCTATCAGCATACAAGTTAATTTTGGAATTATCCATTCTGTTGCAGTATGAACAGGGCCCTCAAAATGGTTAAGGATGCTCACGCTCCCCTTCTCCAAAGAGATGACCGCGCGGGCACGAAGTTCTACTTCGACAAACCCTACAGGGTAATTGTTACCCTACAGGGTAATTGTTCTTGACAGAGACCTATGGTCTTCATCAAGCATGCTTCTTAGTCTTGAAGGTCCCACCTGGTTCACTGATGGCTCTGTCACAACAACAAGGTCTGGTGCCGGAATCGTGGGTCCTCACTTCAATCAGGCTATCCCTCTGGGGAAGGACTGTTCCATTGTGCAGGCTGAGCTATTTGCGGTTCTTGCCTGCGCACTAGAAAATATTCGCAGGGGATACTCTGGCCAGCACATTTACATATTTTGCGACAGTCAGGGAACTTTGAAATCTCTATCTGATGTTAGAGTTGACTCTCCTTTGGTAGAAGAATGCAGGAAAGCTCTGCGTAGGCTGGGCTCTGATAACTTTTTGAAAGGAATCTGGTGTCCGGCTCATGCGAATATACCTGGCAACCTCAAGGCAGATGAACTGGCTAGGCGGGAGCCAGATTAGCATTTGTTGGTCTGGAGCCTGCGCTGCCAATCTGTCGCACATCTGTCAGAAGCTTCTTCAGGAGCTGGCTGAACAGGGAATTTTCCTCGGAATGGAGCGTGGGGGTGGGCCGGAGTTGGTCGAGGATTCTCATTGAGAGACCGTCCTTGCGACCTGAGGTCAATAGACTTCTGTTGCTGGAGAGGAAACAACTCCGTCGGGTGACTGGTGCATTGACTGGTCCCCTGTTTAAAAAACATTTGAAGAGAATGGGATTGACGAGCTGCTCCCTATGCCGGTGGTGCAGGAGTACTGATGAAACGGTTGAGCATATTTTGTTCAACTGTGGTAACCTAACTGATTTAAGGTCAACACACCTAGGAAATTCAACAGCTACTATTCCTATGGTGAGAGGGACCACTCCTGGCAGACACGCGACATTTCTGTCTTCGTGTCTGAGGAGCTGAGACTCTATAGAACGATGTGGGTGAACAATGGGCCACTAGGCCTCAGTTCGGCCGGAAAGGCACTGCACGAAGAAGAAGAAGATGAACAGTTGAAACTGCACAAAACCATTAGGAAAATATGATTGTAGATATATTTTTAGTGTTTGCCTTAATTGTTCGCATACAGGTTTGTGCCTCTTCAGAATATTTTTATTCAATAAGTATAAACTGAATCTGAGACCATTCTAGGCAGAAATTTTAAAATGTTAGATATTTCATAGAAACTATTGCATGACTGTTTCCTAGAAACAACACACAAAAATGTGACACTTTGCATTTTCCATTATGACAAATTTCAAACATGAAAATTAATTGCAGTCGAACTTCGTTAAATCGAATTTTTGATAACTCGAATCAAATTGCTTGGCAAAAGCGCTAAGATTTTTAATACACGTTTTTCATTAACTCGAAGTCTTGGTGAATCGAAGTTTTTTTTTGGCGGATCATGGTTCGAGTTATCGAAGTTCGACTGAATGTTGCACAACATTTCTCCCAACATTTAATTGCTGCGAAGTGCTTTTTACTTTGCACTTTACTTTTAAAATTGTGCATTTCAATTGATACCCTCGGCATGATTGATTATTTAAAAAATTAGAGTAACAGCGCCTGATATGAAAGAATCTATGCATTCAAGTAACAATTATTTACAGAGACATTTTTTTGGGCTGTTAAATAGTAATATGTTACAATGAAATTGTGGAGAATCGACAGTTTTTTGAATAGAAAAAATTTATATGCATGTCAAGTGAGAAATGAGAAACACTTAACGAAAAATTTCAGTTCTCGTTCCTCAGAGGGAAGGAACACCTTTAATTCAATAGCTATTCACATGAAATAACAATTATTTGTAGCAAGCAAACATACCCAGGTATCCGATCCGCAAAATTCCGGATCACATCTACGGACGTAGTAAGGAGGGTATAAAACTGCTGAATTTTCTCAGCTTCGGACATAATGGGTTCGATGGTGGATGGTTCCAAATATTGGGAGTAGTCCAAGTTAGCTAGGTCTGGAGTGGTGTCCACATGCGCCCTGACCAATGCTGTGATAAGGGAAACAGGAGGACTCGGTGGAGATTCTTGAGGAGATTTGGGCTTAGAGGGCAAGCGTCCTCTTCGACCTTTCAGGGAATCTGTCCTGACCACTTCCTTGACCATGCCGACCATTAGGCATTTCTGAAATCGACAGAACTGACACCTGTTCCGTCTTCTTTTATCAACTGGACAGGCTTTATCCGCTAAACAAACGTATTTTGATCCTTTCTGTACTGTCCGCTTGAAGAAACCCTTGCAACCTGAAATTACAAATGATTTTTCTGTGAATATGAATAAATTATTGTGATTTGGTCGTATGTACTAAAGCATTGATGTTGAGGAAATTGAAAATATACGCTTATATGTTTTCAATCCAATACCATATAAATGAATACACTCGATATACATAGATAGGTACTCTTTTCGACCAAAAATGACGTCACTCCAACTGTAGGATCAAATTCAGAGTGAAGTGATAAGTAACGTCAATTTAGAGAGTAGACACCTAGTTATTGGCCTTGGCTCCACGTTTCGCTCAAGCGCGTTCTCTCAAAGTAAATGTGCTCTAAGCTTGGAAAGATTTCGAACTTATTTTCTGATTCTATTTTAGTTTCTGTTGATATCTGTTTCTCATAGTTGTGTTTATTGTATCCTTCTGAACCTTGAAATAATTAATCCTTTATAATATATTTTTCCATACAGGTTTACTAATATAAGCAAGTTCTCATGAATTATTTATGACGTTTACAATCAGGTTATCATCAATGGTTCCGATTTTATTGAGAAATCATCTTCAGGGTTCTAAAATTAATACATGAAATTCTTACAGAGGTACATTTTGAAAGGAAACGAAGAGACATTACCTGCTTTTTAAACCAACCTCTTTAAGAATTTCAAGTATTTTTTGTAGAGGCCTGAAGTAATTTTTGAATGAAATCGAACATGGTCCGTTATGTTTTGAGGAATGATTTTCTTTGATAACCTGACCACCAATCTTTTAAATTCTTCTTAAATCACATGTCTTTAATCTACAAAATTATCAATATCGTCTTCAGCTGCATTAGAAGAGAAAAATCATTTCTGCAGTAAAGGTTTGCCATGAGAGTGAAAAAGTCGATAGCTGCATACTTCTTGCATTATGAAATAGCATGCGCAAATTATGAATAACTGCACTCGCCGCAAAAAAAACGATGAACTCAAAAATCGATGAAGTTTGTCACTTCATAAATATGTTATTTCAAGTCCGATTTGATTGAATTTTTTCAATTGCTGATAGGTTCATGCCAAATCGATCAACAGTTTAAAATTTCAAGTAAACTTGTCTTACGTCATTTTATACTGGGTGAAACAAAATCGGTTTTTTACTCTAATTTTGAAATTGCCTGTGGTGTGCTCCAGTTGTTTCACCATGTGATTACTCATTTTATCCTCAAGACACATCTTTCCACAACAATTTTGTTCTTTATTTTGAACAATTGCTCAATTTTTGTTAATGATAGGGTTTTCAGTAAAACATAAACAACAAACAACAAACAACAGCTGCACCCCCCAAGGATCGCTATACGCCCCCTAGAGGGGGAGTGCTCCACTGTTTTAGAACGAAATCGTCTACAATAAACGGTGTAAAAGGAACAACATGTGGCGCTAAAACTCTTGACATGAAACTATTGTTTCATGTTCTCACTTACTTTTCAGTTTATTTTTATTACGTTCGGATGGTTGAATCTGTGAGACTACTCTTATATATACTCTAAGGCTACGTTCAGATGATGAGCGCTCAACGCGCGTTTTGCTAACGCGCGTTTACAACTACATGTATCTTGTTTAGGGTACGTTCACATGATGGGCGTTCAAAATACATGTAGTTGTAAATGCGCGTTAGCAAAACGCGCGTTGAGCGCTCATCATCTGAACGTACCCTTATATTATAGCTATAGCGAAATTATGTAATTTGATATTACACTGAAAACCCTGTATCTTCTACAAAAATTGAGCAACTGTTATAAATGAAGAATGAAATTGTCAAGAGAAGATGTATCCTGATGATGAAATGAGATCACATAGTGGAACAACTGGAACACACCAGGGGTGATTTTAAAGTGAAAAAGGGTAAAGAGAGGATGATTGATTTTGTATGAACCTACAATTGAAAAATCAAATCGGTCTTGAAATAACAAGTTTATGAATTAACAAACTTCATCGTGTTTCTGGGTGGATTGATTATTTGGCGGTGAGTGTATTTAGAGTTCTTACCTTCGCAGGTTCTCACGCCGTAATGCTGACATGCCGCTGTATCTCCACAAACTGCACAAAGCTGTGACGGGGACGGAGAGGTGGGACCTTTAGTTTCACTGAGACCACCTGGAGAGCTCGCAGCAGATGAACAGGCAGAAGGAGTTGGTCCAGTCAGCCTTAGTTTAGGACTTTCACTGCTGCTCGTGGATTCTGATCTCTGCAAGGGCAAGGAAGCCCGTCGCTGCTTCGGACTGAGAGCTGTGCTGATGTGTAGTTCTGATGTGGTACTTGTTTGATAAGCAGGAAGGGAGTAGCTGTCTTGGTTCATCAAGGCCTCGAAGCTAGAGCTGCAGGTTTGGGGAGAAGCATAGTAGAGACCGGAACCTGAAAGTGAAAGAAAATTATTCGTAGGTGGCGGGAGATGGAAGCATCAAAAACAAAAACTGTTCTCCGCCTATAGTGTCCCTGCTCTTCACCTGACAAACCATTCATATGAGAATCTGAATCATTGGTTGGCTACAAGAAACCAGCACCCACCACAAATAATGCTTTTGACTGCTGCGCTGTAACCGCAGATGAGCGCTGTCAAATTGTTTTCGTTGAGCATGGCGTCGAAGTGAATGCGACATTTTACCAGGAAAGTGTTCTGAGGTAGCTCTGCGGCCGTCGTCATTTCGGTTGCAGACCAAAAGATGTTCCAAAAGGAGACTACACCGGTTCACAAAGCGCGAGGAACCAAGAATGTTTGAAAAACAATGTTTCGAACTTAATTCCGCGATAACAGTGGCTCTCGAATTGACCAGACGTAAAATCCTAATTCTCCTAACCAAATTTATGGCCTTTTGAATAGGTTTCACTTCGAGTGCCGGACCCTGTAGTTCGATTCCGAGAGTAATGTCTGATAAAATATTCCACTGTAGTTCACATTATTACAAATCTATCAGAATAAAATCATCAATACCGCAAATCTCCATAAGAAAGACTGCGTTATTATCGTGCCTTGATACGAAAAATCATGATTTCAACTGCAGAAAATCGAAAAATGAATTCCATTCATGAAAGGAACTTTTTACAGTCCTAGGTAGAAAACTGTCCCAGGTAGAAAAATAACTGCTTCTGCCTGCTAATAAATAGTCCTATACAGGTGGTTCAGAAATTAACTAAGAAATTTAAACCACATATTCCACATCAAATATAAGACCTAGACTGTCATATTAACATCTGTCGATGAATACTTCTTCTACGAGATACAGGGTGTTAAAATTATATACGTCGATGTGAATTGTGTGTTCAGCAAAATAGTTCATACTTTGAATTTCTGCTCAAAGTTCGTATTTGAGCATGACTGTTAGCATTCTTTTTAAATACACGTTTCGATTACAAAGACATTTTTATAGGTATGTATACCAGATCATATCATTACGCATTTTAATGTTCTTATGAAAATTGCCACAGTATTTTTTATTGTTGAAAAAACCAGTAGAGTATCATTTTTTGTATGAAGATATTTAGTCTCGATGCAGTACGGACGCTACTAGTGAAATAAAAAATTATTTCCTGTAGAAAGTGTTCCTTGATGGTAGGAACCAATATTCAAATTTCATGAAAATATGTCAAGCAGGAAAATAGAGAATTTTTTCTATAATTTCAACATAGTTTATTTATTACTTGAAGAAACAGAAAGTATATGATGCAACCTTGTCCAAAAATTGCGCCATCAGTGTGGATAAAATAGATCAATAGCTTTCAGCTTGTTCTCACAAATTCGAAATTCTGTAAATGGTTTTAGCCAACTATATTTAATTTTTTAATTAACCCATAAAACGAGATCTAATTGCGTTGACCTTAATTTTGTTATACTTTATATTATAATATATTGAGATATGAATTGAAAACGGAGAAGTCAATGAAGAACGTGAAAGTTTCGACAACAAGATAATAATACTTGATGATCAATTAAGCATGCAAAGTAGATGGCTTTTCTTGAAATAATATTAAAATTAAGAGCTACTCAGTTTCGTGAGTCAGTTTGGTCAGATCACAGTCATCAATATTTTTCATGTCGAGGACAGCATTATATTGTATCACGAATTTCCTTGGTATATGGACACTTATATCAACTTGGTGTACAGATGAACGGAGAAACTTCCTTGTTTAGTTAGCTTTTCAAAAAGGTACATAGGTAACAGACTTTTTCGAGTCATTCAAATATCCTCTATTTAACTCGTGATTCGAAAGCGGGCCATGACTCGAGTGAAGTAGGGGAGAATGGGATACATGGAGATTATGATGGGATATCTGAATGAATCGAAGAAGTCTGTTACCTGTTCGATTTTCCGGTCATAGTTTTTGATTGCATGAAGGAATTATTGACGTATGTACCTTTCTGAAAAGCTAAGGAAACAGGGAATTTTTTCCTTACATTTATATACCAAGTTCATCATACTTTTTTTTGAGAAAATTTCATTTCATTCATCAAGATTTTATAAGAAAAACAGGTGCATCCATTTAAGACCCTGTATATCTCGGGTTATCAGAATTTTTAGGGGATACTTTTTCGCAAGAAATGAGGACTATGTCTTTAGCTTTGAAGAAAGTATTCCTGGAATATTAAGAGTCGAGTAGGTTTCATTATTTCTCAAAATGATTTATTTGCGACAACGACGCAGAAAATTAAAAAAACTCGATTAATCGTCATATCTTCGTAACCATAGATTTTCGAACCATGCTTCAACAGATGCATTTTGATGCAAATGACGTCTAGTATATCCTTTTCGGAAGATCACTTTGAATTACCAAACACCCTGTAAGTTTGATGATATCAAACGTAAACGTAAATATTCAAGAGATTGAGATTAACAAAGAATTTACTTCGTTCAACAACGTCTCAGGACCGTTTGAATATTTTGTCAGTAATGGCAATCGACGATGATGTATGTATTGGATAAGTTCATGGTAATATGGTATGAATGATTTTGTATCTAAAAAAACTTAGAAAGAGTTGATTATCAAACTGACTTAACAAAACCTTCATCTTCTTTTCTAATTTTTTTGCATTGAACAAAATTATGGTGAAACGCCAAACTATTTTCTTTTGTTCATTATATTTAATTGCACATTAATGAACCTACTGTATTCAGATACTATTCTACACTACACTAGTTCATTTCATATAACCTATCGATTTAAAACGTCTCGGACAGTCCAAGCACAGTGTTTTTGCTATAAGATCGTCCTCGTCAGTAGTTGAGATTCACCTATATGATTACTGCTTATGTAGAGGGTGTTTCAAAATGAGGTGCCGTAAATTCAGGATCTCCATCCTTAGATGATTTCATGACATACAGTTCCTATGAACTATGGGTCTCTGACGCATCGTTTCTGAGATACAGGGTGTTGAAATTTGGTGAAAAAAATGGTACGCCAATGCTTTTTTTCAAATTTAAAATTATTTTCTTGATCACCCTGTATCTCAGAAACGATGCGTCAGAGACCTATAGTTCATAGGAACTTTATGTCATGAATACGTCTAAGGGTGAATTAACGGCACCTTATTCTGAATACCCTGTATATAAGGTAGTTTTTCCTTTTATCCACTCATCAACAAAAAAATTCTAATTATGCTGAAATTGCGGCAAGGAATTTATGAAAAAAAAAACGTGATAAAATAACCAAATTTAAAAAAGTCGATAAAACTTCGAAGGCTGAAAACGTTTTGGAGAATATTCTAAACTATAGTCCGTTCACGAAAGGTTGAGTACATAGTAGGCGTTTCTTTATTTATCTGAAGTTGGCAGTATTTACTGTCATAAAGTAAAATAAATTCAATGTTGCCGAATGTACCCTGCCTCGTCTGACGAGCTTGCGAGTTATCAGAGAACTCTATGCAATATTGACAACATTGCGTATCAATCTGACAAGTAAATAAAGAACATAACCTAAAATTTTAATATACACAGTGGAATATGTCAAATTTCCATGGCCAACCGACGGCTCAACCTTTCGTGAACGGACTATAGCCAAATTTGGTGAGATGGTGATGATGATTCATTAAGAAGAGTGGCATCTTCTGTCGAACACCATGATAACAAAAACTATGTATACGATTTCCCACAAAAGCAAGCATAACAATGAAAACTCGAAATAAGACAATAATGATTTTTCAGTAGTAATCACTCATACCCACCTGGAAACTGTAACTGCTGGTAGTCGTATGGATGTGTGGCAACCTGATGAGGAGTTGGATGATGGTACGAAACGTTGTAACATTCTTCGTCCATTTTGAACGCCGTGCTTGAAGTCGGTTGGCCGTACTTGACGGAATAAGTTTCTTGGAAGCTGGGCAAAGGGGCGGGGGAAGTGGGTTGGGAATGAAGCTGAACTTCAGAAAAGGGATTAAGATCTTCTGGTGATAACACTGCGCTCGGTTCATCCGAAAACGAACCCGTCAGTAGTTCCGCAAAGCTGCTCGTGCCAAAAGGGGTCTGAAACGAAATAAATCTGTTGTCATTTCAAATAATTACGAATAGATTGAAAGATAATAATTTTAACCATAATATTTCAAGAGCTTATTTCGAGAAACGATGTGCGAAATAAACAGTTATATTTGGCAACAAAATCCTGAAACAGATCAATTTTTGTTTAACTTTTACCATATTTGTATGCATTTTTGAAGGATTTTTGTTGCACACAGTGTCATCCTCATCAATCCTCTAATTTTTCTGAAAAGAGAAGATGTGTCATGTTGTACTTTTTTGGCAAGGCCTTAGTATCTTCTTAACAGGCAATTTTCAAGAATATTTTTTTTAAATGACAAAATTGAAAACCTTTTTCAACTCACAAATTTTTCAGAAAAGTTTTTCTTGAAGAATTGAAAACCTCTTCATCATGGCTCATTAAAGTACTTTGGACGATGGTACCTGATGAAAAATGAAACTAAAATGTGCACAAAGTGCACATACTGAAGTTTTGAAACAAAATTTATTCTGAAAATTACTGCACGCTTGTAAAAAAGATATCCCAACTGATTCGCCATCGTTCTAATGGAATCATATGCGCAATAGGTTCGATTCCTCTCGATAGAGATCTTCTGTTGGACGTTCTTGAAGTACCGGATGATTTTGAAAATTTTGATTGAGGTGGCATCCACAAGTTTCGGAAATTTTTCGCCCAATGTCAAATGAATAATTAGATGAATAACTTCATAATAATGGCAAAGGCGTCCCCAGCCATCGCGCTAGAGGGAGGGGGGCAAAAAAATCAAAATAGAAACAACGAACTGGAGGTAATGTAGGATGAAATGAAATTTATTTTCATGAGGATTTGAGGAATACTTGTAAAGCTCTAGGGGGAAACGCCCGTGAGAAGTGGCATGTCCCATATTGGAGCTTTAAAATAAATGATGAATGTGATCAAAATTAAGTGGATATGACTCAAACTCTAAACAAAATATATCGATGAATCTTTTCTCATTTCCTTTAAAACAACACCACCCCATTGCCATTTTTAATTTGCAGCATTTCATTATAAGATATACATAATGAAAATTCCGGTTAGTCCTTACTTTCGGTAGTAGCAGTTAACTCTATTTGCCTCAGTTTTCACTTAGTTTAATGAAATTTAAACTTTCCCGTTATACGAGCCACTTGTAATTTTACATGTTTCATTTAATTTTTCATACCTCAAACACTTTCGAGCTATCTTGTTCCCATGGGAAATTTAAATTCAATCGCAAGGATCTAGTATTCGGTTAGTAAAACCAAATTGATCAGTTTTGACCGAGGTTAGTTAGTAGGCACTGTCATAAATTTTTCTTCTCAAACTAATACTTACTTTTTTAGAGAAAATTTTCAATCATTTCACTGGCGAGTTTATTATCAATTATTACCGAAGAAATGATTATTTCACGAATGCATATACTGTGGTAAGGTATATTTGTTGAGTTGTGATCACAGCACTTGCTTCAGGTGATTTTTCAATTCATTACCAGTACTAGACGTATTGATCAAGTGATTATGCGATGAACGGTGTTGAGTTCGTATTATTTTAGAACAAAGTCTTATTTATAGGTACAAATGATCGAATGGTACAACTTCAGTGTCAAATATCGAATGTCACGCGGTCCTGAATTAGTTGAACGGAGATAACAAGCGGAGACTCCTTTTTAAGCACCCCCAGGTGAATCAACAAGGAGGTATTTTTGAACTACTAGGAAATGCTGATAATGTTCATTCCAGTATTCGGAATTTGAAAGAATATAATTCATCGATACATTTACACATAATAAATTCTCCATATATCATAAAATTCAATGATATACATATCTATAGATTTTAATTCGTTCATTGATCTTACTATTCTAGGCATGTATCAAGTATTCTCCAGTACTTTGACCATATTTTGTTTCCTCAAGATCAGTAAGACTTACTAAAAAGGAGGTACTTTTGAAATAAAGAGTTTTGAATTATAAAAATGTATGAGAAAAGTCCTGAGCAGGAGCTTTTGAGCGCTCATTCATTGGTGGGGCAATAATACTATTTCTTCAAAAATCTACATGGTACTTGAGATTGATACCAATAGATGCAGAATCTCAGCAGAATCAGAATTATTTTCTGGTAATTATTCGAAAAATGAAATATTCAAAAAATATAAATTATAAAAATTGAATTCCATGGTTCTGATGATTCGATCCCCTCAAAGTTTTGCATGAAAATTCAGTATATCAGTTTTCATGCCCAAACGAAATTTCACTCGAATCGAATATCCTGATATGGAAATATGAAGATTCTTATTTTCAAAATACCAATTGAATTTTCTATGGTTCTGTCAACACTATGGCCACGAAATTTTGTATCAACATTCAGTATATCGATCTCCATTCACAAAATAAATTTCACCCGAATCGAATATCTTTATGGAAACATGAAGATTCTTCTTTTCAATATTCCAATTGAATTTTCTATGGTTCTGTTCACACTTAGGCCACAAAATTTTGCATGAGGCTTATTATGAGCATAATGCTTTTGGCCGCAACATTTCATTTCGATCAGTTTCGTTTGGTCTTAGATATTGCGGAACAATTTTGAATGGCCATATTTTATGGTACACCCTGTACGAATTGGCTGGTTAACGAACTAACCGAGGTATTTGGGACCCGAACTCGCCCTGAATGTTTCAAGTCTCTAGGACAATCCTTTCGAAAGTTATCGTGCTAACGGCTGTCCCTACGGACAGAATTGAGTTTGACCACGGATTCTTCATCAGGGACTCGAAACCTATCCTTTGAGACCATTTACGGCTCAAAATTCTAAAATTACAGGCATTTTGGAAAAACGTAATTTGTTTGCAAAGATAACAATTGGTTGGTTGATATTTGTGATTGCATACTCGACTGATGAATTTTTTTGTGTTATTTACTCGGTTCAACCACAAAAGATGTCATTGGGATTTATCCAAACAACAAAAAATGGGCAATTGAAGAAAATTAAAAATTTCTCAACGATGAAGAATATTAAAAATCACCTTTAATTTTGAAATCGACGGAAAAATACATTTAGAAATTGCTTATGCGGTATTTGTTAAATAGCGCTAGAAATGTACCTGTGGTTTCCTGGCTCTCGTTTGTTTTAGATGGTCCGATAAATGTTATGCGACGAAAGCTGGGATAATTGGGTTGAGAAAGATGTGTGTCCGGCAGCCTGGTTTAGTTGATTCCGCGTTTAAAACGCAATAAGCTCATTTTCATTGAGCCAAAATCATTTTTTTTATATCGAAAATGATACAGATACATTTTTGAGCATATAGTTTGTTTGAGATATCTATTATCAAAGTTGAAGCTGTACATGAGATACATACTGAATATTATTCAGGCGTTTGCTATCACTTAAATCGACTTGACCATCATCAGCTGTAGATAAATATGAAGACACGATAGGGAAACTGGAAAGAATTGCGTGGAAATCAGTTAAGATTGTTCAAATGGGAAATAAAAAAACAATTTTTAGAAATTCCGCACGGATTTCAAAGTTTTTTTTTTGGGAAAAGAAAATTTTTCTTTTGAAAAGGATCGATTTGGACAAGAAGCCGAAAAATATTAGGTATTCGAATGATCTCACATCTACAATGCTTTTCTTGCAACCTACATATCGAAAAAGCAAAAATAGGTAATAATGAGTATTTTCCCATTAATGCCCTTACGGAATCATCTATCAATCGAAATTCTGCTAATTAGGAAAAATCTTGGCACAAACTTACACCGCTTTTATGTTTCCAACCATTGCTGCACAATTCACACCATTCAACACAACAACTTTTTCCTTGATTCAACCTTGCGCACTTGACAAGTGTTATTACATAAATCTAATAACGTATCTAATAATTATTCGCATTTACAGTTATGATATCCTGATTTGATGTTTGAACTCGATTTCCAGTGCTCTGGTTATCGCTCCAACGATCCGACGTCAGAAAGAGGCGGGACCTATGGAAACTTCTATACCATTGGAAGGAAACAACGCAAGCGGAAATACTATATACCAGGGCGCCGCGGCGTCCAATATGGCTGCCAGCGTTCGGCGCATAAGGGGGAGTGCAGACCTCCCACTGATACCAGACTAGAAACGATAAAACCTTCACATATGGATATCATTAGAATATTAAATTGTTGTTGCAATATTATCTGTGGCACGCATCTAGATCTATGTCTCAAGAGAGGTGAATTTCTTGGCACCTTGAAATTGACCTAGAGAAAAGACATTTCATATTGAATTCGGATAAATAGCGGAAAGAGATAGGAACCCTATATTGTGAATCTTAGGAATGAATCGATCTAGCAAAATAGAATGGACAGCAAGTGATCCAAAGGATTTTATGTACCTATTTTATATTCAGTAACAGATGAAGTTTATGATATAATACCCCTCTTTGTTCAATGAAAAAACCGATCGTTTATAAAAATCTTCTGAGAGTTGAAATGATAGAAGCGGAATATTTATCAACCGTCAACTTTCTTCCTGAAAACGTAATTCTTTATGATGGAAAATAATCAAGTTCAATTATCAGGAATCTTTGTTCTCATCTCTTTATAAGATCTTGAACTTTTTTCATTTCGGTGATATATGCATTGATTGGATTTCATTCAATTTGAGTCCAAAGAATTCCCAAGATAGTCTATTTTGAAATAAATATTCAAATATAAATCTGATACAAATTAAACTGGACTAAAAAAAAGCAGCTACTGAAAAAAAAATCAAAAAGAAGTAACATTCAAAATAATTGACATGACAATAATATATATAGAGAAATGGGATGCAAAGACAAATTGTGCAATTATAATCAACTTGAAGCTCTATGAGGAGAGTTCATGACGAAAAAACCACCTGAAAATGAGCATAAGACAAAGAAAAGATATGAATTACATCAGAGAATTCATTCATAAAACAAAGAAAAGATATGAATTACCACAGAAAATTCATTGAAGACAGTATTACCTCTAGCAAACGTGGCAAATCATTAAAAACTTGTTGTGTAAAAACAATAAAGTAAAAAATAATTTAAATTCTGAATTGTCCAAAAAAAAATTGAAAAGAACATGAAAATAAAAGCCTATGATGAAAAATTCCTCTTCCCTGAGAAATTAAATTCAAAGGAAATAAAACTAAAATTTCAACCTTGATAAACCCTGCTTCAGGACCATGGATGAACTAACATGTAGTCATGAAAATGGAAGAAAGCTCTGACGCGAAAAAGATAAATAAAATTTGAATACCTAAGAGTCATTAGTTTCATTTAATTCATGAATTCAACTTTCCTCTAAGAATCTTAAACCTACCCTGAAAAGTTCGAGTTTTGATCTTATTTCCTTCCGGAACGGCCGACCGTGAATAAGCATTATATTTCATTCACTCTTCCTAACTTACCGAGAGACTCATTGGGCTTGAAATGAACTTACTCTGTATCCGAAATAACAGCAGCAAGTCTCAAACGAAATAGTCACAGTATCAGTAGAAAAATTCAAGAGATTCATGAAGCTGAGGTGGATTTGTCAATCCTTATCCAAGAAATAGCAATTTCACTCTCTCATCTGTTCAGGTATTGAATTTATTTGTCGAGAACGAGAAGAATTCAATAACAAAGGTCTGCCTTACGTTAGTAGTAATGAATAGATATTATAAGTGGTCGTGTAGCTGGTTGATCGAGCTAGTAATCAAAAGCTTTCTAGTTGAATTCCGGACTAGGATTCCAGCCCATAATGGTTTGAAACCAAGGAACTAAGTACTGAAAAAAATCACCCAATACCTCCTACATATCACCATTATCACCACAGCCTGTCTGGATTACTGTGCATATTGGTTGGGGAAATTTAGTTTCTCCACTACGAGTAAATTTCAAAATTATTATCTGAAGGCATGATTGACGTAGATGGCAACACTCTTTCTATTAGTGCATTTATTGTAAAAATATCTAAAAGTTCTCCGCAGCTCTGCAGTACTGAAGAAGACCCGTTTGAATTACTAAAACTCTCTCAAGCACAGTGTGCACAAGAAAAAGGTGCTTTCAAAAGCACTGACTTGAAGTTGGCAGTCTTCTTTTTTAAGCATTATACAGAATGTCCCTAAAACAGTCAAACAATGGTTAATCCTTTAACTAGATATAGATAATGTCGTGGTCTCCCTCATCTAAAATTTCAACCTCAGTGAAAATAGTATAAATTCCAGTTTTTCTATTGTCTTTTCACCAAAAGACAGGTATTATGATATGGTTTTTTAAATTTAACTTCACATCAGATCAGCCATCGGAAACAAAGACTTAATTTCATCAAAATAGTGTAAAAAAAACATGAAAACTACTGAAATACAAAAAAATTGAAACTAAATTGAATTTCTTTCAAGTTTGATCAGCTACAGTGTAGAAAAAATGTATGACGCTGCTGGTAGCCATCATCTCAAAACTTGCTCAGTTATTTTAGATTCAAAATAAGCCTAGGCATCCTGAATTTTTTATTCTCATGACTACGAGTACTTGATTATCAATTTAACTTCGAAAAACTATTTTTGTTTTAATCGTTATTCTGAGCTCATGTGAATGTAAAAGTATGGATTATACCTAGTTATTATCATTTGTTTTATCTTATAGTTAATTTTAAGTAATAAGTATGAATCAACAAATCAAAGAACTTCAATAGCTAAATTTTGCTACAATATAAACATGTGAAATATTCATTACAAATAAAATTAAATGAATTATTACCAAATTAGCATTCAATTAGAATGAAAAAAGAGTTTCAAATTTAATAATTTATAGCGAACATTTTTTCATGAAAAATGTTCAAATTGACTTCACTTTTGAATTAATTATACACGCTCTTCACCTTTTTATGAAAGAACTTTTGATGCGACGCACAAGCTATAAGCTTTATTTTTATGAAAGATTCATACTTTTGCTATTTAAAAATAACCATGAGTTTAAACAAATCAATAGCTAGGTATAATCATATCTTCATACCAACACATGAGCTCGGAATAACGATTACAACAGAAATAGTTTTCTGAAATTTTTATATCATTTGCTTATCAAGAAGTCATGGGAATGAAAATACAGAATGCCTAGGCTTATGATACCTTTTTGGAAACTGCAACTAAACAATTTTCAAAATGTTGGCTGCCAATTTTTTTTCACTGTAGCTGATCAAATCAATCAGAAATCCATTTTAATTTAATTTTTCTTCGTATTTTTGACACTAGTTCGAAAAATTGAAGTTTTTTTTCGATTGCTTAACTATTTGATATGAAATTAAAAAAATATTGATATACCCCTCAGTTTGTAGAAATGGCACTAGAAAAATTAATCGCATGTAGAACTTTCACAAAAATACAAAAACAATAAATATCTCGGGAACCGTGAAATTTTTACTGGGGTTGAAATTTGGGATGAGGGAGACCACTACAGTGTCTATCTATAGTTACAGGTTTACCCTTGGCTTTAGGGACATGTATATTTTCATTAATTTTTATCGATTCATCGAAGGCAATTGACTTATCACGGTTTTAATGATTACGAGCTCGCAGGAATGCAGAACTCGCACCAGGCAACATCTATTTAAAGAAAAACATGAGTTGCATTTAATTGATAGAAATAATTGAACGATCATATCAAAAACTATCCATTCTATAACCACATCCAAATACGGAATCTCGTTATAATAATTAAACCTCAAAAGAGACTAACAAACTAAAAGACACGCCCGTTTCTGGTATAGATCGAAAAAGTAGTGAGATTAATTATATTGGTTTATTCGCAACTATGTATATCGTGGATATTTGGACATACGAACAAAGTAAGTTTCAATTAGTTTTAATTGTTGAATGAAATTGTTCAGTTTAAGGTATAGCTTACCTTTCTTTGTAATGTGAATTGGTATAGTATGAATGAAGCCATATATGTGGGTACATAATGATGTCATAATGGGTAATAAATCCTTCATTAAAGACATTCGAGTACGACGTGAAAATTATCTTTCAATCCGACATTATATGCTTCGTAGCTTTTTATGTATGTATGAAAAATTCAATTACCTGAAAAGACTTGAAAAAAACAACTTCGAAATACAAACAGAACTATCAAACGTTGTGTTGTTAACTATTTCAAAAATAGAATAGAACAATTTTTTTTCATGAGCTTACTTAATAATTTTTGTTTCCTACGGGTATAATGTTATTGGATGTTTATCTAAATCTTGTATATTTAGATCATAAAATATATTCTTCAACTCTGTATAATGTTTAATAATTATAAATGAAACTGGCATCAATCAAACTTTATTGCCAAAAATTGAAGTAATTCTGATCAACAACAATGCACTACTTAATGAATTCGATTTTTCCAACTCGAGGTTTTTTTCCTAGCGAAAGAAATTATTGGTCTGATCATTTCTTGACTTCAATTGAGCTCTTCAGTATATTGTTGGAAATTTTCTAGTGTTATGGTTTCGTGGAAAATTTGGAAAAAATTCAAATCGTGAATTTATGCAGGTAAATATTGAATTTTAATGCTGTCGTATTTATACTCTTGAAAATATTTGGAAAATAGTTGGATCAATTTTGATGGTCAACGAATTCGTTCGGGTTTATTTACGCTCTGAAGAAATTTTGATTTTATTATCTTCACGAAAATTTGCTCAAAAATCAGTGTCATTAACATTCATCTATGAGTCTGATAGTAAACAGATTCTGATCGTCTTCCTTCAAATACGTCAATATACGAGTATATGTGAACTGATGGCTTTGGTTGAAGCAATAAAACATTCTTTGGATAATGTTTCGCACCGAAATATTTTGATAATAAAAGACTCTAAAAGTGCAATATGAAAATTATTGAATTTTTTATGGTTCAATAGGGTTTGGAGGAATCGTCATTTTATCGTTCCTATGGAAAGACTAAGAGCGTCACATGGTTTGTGCGGACAGCATCTTCACCAAATTGGTATAAAACCAAGTCCACACTGTAGTTGCGGGGCAATTGAAACCTTCGAATATATTTTTATGGAGTTTCCTAAATATTCTAACTATAGACTGAATATGTTATCGAGAACTTTTGAAGTTGTGAGAAATGGACCAATGAATTTTGACTTGATTATCTCCTCCACTAATGTTGATGTTAACAGCCTCCTCCAAAATTTCATAATAAAAAACAGGATACCTGTTTGAGAGCATTGATCGTTTTAGGTTATTTGTTTTTCACCTCTGTTTGCATCCTTACCGTGGCTCAATTCTGTTTGTGTATGAAGAGAAATCACTCAGTGTTTCGTGTCCCTGTATATCCTATTGAGTGTCAATAGTTGTTGTTGAGTTTTTTTCTGATATTGTATATATTATATATTGTGATGATGACTGTAAAGTGAATTCAGCATAGAGATAGAATAGTATAGAGTTGCTACCAATGAAATGAAAGTGGTATCAGATCCGCCATATTACTGCTATACGTCGAATTTTGACAATCATTGAATTTTTTCTAAAAATAGTGATTTTTGTACATTTTTCAAGTTAAATTGAGATTTCTTGTGCTTAATAAACAATAATAAAATGGTATCGTGTGCTATATGGCTTTCTACAAGCAGAGAAGGGACAGATAAGAAAATTAGAAGAAAAACATATCACAGGTAGGGATGAGTACTGAACAGATCCGCATTCGAAATTTTTGCTAGTATGTCTTGGTAATCTGATATCTTTTTATATGTGCATATTATCGCCTGAAGAAAAATTGTTTATTTGATATTCAATGAGGGCTACCGCGTATGAATTTTCCGCTAGAGGCGCTAGTGTTGCGTGAGGTCCACGAGAATTTGAATTGTCAAATATTGAACGTAATTGGGAATCTGTATTCTGTTTATTTTCAATCTTTACGAGGATGTGAGGAGTTTCACATACATATTCAGATTAATAACAGCAAATATGAATCACGGATCAATGAATATCACTGCTTTGAAAGCGGTATTACAGAAGATAGTTGCCCAATTAAGCGGGCTAAAAAGAGAGCTATTCAAAGGTGAGTTTGTTCAGAGTTTCAATACGCATTTCTTGCGGAAAGTATGCTTATTTATTGAGATTAGAATTATGGTTTTTCTTTTTACAGATCCAAAAATTATGATAGGAATGATAATTCCAGTGGAAACGCATTATCATGATTTGAAATAAGTTTATTACAGAAGTAGATTATCATTTCAAGAGAAATTGCTTTTTATCCTACTTACATGATACCTGTGATAGCTGAAAAGTGTTAAAACTTGGAGTAGAACAATAAAACCTCACACAATCATTTCATTTATCATTATAAGTGAATATATAGAGAAAACATTATGTGCAGCGAAAAGGAAAACCTCAGAGATCAATGTATACTAACTAATCACTAATCGTTCATTTAACGTGGGGTAATTTATTTTTTTACACAAGCTCTTGATATATATTTTTACAGTAAATGTTTTCCTCGAGTTAGTGAGTTGATTGATTACAAACATGAAATGTTTGTAGATGTAAAATCCAGAGTAAAATTGTACCATTAGATTTTCAATTCGAAGTAGGTATGTTTCTATTACTCTCAAGTTCCGACAAAAAAGCAGTATCAGTTGAGCTCTCTTGACTACATATTGATTGCATTTTCAATTTCTTTCTGCGTTCAAGAACTCTCTCTACTAGTATTTTATTCATATCTGTCCTCACTTTCCTGGTACCCAGAAAATTGGCTAGGTATTGATTTCAGTTTTAATTTAGGAATAGCTGAAAAATTTTCAACAGTATATTACAAGTAATACAAATATGTATAACTGGATTTATTCAATTGTAAAAGTAAAGTGTCTGAAGCAAAATAATGTAAAAGATTATTAGGTACTCACGGTTTTCTGTATTAGGATCGTTAGGTCACGTATTATAACCAGGGTTGAAATGTTTTTCACAAAAATAAGAATGTTTTGAAGGGGTAACATCAGCTGCTTTAGTGCTTTAGGACAGTCTTATCGTTCCCTTTTTTCTGAACAATACGGAACTGCACAACCTTGCGGCATGCTCGATATTGTACAGTATTCAAGGAATAGAATGTACACTTTTTTCACACGACTTATAACTCCGAAGACTTATGAATATGAATTTGTTTTAATAATAATAAATAAATGACAGTACAAGAAACTTTGACAGGACCTCACGCAACAGAGGCGCCAGCTAGCGAGGAAAAAAACGGTAGCCCTCATTGACCTTATTTGAACAGGATTCTTAAAGACCCAACACGTCGTATTTTCTAGGTGAAATTCGTAAACAGAAAAAACTGGCAACTTAATTCAACCCTGAACTTTCGGCCATATTGGTAGGCCAACTAAGCTCCACCCAGTGGTTCCATTTTTTCTTACACAATTGTATCTCATAGCGTCTCTTCTCTATTCTATCTCTATGGAATTCACTAAGGTCAAAAAACTGAGAAAAAACATCCAGCTAATTATCCTCATGATAAGGACCTTCCCGCCTCATATCTTCGTAAATATTAGAAGAAATAAGGGAAAAAATTGTATTAGGACGACTTCCTAACAAGAAACGTATCAAAACACACCTGTATTCCGCTTTTTATGAACAGTAATGAAAATATAACGGTCAATGAACCCTTAACACCTCAGGCAAAGGACCTATGGGCCTTCAATCATCGATGAATAGTAACCATTTTTCCAACGTTACAAGTTTCTATTGTGTATTACTATCTGAATTTCAATCTTGAATCTTCATCGGCTTTTTTTATGTCATGAACAATGAACCAAAATATACATAATACCGGCTATTTTATTGTCGCTTCTCCATAAATCAGGCGATGTTGACAAAATAAAGAGCTATCTCATTACAGTTTGTTGGTAGTTTAGATATCATCTCTGAACGTTACTCATAAAAGACGTCAAGCTGTCAGATGGGAAGAGGCGAATAAATGCATTCAGTAAGAGTTCCTTTATTTCCATTCACCAGTGGAAGGAATTCAATTTGTATACCAAGATTGAAGGTATATTTTATATACCTCAGTTCTTCTAATCATAAAAAATCAGTGATTCTGGGTTCAAAATATTGGGAATTAATTCATTATCTTCGATCATTTTTGCGATATTTTTATGGCCTGGTAGGAATGAGCTGATGTTGATTAAAAGGAAAGCTATAAAAGATATTTTGCCGGGTAGAAAAAATTCTTCCTGGAAGACTTCGAATATTGCCACACATTTGCAAGTATGCAAGGATTGTGGTTTAAGAACTGGATAGATAATAATTAATTTTGAGTATACGGTGAATTCTCGCGATGTAGTCAGTGTCGGGGACACTTCAACTGTCGCCCTAGACCGGTCTATTTCATCAGGCGAATCCGGAAGAAAATCTGTTCGAGCGACAACTTTCAGCGCTCCCCCTGATAACAATGTACTAACTGGAGCTGATAGTGGTGCACCATGTACTTCACCCCCTGATGTAAATGATCACGCTGAATGGTCTGTTGTTTCGCGCAAAAAAACGAATCGCAAACGAAATAGCACACTGGTCATTGGGTCTAGCTCAATTGAATCTCCAGTTGTGGGAATTGAAAAATTTAGGGCATTTCACGTATCGAGGCTGAAACCTGATATTACTGCTGAAAGTCTACATAGTTTTCTAAGTAAAAATTTTAACAACGTCCATTGTGAAAAACTTGTCTCAAAATACCCTGAGAGCTATTCCTCATTCAAAGTTCTCCTACCAATTTCCGAGAATGAAAAAGCCTATGATGGATCAAATTGGCCAGCCAGGTCAAGTGTAAACCGTTTTTTTCAGCCAAAACCAATGAAACAACTTGCTCCATAACAAAATCAATACCAGGTCTTTCCACCAACAGAGAGAAAAAGTTAAAAATCATTCAATTGAATATACAGTGTCTGTCAAATAAAGTTGAATTACTTGACTTATTTTTTAATGAAGAAGAACCTGATGTGGTAAGCCTTGCAGAGCACTGGTGTGGTCCCTATAGTGTCCAAACCATGACCATTCCTGGTTACATCAAGCCGATTATTACGTCCGCCCAAATAGAGCCCATGGAGGATCCATGATTTACATCAAAAGTGATATATCATTTAAGAACTTGAGTGTATCGCGTTTTTCCGAGGAAATGGAGTGCGAAATAAGTGGTATTTTAGTGTTTGCAGGTAAAACTAGAATTGCCATAATAAGTGTCTACGGCCATGCTCGGGTAATATTGAGGTTTTTCTGGACAGAATTTCACTTGCTCTGAATTATTGTATGAATTTAGCTGACGCAATCTTTTTATGTGGGGATTTTAATGTTGATTTCCTGAAAACCGATTGCATAAACCGGCGGTTACTTGTAGATTTGATGAACTGTTTTAACCTGAATACTACTTCAAACGATCCTACTAGGGTCTTTACGGATATCAATGGGCATACATCGGTCTCCAAGGTTGATTATATCTTGACAGATACTGCTAAATTGTTGGACTATAAAGTTGAAGTTTATGAACCTAATATCAGTGATCACAGGGTTATTTCATTAGAGCTGTCCATTAATGTAACAACCAAACATACTTCTGTATTAAATAAGGTTATCAGAAATTTGAGTCAACAAAACTTAAGTAAATTTGTATATTGCATCTCAAATTGCGATTTTTTGGATGTCTATAGACATCCGAATGTTGATGAAAGCTTTGAAGCATTCATAAGTTTAGTAAAGAACACCTATGAAACATGTTGTCCCCTTGAGAAGTGTACTAACAAATCCTATTGTAGAAAAAAAATTATCACTCCTGAAATCACCTATGCAAAGCGCAACCTTATAAACTTCATTGGTTGCATAATAATGTCAATAGTCAGTCAACTCATGCCATGTATAGAAAGCCAAACGTTCTTATAACGACTTAATAAGAAACACTAGACTCAACTTTAACAGTAGTCTCATAGAAAAATCTGCCAATAAAAATAAAACTGTGTGGAACCTAGTGAACACTATGACAGGTCGAAAAATTAAAGATAGTAAATCCTTCATTCTTATTGAAAAAGGTGTTTCTTATGATGATCCCAGAACTATAGCGGAGATTTTTGCCATTCATTTCACCACGATTGCAGAAATCAGTATCAGTCGCTACTATAAGGACACTATATCTACTACATGCACCACGTCACGTATGCAAAATGCAAGTTTTTTTCTTTTATCCAATTATGGATGACGAGATCTATAATGTACTGAGATCTCTCAAAACAACAACAGCTCGGGTGTTGATTTTGTATCAGTACGAATCTTGAAGCGGATAAGTCCTGATATCGTCCGACATCTAACTTATTTGTTCAACCTATCTATTGGTACAGGGGTTTTTCCTCACGTACTCAAAAAAGCCACTATCATTCCTGTTCACAAGAAGGTGATATATATGATGTTATCAACTATAGACCCATCTCTGTCCTCAGTTGTCTTTCGAAAGTGTTCGAACGACTGGTATTCAATAGAATGTTGAATTTCATGGACAAATTTCAATTGCTCGATACCGCACAGCACGGTTTCAGAGCAGGCCGCTCAACTCAAACAGGTGCCTTGGAATTCGTGGAGTTTGTATACGACTGCCTCGATAGAGGCTCGTATGTTGCCGGGTTGTTTTTCGATCTATCCCGAGCATTTGATAGTCTCTCCTTTCAGTTCATCTTGGACAAGTGTTACAACTTGGGATTTAGGGGAGTGTTCCTTGACTGGATACGTAGCTATCTCGAGGGCAGAGTTGCGTCCGTAAGAGTCGATAACGTCGTTTCAAATGAGCACAATCTGAAGATAGGGGTACCACAGGGTTCTGTCTTGGGGCCACTTCTCTTTTATTGTTCATCAATGATCTTCCAGAAAATTTGAAAAATTTATTCATCAATAAATCTAATTACCTCATAGCTATTTCCAAATTACTAATAGCGATCTTATTCGCTGATGATTTCTCATTAGCTGTTTCAGCGGATACCATAGAGGAATTACAGAGGATATGCGATCTCTTAGTTCAGTGTTTTGTCGAATGGTGCAAAGCTAATGCCATAATGATAAATATTGATAAGACAGAGTGCATATGCTTCACAATGTCGAATAACAACAATACCTTTAAAACTAGATATTTTGATACTGTCATCTCATCAAATGTAAGCACGAAATTCCTAGGTATCCACATCGATAGGTATCTGAGATGGGACATACATATCGACGCAGTATGTAAAAAGCTATACAGCTCTTACTATGCATTAAGCAGAGTAAAAAATTCGCTTCCTTTGAATTCTCTTATTGATATATATTACAGCTTAGTGTACAGCCACCTTACATATAACATCTTGCTTTGGGGAAATTCTTCCGATGTTGGTAGAGTTTTCATAATTCAAAAGAGAATTCTGCGTTTGATTTTCAATGTAGGCTTGCGATCCTCCTGTAGACCGATATTCACCAAAAATAAAATCCTTACACTGTCCTCTATATTCATCTTCAGATGCCTGCTTTATGTAAAAGAGAATGAGAGAGGTATTTTGAAACTATCTAGTTTCCATTCACATGATACTAGAAATAAGGAAACTTTATATATTCCTAAACATAAAACTACTAATTTGAAATGTCACCCAGGTATCAGAGTATTAAAATTTTCAATCATCTCCCCGTAATATTAAGTCACTTAATATCATTAGGTTTAAGAAAGTTGTAAAAGCGTTACTTATAGAAAAATGTTTTTATAGTGTTAATGAATACTTTTCAGCTAATTTTGAATATGTTTGAATCAGGGGCGGCTTTTCAGGTGAAGGGAGTGAAGTGGCTCTTCACCTAAAAATTCCTAGAGTCAGGGTCAGCTAAAATGTTCATTGAGGATGATAATTATTATTCATTATTTATACAATAATTTAATCGTTTCATTAGCTCCATGTCAGAACTCAGGAGACGTTTGTTATCGAATCACGAAACTCATTATTAGCCTATTCGTTTTGAGATATTTCGTGCTCCTGAGTAACTCAAAAGCTCGAAATACGGCTTGCCATTGGCTGCGCATAAGTACTGGAACAGCTCAGGAGCACGAAACTCCACAAAACGAATACCGTATATAAATATCTTGTCGCTGGCCGCATCGAGAGAAGAGGTTTGTCACGGAACTTGCACCTCGATCGCTGCGTTACTATGGTAACGGGTGACGTCACCGGGGCTTTCTATAGCATACACAACATATCAAACGGTGCGGACCAATAAGGAAACAGCACTGTGTCCCACATGTTTCTACTCTACGTCGACGGTCGAACGACGTGTTGCCGTCGTAATCGTAACGTAACCCGCATCGCATTCGATAATGACAGTGTTTTGTGGTGACAGCGACGGGATTGACAGCAATCAAATCCAAAACATCGTACATCTTAAAAATAATGGAAACGATATTTCCGTCTTCCGAAGAATTATTTTATGCGAACAAGCCATGAGAGAAAAATCTTTGGTTTTATTGTGGCAAGTGGAAAGTGGAATGGAATTTTTTTCACAGAATAATTCCGGAGGAAACCGTCATATTTAGAAGTTTACACTAATCGAGACAGTTCAGTGACAATGCTTTGCTTTACTTATGATTGGGGGCTTCGATTGAGATCCTACAGCTCATAAGAAGGCCAAAATTAATAGATTGGACGCAACAAAGTATTGAAAAAAAATTAATTTAGTATTCTGTTAAGCCTTAGTTTCGCCCTAATTTGGTTCGTATGTTTATTTTTTTCAGTATTTGTATTCAATCAAGTAATAGGAACATCTTTCCAGAGTTGGACGATACAGGTTTACCACCTAGTTAAGAATATTATCATTTCTCTGAAGAGAAACTTAGATATCATTCTTTCTGGAAAATTTTTCTCAGATTATTCATGAATCTGAAGATAGCGAATATTTTGAAACTGTAATATGTACAGGGTGATTTTTCAACATGCTGAATCAATCTGAAATTATCACAATAACCACCCTCAAGTCAGTAAAAAATTCTAGAACTATTTTATGTACCCACCAATATTGTGCTACAGCTACACTTAAAATTTAATCGAAATTGAACAAGTATTACGAAAGTGATCAATAAAAGTAAAAGCTATTGAATCTGATAAATCACTTCAGTAGTCTCAATTGAGGCCCTTAACCATAACCCAAACATTGTTCTGAAGCTATCCTGATTAGTGTAAACTTTTAAAAAATGTAACGGTCTCCTCTGGAATCCCAGTTTTATTATCGAATTAACTTAATCTTGTAGTATACAGAGATTGTTATATTCTACGTACATATCTTGAATGATTCGTGTAACGTCTTAAACTTGCAAAATGTGGATAATTTTATTTACAAATGATTAACAGTATATTATACAGGGTCTCTATAAATGATTGTAACAGCGCAGTTGGCTTTGGATTATTTATATAACTTTGTTACGCAGGTTCGGGTGTCAATTATATGACTGGTCAACGGCGGTGCTACAATCATTTATAAGGTATGTAATCACTCAGAAATTTCTACAGAAAATCCACCAGCATTTGATCTATTTGTAGTGTATATGAAGATTAATTGATAGTGTGGCAGTCAATATAAATATTGTCACAAAAAATAAAGCTACACCTGCTTTTATTCAAAACCGATATTTTAGAGTATCTGCTTATAAATTGATTTCAATACTTACTTTCATCAGTGAACTCTAAAATAACTGGAACGGTTTCGCGATACAGCAAAAGTGAGGAAGACTGAAATGGAGAAATTGCGTCAATCATCTCACTCTGAGCCGTGTCACTGCGTGCACGTTTGACAACTGACAGCATATCGGAGATAACAACCCGCTTTTCTATGAAGAGAGAGATGGATTGACGCAATTTCTCCATTTCAACGCGACACACTTTCTGTCGAACTTTAGTACCTACGACGCCGTTCCAGTTATTCTAGAGTTCACTGCTTTTCATGTAGCTGCATTTATCATCTCATAGGGATTAATAATCATAGCAGGTGAATTAAATTTCACATGATTTTTTGAAACACAACTAATTTGTTTTGAAGTAGGTAATAATTAAAAATATATTTCAGATTTAAACATTTACTTTTCTAACTTTAATTAAGTGCAATACATAATACAATGCAAAAAAATACTGAGGTTAATGCAAAAACTGAAATTTTTGTCCAAGGCCTCTGGAATTCAAACATTTCTTGCTCTTAGAACACATGCTTTGTTCATTGATAAACTGGAAACATATCACCTATGAGTAGGTCAACCTAAAATAATAACAGGCAGTGTTTCAAAAGAAACTGAAGATTGAAGAAGGAAAAAATTAAGCTGTTCATCAATATCTGAAATTATTAAAATGAGCAACATTCATACTTTACACCATACAAAGAAAACATACCATAATTCCATAGACATCCTTTCGACTTCAAAAGTACAGCCTGTACAACTGAATTACATTTTTTTTGGGAAATACGACTGTTTGTCAATTTTTCTTTTCCTGGTAGGAGTATTGGAACACTGTAAGTCATAAGCATCATCAATTATTTTTGCTATTTTTCGACCAACACTCTCTTCCAATAAGTCAAGTTTCAGATGAGCTTGTTCTTTCACCACCTAAAATCAAATTTGAAAAAACCGTATGCATGAATATTCCCAAAGACTTACACCATATGCTTTAGTAGAATCAATCGGAGCATTTGTTATTCTTCTTGAATCTTCCAAAATCCTCTCTTTTGAGACTCCTTCTATCAATTTAGTGGCAATCATCTTCTGCGCGTCTTTCGTCAAACGTTTAGAACGAAGTAGATCGTCATGACCAACATGCGTCTCCACAAATTTAACGTCCACAGCTGAAATATACAGGTTCAGATATTCTCATTGGAAACATACGATATTCAATGCGATAGAGAGGGTATATATCATATACTCAGGTATATACCTGATTAAATACAATGGAAACCTACCCTTATGAGTTATCTTAACTCGAATCTCGAAGCACAATAGCCAGACATTTTAATACTTCCACCAGTATTAATGCTTCGTTGGGTACACTTGCTAGTAAATCCTGCGAATAAAACAAAAAGCTGATACATGACCTCTGGTGAATTGAGTGCATTATGCTGAATAACAAATAGGTACACACCTGAATAATTACTACGATTGCATTCATAATAAACCATCAGTCCTTCAGATGATTTCCTATGAGCGTGTTTGATATAATGCACATTTCTGTTATCAAGTGATCTCCAAGTCTCAAATTCTTTCTCATTTTTGAACGTTAAAAATGAAGTTTTGATATCTAGAGAATGAATCTGCTGTAAATGATTGATTAGCATATCATGTTTTTCGTAACCAACTTTATTTTCTTCAGGGCAAATTGGACATTTTATTAGCCTGTTCCTTTTAGAGGGAAGAGGTTCTTCATTGTGCATATCTCTCAAATGACGATTTTTGGCCGAAACACGTGAGAATTCCTTTTCACAAATTGGACAAGTCACTTTTTCGCTGGAAATGTATAATTTTAATACCAGGCTGATATATTTCTACAATAATAATAATACCTAATATTCATTGACAAGAAACAAAATATTACTATCTAAACACTCACCTTCCTCCTTCCATGTTCTTCATTTATTTCTTGAAACTTTGCGAATACAAAACAAATAGCTAACTCTGCTAACTGGTTGTATCGATTTGAAAATTTTTCAGCAAACGTCTGACTGACAGTGATCACAATTGACATTGAAAGAAAGAAAAAAACCGTTTCGTTGAGGAATACGATCATAGTCATAGACAAATTTATCTTTCACAGTGTTTTTTGGCCTTCGATAAATTATAACACACCAAAATTGTAAATTTTTTTTTAGCTCCATCAAATGCCTATAATTCCATATTTTGTAGAAACTGCGATAAAAAAAAATGCATTTTCCCTATATTAAATTCATTAGGAACTGCTGAAACGAAAATCGTAACCTTTTTCCTCATTTTAAAATAGTACGTAACACTGTAACGCTACATCTTAAATGTAACACAAATGTTACAATCGTAACACCTGAAACATCACTGCTGTCAAAGAGAGAAAGATATATTTCTCTCTCTCTCTCGTTGAGCGTTGACGCACGGTATGCGCATGCGTCTGAGTCCGCTGTTTCCTTATTGGTCCGCACCGTTTGATATGTTGTGTATGCTGCTTTCTATTACGTTTTCTCGCTGTATTGAAGAGCTCCAGTAACCCTCTGCAGTCTGCACATGTTACGTCGTCGGTTACTGTCCGCTTTACTGTCCGCACATCGCCTATAACTGTTGTTTACTTTAAGTGCTTCGGCTTCGATATTAAAAATGAACCCCATTAATGACATTGTGTGCAGTTTAGTAGAAACTCCGTTTCATCGTTGGAAAGACGAAGACAAAAAGGACATCTTAAATGAAGTTCGGCCTACTGTTGACTTGAAAATTTCTACAAGAAAAAAAATTAAAAATGGCAAATCATATAATATTGCCTCAAGAGAATAAAAAAGATGTTATTCTAGATTTTTCTGCTTGTTTAGCTCTTCACCTCTTTTTTCACCCACGAGCCGCCACTGGTTTGAATTACCTTTGAGTTTTCTTTCTTTTTTTTGACTTGTCCTATACATACATTGTTTATGTCTAAGAGGATTAATAAATATTATTATTATTATTATTATTATTATTATTGTGAATAGCCTGGGAGCCATGTTCAAATTTGGTCAGTCATTTTCTCTCTGGAGAAAATTTGTGAGATGCATCAGAGAGTAGTAAGAAGAAAATTCGTGAACGTCAGCTGCGGCGTGGACGGTGGGTTGAGCGGCGGCGGCCTCGAGAAGTTCCAGAAATTTAACATCTTCACGTTCCTTTTCCATTATAAAAACAGCGAAATACGACTAAAATTTAGTCTATAAATCACCTTTGAACATTCACATAACGGTTCGATTAGTTTCATTTTAGGTAAACTCATTTAATGATATGAAAACATCGAAATTCTAGAGGTACCGCATAATCACAATTTAGAGGGAAAGCCCACCGTTTTTCATGATAAGTTTGGCATTACTGCTTCGTCATTCAGCGAGTGACATATCAAATGATGGCGGGTATTACGGAAAAGCATCGTATCATGAGATGAGTTTGTCACACGATTTTTATCATTATTCCTATATTTAATTCGATATTTAGAACGAAATACCACTGTTTCAATCTATGGGAGATAATAGCCCTTCAGTAGGTCCCTGTAGAGGTCTTAGAATAACAGAAGATTCGAAAAATCATCACTTAGAAGGCCACACCTGGTTTAAAACACCCTCCTGGCCCGAGAGCAAGAATTAAGTATTTCCTATCTGAATATTGGAGGTATTTATTCGAATAGTTTCAGGTTTCAATTTTGTAATAATGGCGAGACAGGGTTTTTTTACTGAGGTTTCTCTCTGAGCTCTAGTACCATATGTAGACTATTAATTATGGTACCCCGTTTTGCAATAACCTTAGCTAGGGACTGTTTGTTGTTTTATGTATTGTATATTGTTAGCCTCAATTCGCATGAAAGAATCTGCGGTAGTGCCAAACCTACCTAGAAGAACTGTGGGCTTTCCTTCGAATTTGTGGATATGTGGAACTTCTAGAATTTCGAAGTTTTTATATTAATTACTGAATGTACCTAAAATGATTAGTCGTTCTCTCTTCTCCAAGAGACTAATCGAACCTTCCAAAGAAAATGAAAAAGAGACTAATCGAACCTTCCAAAGAGAAGGCTCAACAAGCCCTATCGTTGTCAAAAAACGAGTTAAGGCTGCTAATCGGCCTTCTCGCAGGGCATTGTCCCGAGAGATATCACCTACACAAGATCGGTAAAGAAAACTCCGACATTTGTAGGTTATGTGAATCGGCCACTGAAACCACCGAGCACATACTATGCCAATGCACTGCGCTGGCGCAAACCAGACTTACTCTACTAGGTGGCGCGTTATTAACGCCAGCCGACATAAGAGCGAAGTCTCCTAAGGAAGTAACCAGGTTTGCTAAGGAGGTTAGATTCCTCGGAAAAACGTAGTTTTAGCATTGTAATGCACAAAAGACTTTATTGGTCGCAGTGCAGAAGGGTAATCAATGTGCCGATCGACCACTATCTAATCTAATCTACCTAAAATGAAACTAATTGAATCCTTAAGTGAATGTTCAGATGTGATTTATGGATTAAATTGGAGCCGTATTTCGGTGTTTTTATAGTGGAAAGAGTGACGTGAAGATGTTACATTTCTGGAACTTCCCGAGGCCGCCGCCGCTCAACCCACCGACCGAGCCGCAGCTGACGTCCACGAAGCTTCTTCTGGCTACTCTCTGATGCATCTCAGCAATTTTCTCTGGAGAGAGGAAATAACTGACCAAATTTGCACCTGGCTTCCGGACTAGAATATATTAATTCTCAAGTTTTTCTATAGGTACTCTGAAATTCGAGATAGAATTACTTGGTTTGCAATGGAAACGTATTCATTTTGAAGTGTCCAACTTGACGCTTATAAATCCAATGGCTGATGGTATTCTCGAAAGTCAAATGATAAGAGCCGATAAAATTTCCATTGGGAAAACTCTTTCAGAGAAATAAACGAAAATGTAAATGAACGTTTTATGTGAAACACTAACAGTTGAAGGGAGATGACCTTTCCTTAGAAATGACAGAATTTTCAGTGATTCCCAGAAAAAAACTATTCATTCATGTTTCTTATATTTCTCATAACCTAATATTCTTGGATGTTTCAAATGAATTATCAACTAAAAAAATAAATATTTACCGACCTGTGGCTGGAGCAAAAGCATACTTGATTGAGGACTAGATGGAGCGGAAGGCTGCGCACTCGCCGCCACCAGAGGGGCACTAGAGAGGTCGCCTTGTACCAAGAGTGTACCTGGAATTAAATGTCTTGATTAAACGACATATTTAACTGATCGAACGATGTGAAATTTACCCTTTGTTTTCAAATAATAGTGTTACAAGAGACATACCCATAAATAAAATACACACATGTATGAACAAAAAGTTCTATTAACTTACCCTCTAAAATACACCGTTTTCGGAAAAATTTCTTATTGTTTATGTTGAAAAGCATAATAACTATTAGTTAAGAAATTCAAAAATAAATTATTCATTTGAACATACTAAAAGTAGACATTTCTCGAAAACGGTCGACTTTAGAGGTTATGACCAGAATGCGGTTAATGCATTTTATAAATGTATAAAGTTAACTGAAGAGAATGATCGACTACTTGATGGATTATTGGGGAAAATACGACAAAAAGCAGTCGAAGTGAATTATCAGGAGAAACATTGAACGACCCTTGAGAGTTTCATACTCAATAAAAATGAAGAATTGTCCATTTGGAAAAAACTTGATTAACGTCATTGGAAAAATGAAATGAATAATGTTTTCACAAAAAAACAAAAATTTTTATCAGAAGAAAAGTTACAGCAGTATTTTGACAATGCACTTTTTCAAGAATCACCCGGTAACTATGAAACGTTCATACATATTTCCGTACGGTTTTGACCATTAAGTTGTTTCCATACGAAACCATCAGTTTTTGTCTATTTTTGTTAGAAGTAGGAATTTCCATTAAAAAGTGTTAAATTCGGACTACCCTTTACAATTGATAATCAGTGGATAAGAATTGAAGTGTCATTTAACGAAAGATTTTATATTATAATAGTATTAATTAATATTAATATGATCGAGAACTTGACTTATTTGTTGAAACTTTGATTATATGATATGTGACTATACAGGATTGTCCAATATATTATATTCCAGAAATGCTTCGTTTACAAAGTACGTCTAAAGTTTGATTGAAAAAAGTTGAATTCCTTAATTTTTGACAACAACTAGGAATATTTGAATGAAATTTGGAACATAGTAACATGCTTTGTGATGAAAACTGTGTTGCTTTTACCTACCAGTGGCTTGCGAACTAGCACGTGACTAGATAATTTTGACGAATAACAATACGCCATTGCTTCTCTTGAAAATAAACAACAATTTCGATTTCGTTGTTCAAAAAGGGCGAGTTTCACCCAATAACTCATTAAAGGTAAGTTGAAAGAAATTAAAAAAAGTTTTTTTCCACTAATTGAATGCGGATTTTAATTTCACTTTGTATTTTCAAGAAATGCAGTGGCGCAACAATTCTTTCCTGAAAGTCCAGATGAGTGCTAGTACGGACGCCACTGGTAGGATAGAAATAATTTCTATCGTGAAACTAACACGCTGAAATGTGAGGTCTAGAAAATTTCATTCATATAACTCCAACCGCTTGGCAAAAATTGATAAATATAACTTGAATGCCCTGCCCCGTACTTTGTGAACAAAGCATATTGTCGAGTTCATTGAGCAAATTCATATTATTTTTCGATAGTCCCTAATCTCCTGGATTTTTCGCCTCTAGAATTAAACACTGCCATAATTGTCATTGCTTTATGGATGAAAAATCGATACGACAAAAATTATAAGACATAATGTCGATAGACTCATTTTCACAGATCTCATCTTCATATCTAACATAGGCCGAAGGTAACTTCTATGTATGATGACACAACCGTTTATAAATAAATATGTATATAAAAAGGAAACAAAACCGTGCAGATAACCATCAGGAATTCCTTATTCCTGGAAGGTCATCAGATTCTTCGAATCGAATCATGTTCTGAATCTAAAGGACTCTAATCATCGATATGTAAAGTAGGTGATGAGGTAGATGTTAATCACAGGTAGGATTATAGGTACTTTATTTCCATGTTAACTTGATTTAGGACTTTAATCTTCAACATTCAATTAAATTATGATAGGTTACACCTCGGAGATATTTACTCATATAAATTTATTGTAGTTATGGGATATAGCCAAGTTGCAATATCCAGCTATTACAATAAGACACAAGCAGAACACTTATGCATAAGTGGGAATTATCAATAGCTCATTAGTTGGTTATTGATATAACTGAAAATAACTCAACAGTAAGGAAGGAATTAAGCTCACAAAAAATTATTTCTTCCAGTCGATTAATTAAATTTTTTATGTGTTTACTATATGATTGAAGTAAAATATAAAAAATTATTTTTGATCTATTGGTAACATATAAGTGTAACAATCATTTCAGGTATTATTGTTTTTGATTACGTTATTTTGAATGTTTATTCCTTTAACTGTAACGAACATCAATTGTACTAAAAATGCCTACTTTTTCCGTCGACCTCAAAAAAAAATTGGGTTTAATGTGTACGAAACTGATCATCACTGACCAATTTTAATGTTCAATTTATGCTATTTCAATGTGCAATTGTCATAGGCAACCGAACACAAAGCATTCAGAAGCAATATGAGTAATGTCACACCTCTACTGGAACATAGACACATGGAAATTTTAGATTCTGTCAAATGTATGTCTTGTGCGAAATGAGAATATATTTCAATCAAAAATATATTTTCGATTCATAATGAGATAGACGGAAAAATCTTGTAACTCGTTTATTAATCTAGCGACTAATGGTCTCGATCTGCTAACGCGTGGTTCAGCGAAAGCGTTAAAATATCTTGGCCATTAGTATCTGTCATTATTAACCTATTTGATTAAATAACTGTATTATTGAATGGGCCACAGGTCATATGGACTGTTTCAAGATGAATCTATCAAAATTGTTTCAAATACTCAATCTTCATTACGAAGATGAGAGCAAGTTGAAATCTCAATATTAGATAACATTTTATAAAACGAATCACCCATCTATTTGTTCCAATACCCTCAAATTATCCCTGCATAAAAATTTACAGCAATGTGTCCTCATCGACAATTGATATCGAAGAAATCAGCGGTATACAGCAATGCCTATGCACTTTATTTTAGGGGCCGACCGGCGTGAAATAGTTTTGTCCAAATGTATATAGGCTATCAATTTTGACCCGAAAGTAGCCTAGAACGACTAGATTGAACTCACTTAGGAAAAATCCTTGATAAATGATTATCACTCGCGGACGGAGGAGTATTTTGTCAGGAAATGCTACGATTATCTGTAAAAGAAATTCATTGTTTTTATGGCTGAGGTGTATCCTGTTCAATTCTTCGTACACTAATTGATATGGATTATTAAAATTACGCATAAGCCTATGATTTTGGGAAACTAAAGGCTACTAAGCAAGGTTTTTTTATATTCAATGAATTTCGAATGGATATAGTGTAGATAAGTAATAAACATGCTTTGAGTGGATCTTCCTTAAACTTCTAACTGATATCGCAGTAAAAATGAATATCATGTAGAACTAACCATGTGAATTCGTTGCTATCATATCTCCATCACATAATTATATCTTGTGCCGAGAAAAACAGTTCACCAACACACAAATCAGTCAAAAATTTTCACCGGCACTCAACACACTACATGATTTATGTGAAATCGTTCACTTTAGTTTCCTCCACACCAAACAACCTAATCCTATCTCTTTCAATAATAAAGATTCTTCGCGATGTAAGTACGATTTATATAGACCGCCACCTAGTCGCACAGGCGTCATCAAAGCAAAAATCGGACACCAGAAAGACTGTAGCCATTCAGGGTTTGACAGGGTTTAATCCCAAGGGTGCCAGAAGCGCTGATATTTACAACCCTCCGTAATCAGGTTGGCTGTGATATGGGCCGTGTCGATACGGCTTGCGCGTTTTTCACTTGTTTTATTATGTGAGCATCTATGAAAACATATTGGAGGAGCTTTATGATTGTTCGCTGATTACTTCGGGGAATATGATATTTTGCGTTTATTAATAGCTTTCAGCTTTATCTTTCATCGTTGCCCTGTTGGAATATGTAGACAATAAAACAGGGAGATCTTGAATAAAGAAGTTTTTTCATCTTATCATTGGGTATATTAATTTCACGTTATCGTTTGGAATGATGAATGTTTCGTCATTGCTAATAGGGGATTCCTCGATCACCTCAGTTATCATTATAAGGGTAGGTATCATTGATTTTAATCAATCATTTTTTTGGTATGTTCCTAGCTCAGAGTAAGAAGTAAACATAGAGATGACCCTACGCGTGAATAGTACTGCATTGTAATCAACCAAGCTCTACAGTGAGATGGAAAGCACTTTACTGCCGAACTCCGAACTGGGATGAAGTGAACAATAGGTTAGATTTTCATTTCTGAATATGATACACCATTTTCGTAATTCTACCTTAGCCATATTTACCGAAATAAGCAACAATAAACTGCCACCAAATCAGTAAAATAGTTCAGTTTATGAATGTTAATTCGAAACAGAAATGTAAACACGGCGCATCAAATAACTAAGCAGTAACAGAACGATGTTGCCAAATTGACAGAATTGTCTAAAGGAGACTCTAGCTGTTAGTACCATGGTAAGGGACCTGTAGACTAATTATCCCAATACGGTATAAAGATACGGCACAAGTTCGCAACGCCGAATGTTGTTCGCGTTCATAAACAGATTCTACTTGCGTACTGTCATCTCTAGGTTTACTTTTTACTGAGTATCGGTAATTACATCTTTCAGTATTGGAGGAAAAGTCTTTTGTTGTACCTCACGGTTCAGTTCTAGTTTCACCGCTATTCTGTTCTTTCGTTAATGGGAAACCAGATCAAATCATTGCCTAATCCATAGTACACTTCATAATGACAGGATTCTCTAGTTGGATGGATCGGAAATACACAGAAGCTCAGAACACTTTCTAAGACAGAGAGTCATTAACCGCTGTCTTGAAAAACTCTTGCATCAAATCAATCTTCTATTTATTACAGCTATTTCAGAAAAGCTTCATTTCAACGTAGTTGATTAGAGAAAGATCACTTCAAAAAAATGGTTGTTAAATTTTTCATTAATTCAGAATAGGTACTGAAAACTCACAATTCTTGACAAATAAACTTTCAATTTGATTCTGTCAAAATTAAATGAAATTGACATACGTTCTATTTGAGCGCTAGTTCTACGTTTTGTCCTAATGTTCGTAATTTCTTAAATTTGAGCCGAAAAAAGTACCCAACGATAGGATTTGATTCCCTGATGATGAACCCGTGGTCAAATTCAATTCTACCTGTGGGGCCGTCCGGCCGTAGGTACGATAACTTTCGATGGGATTGTCCTAGAGACTTCCAGGGTGAGTTTGGTTCTTAAATGCCGCGGTTAAGTTAGTTACCTGTCAAATCTTATAGGGTATTCCATAAATTAAGCCATTCAAAATTTTTGTTCCTCAATATCTCAGACGAAACGAAACCAATCGAAATGAAATTTTGCGGACACATGCAAGATGCTCATAGTAAGCCCCATACATTTTGTAGTCTCAGTGTTAACAGAACCGCAGAAAATGTAATTGGAATATTAAAAAGAAGAATCCTTATATTTTCATAACAAGATATCCGATTTCAATGAAATGTATTTTGTGAATGAATATGTATTGTAATCCTGAATGTTCATGCAGAATTTTAGGAAATGGCATCATCTGAACCATAGAATTTAATTGTTTTTAATTATTTTTTACATATTTCATCTTTTCAATAATTAATTTTCAGAATATAATCCCGATCGTGATGAGATTTCGCATTCATATACTTAGCATGGATCTCAAGTCCTATATAAAATTTTGAGGTAAAAGCATTACTGTTCCACCAATGACGAGCGCTCTCAAATTTTTTTATTTCGATTTCATGCGAGATGGGTGAATACTGAAATAAGCAGTTTTATCCGATCACATTAGTATTGAATTATTGTTTTTACTACAACCCCAACACACATTTTAATGATCTTACTCATTTCATGAAATTCAAAATTATGAGAAATATTTATTTCACATACTTTCCCACAAATAGAATTCGTCAATTTCAAGAACCTTCGGATAATTCGAAGCAAACTATTTAACCTGAACCTATTCAAAATAATGAGGACAGTCTCAGTTTACCAAGATAAGCTGTCTTCCCGGATATCGAAACACAGTTTTGCAATAATTATTCACCTTTATTAGTTAGACAGGATGAGTGATCGCACTGTCCACAGCTTCGAGTGAAATTCTCAATGAGGAAATGGGAGAATGGATAGAATTTTGCTAATCGATCTAGAATGTGGTTAATTGAATAAAATTGTGCAACTTTTGTTCCAATTTCGTTTTCTTGATGCATAAGTTCATTATTTACTCGAACCTTTGGAATTATGAAGCGAACATGTCATTTATCTTAAATTTCTTGAAAATTTCTATTATAAAATTTAAGGAAAGCCCTGATCAGGTGCTTTTGAGCGCTCGTTCATTGGTGGAGATATACCTAATGCTTTCACCTCAAAATTTTGTCTAGGACTTAAGATACATGTTAAGTATATGAGTGCAAAATCTCAGCAATTTCGGAATTATATTCTAGAAATTATTCAAGAAATGAAATATGTAAACAACCAATTATTAAAAAAAATTCAAAATCCATGGTTCCTTTTGGAATTTTGTATAAACACTCAGTATATCAATCCTCATTCACAAAATAAATTTACTCGAATCGGAGATCTTGTTATGGAAATATAAGGATTCTTCTTCTCAATATTTCTTTATTTTCTAATTCACTCGAATTTTCTATGGTTCTGTTAACACTACGGTCACAAATCTTGCATGAGGCTTTTTAAGAGCATTCTTCCGTGAGGAATATGTTTTTTATGACATAACCTTTAGCAAGTGTTAAGCACACCAAATTCATATATTATTATTATACAGGGTGTTTCCTAAACATGCGGCAAAAATTCAGGGGATTGTTCCTTGGACTATTCTAAGAATATTTTGTCCTTTGATGATTTTTGAAAAACCTCTTTGTTTCGAAGATACAGGGGAAACAAAATTTTAGATAATAACATTTTATCATGAAAAATTACATGAAAATTTAACTTAACCTACAAAAACTGTTGAAAATTACCACCTCTAGCCAAAAAAACGAATTCAAATGAAAACTGTGTTTAATCTGTATTCCTTTACCATCTGAACTTATTAATTTTAAGTCAAAAAACTGGCCGTTTTTAGTAATTGGAATGTTGTTAAACAAATTTAAAAATAAATTGTACCTACTTAATAAACATAGTGCGGTACGCATTTTTATTTAAACTATCATTAATTTAAAAAATATGAAAAATGCTGTTCGCCCTGTATTTCCGAAACAAAGAGGATTTTCAAAAATCATCAAAGGACAAAACATGCTTAAAATAGTCCAAGGAACAACCCCCTGAATTTTTGCCGCATGTTTAGGAAACACCCTCTATATTATAATCATTTTCGAGATTTCCATTGACTATCATAAAAATCGGCTGAAAATATTTCGGAAAGATTTTAAATGTGGTGTGCTCATCTTTCAAACGGATAGCAAGTTGAATACAAATCTAGAATCAATTCCTTCCTTCATTACGTACGAATGAAGAGGGAACATCTTCTTTCCTCGAAATAGCTATCTCAACAATCGCACATTCAGAGGCTTCTATACAATGTAAGGTAATTCAGAATTAACTTTACCAAAGACATTCTTGTGTACGAGGTTGTTTCACAGATGTGAGATGAATATTGCCTAAGTGGTATTAGCTATCTGAGTCGTTTGTTGCGTGCCTAAGAAGAGCCATTGCAAAATAAGAGATTTCCAATATCATTAAATCGATGTTACTCATGGATATTGCGGTGTTTGATTAGATGGCAACCTGAGTTGATGCTATAATTCATTTCATGTAGACCTATTATTTCCATCATTGTCAATAAAGTTTTTTTGGTAGTCTACCATTGCTTTATAGAGTTATACGTAATTCTAGATTTTCCAATTGAACTTTAATGGCTACCCAGCATAGCTTATCTTTTTCATCTATAGATTTATGTACCTATGTTATTTTCTCTAATATCACTTGAAAATACTGTAAAGTAGATGGCCCAATTCATTTGTCGTCAGCCATCAGTTTATTTAAACGTTTTGAAAAAAGTTTAGGTACACATGAAGCTTTTTTGTTTTGATATTTTAACATATCATTAAGATGGGGAGGTGAAATCTTAACAATAGTTTCGGAGTTAGTATCATATTCTATCTAAAATTTTTGCGACAACTGATCGAAATTTCAAGTGCTTTGTATAATTCATACAATAATGATAGAAGTATAACAACAACACGAAGGCAAACTGTCGAACGAATGTTGAATCTACTCCAACGAACAAAAAACTTTTTTTTAATTTGATGGTTTCTGCATCTGTAGCCCTATGTTTCATTTGAATGAAAGTTTATGGGTCATAAATCATCAATGGGATTGGTCACGACAACACTTTTCACTAGAGGAAGGCACGGTACAAGATTTTTGAACGGAAGATTTGGTAACTATGAATTTTCAGGGTAGCTGTGAGCTTGAAATATCTCTTTCGGAATAAATCGTCTCGTTCAATAATTGGACAAAACGGTTTAAAGATTTCCAGAATTTTTGATCTGATAATTTGCATCCAATATACGTAACCGTAGAAATCGAAAGGAAAATAACGAATAAATTCGAAAGCATGAACCTAATTTCTGTAAGTCCTATCACTAGAAATATCATTGAAAATTGGCGAAAATGTTATAGGTAGATAGGTAGGTTCGTTTAATTTAAATTATATGTGACAATATACTATTACGATAATGCAATTGGCAATAACCATCAGATCTCTCTCTACAATACCTTGAAAATTAGAATCTATTAAAGTTTGTTCATATTAAATAACATAATAATAATATTTATATCCTGATAACTGTTAGCTTCATTATATAGGTATTTATACCGGATATTCCAGAAATCTGGAAACAGTGAATGTATTTCGAGCACAGGTGGAAAATCATGATCTTTAGTAATTTCGACCGAGAAATGCAAAAGGCATATTAGATTTTCTGCTTTTTTATGGCAGATTCGGATTCAGCGGGAAATTTCACATCCGAATTGATTGAAAGGGAAACTTTTTCGTCTATTTTGGCCTTATGCAGCGTGTTTTATTCAAAAATTCAGGGTCGCTCCGCTCATGCCTTAATATTTCGAGACCATTAGTCGCCTAATTAATAACCGATTTAATTACAAGATTTTTCCGAAGAATGGTGTTTAAATTCTTGATTGAAATACATTCTCATTTTGACCTACATTTGACATAATGGAATTTCTATATTCCTATGTTCCAGTAGAGGTTTGACATTTCTCGTAGTGCTTCTGAACCTTCTCTACCTTTGCTATGAGGATTGAACATTGAAATATAGCAAACATTGACCATTAAAATGGGTCATTAATGTTCAATTTCATTCATATTGAAATCACCTTTTATTTCGAGGTCGGCAGAAAAAAATGATTTAATGAAAATGATATTATAAGCAGTAGAAAGGCCCCTCTTAAATTCAAAGTAGCTTGTTAAGTTTACTAGGGGTGGACTAGATTGTACATTTTCATGCTTACACACCCTGTATGATAAGAAGTTAAAAAACAAATAAGGATATTTTAAACATTGCGCTGAGAAAACGGTACCTTCATTTGTTCATTGTCCATAAAATGAATCGTTTTCGAGAACAATCAACTTTTATGTTGAAAGTCGTGGTGAATGGAAAATTTTATTTAAACTCCTTCAGTTTAGTTTGAAATTTTTTCAAAAAAGTTCATTTTTCTTGAAAATGCTTAATTTCATCTACAATGGACAAGAGTGACTTTTCTTTAGCTTAATGTTCAAAGTATTTGAATTTGGCTTTTTTAACACCTCATCATAGGTTCTTACCTACAGGGTGTTAAAATGAAGGCATTGAAAAGGTACAACCTAGTCCGCCCCTGTTAAACTAAACAAGTCATTTTAAATTTAGGGGCGTTATTCGAGAATTCCTAACAGTCCTACTGTTCATCATATCAAACTATTATTGAATCATATTGAGTAGTTTGAAATTTATTCCAGTAAAATGGATTTCCAGTGGAGCCTTTTAGGAGGACCTATCTCCGTAAAGAGGGCAGCTAGGAAAAAAATGATGGGAACTAATCATGTTATTTCTTATGTTTAATCTGAATCCGGAGGATTTCCGACATTTTCCCGGACATTAATATGTGTGTATAAATATATGCTGTATAAATTTATATAAATATTCTAGAAGTCTTATACACACACCCACCCCGTGCTCCTTGAAGACTGTCTGCAGACTTCATTCCAGAAATGAACTTGTCGCACGATCCCCATACCTTAGCCGCTTGCTCCAATTGCGGCTAGGAACTATACGAGTATAGCCGTCGGAGGAGCCGCAAAGAAGAAAGATCCGCATGCAAAACAATGTAGGCGTGTTTATTGTTGGAGTAATTGTTTGAGTTATTTATCTAGAATGCTTGGATTCGCGAACCCGATAGATTATTCATCCTATCGTGAGAACACTTTCTATTTCAAGTTTCAAACTGTCGTTGCATGGTCAGGCAGAGACGTAATCGGCATTTTTCTTCTTCTTATGACAGTCGGAAAATTGTAGGTGTTGCATACCTAACGAGTTTTTCGCTTTAGGTCAGAGGTTACCGTTTTGTTTCGTTTCAATTTGCTGTTTAGGCATTAATACTCTTCTGTCGCCATTTTTCTCACCATTTTTCAACAATTTTGAAAATTTGGGAGAGAGCCATTTCGAAAGATACCTACAAATTCGAAAATTCTATGTTTGGTAATTCATTCAAAGGACCTTCATCTGAGACAAACGAAAATTGAGACTTCCGGTTAGACCATGAGTGACACTGTTTTTTAATAGCATCTTGTAAATTTTTTACTTTTTTTGATTTCTACTCAAAATTTCTTTTTCAACGATGTAAGTATCACACTTTGTTTTCCACTTTTGATTTGATGCAGAAAACGTCAATTGAAATTTCATTTTCCCGGTCGTTGATTAGTTCTTGTCTGTTAGTGATTACTAGGTATAAGCAAATAATATATTCACATGTTTCCAAGTAATATCAAATATTAGTAGGTATCGATGTCACAATCAAAATTATACAAAATATTTTAGCCTACTGCAATTCTTCCTATTTGATTTTTGAATTGATGTTTTCTCCATGGATTCAAAAGTAAAATACGAAGTGTGATACATCAATGAAATGTTAATTTTGAGAAGAAATCAGAAATATAAAAGGTGCTAGGTATATAAAATAAAATATCTTTGTTCATTTCGTTCAAACCGGAAGTGACGTTCTCTATAAACGAAATGCATCCCTAAAATCAAATTCATTATCGAAATAATGAGCAAAAAACTTGTTCAAGCTCATCATGTCTGTAGAAACAAAGAAACTAAGTACATATACCTATCCTGAACTTGAAACTTTATTCGAATCATGAGTAAATCGACTTTTCTCGCAAAATATCACTGATCGCAAACATATTCATGCTATTAATTTTCCTCTTTGCCATAAAAATAAAGTTGGTATATTCCATTACATTATATTCAAGTTGAAAATATACGGAACCTTAATAATAGGACCGAGTTCCTCGCTTGCTCTGTCGTTGAAGTCTCCGGAGCTCAGCGGGTTCTCGCTTTACCGGGCATCTAAATCTCCTTTTAAATTACATGTGAGCTTGTTATTCACTGAATTCATATGTTTCCATTAAGACCGTCATTTGTTTCAGTTAGATACGACTCACGAAAACTATATGAATACTGGAAGTTTGCATGAATGCAATTTATGGATTCGATTTGAGCGCTGAAATTCACAAGCACCGAGCTGTATGCGAAACTGGATATTGAATAATTTCCTTCGTTAAATAAGGATAGTATCGATACTCTCGAGACTCCAACAACGGTAAGGTATAAGGCTATATATTTTATATAACCTACAGAATAAGTGCTTGAGTTGTAGCTATACATTAACCGGAGATTCATCTTATCGAATATAAATAGTTATTTAATCAACTAGTTCATTAATTACAGTAATAAATGGCTTAGAACAATTAACGCGTGAGCAAAGAGAGCGCTTTAAGATATCTCTACTATTAATCGCTAGAGTAATGAACGAGTTGATTGATTTTTCCGTCGACCGCCTTATATGAGTCGAGTGAAAATCCATCATTGAAATACATTTGGCACTACATTTGATATAATATAAAGTTCTATGTTTCAGTAGAGTTGTGACATTACTCGTATTGCTCCTGAATGGTCTGTCCTATAACATTTGCACATTGAAATAGCATATATTAAACCTTGAAATGGTTATGTCATATTTAAGGCAGGTAAAAATAATCAAAACATGGAGACCACTAGCAAAAAGTACCAATTGAAAAAAGTATCAGAAATTAGGAGATTTTCCTCAACCTTTTTTGTTTCTAAGATACTTATATATTTTCTTAACTGTTGAAGCATTAGTTTAATTATTGAATACGATACAGTTATATCTGAGTATAAATGGTGGCTCTTTTTTTCTTAATTTATTGAAAAAAATGCAAAGGCGTCTATCCCTATCGAAAAGGATATAGTTGCTCTGATTTTTCGAGGTATAGGTGTCCCTTGACCTACCCCCCATACATTCTCTAACCATTTGTGGTCTGAGTGTTAATTATTTTGAGATATCTTTTTGGTTTTGGTTATGTTTTGTGAATTGACTTGGATTCTCCAATAATCGGAGTAGAACCACAGATTCATGCCATGAAAATACCTATAAAAGTTAGGAAGCTCCAGTATTTTTGGGGACAACAGAGCAATTGGAAGCAGCTTTCGATGAGATGGTTAAAAAAAACGAGAAAATCGACGAAACTTTGGATTTTCATCGAAAATTTTTGCTCATGATACGGAAAACTAAAAACCCTGTCTTCTTAGCTGATCAACAATTACAGGTGATAGGCTTCATAACAATGCACAATATTGTTGTTAATTTGACCCATGTTTCTCAGAGAAAGTTGCTGTTTCAGCCGTAGAAAACTGCATTGGAGTTAGTTGAGTTTTAAGTTCACGTAGTATGAATTGCGTCTAACCTTCCCAGTATTTTCATGGCGGGGGAAATATCCACACCTTTAGGCATCTATACCCAAAAAAGGGTTCCACAAAAATTGAATTTTTGTGAAATTTGGGATTGCTATGATAAACGAAAGTTTCAGTATTTCAAATAATGGGGCTACCTCCATTTATAGAAACTATCAGAATAAAATCAATATTTTCGAAATATGAGGCAATTTCAAAAAGTGGGGCATCTATCTGGGATTTCCCCTACATGTAGAGTAAGCGAGGAAGATTGAATTTGACTGTAGTGTGTAACGCACAGGCGATATTATATTATAATTTGATAGTTTCTGTCTTTGTTTTATTTTTCAGCTGCAATCTCGGATATTCAGCGTAACCGAAATAACAGAAAAAATGAATTTGTTGCGGTGAAAAAGGAGCTCTTCGATATAAATATTCTAGCTAATTTTTTCAACAAATCTAACTGATCCAATTACCAAATTTTTTATATGTATAAGGGTGAGTTTTTTGCTGAGGTTTTTATCTCTCTAACGTACGTGAAAATGTATGATAATATTTTTGCTTCGCTTAATTTTGTAGATATCTCAAAAGTCTCAAAACCTCAAACTTTAAATCCAGAAAAGCTAAACCCTCGATTTGAAAATGGTGAACCTATATTAGTTAACGACACATGTAACCGGATAGTGTGAACTTAAAAATTCAACCTTCATAACCATTTTCAAGACTTTTTCATTCTTCTTATCCAAATAGGATTTTATGGGATTATTCGATTTATATTCCATGTCTAAACGATTAATATTAGTATTTTCTCAGTAGTTATTCAGTTCTATGGCAATGAAAGTTCAGTACTTATAGACACTATCATTAGTTCATACTATTGTTTCTTGAATTCAAAAATCAAACCAACATTGAATTGAGAGCCATGAGAAAATTCGAAACTGATCAGACGCTTCTCATGAAAATTCAATGAACCTAAATAGCCCTAATGAGTAAGAGAGAATGAGTGTTAACTTGCTTTTCGTATTCTGCTTAAGTTTCATAACAAATGTATATATTACCTGAAGAGTTACATCATTGTGATGCACGCTGAAGATAAGCGTACAAGCTTGCATTGAAGTAGACTCTTTACATGTTGTTTTGATGTTTATACACCAAATCTTGGGTAGTTGTGTTGATAAGGAATAAACTCCGTGATTCTTGGATCACGTTGATTTGTTGACGCCTCTGTATAGTATTGAAATATGTATAAGTCATTTTCTCACGTGCACTTGGCGGTTATCTTCGTGATATGAACTCAGGCAAAAAAGAATGCTGTTGAATCATTATTGTGACTATTTAATTCGGTAAACTTATTCGCTAGCCGTCCTCCAGTGATATATTTTTATATTTGGATTTTTAAATAAAACATGAATCAAATTTTTCACTTCTACAGATGTGTGATACAAGGTGTTATCATTATTTCATTCCGTGTTATATCGAGCTTCTTATTTTATTTCGGAAATCGTTTTTCATGAATCATAATCCAAGCAAACCACAAGGGTGGCCAGATTTCGATTTCAGTACTAGCTACATCTCCTTACTCAAAGGATATAAAGAAAATTAATATACACGACACAAAACATCAGAAATAGTGAAGAATCAGAAGTAACTACGGTACAAAGTGATTTTGAAGGTTAGTATATCTATAGCTATTAATGTACTTAACGTTTACCATATCGGAGGTACAGGGTTTTTCACTATAATTTGACTCCCCCTTTAACTTTGTTATTAAAAGAGATACAGAAAAATGTTTCATATAGAAATTTCACGAAATCGACTGAGGTTTTACAATATGAATTCAAATAATGGAATATATACAGGGTGGCCAACATATTGATGGCAACTTCATTTTTTCAAATGGAACACCTTGTATATTTTTCCATATTTGGCTAGCTCCTTTTTCTCTGATTTCGAAGAAGTGACATATTATGGTCTATCTCTTTTATGCTAAGTACCACAGAGTTTCAAATTTTAGCAACCACCTGGCAAGCTCTGTAATCATTTTTCAAGTGGCAGACTGCGTTTACTGAAAATGCCCAATTTTGGAGTTATGATAACGTCAATTGGAATCTATACAGGGTGACCAACATATTGAATTCAACAAATTCTCTTCAAATGGGACACCCTGTCCAGTATATTCTTCCATCTTTTGATAGACCATTTCATCTTGATCTCGAATATATTTGCGAATGTGGGTGTCTCTTCAATTTTCAGAGGTTCGAAGTTTTGAAATTATGATACCGAATAAAAAAATGTGTGAATTACCTACGAAATTCTTTGTATTCAAACAATTCACTTGAAAGTATTACTTCATAATGAATACTTAACAATTACCTAACTAGATGGTTCTCAAAATTTGAAACTCTGTGGTGCTCAGAATAAGAGAGATAGACCAACAAATGCTACATATTCGAAATCAGGGGAAAAAGAGCTAGCCAAATATGGAAAGATATACAAGGTGTTCCATTTGAAAAAGGGAAGTAGTCTTCAATATGTTGGCCACCCTGTATATATTTCAGTTTGTGAAGTCATATTTAAAAACTTCAGTTGATTTCGTGACACTTTTGTATGAAATATTTTTAAGTATCTCGTTTAGTAGTAAGTTGAAGGGGGGTCAAATTATATTGAAAAACCGTGTACGTTATCAAATCAATCATTTTTTCTGTGTGTTTCATTTAAATCTTCGATATCCATAGTCCATTTTGAAGTTAATCATGGTTTTCCATAAATTCAAATATATTATTGACCCCCTATGTATTGTACCATTATTTTCTTCTATTGCGCCGATGTATGAGTGCTACAAAAATTCAAAAGTAGGTATATTATAAAGCATAGAAAAAATTTCCACGAAGATGTGTTGATGACAGAAGCGTCTCTCGAGTACTGCAGAAGTTATAGACATTAATAGCCATATGCTAATTTTCAAAATCACCCTGTAGCTCAGCAACTTGTTGATGTTGAGGTTTTCTATTATTATCTCTGTTTCTCGACAAGGAGCATATGACATATATTTTTTGTTCATCTGATAATTTGAGAAATGCAGTACTGAGATATATAAATCTAATCATCCTCTACATATAAAGCCGAAATGTGATGTAAGTATAAAATTTCAGTTATGTAGCTTTTCCGTACAAAAAATAGTTGATAACAATTTTTCAAATAGTTCTATGTTCTCATATGCATATGATACATTTCGAAAAAAACAAGATCATTCAAAGTACAGGGTCTCTATAAATGATTGTAACAGCGCAGTTGGCTTTGGATTATTCACATTTTGCCGCTTCCTATGCAAACCACAGAATTCTATGATCATGCTATGCTCTGATTGGTTAGAGATAGGTATTCTGTAGTGGCAAAGTAATCCAAAGCCATCTGCGCTGTTACAATCATTTATGAAGACCCCGTATATTACCAACCTATTCATGATTTCGTAAAGTTTTCAGAGGCTGCGGAAATCGATAGTTTGGAGGAAAATTAAATATAATATAAGATAATGAAAATTCGTAAAAATGATACATTAATTTGAATATTTTGAACACTTGATTGATTTCATTTTACTATTTCAAACCTTGAAATTATCTTCAAAATTTAATTCAGTTTTTATAGTAGATAATTCCTATTAGAATGTGAAATGTTTTTCTTATGCCAAATGAAAATGAAATTCAAACAGAAATTCATATTCAATTCATAATAAGGTCGACGAAAAAATCTTTTAATCAACTCTTTTATTAATCTAGCGACTAATTATCTCGAACTATTAACGAGCTCGCTCCGCAGTAAAAATTCTCTACCATTAATCGCTGTCACTAATGAACTAGTTGATTAAATAACTATTAATAATATGTATTTCTGAAACTGTGGCTGAAAACTTATACATCATATGGTTTAATAGGAAACATGAATTTAGATTTAGGATCCATTTTGTTTGAATACCTAACGAAATATCAAAATTATATCTATTCGAAGAACAATCCATTAGAGATGCATCTCAGAGAACACTTTCAATCGAAAAATTAACTTCAAGCTCCTCTAAAAAAATGATCAACAGTGTAGAGATGTCGCCTTTTTCGATACCCATAACGCACTGAACCCATCGGACTAACGTCTTTTCAAACAAGACGTAGGCGTGATATCAGCCAACTGGGATAAACCATAAAACAGAATCACATTAGAGATGAAATCAGGCAGTCCTTCGAATTATGTAAATTTGGTCTTAATGTATGCCTCCAAATCCGTATCTGAAAATTATTGCCCCCGTTGTCAGCTGGATATTTATTATTGCATATTAAACTCATGGCCTACTTCATCCTGGTACGTTTAGATCGAACACTGAGTGGTTTCATTATGATGTTGATAATATATCATGCGTGCTATGTTGATTTTTAGAATTATGCATATTACGAGTATCTTGGCTATTGTTCTATGATTTGACATGGTAGATTTCATTTAGTAGATCAATTTACATTTTTGGGTAAGGGAGTATTGATTGATCGAGCGACTGTAACCGAACGGGCCAATAGCATTGATTTCAAATTCGCAGGTCGTTATTTATATTCCGGTTCTGGACATTGCGATATGTTACAAGAAAACATTATTTATTGCAAGTGCTTAGTCATAGTACGTAAAATATATGACGATGATACACTATGCATATAGTGTGTATCTGTGAAATGAAAAATTACTCTAAGCGTTAAATCTCATATAGTGGAACAATCAACTTGACTGAAGAAGTTATGATTCAACAGAATAACCACAACAATTGAGTTGATTGTCTTTAGCTAGTAGGTTCGAATGCATATTCTTCAGAATGGGTCAATAGATGATGCGGTGAGCACAAAATTTCAAATTGGCCATTCCTTTCCTTTTATCTGGTCAAAAATGAAAAGAATACGAAGATAGTTTTTGGGACGATAATATCTTATCTTGATTATGAACCAAATGAACAAGTAAAAATAAATCATCAAAGATACTCACGATGAAAAACATTGTTTTGAAAATATATATTTCATGTAATTAATGCTCACTTATCATGAATTTTTTGGCAACCACAATATACTCTTGTATATTATGCCAAAATTGAAATGTTATTGGATGTATGTGATTATATTTGATGAGAAGGGAGAAATATATTACTCAAACAAAAATCAAAAGATGTGTGTTCAAGGACCACATGTGACAAGGTGTAGCAACTTGTTTTCAACATTTGAATGAAAAAATTAATTGTCATCAAGAAAAACAATAAGTTTAACTTTGAAAAATTTAATGATGACAAGTTTTTTGCCAGAAAGGCACTAAAATTCTGGCAGAGAGAAAGATTCAGCATAAAAATTATGGGTATATCTACTCAGATTACATCTCATTAACGAAATAAACAAGTGCTTATTTCGTCGAATGAAAAATTTTACAAACACCCAGATCTCACGAAAAATAATCGAAATTAGGTATACAGTTTCTGGAATTTTTTTTTTCATATTGAGAAATAGTCAATTGATCCAGTGAAAATATTACTGGTCCAAGTAATTCGACAGAGGTATCTGGTAATACCAGATACATTTTGAAAACAATTGAATTTACGTAATAGGATAACTCATAAATTACTCCAATTCAAGAGTCCAAAGGTAGTTCACTAACGGATCATCATAGACTGTTTGATTCCTAGAGAGTTTCTATATCGCAATAAGATTTCGATTTCATACAATTGAAAATATTTTCATTTCACATTTCGATGATTAAATTCGATTTGGTATTCAGAAAACCTATTGCGATGCCAGGCGGAGATTATCTATAAGAATTGGAGTCACAGAATAAGGCTGAATATATAAAATCGAATAGAATCGTCAATTCTCCAACCTAATTCACCCATTCATGTCGAATGTCAAAAAAATGGAAAATGGAGAGTTTGTCAGAAAGTTGAAGCAAATTCGACTATTTTTGGCATTCAACATTCCTCTATCGAGCTTTGTCGGTGGTATGATCTGTCTAAAGTTACTTGAAAAACTCGGCAATATATGCAATGTACATGGTCAGTTCAAATTTGAAGATATTCTTTGGAAAATGGGAATTCTTTTCGTTCCACTAATTCTTGAGTCGCCCCGGTATCCTAGGGCCACGCCTCGGAATCTAAGTTACGGTTATTGAGAGTTGAGACTCGTTGATTAGCTGAATATTTTTTTATTTGATACCTAAATTTTAACGGTAGCGTAGTTTGTAATGCGAAAAGAGTAATTCAACTTAATCAAATTAAAAGGTACCTAGTAGTTCCAAATGTGCTGAATTGAATATAATTGTGAGACATTTTTGCGTATGCCCATGGAAGTGGATAAATATAGAAGAAACATCTGGCGTGGAGTTTTTATACGTTCTTCAAATGAGTTTGGATAGACTATACCTATACCCAATTTCATCAAAAGTACTAGCTATAAGAATGAAGATGGAAATACAGAAAGAAAGACTTCCCCTATATTTTTTCAAGTAAAGCTTTCAAACCGATAAGGTAGTAATCACAGAAGTTATTTCCAAATGGAAGCGCTGTCGGTACATACGAAATGAGAAAAAAAACGTTACAGTTTAGTGGTAGCATCATCTCTTCCGTTAATAAATTCAGACATAAACGTGAAGAACCAGATATCTATGTTAGCAGTCTCTCATTCATTTCGTTTTCATCGGACTCGCATCGACCGTGTCCAGTAATATTTATGGCCGTCTGAATAATATTACCGATAGATTTCTTTATCGCAGGACGGGCTTATTCTAATTCAAGGTTGTGCCGTGCATTTTAAGTCAGTACACAGCAACATCCCGAAGACTTCTCTATCGGCTTATGAACTATGAAATGTATTCAAATGCTCACTGAAACAACATAATTGTCGTTCCACTGGCTATAAAATGGACGTTTTCACGAGTTCGGAATGCGAATGGAATGTTGATGAAAATTAGAATTTCGAAAGGAAAGGAATCGATTCAAATAGTGATATACAGGTGTCTGATCGATGCACCGAATACTTGTCGTTTTCGTCAGGCAATACATTCCTAGCTTTCTATTTGACTGAATAATTTTCGAAATCACTTCAGTTGAAAGCGAAGTGATTTTGACAAATAGAACATGCCTTTTTCGGATGACAATCAACAAAACGATAAAGTTTGAAATTAAAGTACCAAATAGGAATATCGACGATAGTTCGGAAGGAAATTCTAAAAGTAATGTGAATTATTCATTACAAGCAATAAAAACCGAGGATACTAATTCACTTTCTGTTATGTTTAGAAGTAAATTGTAAACTTTTACCAAAATGTTATGTTTTGGTAAAAGTTTACAACTTCAATTCTTCATAACAATTTGTTATGAAGAATTGAAGTGATTGTGGAAATTGAACCGATTTTGTCAGAAAGCAACATCAGTTGTACCTAAGTGTTGCGCATCAGTTCAAAATCACAACATTGTCAAATAGAACGCGCATCAACTGCTTTTGCATCAGTTTAGAAGTGGTAGCTTCAAATAGAAAGGGCCTTTTATATTTTTGCGATAACTACGTATGTTGACATTAAATATTTCAAATAATCGGCGAAATATTCGGTTCGTTATTAATATATCTATCCCTATTCAATTTCAGAGCGATTGATTAAACCGTATCGAAATATCCAGATTTTCTTCTAGATTTCGACGCCAAATATTGATCTTTCTGAGTTGTATTCATAAATGAGGGAACTAAATATCAGATTTTTTTTTTAATTTTCATTCGGCTTTTTGAGTAAATCAATTTATGGAATCACACCCGGAGATTCAAACCTAAAACTCATCCAATCCTTAAACCACTGTAACTTGACATGATGATCAATTTTCATTCATATAGTTTCTGTTTGAAATATCATTAATTTTACAAAAGACGTTAATTCATAAATGAAAAGGAAGAAATAAATAGCACGATACTTAAATTAGAATCATACGTTTCTCAATATGAACGAGCGTGCCAAAAGCTTCTAATTTATATGATTTTTTTCACAGAAGAAGTGTATTCTTTATGAGTAAGTCCAACCGTTCACTTTTCATGACCACTGAAAACTAGAAACCCATAGAAATTTCAGCAAAACTATGGCACTATGTTTCCTCACGAACCAGAGCGCAATAATCGAAAGAAATAATTAAAAAAAAATTAATTAAAATGAAGTGTTCCTGCGAAAATCTTTGCACTTGTTTGTCAGGAGCAAATTGGTTTCGCAAAAATGTTACCTAGCAGTAAAAATAAAGAAGGAAATGAATAAAAAGGATAATGCAGTCTAATTGACAATGTCAATTAGACTGCAAATGAAAAAACACACAATTCTGAAGATTTTCGAGTTTGTCTGAAGAAGGTGTCTGATATAAACACCGAAACGTTACATTATCCTTTTCATTTATTTCCTTTTTTGGGTTAACTGTAAGGCAACAACTTTTTCAAAACCAATTTGCTCCTGACAAATAAGTGCAAAGATTTTAACAGGAGAACTTCGTATTAATTAAAATTGTTTTAAATTTTTTCTGCTTCAGAAACTAGGAGAAAACCTATAAAGTTTTTTAGAAATGCAGAATCCTACCAGATTATATTTCAATCGATATCTTTTTAGTTGGTGTATGGACAGGACTCTAATAGACCGATCATATTTCAATATATTGATAAATGCAAATACCTATATCTTTACTGCCAAAAAATATAACAGTCAATAAAATTGCTCTGCTTTAACAAGTTGTAACCGAATTAATATCCAGTTGAAAATGTTCGCGTTTTCTTTCGCTGGATTGCTGAGAAATTATGTAATTACCCTTTGTACGATTCATCACTTTTGTGCAATCCACAAATAAATGAACGTCTGATTTTTTGAAACTCCATATTTCTTCGGTTCATTATTACATAAATAGTTATCTTAAATTGAATATACATGGAAGAATAACAATGACGAAAGTGCCTACATAGATTAATGAAAGGACGAACCTGCAAATTGACTTGGCTGTCCGAAAAAGAAACCATCCTTGGCAGACTAATCAGCTATAAAAACCAAATTAAGCCCATAAATTGATAAATCTCATTCTCATACCCATATAATGAACTCGTTGCAGCACAAGCAAAATGCTTATTCTATAATAATGAATATCTAGCAAGAACTTTCGCAACATGATGTGAAAATAGGAATAACGTTACTCGTAGCACGACTTCGATACTGAGAGTGGTCTTTTATAGACATTATCAAGTGAACCTAAGATCTTCGTGGTACGGTTGTGAACATAAAACATGAACTTTTTGCTCATAAACTTTGTTTTATTTTCGTTCGAACTCATTGGTCGATGTGACTTATCATCAATTTTCAGTCGACATGAAGATAGGTCTTTCGAAGGAGCAGAGGTGATGCGATTACCTACTGCGCGCAACTAGAGATATTGTTCATGAAATTATGAAAAGGTTAGGTACTCACCACGGATTCCTAATTTATTTAGAAGGTGAAGGTACAGAAAATAGGTATGAATCAGGGATAGCCAATATTAACAACTATAAAAAGAAGTTTATTTTTATTGAGAGCAAAGACGTGGTGAAACTGGCAATTTAGTCGCACAATTAACGGAGTATTGAGGTAATCGACGAATATCCTGTTCGGGGCGTATATCTGGAACAAGCTGGCATATAAGCTTCAGTGTTTGATATAAAAAAATGTTATGGTTAGCACTGTGCACACTCAATATACATATAATAATATAAATATTATAAATTAAAAATCTAAGAACTTCGAGAAGTTATTCTCGAAAACCTCTATATTCTGTGCTTGTAGACCTAATATTGTAATTTATATGTATTCATAATATAATAAATGAGAGATATTAATCAGGAAAATAAAGCTACAAACTCTAATACTATAAGAGTTTGTAGCTTGATTTCTCTCATCTATTATATTATCAATATAAATTACAATACTGGGTCCACAAGCACAGGATATAGAGGTTTTCGAGAACAATTTCTCGAATCTTAAAAATTAAGCACTGTTTATAATAAATAAACTTGGCGGACATCAAAGTGTTGAGATGAGAGTATAATTTCCGTTTTCTGTAAAAGTGTGAAGAGCAATCGGTTTTTTGTGCGCTTGATCTTGTAGGAAAACGCTTGCCATAGTTCTGCTAAAATGTCTGTGATTCTCGAATTTTGAGCCTCGAGTGGACTTAAACAACTCAGTCAGATTCACTGATGAGACCGAGGTTAATAGTGATTATGTTCGTCCGACCCGACGTAATCACGGTAACGGATAAAGTATAGGATTTGAAGTTGAACCTGTCGGAACCAAGTGTGAAGTTATTAAAAGAATTCTTCTGATTTATATGGTTTCATATTCTCTCGCAACAGCTTGGAAATAATCCAACATCTGTACTCTAAAACTTGTAGAACAAATAGGAATGTGTAGAGATATTCTCAATGTCGCTTGGATATTTTGAAAAAAAAATTGAGGGTATTGTTTTGGGCTAGTTTTAGCTCCACTTTGACTTTTTATTGCAATGCTATTATTTTTTGATGAAAGTAATTAGGATATAAACTTGTAATAGGTAAACTATAACCTATCCTATTTTTTTCGTGTTTGGTGGATATGAAATTTCGGTTTGCATACCTGTCCATTTCCTATTTGTTTATTAATGAATGAATAAGAATCACTTCTTTCTAATTATTTCATTTATTTTGCTTGAAGAAACTTTCACTTGGAATTTCACCCACCGATTTGGAAACAATAATCATTGAAAATTACTTGTATATTAGAGAGAGAGAGAGAGAGAGAGAGAGTGTATTGATGGTCATCGACCTGAGGTCCTTCAGCCTAACTTGTATATTATTTTCTGTTTTTCTGGGAATAAATCTTTGTTGAATTTTGTTCGGGTTTGTTTTATGAGTTGTCCAATTCAAAAAAGCAGTAAAAATATAAAGCGAATGAAATTGTTATTCAATAGAAGATATTTGCCCGTGAAGTACTATATTTTTCAATTGTTTTCTAGACAATATTTGAGATGCATATTCCGACGTCCACACAGATATCCGAGGAATTATGTTCGTGTAAAATGAAGATTATGAAGAAAATTAACGAATCAATATCACGTTGAATTGTTGGATTTTTGAAAAAATGTAGTTTTCTAAAAATCAACTCCAAAATTATTAATGATATTTCAGATGAATTCTCCAACCATCACATCATAAAGTCTCCGTGACACGTTTTCTAATAATGCAATTCATTTCCGCAAAACCCCTGTTGTGCCTGTTACTATGACAAATGAAAGGATTAATTTACAATAAATCTATTCTTCACATTGAAAAAAATTGAAATCGTGGACAAGAGAAATATTTTATTAAAAGATCATCGTCAGCGTGGATCTCAACATTACTTTCATTATTCGATTATTATGAACTTCGTGTTCATAATTTTCCCAACTATTAAAAAATATTTATAATACTTTATCTACGTTAGAGTTATAAATTAGATTATATTTTTCAGACAATATCTTGAATTTTTCATTACAACGCCTTCATTATCGTAAGAATATACGATTGTTTTCCTTTTCTTGGTTTATTTATTGCCAGTGATAACATATTTGAGTTTTATTCATCGGTTGCTTTTTAAATGTATACATGTATTCAAAAATTCCATAAATATAATATATTTATGATTATAAAAATTATTGCTACGTTGCAATCTATAGTATTTTAATGTTTGCTTTTGTCTTGAGCCAATCGTCTGCGATCTCTGAGCGATCGTTTCATATTGATATTTGCAAAACTAATTCGTGACACTACAATAGGCTTTATCCTGTAACTCTGATTGAATGAACATTTTCAATCAAAATGTCAGTAAATTGGAATGCTTCTCTTCTATCCCATATAAATTCGGTTTTCTGGGACCTTTCTCTTTGACTTGATCAACTGAAGAATCGCTCCAGATTGAACTGAGTAGACCAATAGAAACGCCGGGGACACTAACCCTCAGTTTAAAGCATAGTTCTGTTGAAAGGTTTTAGAATCAGAATTTTCAACTTTCGAGAATTGACACACAATATTTTCTAAATTTTCAATTTAGATAAAGACTTGTTCCTAAAGTTTTCTAAACAGTACACCTGAAACATGATGAATTCTTTGTATCCCTGAGAATACGCCTTCCCATTTTGAAAGCTTCTAAATAGATCTCCTGTTTTTGCGATCCCTATTCGATATCAATATTATCAGCAACGTGATTCGTAATTTGAAATGAACTGCTTCAAATCATACAACAACCTCAACAACGTCTTTCAAATTAATAAAAAACAGATTTACGCATGACCCTAAAAAATATTGATTAGTGATTTCGACAGCATTAAATCGAAAACATTCATATTTCTATAGGGGAAATAGATTCGAATTATAAAAAGTGTTTCTGAATTGTTTCGAAAGATTCAAGAGGTGATTACTCAGATAATATCATGCAAAAGTTTTCATGAATGTATAGTTCCGGTAATGCATCGTTTCTAAGATACAGGATGGTTAATAAAGTTTTCTTTGCAAACTGACTGAAATCAAGGACTATTGAGCTAACCAACAATTTCTGAATTTTTGTGTCGTTCCGTTTTTATGCAAAGAAATAATAGTTATTTATGTAATAAGGATCATAAAGACGATCATTATGGTACAAGTAGCCGAGTCAGATAACACGGCGTGTGCCATAATGATTGTTTATGATTCGTATTACATACAAAATTTTATCTGATGGCATTTATATCAATACATTTTCGAAAAATTAAAAACTGCATTTTCGACATGTCACAATGACATGTTTTCCTTATAGAATTTCATTATGGTACTAGTCCCATAATTAGCTTCTTTATGTCATCAAAATTGAGTGACATAACGTTGTCATTATGACTTGCCATCAGATAAAATATATTAACATATCATCTCTATAGTATTGTATAGTGTTAAAGTAACGACAAATATGCGTTATGATATTTTATTCACTCACATAAAACGGCGCCCCACCCGCAACACGGCGGAAGAAATTTTTTTGGCAAGAATTGAACGGAGATTCTAAAAATAAAGATTGTCGGTTTAAGATATTTCAGTAGAGTACCCATTTTTTCAGTCAGTTTTGAAGTAAAACTTCAACAAGATATATCTTGAAAAAAATGCATTTCCGGAACAATATTTAAGGAACCTTTTTTCATAAAATGATCTGAGGAATCACGCTCTCAAATCTCTCGCATCAATTCAGAAACCAATTTAAGTCATTTTCGATTTGACCTCCGCATTTCCATGCGACGTGGGTTATTCATATTCGATTTGGAGTTCGGAATAAGGCCGGAATATCTCTCGCATTTTTCAGATGAAAAACAGCATCGTTGTACGTGCACCCAAACAGGGCATACGAGTATTACAGCAGATAGGCAAGTAGCGTGAATACAAATGCATAAAATTATACTGCAATAGCCGATACCGTTCAACAATTCTCAAGTTTCGTTACACAGTAGGTAATATCATTGAATTGATAAATGTATAGAAGCAATTGGTAATTACTAGAGAGAAAAGTGGAAAGATAGGAATTATTCAGATCTCGAACTGAGGAGGAATGTAACTTGGCCTTCGAATGTTTTCAATTTTTTCGAATTACAAAATTTCGTTCAAGTATGCGAACTGTTAATTAAGATGATGGAAATACGAATATGATGAATATTATTATTTTAAACTCCAATGGGAGTTTTTGAGTTCTACCCTCTACGTCGGTGATTGTTTTTCGGACGACAGAGTAGTTTTCGTACATTCTGCAAATTAGTAATCACGGTTAAATAGAGGAATGTTACAGTGTAACTTGACTATTAACTTCTTTATTATTTATTGTTTTTTATTCACTGATGCAAATTATAGATGAAACCTTCGCCTCCCTGTATGGGTGAGGTGATTGAACGATTGCATTTGTTTGAAGAATACGCCGAATTATCTATATCAAAATACTTTATTTGCATTGAAACAGATGTTCCTTTACCATTTCATTCTATTTGAAAAATACCTTAAGAGTATATCTGAAAAGTCAAGAGAACGACTGAAAAATCTATGAACCTAATACAACTGGTTTAAGTATCACTTCTACGCCCCAAATTACAGTCAAATATTCGATCTCTTTTTTCAAATCTCTTCGATATTCGGATGAGGCCGTTCTTCAACGAGGAGAGTTTTTAAAACCAGGTCTTTCTTTCGAGTGATTATTTTTCGGAACCTTAAAAGTTGGATGGAACTATCCATAGATCCATAATACCTCGGCCTTAAAATCAACTTGTTTTTCGCCGAATATATGTTTTAAAAGTTGTTATTTCTATAGACCTAAACCTGTGAACATATTAGTGAATAATGTGACAGAACGTGAAAAGCAAATCGAATAATAACTAAGCTGTTAAAAAAAATAAAATCATTAATATCGTGAACAATTATTTGAAACAATAATTATACTGAAAGTAAGGGTTGGTGTTGAAATAGAACATATGACAGGATTTCTCCTTATATAAATAGCTGAGAATTCATGTGTTGTTTCAAAAATGTATTATCTGTCAATTCTGTGGTTGAATAGTATACAATTAGGTATAAGATTCCATGAGATGATAAATTCTAGAGTCGGCGCAGGAAAGCTGTTGATTTGAATCAGTGGGATATTCTTCCCTCTCCTTTGAATTAATAATCAATCTCATTAAGTTGAAAAAACCATTCTTTTTCCATCAATATAATTTCTAAAGAAAGCTGATCGTTGGCTTTTGCCCTTTCTTCAAATAAACCCTGCAGTCACTATTTGTTCCATATCTATTTCTGAAGAACAATGAACTATTTATATGCTTTCTAATCTTTCACTTCTCATCAGATGGCAGGTAATATATACCTATCATTCAAAGAAATATGAATCCATTGAAATGAAGCAGGGCAATTAAAAAATCTCCAACGCATTGGGTTCGTTTCACTGTTGCAACAAAAGGAGTGCGGTGCGGTGTCAAAATAATTTCTATGATGTCTTCTTCGGTAATCTTTTGTATGGAAAACAATAAGAGGCAATCCGCCTACTTTCCTGAATAGCAGCCATTCAGGTAGGATATCAATTCGAGATTAATATGTTTGCATCAATTAGTCGTGAATTTGAGGGATCGGATGATCTATTCATGGCATCTTCCTTAAGATTTGATGTCCTTTGTTGTTTGATGTGTGCATTGTGTTGCGAGAAGAAAAGATATTTCCATATGTTGCGGATGAAAAAGCAGCTGAGATTGCGTGAGTGTATGATTTGTCCAATGAATAAATTATAGTAGATAGATCGTTATCATTTTTATTTATTGTATGCATTTAATTAATTTCTGAACTATACCTCCGTTTAGTCTATATTATAAGTCAAACGGTGTTAGTTAGACCTACCAAATACGACTTGATTTTGAATTGTGTGACAAGATTGAAAAAAAGGAACTGCCCGAAGACGATGATTCAAATTTGAAATTCATGAGAGCTATTGCTTGCATTCTATTCGAATTTCAAGCTATGATTCTACGAGTAACCATCTTATGAATGCTACGAAAATCTACTGATATTCTAAAACGACAGTGCGCAAGCATTACAGAAAATCAGTACATTCTCAGATACTGCTTGCAACACGGTTACACGCATGATATAAGAATGTTTCTTGTTTATTATATCACGGTTATATGCAGAAACTTCACACTAGTCTGCTGCTGTTCAAACTGGACGGACTGACATGAGTGACATGTGCGACTCCGCAGAATGAGTTTAAGTCTAATGGGTATAGTGTTTCCCAATAAGGTTGTAGAACTTTGTAAGGTTTTGGCGGCCATATTTGTTTATCAATTTTGACGTTCGAAGTGTCATTTTATTCAGAAAGGTTCAAAGTTTTACCATGAAAAGTTTCACGCTCACACAACGTTTGGAAATCGTCCAAATTTATTACGCAAATTCGCGTTCGCCGGTGGCCACGCGAAGAGAGTTTCAACGGAAAAATGGTGATGGTTTCGTTCCATCTGAGCAGCAAATCAGACGTGTAATCAAAAAGTTGGAAAGTGAGTTTTCTCTCCATGATAGAAAGGTGCCTGTACGACGCAGAAATGCTCGCAGCGCTGAAAATATCGCCGCCGTTTCGGCCAGTGTCCGCGACAATTCAAATGTGTCCGTAAATCGCCGCTCGCAAGAAATGGGGCTCTCTCGGATGACAATGTGGCGAATTTTGCGCATTGACTTGGGCCTACATCCTTACAAGATAGTGCTGGCACAAGAGCTGAAGCCTCATGACCATAGTTTGCGTCGGGCGTTCTCAGATTGGGCTCTAGAGATGTTAGAAGCTGATCCAGATTTCCACAAGAAAATCATCTTTTCTGATGAGGCTCATTTCTGGCTGAACGGCTTCGTTAACAAGCAGAATTGCCGATATTGGAGCGATTCTAATCCACAAGTGGTGCAAGAAAGACCTTTGCATCCACAAAAGATCACAGTTTGGTGTGGATTGTGGAGTGGTGGCATCATCGGGCCGTATTTTTTCCGAAATTACGCCGGACAAGCCGTTACTGTGAACGGCCAGCGCTATAGCGACTTGCTGCGTGAATTTCTCTTCCCGAAATTTGATGAAATTGGTGACGACGATCTTTATTTCCAACAGGACGGCGCCCCCCACACATTTCGAACGACAACATGACTTTATTGCGCGATAAGTTCGGCGACTCATTAATTTCGAGAAACGGCCCCATCGCCTGGCCGCCAAGATCGTGTGATTTAACGCCCTTGGACTTTTTTTTATGGGGATATGTGAAATCACAAGTGTACAGCAACTCTCCAGCGACAATTCAAGACCTTGAGGAGAACATTACGAGGTGTATCGAGGCCATACCACAGGAAATGATAGGCCGAGTCATGGAAAATTGGGTCAAACGAATTAAGGTCTGCAAACGAGCTCGTGGAGGCCATTTGAACGATATCTTGTTTAAATCATAAACTTATACACCATATCTTTCGAATAAATGTTTGAGAACCAAAATCGGTTGATTTGTTGTTGTTTTATTCAATTTCAAAGTTCTATCAAGCTTATTGGGAGACACTGTACTAATACCGACAGCGCGTCAGTATATCCGGAGAATTACACGATGCGATAAATGTTGTGGTACCCAATTAAATGTTGCCCTTTTGATCGCTTGTTCTTAGAGGTACCTACATGCTGCTATCATTTTGCCTCAACGTATGTGATAGTTCTTATTATTCACAGGATATAGAGAAGTGGATGGATGTTCAAAAAACTACTCTAACTAATACCGACGTTTCTTGAAAATATTCCTGGTCTGAACTTTTTAGCAGATCGTATGCATAAGATTAGAGTAGTTTTTTAACCATCCACATTCCTATATCTCTTGAATATTTAGAACTATGATCACACAAGGAGAAGAAATACCAGACATTCAACTGTCTGCAATTTTAGAATTATAAGTCGGAAGTAGTCTCAAACGACTCCGTTGGAAACACTAATGAAGAATACAAGGTCAGCAGTGGTCCGGTCGTGAGCGCGATTATTCTTGAATAGATAAAGCAACGGCCTTGAAATCTTGAGGGTAGTTTCGGGTTCCGAATGCCGTAGTTAATAAAGTTCGTTATAGGCCAACTCGGTAAATAGTTGAAATTACTTTAGGACCGATCAATTTCAAATTTGGTATTCAGACGAAAATAGGGACGAGTAAACTCGTGCAATATTCTCGAGGATCGTTCCAACAAGACATGAAAAATATACAATGCTGACCGACAAATTTTTGGTCACCGTAACTTGAGATTCTCATGATAGATTCAAGACCATCCATATGCCCATATGGTCCCTGTAAAAAGGCAAAATTTGTGCTGAATTTTATACTAATCAAGTACTTTTGGCCTATACCAGAATACTCATCATTCCAACACTCATTCCAAGGAAAAAAGGTGAAAACTCGAAACTTTCAGGATAGGAATGAAAACTTTAGCGGTTCAAATGGGTTGATTATTGTTACTGAAATATATTTAAAAACTACTCATCGGATGGATTCAAAACTCATTAATCAGGTTTGAATTAGAGATGCACTAATGACTTTTTTCATGAAAATTGTGATTTTGATAACTATCGAAGGGAATGAGTTTCAAGAAATGAAATTTTCAGAGTGAGTTTCATATTTGAATAGGACAATTGAATTCATACATGAATAGAAGGAAACCAATAGCCTTCAGGATATTCAGAATATTTCGACTTTCAGTCAGGGATTTCTTCATTCTTCTATTAAAAGCATTGATAGTAAAAAGGTTAATTCAAAAAGGTTATTCAAACACATATCAAATCAAGGCAAGTTGTTCAACAAAGGACCTAACCTAAAAACACAACATATTAACATTTAACTGTGACTGTGAGGTGTATATAATGCGAAAGCAGTGTGGCGGTAAGTTTCTTTTGGAAATAATCGTGGAGCTCCACCTGTAGCGAAAACCCAAACAAAAGCGAACTACATACGTTTTTGGAATATTGCCATATCTCTCTAATTTTCCTTCGAGTTTAGAGAATTCTACAAGATCAATTGGAACTAAAAGAAACAGTTTTTTCAGAACCTAATCTGGTACCTAGCAATTAACATATTATTACATTTTCTCAATGAGAAGGATGCAATTGAATCAGTAGTTTCTCTCAAAGTTAAAGAATAGGATATCCCATACTGAATTATTCAATATTATAACACAAACATGGAAGGTAATAGCAATGCTACATGATCTCAACTTTGGATGTGCCCTAATGAGACAGGTAACAGTTACGATGTAATGAAAATCACGAAGGCACCAGCACATCATTATTTCAATCTTGATTTCTCAGTTCTCATTATTTTAGATTCCATCTCCATTTTGGTATGAACGAGTGCACAGGACCTGCACAGTGTAAGGTACTCGCTTAATCTTCACCCGTTCAACTGGTCCGGCTCATGAATACAAATGAAGTAGTCTCTGCATCTCCCTTTCTTAGCGACTTTCGACCGATTTCGACGTTTACGATCAGAATCTAGACATTGATGGTTATTCTTATACAATATCGGTTGAAGGTTTATACAGGACCGTTGATACATTGAAGGTATACACGACAGATTAATTAAAAAAAAGTTTCATCAGAATGGAACTGGAAGGAGTTTACTCGTAGTAGTTGTACTACAATGCCGTCAAATAGTTCAATAGGTCGAGAGCTAACTTCAATCAGGAGAGCTTAGTTTTTGAGCGCTGCTTCTACATAAACGATTGCTATATCGTTTCGGTTAAACGTCTGTAATTTTATAATTTTGAGCCTAAAATGATTTCAAACGATAGGATTCGACTTCCTGATGACGAATCCGTGGTCAAATTCAATTCTGTCCGTGAGGCCGTTCTACTGTTAGCACAATAACTTTCGAAGCAATTGTTCTAGAAACTTGATATTTTCAGGGGAAGTTCGATGCCCAAATGCCGAGGTTGAATTCGTTGACCAGTGAAATCGTACAGGGTGTTCCATAAAATATGGCCCTTCAAAATTTTCGCACCTCAATATCTAAGACGAAACGAAACTAATCGAAATGAAATTTTACGGCCACATGCCAGATGATCATAATAAGCTTCATGCTTATGGTGACCATAGTACTAAAAGAACCATAGAAAATTCAATCGGGATATTGAAAAGAAGAATCTTTAAATTTCCATAACAATATATCCGTTTAGAGTGAAATTTATATTGTGAACAAATATTGATACACTGAATGTTCATGTATTTCAAGATAATCCCATCATCTGATCTACATAATTCTATTTCCTTTCAACTACAGTGGAATTTCCGTAAAAAGAAAGCGCTAAATCCGTAACAAATCTATACTATAATATTATAAAGAGGAAGATTTGTATGTTTGTGGGTTTGTGGATTTGTGGGTTTGATACGAGTTAACTCATAAGCTACTAGACCGATTTAAAGAATTCTTTCACCCTTAGAATGCTACCCTATCCCTGAGTAACATAGGCTATACTTTTCACCCGAGAAAATTAAGGAAACCTACTATAACTTCAATGATAATAAATATGAGTACCAAAATCAGCCATGATCAGCTATTTTCAGGTGCGCCGTAAGTCGTACATGGAAACAATGTATGACGGAAATGTACCTCTTCAATGGTTCTACAAAAAAGTCCGCGATAGCATATATCTATCTTTCAAGGTTTACTCGGTATTAACTTTTAAAGGTATCCGAATATTTCTCAAAATTATGCATTATTTGGGAGTATTTTTTATGAATACGCTATTGATCATTATCCAATTGAATACGTCGTTCATAGCCATTATTTAATTTAGAACGAAATTGCTTTTTACATCATTCAATTATGATGACTACATCAAAAGATATGGCAGGTTGAAGATGAAATCGCACCAAAATGCGTCTCCGAGGTAGGCACTAGGCGGGTAGGAGAAGGTACCGAAGTGTGAGGGATGTATGGATGTATTTTGGATTGCCTGATGCCCGTATGTTTATGATCACAAATCAGATGGCGCTGTAGTCGTTATTTCGGTTATTCATCTACTCTGCAACTGAACGGCTGGATCGAATTTGAATGAATTTTTGTGTATACAGAACAACGTCTGTTGGGTCTGCTAGTTCGTTATAAAGAAATTTCGTTATACAGAAAATTTGTTTCTTAGTCGGCAATGTCGCGGTCGACTTCACTGATTTTAAGTTTATCATTCAAACTTTAGCACTTGCTTCTAGACATTTTCGCACTACTTCTCACACTAGCGTAATAGTTAGATTGAAACCAAACAGCCGGAGTTGTATTTAAAACTGTTTCAGAAGGATCCCTCTGCCCGCCATAATGATTTAGTTTAAGGTCGGGATTTATTAAGTACGTCCGGAAAATTTTCGAAAAAAAGCCACCCTTTTACCTTCTTACCAATACCCATTCAAAGAGTGGTGTTCTTTGAATATTTCGTTATAGAGAGAATTCACCTCGTTTTAGAGGGTGTTTTTAACATGGAATTTGGATTCAAGGTGCAATGTCTTGTACGGAATTCATTTTACCGAGAAATTCGTTATATAGACGTTCGTTATAGGGAAGTTCCACTGTATTTAATTTTTACATTTCATTTAATATTTTAATTATTTTCAGGGTATTATTCCGATCGTGCATTGCCTTTGACAGTCAGATAGCACTAAAGCAATCGATGGCCGTTGATTGTATATTGAGGACCATCTGGAGCTGTGAAACAAACCCTGCCATAGACTAGGAAAATGAGAAAGCTGCCCCTCTTGTAAGAGCAGAAGCAAACAAGAAAATAGACTGATAGCAGCTTCAAATATTACGCCTCAATCAGCTCTATAGTTGTCAAAAAACGAATTAAGGTTGACGCTCACTTGGACGAGACGAGACGAGACGAAGCGAAGAGTTGTTTTCCGCAGGCACGATTTGCACTAAATCAAAGGATTCTGATCTTCGCTTCGCGCCTCCCAAGTGAGCGTCTACCCATTTGATTCAGTGCAAATCGTGCCTGCGGAAAACAACTCTTCGCTTCGTCTCGTCCAAGTGAGCGTCAACCTTTAAGGCTGCCTATTGGGCTTCTCACAGCTCACTGTTTTTTGAGATATCACCCACACGAAATTTCCAATATCTGTAGCTTATGTGGATCGGTCACAAAAATCACAAAGTGATTGCTACTGCAATGTATTGGCTCAAACTCTACTAGGTGGAGCAAAATCAACTTTGCAACCCCCTTCGCAAAGTAGATTTTGCTCATATGTCGGCTTTCTTCAAGGTTGCTCCACCTAGTAGAGTTTGAGCCAATACATTGCAGTAGCATAATATGCACTTTGTGATTTTTTTGACCGATGCACATAACTTACAGATATTGGAAATTTCGTGCAGGTGATATCTCAAAAACAGTGAGCTGTGAGAACTATAGAGCTGATTGAGGCGTAATTTTTGAAGCTGCTATCAGTCTGTTTTCTTGTTTGCTTCTGCTCTTACAAGAGGGGCAGCTTTCCTGGGCAAAACGTAGATTTAGTATAGTATGCACAAAAAACCTCATTGTTCGCAGAGTAGAAAGATAGTTATGGTGCTAATCGACCATAATTCAATACAATACAATATAATCTTTTCAATCATCTTCCATTGTTCATTTAATGGGGTGATTGAAATCGAGAAAAGTGGAAAATTGTTCAAGTTGCATTTAATTTTAGGTATCGAACTCAAAAATGTAATTTTAGTATAGTTAAAGGACGATTCAATATGTAAATTACATAAGTCCAATCCTGTCTTAAATCAATAAACAATATTGATCTACAATTCGCGGTTCGCCGAGCTACGTCACAGGTGAAGGTGAAATCACGTCACTACAAGACTAGAGCCGCCGATACAATGAAGTTAGCGTAGGATGATGCCCGCTTTTCTTTGATCGATTCTGCTCGCACCCGCCCACATCGAGTAGGCACATGACGAATTTCGTTGTACAGAAAGGTACTGAGGTAATTGCGACTGATTCGATTCAGTTTTGGATACAGTAAGTCCCGTTGGGAAAATTGATTTTATAGCTTTCACTTCTTTCGGGTCATTCCACTGGTTGAATACTATAACTAAAATCAACGGGGTATGGTATTGGCCAATGAAAAACAGTAATTTATACTCCGTTCACGAAAGGTTGAGCACATAGTAGGCGTTTCTTTATTTATCTGGAGTTGGCAGTATTTGCTGTCATAACGTAAAATAAATTCAATGTTGACGAATGTACCCGGCCTCGTCCGACGAGCTTGCGAGTTATCAGATAACTCTATGCAATATTGACAACATTGCGTATCAATCTGACAAGAAAATAAACATCATAACCTAAAATTTTAATATACACAGTGGAATATGTCAAATTATCATGGCCAACCGACGGCTCGTGAACGGACAATACGTGACAAGTCTGGAAAGTAGACCTTTTTTGGGAAAGTAGACAATCTTCTAGGACGAGCTGAGGGCGAGTCATGCAAGTCTGCGAGCCCGAAAAAACTATTTTCGGACTTGTTGCGAACACTATTTTTTCGGCAACCGAGAAGAAAACTATGGTACTAATGAATTTTTGCGAATTGCAATGAAAAGCATATAAACTTTTGACAATTAATTTTATATGGACTGTCATCCGTTATTTCGTTGCTATAGTAATAATCAAATGCATTCATCCCAATCATACTTACTCCCTGGAAGTACATACAGGGTGTCCCATTACTCGACGTCAACCCGGAACCGGGTGAAAAGGCAAGTAATGCTGGTTATCAGAAAAATATAAAAAAAATCTAAGTTGCATGATTTTAAAATAATGCGCATTTGAAAAAACACGCAAAATTTCACACCCTGTGATAGTCTTTTCGCTCCTGTTGCCACAAATATCAACTTTTTCCAACTTTTTTCTTTGCTGTGTAACCTTGAATAATGCTTGTCTAAACTGTAATCAAAATTTTGATACCAGCTGATCTAGGTTTCATAAAAATAGGGCTCACTTCTCAGAAAAATAATTCGAAATAAACAATTGCCTAGTTTCAACTGACTGTATTGAAAAAAATGTACTACGTAGGTTTGGCATGTTTTTTCAAAAGTTGGCGCATTTAGTGAGGATTGCAAAATGGTATAATACTTGTTTAATTGCAGCTGCCGTAGTTCAAATTTATTTTCGATTGCCTTTGAATACACTTTTTCGTTAACTGCTTCCCAGTAATAGAGTCCAATGGGTTCAAGTCCGGTGAACGGGCCGGCCACGAGATTGGACCAGAACGTCTGATCCATCTTCCGGGAAAAAATGTTACCAGAAAAAAAAATTTTCAGAGAAATTTCTCAGGAAAAATTTTTTCTGGAAAAATTATTTTCTCTGCAAATTTTTTTTTCTGATGACATTTTTTCCTGGAAGATGGATCGGACTTTCTGGTCCAATCTCGTGGCCGGCCCGTTCACTGGACTTGAACCCATTAGACTCTATTACTGGGAAGCAGTTAACGAAAAAGTGTATTCAAAGGCAATCGAAAATAAATTTGAACTACGGCAGCTGCAATTAAACAAGTATTATACCATTTTGCAATCCTCACTAAATGCGCCAACTTTTGAAAAAACATGCCAAACCTACGTAGTACATTTTTTTTCCATACAGTCAGTTGAAACTAGGCAATTGTTTATTTCGAATTATTTTTCTGAGAAGTGAGCCCTATTTTTATGAAACCTAGATCAGCTGGTATCAAAATTTTGATAACAGTTTAGACAAGCATTATTCAAGGTTACACAGCAAAGAAAAAAGTTGGAAAAAGTTGATATTTGTGGCAACAGGAGCGAAAAGACTGTCACAGGGTGTGAAATTTTGCGTGTTTTTTCAAATGCTCATTATTTTAAAATCATGCAACTTAGATTTTTTTTTATATTTTTCTGACAACCAGCATTACTTTCCTTTTCACCCGGTTCCGGGTTGACGTCGAGTAATGGGACACCCTGTATACTTCCCGGACTAGGTCAAGAAGTGCTACTTTCACAGAAAAAAAGCGACCTGGAAGGGTGTACAGGGTGATTCACTTCGGCCGAAATATTAGAGTTCACTTGGACAAAATAACTTATAATGAACTACGGAAAAGATATAATTTATGTATGGATCATAATGGCCGGTATACAGGGTGTCTGGTGAGGAATGGGACAACGTTTAGGTGGTGATGAGGGATGTCTCAAGGAGTGAGAAAATGCCATTTGAAATCATCTGAGGTACATGGTTCCTGATATACAGGGGGTTTTCGAAAAAATTAGGAAATTTCAAATGACCATAATTCAGGAAATAAAAGAGCTAATCCGATGATTTTTCGTATGAACAATGATAGAGTGAGTACGAATCTGTTTGAACGAAAAATTCGAAATAAAATCAGATCCGGAATCAGAAATTTCAGTTTTTCTGAAATTAGGTAAAAACAACACCCTGTATGCGGTTTTCAATTTTTTCGACTTCAGATTCTGAGAGAGCATGAAAAATACTTTCGAACTCAACTGTCATCCCGAATGACACAAATTTTCCCTCCTTTCTATGGCCCTTCGAAGGTCAATCTTCCGATTTTCGCTGTCGTACAGAGACGTTTCAGTGTTAATGTGTGGTGCGCAGTTTATGATAATAGTCCTCATTTTTTCGAAGAAAGACTCACCGGAGAAATTTATAGAGATTTCCCTATGAATGTTCTTCCTAATTTATTAGGGAATATTAATCAAAGAGGACTTATCTTCCAGCATGATGGAGCACCCCCACATTTCTCAATTTTAGTGAGAAATCATTTGAACGAGGTCTATCCAAATAGATGGATAGGTCGTGGTGGTCCAAGAGCATGGCCATCTCGGTCCCCCGACATGACACCGTTAGATTATTTCCTGTGGGGACACCTCAAAACTATGATGTACGGGCGAGAAATAAATACAAGGAAACAATTAATTCAGCGCATAATAGACGCATGTGACGAAATACCAAACAACCCGAATGTGATAAGGAAAGCAGTTTAGAACTTAATGAAAAGAGCAGATAAATGTGTAGAAGTTGGTGGTTTTCATTTTGAACAATATTTGAAGAATTAATTATTAATTTTCCAAATTTCGCATTTTTGATAATTTTTATAAAAATTTTGATTCGTTTATGATCTTTCTTTTACTTATTAGTAACTATCTGGGATCTCATGTTTCTGAAATGTCGAGAAAATAATATGTAAGGAGCGAAAATCGGAAGATTGACATTCGAATGGTCATAGGAAGCAGGGAAAATTTGTGCCATTCGGGATGAGAGTTGAGTTTGAATGTATTTTTCCTGCTCTCTCAGAATCTGAAGTCAAAAAAATTGAAAACCGCATACAGGGTGTTGTTTTTACCTAATTTCAGAAGAACTAAAATTTCTGAGTCCGGATCTGATTTTATTTCGAATTTTTCGTTCAAACAGATTCGTACTCACTTTATCATTGTTCATACGAAAAATCCTCGGATTAGCTCTTATATTTCCTGAATTATGGTCATTTGAAATGTCGAGAAAATAATATGTAAGGAGCGAAAATCGGAAGATTGACATTCGAAGGGTCATAGAAAGCAGGGAAAATTTGTGCCATTCGAGATGACAGTTGAGTTTGAATGTATTTTTCCTGCTCTCTCAGAATATGAAGTCAAAAAAAATTGAAAACCGCATACAAGGTGTTGTTTTTACCTAATTTCAGAAAAAATAAAATTTCTGAGTCCGGATCTGATTTTATTTCGAATTTTTCGTTCAAACAGATTCATACTCACTCTATCTTTGTTCATACGGAAAATCATCGGATTAGCTCTCATATTTCCTGAATTATGGTCATTTGAAATTTCCCAATTTTTTCTAAAACCCCCTGTATACCAGGAACCATGTACCTCAGATGATTTCAAATGGCATTTTCTCACTCCTTGGGACATCCCTCATCACCACCTAAACGTTGTCCCATTCCTCACCAGACACCCTGTATAGAACATATGATTTGACATGTTGCATTTTTCATTAAAAAAATATTCATTGTTATAAAATATGATATTTGATGAATATGATGATTGAGAAAAAGTTTGACACAAAGTTTCTTTGATTTTAAGAAACACAATCATATATATGTCTCTAAATCGAGACATACTGTCACAATACAGAAAAAAATAAATGAAAAAGGATAGGGGAAAACCCGGGTAGATGCCCCACTTTTTGAATTTGCCTCATATTTTAGAAAATATTGACTTTATAGGTGTAATTTCTATGAGTGAAGGAAGCCCCATTATTTTATTTGTAATACTCAGACTTTTCTCTGATATAGCAATCCCAAATTTCACAAAAATTTAATTTTTGTAGAACCCTTTTTTTGGGGATAGTTGCCTACAAGTATGGATAGTTGCCCCACCATGAAAATAGTGGGAGGGATAGATGCCCTTCATACTGCGTGAACCAAAAACCCAACTAAATACAATGAAATTTTCTATGCTAAAAACAGCAACTTTATCTACGCAACATGGATCGAATTAACAACAATTGTGCATTTTTAATTGAATTTCAAAAGCATATATTAAACGAAAAATTGAATTCTTCATATTAACATAAAGCATTATTCCACACATTCATGATAAATTAATGAAATAATAAGTCTCAACAAAAATGATCAGGAATCAAGTAACACAATGAATTGGAAATCTGCTAAGATAAGGTTTTAGTTTAGATGTCCTAAGGGGCACCTATACCTCAAAAAATCAGGGCAACTATCCTTTTCGATAGGGATAGATGCCCATGAATTTTTTTAATAAATTGAGAAGAAAACAAAAACTATTTGTACTCGGATTTACACTCAATGAAACACTGTATTGAAGTAATAAAAAAAATACTGAATTTATTACCACTTCAAAAGTTATACAGCGGCAAATACCTACCTGTAAAAGTTTGGCATGTTTATGAAATTCGCTGCTGAGATGATCGCACACACTAGCGAAAAACGGCTTCACTTTACAATAGCCCTTACAAAACTAAGGTCCAGGGTGACTGTAGTAGCTACTTATAAAATTCATTTTTTGATACGTGTTTCGGAAGTTAGGTATTTTGAAAATGGGGCATCTATCCAACTGAGGCATCTATCCGGGTTTTACCCTAAACATAAAATACGCTGTAGTCCACTGACGGTAAAAAATAGAAAAAAACGTCTTCACAATAAACATTCGGAATTAAATTATCTTTCGAATGACATAATAAAAAAGGTTTGTTCCTGGAGAAAAAATATTGATAGCGCCGCGAAGCCTGATGGGGTCTCAATTCTTTTCTCCGACTTTCATGCACATCTCAACTCAAAATTGACATATACCAAATACCGTCAACGGAATAAAAAATATTCATCCCAAGATGAGTGAATCACCTTGTACTACTTCCCGGTAGGTTGTCGAAAAAATATATTATTCATAAAAGTACACAATATTGCCTGTGGGACTGCTCGCAAATCACTCGTCACGATGTACAATATTTATTTCCAACCAAACTTAATCCAACTGATGTCACATGATTCGATTAACCAATTTTATTATTATTATTTTCTTATTGTTACCAACCAAATCTCACTCTTGCAGTCTTTAACCCTTCCATTTCATATCTTTGTGACACCCCGATTACACTCAGGTCACTTCCACGGCATAGAGCAGGGAATTGAGCAGAGAAGTGGACAGCACGAGAATGTAATCACTACTATAAAATGGATATTTCCAATGCTTTCCAGGGAAAGCCATTTTATAAATGATAGACCTTCAGAAAATCATAGCTATTATCCGTTTTTTTGTTTTGTAGTCAGGTTTTCAATGAAAAGGAAAAGAATTCAAACAATCACATTTGGCGGTTGAGTTTGACGTACGCGTTAGCTTTTATTTCATTGGTTGAATGTTGAATCACCATTTTTTACAACGATGCCAACTGGTCACTCTGTTGTGAATCTTCATCCCTACTTATTATGCTTGCTGGTTCGTGATCACGGTGCGACGTTTGAAATTGAGTAATCGCATTTTCAATATTTAATTGAAAATTCATTACTTGAATTCTTGAGTGACTAATTGAATAAGTATATATTTACCATTACTTTTAATGCTGTCACATTTTGTTTTCGGCAGCTAAATATGAAAGTAAGACCCGATCGGATTATTTGTTTTGGAAATCTATATAACTCGAAAACCATTTCATCGATTTGGCCAATGAACGAACCTAGCTCAGGTATTCCACCTCACAAGTCAAGTCTTTTGCAGAAGATTTAAAATCGTTGCTAAATATGAAATTGAATCGACTGGTTTATAGTTTTGAAAATTTTCGACAGAAGTATTCAAATTATTATGAAGTCTTCTAAGTGTTTACGGACGGACGGCAGAACAAAATTGTTTTTGACCTCTGATTCTTCAACCGTGTCGTTTAAGACCAATTTCGGTTTAAATTCAGAAAATTGCGAAAAAATATGAAATTGATTTAATTTTCGATATAAAAATAAAGGGTATTAAATATATGTCTTGTCTGAGTGATTGAAATGAATAAATATCAATTCAAATTTATAGAATGTCAAAGGATATGTAGACTAAGTAGTTTCGAATTGAATTTATAGCACCTACATAATTTCGAAAAAATAAAGTATCAATCAGAAACATTTATTTCTGGAATTGTATCAGGTTAGAGGAGGATGTATTCTGAATAACAACTTCATTTTTAAACGTTTATAATAGTTCAGTATTGTCCTTAACGAATGAATACCTGAAACCACACAAGAAGCTTCTGAAAAATTAAAAAAGATATCTGAATACATGATAGACTTCAACTGAAGTGATTTTGTTGAAAATGACCACCAGACTATCTCATCCTTAATGATTACAACCAATTACCAAACCGTGTTTAGGTAACTATGATTAGTGACACTCATTGGAAGTTTCACGTACTACCAGGTAGCCACTAGCATTATTTGAAGAGGCGATTGGAATATTCGATACCGTTGCAATACGGATGAACAAAAACAGTTTTCCTAGTAGTCTTATAAGAAAAGTAATAATATTTTGTAGGAAAACAGTAGAAACACTATTTCCGTATTATAGTTTATGGCAATTTTATTCCCAGTTTTTGACATAGTTGTGACGTCATCCTTTATCTAACGTAACCTCGGTAATATTCATTTTTCCTCGGGCCAATTCCGTTAATCGTACGAGTCGTTGAATTTTGCGTTTTGAAAAATGCTGATATGACAGATTTGTCGATTCACTGCCTCTGGGGATGAATACTGAAACCAAGATCTTTGTCCGATGCTTGGTCAAAGTTATTTCTAGTTACTAGTTGCATTCGATTTAAATAATTCATGAAATTTTATGTAAATTGAATATTTATGGAAAATAACTATGTGGCAATACATATATCTATATATTTCGCGAATAATAATATCGAATTTTCTATGTATACTATTCCAGTTATTTGTGACGATGTATATCAATAATTGATCCCAACATATGTTGATTTCACCGTTGATTTATATCATTTTGTCTTGTCAGTTTCATTATTTCAAAATGGTTATCGAGAATTTATGCTTTCTCGTATACAACTTCCGCGGTTATTCGAGATCGATGTCTTGGAATAAGATAGACTCATTGATTTATCTGATTTTGTATTATCTACCATATATTGCAATAAATTCTACAAACCGAATTCAACAGAACATATAGATAATAATTTTTAAGGTCGACATAACTGAGAGGTGGTACGGAGGATAAATCGTTTTACACTGATAAAAACAATATAAAACATTTCATGAGATCTAAGAAAAATTTTCACTAGTTTATATTTCTGATTCAACTAAAAGTATATGAAAATAATGAATATAACTGTATTTTATTTATGGAAATCATTTCATGTGACCGCTTTATCAGGATTATTAACTATTCTGATGATGCTCACTTGAATATTCGTTTCAATGGAACTCACTCCATCTATAACAGGGAAACATCTTTCTGCGGGACACTAAAAAAGTTAGAAAGGTCGTAAATTTTCTTCCGAGATGGTAATAAAAGCTGTGGAGGTCTGGTTTGCAAAGCAAGAAAAATCTTTTTTTTGGATGGTCTAAGAGGAGGATATGTTGAGTAATAAAATATTTTGACATTGAAATTTTGTATGGTTCTTCAGTAGACTAAGAATATTTCAATATGTCCTCGTATTATAAACAATGAATTTTAATTGTATAATTATTGAATTTATTCAGTTTGAAGAAGGATATTCACAATCGCTGAGTCATCTTCTTTGAAAAACCAAAACATTTGAGAAATAAAGATGTACTTTATAAGATTTATCCCGAAGTGAGATTTGTTTAATTTTCCTATGAAAATTTGTTTCCTATTCTGAATTTTCATTTTCATGTTATTCCTATAACAGACACCCACTTCTCTTTGTTCAGAGGTTCGAGTCGCCGACTGTCAGTCAGTGAGTCAGTCGCGGAACTATTCTATATAAGTACCTATATGGAATGAATAAATACATGAATACTGACCAACACTGTGATATATTACGTCCTTTTATATCAGATGCATTTCGCGAATGCCTTTAAGGCTGTTTCCACCACCAAAGCGATTGAGTCGAAGCGATCTACCCATGTTAGAAGTCGATTTCGAATTGAGTCACGCAACCAGCGACCAGACTATTACTCTACATTGTTTACAATTCCTTAGAAAAATCCATTACAAAACACATTGAAAGTTATTTCATCCTGCAATCCTATAATTGCTCTTTTTATCACTTCATCTCTGTCGTCTATTACTTCTCACCAGGGCGACATGAAGCAATGCAAAAGAATTACAACCGATAATAGGCAGTTAGAAACACCGTTGAAGAATTGAAATAACTCAGTTGATGTCTGAAGTCACTAAATTATTCAGAAATGGACTGTAAGCACAATACTACAAGAAAACATCTTCATTGTATAGAAATCCCTTTATTACAGCCGGTAAAGGAGTATGGTATATGCAAAAAAAAGAATGGACTGGATGAATGCAATAGATATATCAAGGCTTTGAGGTGTTGAGTAATAAAACGAAGAGTTTCTTCACTTTCGAAAAATTCTTCCTATTAACGGTATTGCATCTAATTTCATTTCATATAATTTTATAGATATGACTAGAGATAACTTTCACCGAAAACTGATGGTGTAGATAGGTTTAGATAATATACAACAGATTTCTCGATAATGAAGTTTTATTGTTACAATGCAGTAAATAGGCTGTTTGATGCTATTTCGGCTCAAACGCTATCAAATTATGTATCATAAAGAACACAGAGGCAAACAGAAGTAGACTCTGAAATAGATTAATTGCTATGAAATATCGAAAACCCACTTATGCCGTTGAACTGGGGAAAACTCATTTGCTTTTTAATCAAACTTGAGAAAGAAATATTAACAAAGTTATGACACTCTCATTGAATTTATATATCATAGTGAAAATGGTTGCGCATGCTAGTGTTCATCGAAAGTATAAGTAGTATGTTCACTATCGCATAATTTTCGATATATAAATAAAATTTAAATATGAAATTTAATAGAGAAATTCTGAAGAAAAACTGAAATTCAATCAAAATTACATATCACGTCTAATCACCTGCTGATATGTCAAAAAAACTTTAAAGCTTTTAGATGAAACATTTATCATTTGAATCGAGCAGTAACAGTCGAACTATTATGACTATTCTTACTGCTTTGAAATTCAAAGTTATAGTCAATATAAATATGAACATAAGTTAAAATTAATCGTTATCATTTCCCACCATAATTTTTTCCAGCTTGAAGATATTCATTGCAATGATATTTCATTTTCCATCGTCAATGATTTCAAATCCGCAAGTTCGAGTTATTCATTCGGAAAATAGTAATTTACGTAACAAGTCCGGAAATAGGGTTTTTTTGGACGAATAGACAAAATTCTAGGACGAGCGCAAGCGAGTCCTAGAAGTCTACGAGTCAAAAAAACCATTTTCGCGTGTTGCGTACATATTTTTTCGGCAACCGTCCGATAATACAAATCAATGAGACGACACATTTCTTTTTTATATATTTTAATTCTTATTTAATTAAACAGACAGAAAATATCACATATTACAGAAACATTCTAATCTTATTTATATTAATATTTATATTAAAATTCGAGCAATTACTGATATTGAAGGGATTCAATTTGTTTTGAAATGCCTGGTATATTTAATTTTCGGCAACCGTCCGGAAGTACCCCACTTTCCGGACGCTTTTTCTTTGAGAAAGAAGCCTTTCCCGGCCTAGTCCGGGAAGTACGTACTCCCGGACTAGGCCGGAAAGCTTCTTTCTCAAAGAAAAAAGCGTCCGGAAGTGGTACTTCCGGGGTTGCGAAAAAATATTTTCTCAACAGCAATACTTATAAATGGAATAGAAATTATTTACCTAACACTCAAAAACTTGCAAGACATAAATTGTGCTTTTGATCGATCGTTCATTGGTGGAGCAATAAGACTATAACCTCAAATTTTTTTATAGGACTTGAGATTGATACTTAAATATATAAATGCAAAACCTCAACACTATCGGGATAATATTCTGAAAACTGAAATGTGTAAATACTTGACAATATTCCGTATGAACTTTCAGTATATCTATCAATCTTCATTCACAAGATAAATTTCACTCGTCTTGTTATAAAAATATGAAATTCTTTCTTTTTAATATTCCAAATAAATTTTCTATGGTTCTGTTAACACTATGACCACAAAGTTTTGCATGAGGCTTCTTGTATGTGTCCGCATAATTTCATTTCGATTGGTCTCGTTTTGTCTGAGATGATGTGGAACAAAAATTTTAAATGGCCATATTTTATGGAACACCTTGTACGATTCGACTGGTTAACAAACTTAACCAAGGCATTTGGGAACCGAACACAACCTGATAATTTCAAGTCTCTAGGACAATCATTTCTAAAGTCATCAGGAAGTCGAACCCTATCATTTGAGATCATTTTCGGCTCAAAATCCGAATATTACAGACATTTGGACAAAACGATATATCACTCGTTTAAGTAGAACGAGCGCTCAAAAAGATTGTCTCAATTTCTCATTAATAGCCAAATTTTATAATTTGCCTCGATAAAAAACTATAGGCGGCAACAGATCAAGGCGAAATTGAGAATTTGTTTTAATATATGTATGAATTTAATTTTTTCAGGAGTCAAAGTAAATTTCCGAACGTGTTATGATGAATATTCATTAAATATCGCTGGAGTTCGCTGAAGTCATGGGTATCATCGAGATGATTCAGCAGATTTGATGATTGCTTTCGTATTATACGAAACGATAGCGAAAAGGCTCTCAATACTATATAAATACCCAACAGAAAAAGAGTAAATAAATCACCTTGTGTATATGAAATGCAGCGAAAAAAATTTGGGGATTTCTTGTCGAAAATAGGCTGGGTCTTTCCTATCAACTTATTTTTGAGGAACCCCTAAAGATGGTGCTTGAAAAACATTTTCAATTATTTTTTACCAAATACTAACAAAATGAAATCAGGCAGATATTTTATGCGAGCGAGAAGGAATTCAAAACATTTTGGTGGTGTTCCTCTAAGATCACAAGGGGTAGAAAAAGCCAACCCTACACCTTTTTTTCGCAAAAAACTTTTTTCGATATTTATATTTCATAATGACGAAATTAGTTTCGAAGAGCTCAATCCATTCTTCACAAATAAATTTCTTGATAAAATTCTCGTTTTTGAAAAAAAAAGATAAATCATGTTGATACGTGAATGGTAGAGACTTTAATTAATTCCGAACAAAAATTTATCCACGGATGTCAAGTACAGCCTTAACGACTCATGCTATCAAGATGATAAATTATTTATTTTCTCGAAAACCAGTGAATTTAAGCAAGAAACTATATGTAAGAGACCTTATTTGTGGAAATTGGATCAAGATATCCAAATTTAATTTATTCAATGTTTGATATGAACATGAAAAAGAGTTTTTTGCTAAAGTAGGTTTAGGGGTTGCTTTTTATACGCCTTCCTGGCAATCATAAAGAAACACCACAAATTTTTTTAACCCCTTTTCAACCGCATAAAATGCTTGATTTCATTCATTTTAGTTTTTTGGTTCAAATAGCAGCACTTTGTATCTTATCCGAAGTTTCGTCTTGAAGGGATAATCAACTCAGTGGTTAACCTTAGCTAGGTTGTTTTAAAATACGACGCTATCATTCATAAACAAATGTCAATCAGATTACAAATGAGAAAATACACAATTCTGAAGAATTTTAGAGTTTGTCTGAAGAAGGTGTCTGATATAGCCACCGAAACGTTACAATATCCTTTTAATTTGTTTCATTTTTCAGCTTTACTGTTAGGCAACAATTTTTTTCAAGACCAATTTGCTCCTGACAAATAAGTGCAAAGATTTTCGCAGGAGCACTTCACCTTAATCAAACATTTTTTAATTATTTAAGTTTCAGAGACTGGGAGTGAAAACCTATAAAGTTTCTAAGAAATGCAGAATCCTCCCAGAATATATTTCAATCGATAAATGAGAAAAGCCCTGAGCAGATGCTTCTGAGCGCTCGTTCGCTGGTGGAGCAATAATGCTACTACCTGAAAATTTTGTATAAGGCTTGAGATTCATGCTAAGTATAAAAATGCAAAATCTCAGCACGATCTCAATTACATTCTGGAAATAATTCAAAAAATGAAATATGTAAAAATCAATTTGGGGACCGAACTCACCCAGAAAATTTCAAGCCTCTAAGACAATCCCTTCGAAAGTTATCGTGCTCAGGGCCGGCCGGACGGCTCCACGGACATAATTGAATTTGACCACGGATTGACGAATTCGTCATCAAGGAGTCGAACCCTACTTTTTGAGACTATTTTCGGCTCAAAATTCTGAAATTACAGACATTTGGGCCAAATGATTTAGCCCTCGTTTAAGTAATACCCGCGCCAAAAAATGTAACAGTTTTTTACCATGGTTTAAAACTCTTTTGATATTCTTTGAATAATGTCCGCAAAGTAACTTGAAATCCTGTTCGACAAAATTAACGTTTATTACGAAGTTGGCACTATAATAAGTCTACCTTGAGGCACAGTTTCAGTAACCTCAAAATATTGTCTTGATGACAAATCTGGGAGTTGGTCAGCATGACCGAATCGCATACACATTCCTAAATATGAATTAGTTGTGTAGGTGGATATCAATATCTGACAGTATTCATTTGCAGTGATATGTTAACTTGTAAATGGTTAATAGAGAACAAAGAAATGGCGGACACTAGGTTTCATTCTGAAATATTTGATATCATGACCACTTGTACTTTCTTTACCACCAGAATAATTATCTGCTACAAATACAAAGAAAACAATTTCGCATTTCTGATAAAATTTTCAATTCCAATTCCATTCTGGAATGTGAAGCGCCCATCTATAAATCAAGTGAGATTTCTTTTGAGTGAATCTTTTGAATGTAACATATATAATAATTCTAAACTCTTTATGATGGTCCTCATTAATTGAATTACTGGTAAAAAATAATTGACGTCAGGACTATACAGGGTGAATAAAACATTTTTTTTTGAGCTGTCATCGTTTCGATCTTGTTTGGATCTTTTTCAAGACTGTGAAATATTATGCTCGAATCAGTCATCTAATGGTACAGGACAAACATAACACAATACAATAAATCGCGCACACATTACAATCACAAACAAAGAGAATAGCGAGAAAATAAACTTCATTTCCATGGTTTTTTTTATATTTCAATTAAATTATAATATAAAAATTCTAATACTTCAAAATTTTGTATAAGACTTAGGACTCATGCTAAGTATGGGAATACTAGATATCAGCACAATCGGAATTATTTTCTGGAAATTATTCAACGAATGAAATATGTGAAAAGTCATTATCGAAAAAATTTAATTTTATGGTTCTGATGATGCGATCTTGAAATTTCGCATGAACATTCAAATATCAGTCTTGATTCAAGAAATAAATTTCATTTGAATCGGTAATTCTGTTATGGAAATATGGAGATTTTTTTTTCTTTCTCCAATTGAATTTTCTATGGTTCTGTTAACAGTATGCCCACAAAATTTTGAATGAGGCTTATTTTGAGCATCTTGCATGTGGCCGCAAAATTAATTGAGATATTGAGGAACGAAAATATTTAATGGCATATTTCATATAACACCCTGTACGAGTTGGCTGGTTAACGAATTTAACCGCGGCATTTGGGAATCGAACTCACCCTGAAAGTCTCTAGGGCAATATCTACGAAAGATATCGTGCGCACGGACAGAATTGAACTTGATAACGGATTCGTCATCAGGTAGTGGAACCCTATCGTTTTTGATAATTTCGGCTCAAAGTTCGAAATTACATAATTTTCAACAAACGGATATAGTACTCGTTAAAGTAAAACGAACGTTCAAAAACCCCCCCTAAATCAAGTTATTTCTCGCTTTTTTCATTGTTTGTTGTGTTTTCAAATGCCCTGGAAGAGATCTTCTAATCTTGTTAGTGGTAAGCACATGGTTTGAATTTTTATATGTATCACCATCACCATCAAATCTTAAGGCAATTCGCAAAATGACTCTCAGCTTCTTGAGGTGACGCAGCGTGAGTCACGGCGGAAATTGTGAGGTGAGCTGCGAACGCGGGAACCGCGCAAATACAATCGCAGTACTTGCTGGTGATTGCTATAATGCAGTTGGGTACAGGCTCAAAATGGAAATATCTACTGCTCTTTTGTTCGACCTAATTCTGAATCTGATTGGGAGGAGTTCGTGACCGAAATGATATTTTTACCTCTCAACTGACTAAAAGAAAGGCATCGAGAAGTTTATACTTAAAAAGAGGAAAAAGTCACGGAATTTGCTTTAATCAGAGAATTTAACGACGGACAATTTGAAAATTATTTTCGGCAAAACGTAACCAATTCAGTTTTTAGTTTTGTCCTCATATAGTCTGCATGGTTTGTATCGTACAAAACTTGCCGAATTCGCACTGCTTCAATTAATTTTTCTCTTATTTCTACTACGACTCACCGTGAATACATACAAGAAAATCAGGATCGACACTGCGTTTCGCAGGGTCACGTTAAGCAAAACCTGCGTCACGTCACACTGCGATTGTGTATGCGCGGACGTATTTATTAGATTTACAAAATCTCTCCGTGACTCACGCTGCGTCACTTAGATACTATTTTTTTCTATCGAAAAGCTCAGTTCGGAGTAAACAAAATTGATCAAAAATAATATATTTTATTTCTCAATTTCTACTATTTTAACGTGCAATTGTCATGGGCAACCAATACGAAAGTATTTATATTCAGAATCAAAAGAGTATTCTAACGACTCTACTGAAACATGGAAATTTATATTATGCCGAATGTATCTCTTATGCAGAATGAAAATATCAATCAAGATTTTATACTCAATCCATGTTTATAGAATGCATCTGCAATATTTGGACAGAATTTAGTTTTTTTATATATGAACGCCGAAGTGATCTCATAGGTGAAACATTGAGATATTCAATAATTAATCAATAAATGCTACATTGAATCTATATTTGTGAAAAAGTTTCTTCAATCCTTCCACCATTCACCCAAATTTCACAAGGACATAATCTCTTTCACCGCCCTTCCTTTAGTGTTATAATTAGAGATTACAGACCATAACGAACGAACAAATTATGTGGTTTAATCAATATATTCGCACTTCCCCGTTCTTAATTTAGAATTCAAAGGAGGATTCAAAAAGAGAGACAGCAGAACGATGACGCAGGATATCGATATACACCCTATCTACTCACCTCAACTCCCCAAGAATTAGCCGGGAGTCGTAAAGAGAAGGATGCAGTAACGGTGACGTCAACGATCGATGTCGTCTGCGATTCCGGAATGAATAGAAGTACGAAAGGGAAAACCCTCTGAAAGAAAGAGACGGAACATTGATGACGTAGCTAAATGACGTCATAGGCGAAAGGAGAATACTGGTGACGTAGTATGGACGTAGTCAGGTGGATGGGGCGTCTGGGACAATTCGCTGGTTTTTAGTCTATGCTGACGTCATCCGTTCACTGGATATGCTAACCCTCTTTCTGAAGAGATATTGAAATACTTTTCCAATGTACCTGTATATGATGTCAGCGAGACACTTTCTGCATTCGTAAAAATCAATTATGTAGTACTTATTAATTTCATCATTCGAATTACACGACACTCAAAATTTAATATGTCGTTAGGAAGGAATTTATTGAAACCATAATGTAAAACATGAATGTAAATCTTAAAGAGCATGGTCAGCAGAAATTGCTTTAAAAGTGTCAAATTTGACTGTTTGGAAAACACAGCCTCATAGTAGAAATATTGAAATTTCAAAAATCGTTGAAAAAAGTTTGTTAAGATGAATCATGTTTTTAATCGATAGGCAAACCATATCGAAATTCGCAAATTCGAAAATAACTCTTTGTTCAGAAGTATTTTATTTTTCCTTGATATTGAAAAGTTCATACTTCTCAAAAGTGATTCTTATCAGATGTGAAAAAGAATCAGATTATTTTGGTTAAATTATTCATTTTCCTTCTACTCAATTTTCTCCAATCCCAAAATGATATAGCAAATATTCTTATTCAATGATTTCATATTTGCTTCAGAATAACATGTTTCCACCAAAGTGGACTCATATCGCTGACCGCATTTTGAGAGTGGAAAAAATTTAATAGAGGAAAAATGAATAATCATACCAGAATAACATGATTCTAAGACACATGTGATGAGAATAATTTCCGAGAAGTTTGAACATACCTACATCTCGAAAAACTCAAATACAGTGGAACTCCCCTATAACGGAAGCGCTAAATCCGCAAAAAATATTCGTAATAAAGAAATTTCGTTATACAGAAATATTGTTTCTATTGTCGGCAATGTCAACTTCACTGATAAATTTAAGGTTATCATTCACTTAACTAACTTAAGCACTTGCTTTTAGACATTTTCGCACAACTTTTCACACTAGCGCAATGGTTAGATTGAAACCAAAAAGCCAGGACTGTATTTAAAACTGTTTCAGAAAGATCTCTCTAGCCACCATAATGATTTAGTTTAAGGTCGGGACGAGGTCGGGATTTATTATGTACGTACGGAAAATTTTCGGAGAAAACCCACCCTTATACCTTCTTAACAATACACATTCAAAGAGTGATGTTCTTTGAATATTTCGTTATAGAGAGAATTTACTTTGCTTTAGAAGGTGTTTTTAACATGGAACTTTTATTATTATTAAGTTGCAATTTTTTCTACGAAATTCGTCATACAGGAAATTCGTTATAGGGAAGTTCCACTGTATTTTGAAAAAAGTGTAATTTTTTCTTTAGTGAATTTTGCATATCAACTGAAAATGTGACTGGTATGCTATTTCTTTAAAAAATGTCAAGTTTGACAGATTTGAAGCAAATTATGAGATTTTTATAATTCACTTTCATTTTCAAAACAGATCCTCAGAATTCTTTCAAAAATATCAATAATATTTTGGTGTGGACGTCATGGGAAATACTGTTCGCCATTTCTGAGAATGTCGGTGAATTGAAATAAGCGACAGTTTAGTAAGGATTAAATTACCTCTTGGCGTCGATCAAATCAGGTTCCTGAAGACGTGTAATATTGGAGCTAATTTTTTTTCGGTAGAATAATTAGCTACTCCAATACGATAGCAAGGTGATTCACTTTCAGAAATTTGCTAATAGTTGTTTTTAAACCGTTGACAATGATTCTACCTACTCGAAGTAGCCGGGAGTGTGAGCTGATGACAACTTAGATGAACTGCAGAAATATCGTGAAAGCAAAGCCGCGAAACCAGATAAAAAAATGCAAGGTCAAGTAGTTACCAAAAAAAATTATCATATGAAAGCACTGAGTTAAAAACACAGATTATCATTTCATCATGACGATTGAGTTCCTAACCTATCTAATATTGTTGATTTTGATGATTATAATATGAACATGAGTTCCTTTTCCTGTTCATAAATACCGCGACGTGTCAAAATATTTTCTGGTATACTACATATAATTCGAACGTTAATGAAGTAATTCGTAGAAAAACAGATATTCTTTCTGTATTGTAGCTCATTACACAGCGGAAATTATTGACACCAACCGAATAAATTGAATCCATAGTTTGGATAGTTTTGGCCAAATGTCTGTAATTTGAGAATTTTGAGCCAAAAATGGTCTCAAATGATAGGGTTCGACTACCTGATGATGAATCCGTGGCCAAACACAATTATGTCTATGGGACAGTCCGGCCGTAGGCACAATAACTTTCGAAGGGACTGTTCCATGGAGACTTGAGATTTTCAGGGTGAGGTTGGTTCAAAAACGCAGTTAAGTTCGTTAATCAGATAAATCGAACTTTTTATTTTTTAGAACGATCATAGCCGTATCCAAACTTTCATGGAATCGCACTTACCTCAAGGTATTTTCGCTGAAATGATAAATTGCATCTTCTGCCAAAAAAATGTATCCCTTCTGTGAATTAATTATTTTTGCTCCGGTTTTTTTATCATAGAATTACGACAATGAACTGAGCTAATGGTTATATGTATTATGATTAACAAATAATTAAATGGTTTTTAGAATCAATTTATATTTACAGTTACTGAAACATCATGAAGATTTCGAAGGAAAAAGGAAAATATAAGCATTACTGAATTAATGATTATCTTGCATGAAAATTCCAATATATTAACAAGTTGAACCTTCAAAACTATATGGTTGACGAGAAAATAAAATTGTGAAATTACAAACACTTTTGAGACATTATTTATTATAAGTATCTGGGATAGTTTTCAGGATATGTAACTCAAAATAATAAAAAAATTTACGACTAAGATTTCCCCGGATTTACAAAACGTACTGATATACGATGTCGTTATACATAAAAAAAATTATTTATGTCATTCTCATTTCATCCCACCGTCTCCATTATGCAGGTAATAAAAATTGAAATTGTTCAATTCCAAAATTATTTGGGGAAAGTAACACAAATGTTGTTCTTGTTTCGCCGTAGCGAATTCATTATCTTAAATGCGCGTTTAAATGTCATCATGAAAATGTAACATATTTTTGTGAAAGTAATTTTATTTTATTTCTTTAGCGCATAGAAGTAAACCATTTCAACATTTGAACAAAGTCTGCTTCATTCTACGAACTTGTTGTTGTACAAGAATGCTATGAATTTGTTCCGCGTTATCCGAATTTTTAGGCGAAAATGAGTTCAAATGATCAGAGTAGAGCTAATATCTTGAGTTCGATGGGCGTATTGTACCGAAAAAGTAGTCATTTGTTTTGTTCTGATTTTCGGTAATACTTGTAAGATATTCTGAAGGTAAAGTTGAAAAACTGAGAATCACTTTCATAAGTATCATATAAACTATACAGGGATAATACAGGGATGTCCTAGAAAGAAAGCGACAAACGGATACCATGAATCAAAATCATCAAGATATCAAGATGTTGCTTCGTTTGGAATAAACAGGGTTCGTCTATGGATGAAATTTCACAGTTGTTAACTCTCGAACTAATCGATCAAATTTCTATTCTGAAGGTTCATCACTCTCAACGACGCCTTCCTTCAATATTTCTTTACCCGAGAAAATCACATCTGGACTAGAAGAGGTTCAGACTTTTTCGATCTCAGTGGATATTGGATCATCCTCTAGAGTCTTGGTGAACATTATGATTTTGTTCGTTTTCGTGACCACATAAAATTTTTTTATAACGAAGATTCTAAACTCTGCTTGACACCGTAATCAATTAATATTCCTTATGAGGAAAATTCCATGGTTCAATAAATATATAACGTATATACGTAAATATGTATTTCAGTTGGCTAGGTATTCATAGTATATTTACTAAACTAATTAAATAATCGCTAGATTAATTAACGAGTTGATTGAAATAATTTTTTGTCGACTGCATTAGGAATTGAGTATACACCTCTTGATTGAAAAAAAATTTAATTTTGCAAGACATATGTTTCACATGATATATGTTTATATGTTAATGTTTTACTCGCATTGTAACATTAGACGTAATGCTTTTGAATATTTTATTCACCGAGTGAATAAAAGCCATTTTACGCGAGTAGCATACAATACTTTGGCCACGACTACTGAATATAATTCTTGGAGATTTTAACATTTGGCGACCGTTACAAGACCCTTCTATTATAAGTGTGGAAAACTTCAAGTTACCACACGAGAAATTTTCAGAGAACTTGTCATTGTATATACTGTTCCACATGAGTTAGGGATATTGACTTAAATTGCAAAAAAATATAGTTTAAATGAGATTTTTGTGATGATTTCCAGTTACGGAAGATAAAATTAATTTCAGCCTGTAGGTCTGCAGCGTATACAGGGTGGTTAAGAAAAACCGACTAAACAGAGTAAAATAGCTTTTAATGATGTAATAAAAGTAGATTTGGTCCTCGATTGACAAGGTATACTCATATTTGTTGAAAACTATAGAATACTGAAGAGATATCAATTTAAGGAATATTATATTGAAGCTGAATCTATGAAGCATCTAACGGCAGTGAATTATAACTCATTATTCATTAGTGATTAATGGGTATTATAAAAGCCGATCAAGCAGACGTTTAGTAGGTGGATTATACAATAGTCGTGGATAGGATATTTTTCCATGCATTTATTCGAATTTTCATCTCGTGATCATCAATCAGCTGATTACGCTCCTGGTAGAATATTCTTTGTCATACCTATCCAATAAGAATGAATGAGTTTACCACTAATAACGACAAGCCATTCATTCCCACGTGAACAATTAAACAGTTAGCACGAGATCAGAGAAACAGACTAAGATATCTGCCAAAAAGTCTATCACATGTTCATTATTTATATTACATGCATGTGATAGAAAAACATGAGTTAGAGAAAGATTTGGAGAGTATCTAAGAAATGGTTCAGGGGACGTGATCAATATGTGCAATTTTCTTCACAGCTTGAGACTCGGCTTGAGATATAATGTAAGGAGAATGAGCTAGTATTGCTTTCGTTGTGTTTAATGACAGAGGTTTCGTAAAGATTGTGGATAATAATGTTGTTGAAACACAGCATATATTTTCTGTCGTTTTACTGTTAATCGAATTATTCGTATTTTAAGAATAAATATTTTTTATTGACAGAAATGAATTGATTGGGTTTGGACAAATGAAGAGAATGCAAGTCGAAAGATGGTCGCGAAGGATTTAGTATTCGAGTTCCTTCGGGACCATCATCTGGTGTGCATATAATTACATTGAATGATAATTTTTCCGATGCGGACAGGCGTCGAAAAGCTTCTGATTTCCATAGGAATTGTACCGGGAGGTGCAGCTCAAGAATCGTTAGATAATATTTAGTTTAGCACCTTTCAACCAATCATACCATTTCTGAATGAAAAGTAAAATTCATTTGTTGCGGATAAGCTGTAGCTACTATATACTTAAATGCTAAATTTATTCCGAGATTTATTCGCTCTAAATTTTAGTAATTCATGTCGAATAGCTTCTGCAGTATCGAATTTTTCAAACTCTTTTTCGTCATCGGAACCTTCTACTTTCTTGCCGGAAACAATTATATTGGGGGTGAACCGAGGGTGAACTGAGTTATAGTAAAAATACTGAACACTGAAATGCAGTTTTCGAGGAGAACAATGGTTCGCAAGATTTTGCAAAACTCTTCATGAGGATCGATTGAAAATGAAACGGAATTATCGTATATCTGCAGGAAACCCGAGAGGAAAACAATATGAATATATAATTGGCTTTTCTTTTCCATACTTTCAGACCTATTCATCCAAATCAGTTGAAATATGATCATGACAAAAAGCATGGTGAAGAACTTTACCAACGTGGAATCATTAGGAAATTCTAGGAACTAACTGTTGAACTTCCAACACATATTGCACGAAAGAATAACACAAACTATGAGCTCCACCGCTCTACGCAAACATGCTGTAGATCGCAGATTTGAGCTATTTTATATTCAATTATGCTTCTATGAACACTAAGGATAATAAGCGTTGTGTATCAAGCTTATTTTTGGATTTTTGGTGTTGATTTGGAACGTACTTTGTTATGGAATTAATAGTTTATAGTCCTATCTGAATGCCTATTTCAACAATATATCTTACGAAGTTGGTATAGTTCATATTAAAGATCATTTAGCTGTCGAAATCTACTGGAAATATTCATTATTAATTTTTAGAATATCAGCAAAATATCGAATAATTCTTATGAATAAATGTTGAAAAAAGAGGATTTATTTGATTTTGTGGGTTCAAGACGTTGAAACGTAGTTTTCTTATTATTATGCCTAATAGAGCAGTAAGTTGATGGAATCATTGGGATAATTTCAATTCTGAAGTCGGGAATATTAAGCTAGTTGATCGGATGGATCACCTTCTCAAAACTGGGTGAATATTCAATATCACAAAGAAGTAATGATTAAAATAAATATGTATTAAAAATTCTGTGATAATTTGTAATATTACTTTAACTCGATTTATTCCACTTAATATTTTCGTTTTTTCTCTATACCTACCGTGTTTTAGTGGTTCACAAGTCTTCATATCGATAAATGCGAACTTTTTTCATCATCTTCATCAAAATTTCACTGTTATAATAACAGAGTAGTAAAAAAAATCTTGCCGGTGATAACGGTTGATAAGCAGTAGAGAAACATTCAAGTAGAATAATTTCGGGCTCTTGATCTCAGCAAAGCTCATTCAGATTATAAATTATTTACGTTTTGATAAAGTTCGAAACATTAATGTTGTTAAATTTCCCCTAACCAATTCGATTTTACTTTTTATTGTTGACAGTAGTAGGTAACAGCGGAATTATTCGAATAAAGAATTCTGCGACAAAGACAACGATGTGAAAGATGCGGATATCGAAAATTGGATACCCACACTAGTCCGTATTTTACAGAATTCAAGACCCGAGTTGAGATGTGTGGAAGGATAAAAGATGAGACAAATTGAGATTGGTAGAGAGAGCAGAACTTCCCATGACTCTCAACGAAAAGCACGTCAATTACGTGGATTTAAAGCTTTGAAATTTCAGTTTGATCTCGGATATTTATCGATGTTGAAAGCAGTTGCACCTGTGGCTCGTGATTGGGCGGAAATTCTCGAGATTTATAGTATGTAATTATAGCAGTTATATGAAGAAAATTGCGTGAATTTCTCGATTTATTGGTATCCAGAAAAAAAAGCGCATAGGGAATCATAAAGAACAACTGTTGAATCAGAGCTGTAGTTATGAATAATTCTGTTGTCAATCAGAGCATACCTAGGGAGAATATATTACTACGGAGGTCATTTTCACTGATTCAGAATCTGGACCATTGTGGTGGGGTCTTCTGAATAATTTTTTGATCAATACAGGGGTTGAACTAGAGCTTATGTACCGAAATACATGAGAGGATTGAAAAATTTCAAAAATAATATTTTCATGTCACTCTTATCTTTTTTTCTGGATATTTTATGAGTTGTTGGTACTTTATAGTTTTGGAAATAACTTTCATGATTTATTTCGGTATTACCATTGAGTTTCAAAATCAAAATGTGAATTTAAACTCATTGCTATAACTGAAGCAGTGTGTATATTCCGTTCACGTAAAAAAACTCATTTATTTGATTTTCATCGTTTACTCTTATCTTTAGCTTCGGTAATCTGAGAAAAAAATTGATTGATTCCGTTTCATTGGTCTACTTTATGTCCACAATGTCCTCGATTGTGTCTAATGGATATAATGATGACTTATTGAAACACTCTCCTCTCTGGTAAGTAAATATAAATTCAGTAACTAAACTAAGCTAAAGATGATGTATTTTTGAATTAAGGGAAATATCCCTCATGAACCGTTTAACTTTCGTTAATTTATTATTTTTTTCATTCTGGTATGACAATGTTTGGAAACCGATTAATATTTACAGTGATGGATTTTTTTATAAACATCAGATGGACCAAAATCGAGACCGAAATGTATCAGTCCTTCAAAATTCATTTAAATTCAAAATTCTGAGATGGTGGGCTAATCTTTCTTCAGAGATGACAAATGTGCATTGAATACGAGATTGAATGCTTCGAAACAATTAATTTTTGACTTGAAACCAGCCGAATCGATATCTAACTGGGTGGTCCTGAACTATAGAAAACGATCGGATGATCGTTTCAATTGAAGTTATAATATAATAGAAAATCTTAATGGATAGTAAGATTTTCTATTATATTATAACTTCAATTGAAACCTTTGTCGCCAAAAATATTTTTCTAATGAGCCTCATCACTGAAAAAAAAACAACAGCCGAAAAATCCTGCGATTTAGTTTACTGAAGTCGTTATATTTCAGATTAAACTGCTGTCTAAAATTCTAAGCGAATGGAAATTGGGGGACAGAGTCGAAAAAAAAAATACACTCACATGGAATCACGGAAATCGCTTTTAATTAATTATTTTTTCATGCTCACTCTGTTCTTATTTTACTTTTTTTCCTCTGTTGATTTCTATTTATACTGTACTGCCTGTATTTTTTTCAATATTTGTATTCTGAGCTACAAAGGCAAAGCCTCAGCTCTTAATGGTTTATTAATAATAATAATAATTTCTGCGCTTGACATCTGAGCTATTTGAATTCTGCCAACAATAAAATGATCTTCAAAGGGGTGTGAAAAGATCTATTTATTTTTATTTCATATTATGGTTTTCAGTCACAAAATATCAATACTTAATAACTATGAATTGAAGTAGCATAACACGACGAAGTTTTCAGTCGGTGTGTTGAAGGAAAAAATGGATTATTCATGAAAAATTTTGAGGAAAAGATGTGATTGTCGATATCAGAATTTATTGAGTTCAATTTTTGCCTATTGTATATACATCAGAAATACTTAAGGTGATCCCGAAATATATCATACAATGTATTTCCAACACTATAGCTGGATTGATACAAAATAACAAAAAAAAGTGGCAATAGTAAAATACAGAATAATAAATGATATTTTTTTATTAGTTCAAAAAATGTTATGGTCATACAGGGTGATTTTTTTAAGTGTTTCATTAGACGTTTTCGAGGAAGGAATTGTAATACAGATTCAAGATTTTGGATTTTAGTTTTAGAGTACATGAACTTTAATTGTAAAATATTTTCAAGAGGAATCTACTTCCGGTTTCACCGGAAACGATGTAACTTCGTTATTTCAAATGCAACACCCTGTATATTTATACATATTCGAATTCTTCGTTCAATTCTACACTGATTTGATGTATGATATGTGCAACCACTCAAGCGGTTCTTGAATTATAGCCTGATTATCAATTTTTTGAAAAAAAGGTTATCACAAATTAGTGTCCATATCTTCAAAATCCCTCATTACAAGAATTTCTTTTTGCGAAAGTGGAACAAAAGAAAGTACGCTGATACTGTTTCTTGTATAATTTATGAGAAAATATTATACAGGGTGTCTGAAAAAGAGCCTCAAAGTGAGCCTCAATAAAACTATGAAATCTCACTTTTTTCAAATGGCAACCCTATAATTTTGTAATTCCAATCGATTGCTCGTCAAAAACCAGTTATAGTGTCCCGAACGTTTCATGCCTCTAAAATCAGTATTTTGGTCGTTATTCTATAAAATTCGAATTTCACGATTAAAGACAGGTTTCGCACAGTTTGTAAGCTTGCATTTTTGAAGTAGGCTATGTTAGGAACTGTCATTCTTACTTTTTCTTACAGATCAAGCACTAAGCATAACATGCAATAATAATTTCACTGGAATGATATATCAAGGGTATGTTTTTTATTTGCGGCAAATGTAACAAATTCGTAGAACAGGTTAATTAGAAATTCAACGAACGAAATTCACATTTACTGACTTTAACGGAATCAAAGTTCAGGAGGTATCAAAACAATTTTCTCCGTACTGGAAGCCTTAGCCCTAAACGGACACGAGTGAATAACAGTAGGTAATAGATAATGAATGATCTGTTACTGTATTCACACGATTCCGTTTTAGGTTAATGCTTCCACTACGGAGAAAATTGTTTTGATACTCTTGAACTTCGATTTTGTTAAAGGTGGTAAATGTGGATTTCTTTCGTTAAAAGTTCTGACTGCCCTTCTAATATTTTGTTACATTCACCATAAATGAAGAACATATTCAATACATCACTGTTACTGTAATTCATATTTTGCATAGTGACCGATGAATCAAAAAAGTATGAATGACAGATCTCTAAAATGCTTTATAAATCAACAGACATAGCCTTCTTGAAAATTTCTATCCTAATAAATGCATGGTTAGACTAAGAAACCTTGATTCAATCCTGAAATTCGAATTTTATTCAATAACGGCAAAACTACTGATTTTAGAGGCATGAAATGTTCGGGAAACTCTAACTAGTTCTTGACGATTGGAATTACAAAATTATAGGGTTGCCATTTGAAAAAAGTGAGATTTTATAGTTTTATTGAGGCTCACTTTGGGGCCCCTTTTCAGACATCCTGTATAATATTTCCTCATAAGTTATACAAGAAACAGTATCAGCGTACTTTCTTTTGTTCCACTTTCGCAAAAAGAAATTCTTGTAATGAGGGATTTTGAAGATATGGACCATAATTTGTGACAACCTTTCTTTCAAAAAAATTGATAATCAGGCTATAATTCAAGAACCGCTTGAGTGGTTGCACATATCGTACATCAAATCAGTGTAGAATTGAACGAAGAATTCGAATTTGTATAAATATACAGGGTGTTGCATTTGAAATAACGAAGTTACATTCGTTTCCGGTGAAACCGGAAGTAGATTCCTCTTGAAAATATTTTACAATTAAAGTTCATGTACTCTAAAACGAAACTCCAAAATCTTGAATCTGTATTACAATTCCTTCCTCGAAAACGTCTAATGAAACACTTAAAAAAATCACCCTGTATACGACTGTATCGAGAATTATAAACTTCCAATTCAATCGAAAATGAGACTTTGAATATAATACGAATAAGCGAGAGAATAATAATTCACACGAATAATTCTAATTTTCGCCATTTTGAAATTTCTCAGGCACATTTCACAAGTACTTTACCATCATAATACAAAAACAGACAGAGATGGATATTGTCTGCGATATTGTATTGAAAAAATTGATAGATATCTAAACTGATTACTTATTCAAATTGTCATGTCCAAATCTATTCTGTTAATGAAATATTATATGACATGGAATAATAAATAGATTTCAATATTTTCGTTATAGGTTTAACTTGATTTATTTCAGCCTTATTTGTATCACTTAATGCGTTTGTCTTTTTCAATAGTTCGTGTCAGTTATATCGTGTGTTAGTAATTTACAAGCGTTAATATAATTAGATGGAATCATTTTTCTTTCTCACAGACAAATGATTTATTTATCTCAAAATAGATATTTATTGTGTCTGAAAAAGAAGAGGCTATCAAAACGATCCCATCTGCATGCAAAGTGCTGGAGATTTCTTGGAATTGTCCATATTATGTTGGAATTATCTATCTATATCTCATGCCTTTTCAGCGTTTTATACTCATTTAATTGAATTGTACGGTTTGCTGTTGAGGTAGGCGTAAATTTTCTAGCATAGTCTCCCAAAACAACAATGTCATTCTCTTTTTACAGATTTGAAATGCAATTATTGCACATAAACGACATAAAATATACATTATAAATTTTTCGGTATTTCAAGCGACGGCAACATCTTAATGATATACCATGCATAGATCCAAATTCGGCAAGCATAGAACTCGATGAAGAGAAGGAAGCCATCAACATGAAGCGCAACACCACCATGTTGATTCACATATCACATGTGTTTCAATGTTCACACGGAATGAGCAAATTGTTCTACGCTTTTTATGTTTCTACGCTCCTTCGCTACAAAAAAAGCGGAACTTCGAGAAGTTCAATATTTTCTAGTATCAAGCAAATTCGAGAGTATAATAAGGTTTAATAAAGATAAAAAGTAATATGAATACAAAACAAAAAATTTCTATCATGATATTTCTAAATTATAACATCTACAAATAATTTGGCGATGTTGAAGGCTAATCAATTTTATGATTAGATTTCTTTGTTGAATGATCTTGAGAGGCCTGTAAAACTTGGTTTAGCTATAGTTGCCAGAAAATACTAATTTGAAAATTTCGGATTGAAAACCCAAAAAAATGTAAGTACACCTACAAAACAATTCCAAGCCAACTCGTATTCCTTCACCCGCCAAGCGAAAATGGCAACATAAATAAAAAATACATACACTTATTGTTCGGCAATTGACAAGAATAAACAGCAGAATTATTGTTGTTGTCGGTGAGGTGTTGCGACTGTGACAGTCTATACTGTCGATGGATATCGAGTTGTTTGACTGTCGGCGGACCTGAACGCATCTCGCAATCCGGGGAACATGTCAACTTTCTCTCATTTTAACATCCGAAAACTCAAAGCAATATCTCAGCAAAAAAGTTCAAGTTCAAAGCTGCAACCATCGCATCGAATAAACCCATTCAAAGTTGGCGTACACGCGACAAGGGCCTAAATGCAATCGACGTTAGTCACTTGGAGTCTTTAAGCGCGCACCATGTGTATCCAAAGTTTTTGAAATACTGATGAGAGCAAGTGCAAAGCTCTATATGAATTTATGGCAATACTTCACTGATTGTTTAGTTTATGTTTGTAAGGGTGCATGCAACTAAAACGGCACACCTACAGACATCTAGCAGACAACATCGACTACCTGGTGAACCTCCTAAGAGCAAGTCTGTAGGCGATGGCGAGCGCGAACCTTCCTGTTTTTCCAGAGAAGAATCCACGTCGAAAATCCTACAATATCTCATACGTTAACACTTTATCCTCTTGTTAAAAATAAAAATCATCACACCAAACACTACGACTAACACAATAACATATACAAGTCTTCAGTTAATTATCACAAGAATACAAGATAGGAATTGTCACTGGTAACTTCGATTGTACGACCGCGTATTTGCCGTTCGCGCTTCAGCTACTCCTTCGGCTTAACAGCTGATGGTGTTCTGTTACCGCGAGTTGGTGATGTCGGTCCATCTGATCTCAGTAAGCGGAACACGCGACTGCTTCTTGGAGCGACCGTCATATGTCTATATCCCTGCTACTCTCAATCCTCTTATTATAAAACCGTTCGTTCGCGCTTGTGTGTGACGTCACTCTGCAGTTGTGACGTCATTTGTTGGATCGATCGTTCTCCCGCATACACCGCCTGCCCTGTATCGATTACATCATCATTGTGACATGCCGGTGCAGAAACAGTGACGTCACTTCCGGACGTGTTGGTGTTTCTGGCATTAGCGAGGTGGCTGGATAGCGCCAGAGATCGATCGAAGGCAGGTTGTGGATAATTGGGGCAGGACTAGTAGGGACGATGAATTGAAGGGTGTTGAATCTTAGTTGACCCTTCATATGAGTAGGACAGATTTATTGTAATGAAGGGGAAGAGCAAATTCTATACAAGTATGTTTACTAGGGCATTCCTTAATTAGGTATGTATTCTTCATGTTCCACGATATGTTACGTCTATAGCAAGAAAAGATTTCCATTCCAACTAGATGAAGGAAAAAAGTCCGAGGAACCTAGCTCTGAAGTTCATTATCAATTGTTCAGTAAGTATTTCTCATTACACCTTCGAAGATAGAAGGGAAGTAAGTGCAAAAAACAATCATATAATCAACGAACGACCGAGTTCTTGAGAAGTAATAATACTACCATGTCCATTCGAAAGAAAAACACTTGCAATTAATACCGGTGATCGGTTATTTCAGGTCCCACACTTCACCACCATCCATCTGATAAACATCCTCAGTTGCTCCGGTGTTCAAGAAGAGCAATTCTGTTCGAGTAATGATCGACTAGCCTGACGTCACTCCTAGGTAAAGAAGTAAGAAATAGTTCTGGCCAGAATCTATTGAATTCTCTCTGCCCAATAACAAAATCAGAATATCCATACTTATAACTGTGTAGGGTTTTCTGCCTGGTGGATACGTTTTTCACTAGCCTCCTGGATGGTATGAATACTGAAACTAAGATAATCTCAGTTGACATCATTTATTTACGTACCTTTGAAAGAGCTAGTGACAAATTTGGAGGGCATCGCAATATGAGATGAATTTTGAAGTGGTTTCCAGAATTTATCAATAGGATTAGGATACCATACTCCGCCAGAGTAATTCAGATTAATCAAGTGTATTTCAGAATCAAACGTCGCCTTATGGTACTTAATGAGACTATCCTTCAACGGATCCTCAAAAAATGACTTCGAAGGGCTGTTACAGATACCGTTCAATCCCTACGAGTGAAATTTACGAATTTACCTTGTAGATGTTACTCTGGATCGACCAGGCATCGGTTTCCAGGAAACGCTGCGGATTTCCAGGAAATATTCACACGTTGCGCAATCTGGTAATTCGACAAATCTTCTCGATGTAGGGCTACTATTCTTGCCCGGTCGAACTGAGACATGTCCCGGAATTTTCCACGGAATATGCTCAATATGTATTCTCACAAGAACAAGAAATATTTTTTTCTGGTTTATTGTTTTCATTTTAGTGATAAAAAACTAAGAAAAGCCCTGAGCAGGAGCTTTTGAGCTCTTGTTCTTTGGTGGAACAATAAGACTGATACTTCAAAATTTATATGCGTTTTGAGATTGATACCAAATATTCAAATGCATGATCTCGACACAATTGGTATTATATTCCAAAAACCATTCAAAAAATGAAATATGTAAAAAATAAATAATTAAAAATATTAAATTCTATGGTTCTGATGATACGATCCTCTTGAAATTTTGCACAAACATTCAGTATATCTGTCTCAATTCACAAAATGAATTTCATTGAAATCTTTCATTCTGTTATGATTCTTCTTTTCAATATTCCAAATTAATTTCCTATGGTTCTGTATAGACACAATGGCCACAAATTTCCAATGAAAATTCAGTATAACAGTCTTTATTCATGGAAATATAAAGATTCTTCTTTCCAATATTCCAATTGAATTTTTTATGGTTCTGTTTTCAGTATGGCCATAAAATTCTGCATGAACATTCAGTGTATCAATCTTTATTTATAAAATAAATTTTATTCGAATCGGATATTTTTTATGGAAATATAAAGTTTCTTCTTTTCAGTATTCCAATTGAATTTTCTATGATTCTGTTTATACTATGGCCACAAAATTATGCATGAGGCTCATTATGAGTATCTTGCATATGGCTGCACTTGTTTCTATAGAACGAGCGCCCAAAAATGAAGTACTGAAATTATTAAGTGCTTTTATGAATAAAAGTAATGAAGAGAATATGGACCACGACTGAGAGGAACCAAGGGTGAATTAGTTTTGAATGCCCAAATGTCCACGAGTATGTTAAATATGATCAGACACCTAAAGATCATGAGGGGAGAAAAACAAAGGCCAGTTGTTGACAAAGATTTGGTCATTGACCAGGAAGAAATTTCACTGTTTATGTAGAAGAAAATCAAATATAAATTTCAATATTCATAAATTGAATGATTACTTCACGGTGGTTTTTGAAAATTTTGTCATCCGGAGGATGAAAATATTTATATGAATTTGCGATGAGTGAACGGAAAACCCTAATTACACGAACTGACTTTACCAACTTTAATGATTGGAGTGATTTTTCCTTTTCTGTATGAAATCATCAGTAGGTGTCCGACCTATCATTTCAGTAGGATGTTTATTCTATCTATTATTAAACTGTACATAATAATGATTTGTTGCCTCTTGTTGAGCCGGAATTTCCCGGACACTATTACATACTTTAGTGCAAGTCATCAAGAGTCGACAATAGGAAATACAATGACATAATAACTTCATACTATTATTCCTATGAAAGCAGTTCAGAAAACTGATAGCAGAGATGGAAGAAAATATGACTTTTTGACAGTTTGATTTTCATATGAGTAATTGATATGATAATTTTGAGGGGAGGAGGAGAAAGCTTCGAAAATTTTCCAACTTTGATTTGAATGAATAGAAAACCGATGGTGGATGCGGGGTATAGTATTTTGGTTTGCGATTCAATGTTTTTCCCGAGACAATTGAAAATAATTAAAAAATTCTGTTGGGATCCTTTTTCAATTCTGCATTAGCAGAGTAACACACTCTACAGGATTACACGACATCTGTGATCATTTGTATGTAATGTGCTAATGTCTGCAAAATTCCGATTAAAAAAAAATAATTTATGCTTTACTGTTTTGCGAATATGAACAAGAGCTCAAAAGCTTTTGGCTTCACATCACATAGTTGAACAAAAAAGATCAAAACTCGAAAATGTATAAAAAAATATAACATTCTGCCGAGTTTCGAACACGCGTGACTTCTACTCTAACCCATACCGTACGGGCTTGACATGTTGGGCGACTCATACCTTCAATTTTACCTTTATATTATATGCGTTGATTCGAATATGAAAGCAAACTTCATAAACCTCTCAGGCATCCACTTCCGTAATGGCTGATGCATGATATAAGAAACATTCTTATTATTATTATTATATCGACTTGAGCCTATTAGCGTAGAAAGGATGTGATTTCTCACACCCCTAGCGATCGGCTATCACACTCCCTACTAAGGGGAACATTCACTCATCCTGGATAGCAAGTATCAGGGGGATTGAGCTCTGAGGTCTTCGGTGTTCTTCTTCTCCTGGGCCCTGGGTTGTTCGTCTTTCGTCGCTTGGTCCTGGATTTCTCGGTAGATGTCCTGGTAGTCGGTCTTGCAATGTTTCCCTCCATGGTTGCTCCTGGTGTCCATCGTGACCTACAAACTTCCTTACCGTTCTAGCAGTACCGAGGAGTACTGCTTTTTGCATCATTGCATTGCATTGCATTTTCTGTTCCAGAAAACATTGGCAGCCTCCTGTGATATGGTTGGATTGTTTCTGAGGTGTTTGAACACCGTAACGGCATTATCATTTGCGAGGCTTTTATCCTTCATGATGTATTTCTGATAGTTTTTTTTTGCACTACTTGATCTTGAATGGCAAAGGAAAAACTTTCTGTTTCAGGAAACAATCTTCCAGAAGTCAGCCAGTAGTTCGACTCAGGAATGTCGACATGTTCCTGGGAGACCTCGTTCAGGTGTCTTCCATGTAGGGGGTTTTCTCTCCATCTTCGAATTTTATCACTTATTGTCTGTGTGGTAATTTCTTGATGATGTTCACTTAGCCGTAGTGGTGTTGAATCATCTGCTTCACACAGTATCTTATGGAAGTTAGATGTGTTGGATTTGTTCAAGAAGTATCTTCTCAAATTGTGTATCTGTTCAGTCGCCATTTGTCTAATGTCCACAAATCCTTGCCCGCCTTGAGTTTTAGGAATCGTTGTTCTTTCATCACAGCATTTAGGATGGTGCTTGTTGGCTTTTGTACAGAGTGTTCTCATCTTTCGTTGGAGACCATCGAGATCTGTATCACTCCACTTCACTATTCCGAAAGAGTAGGTAAAAACTGAGCAGGCTTAACAGCTTTTGTGAGATTTCTGCTGTTCAGTTTTGTTTTCAGAATGCTTCTCATTCTTTTGGTGAACTCAGCTGTTAGCTCATCCTTCATAACCCGTTGATCTATTCTTTGACATTGTTTCATTCCTAAGTATTTATATAGATCTCCTGCTATCATTGCCTTTATTTCTTCTCCGTTGGACAAGACGAGATGTGTCTGTTGTATTTTACCTCCTGTTATATTTAGGAAACGACATTTTTCCAGTCCGAATTCCATACTGACATCTTTGGAAAACTCCTCCACAAGTAGGAGTAAACACTCTAGTTGTTGCCTGTTCGCTGCCATCATTTTTAGATCATCGACATACAATAAATGGTTTATTAATAATTTGCCTGCATTGCCTTTTATTTTGAATCCTTTTCCAGAGGATTTGAGAATGTTCGATAGTGGATTCATTGCCATGCAAAACCACAGAGAACTCAGGGAGTGTTCCTGAAAGATTCCTCTCTTGATGGACACTGTACATACCTGTTTTGGTGTTTGTTCCGATGATTTCGATGTTAGTGCGCCAAGTTGACATAGCGCTTTTGAGAAAGCTCACTATTCTCGGATCCACTTTATAGATCTCCAATATTCTTATGAGCCATTCATACGGCATGGAATCGAAGGCTTTTTTGTAGTCCAGATACGCCGTGAACAAATTTCTTCTTTTTTTATGGGCTTGGTTGCAATTTATAGAGTCAATTATCAATTGTTCTTTGGACCCCATTGCACCTTTAGAGCATCCTTTCTGTTCGGTGGCAATTATTCCATTTTGTTCACAGTGGGAGTATATTCGCCGAGTTATGCAAGATGTTATGAGCTTATACATAGTTGGAAGGCAAGTTACTGGTCTATACGTTGCTGGGTCGTTTGTACTTTCGGGAATTTTCGGTAGTAGATAAGTGACACCTTCTGTTAGGAAAGTAGGCATGTTTTCTGGGTTGCTCATGATGTCATTTATGGCCTTAGTTAATTTCATATGTAGGCAGTTGAACCTCTTCAACCAAAAGCTGTGGAGCCCGTCTGGTCCATCTCCTTCAGAATTTCCGACAGTTTTTGTGATGTAACGACTGTTTGAGGCATTTGTTCGGTGTTTGTTTGGGCTTTTTCTTCGTTTTTTATCCATTCTGCACTTTTGTTATACGTGGTAGGTATTGAGAGTTGTTCGGTCCAGATTTTTTCTATATCGTCCTTAGTTGGATAGATGTTCGAAGAGTTTTGCTGTTTTCTGCCGAGATGCCTGTAAAAAATTTTCTCCGAGGTTTCAAATGAGATGTTATCTTGTGTCCTCTTTTTGCTTTCCTTATATCTTCTCAATCTGTCGAAGTAGTCACCGAGTTTTTGTTTCAGTGTGTCTATGCATTGCTTGACCGTTGTATTTTCCCCTTCATAGCTGGAGTGCTTGCGGTTTCGATAAATTATCGATTCCACCAACGATTTCAGCTTGGTTGTTCTTGTGCCATTTTCATATTGTGTCAGCCTTCCTATATCTTGCCGACAGAGTTGAACTTTTTCCTCTAGCCTTCTTTGCCAGTGAGGTAAATGAGGTTGTTTAAAAGATTGAATTGTGTGCTGCCTAGGCTTTGTTTTCATGCCCAGCACCTCCACAACAGTTTTAGCGGCACAATAAAGAATGAAATAAATTACCTCTAGTCCTATTGCCATTGTTAAAAATTGTGGTAAGATTTCATCATTCATCATCTTCAGAATGACCGACAGTTTCTTGGATGGTTTGATCCTCGGTAAGATTGGTCTGGAAAGTGGATCAGTACCGTCATATTCGCTGAAGGATTGACACATTGCTGATTGCAGACGTTTCAGTAGTATCTGTCGTTCTTTGTTTGGGGTTTGGCTTACGTTCCCTTCCGCAGTCTCACTTTGATGGGATGAAGGTAGCTCAGTAGTGTTTCCTTCCTCTGTTACTTCATCCGTGAGAGTCTCACTTTGACTTGGTATGTAAGAGCCCCTCAGGGGCTCTGGAATGGTAAGTTCTAGAGTACGGGCTTAGCAAACCCGAGGTACCCGAGCTAAACCTGGCAGTAGGTATAAAATGCAACCCATAATGATGGTGCAATTAAGGAGTAGAAATATTGAGTCGCTGCCTGAGGATCGTCAGGGCATGTCTGGAGCTGGCGCTGGACATGACAGCATGCGGGACGTCAGTGGCAGGGCGCTGAGGAGGCGGGCCCCTGTCATACAAAACACTACAGCTCAACAGGAAGAACCAAGGAGGCAAACAACAGCAGTGCCACCCCCTACAAATAGTGCTACGCAGGATCTTCAACCAGCGTTCACTCAAGCAGGGTTACCCAGAAGACGCATGAAATGGACAAATTGTATCAATGAAACGATCATGCGCATCTACTATAAAATAACAAACCTGGGTCAAGAACTAACTGGATACAGACAACGGTTATTCAATGAATTCAAGCGATGTTTTCCAGATCTACAAGTAACTGAACAGAGGATAGCTGACCAATATCGCGTAATCCTCAGAAATAAACTTATATCAGAAGACAGATTGCAGGAAATTAAAAATGAAGTTGTCAATGAATTAAACAACGAAGAAAACCATAATAGAGAAGAACACACAACTTCTGGAAACAGAGAGCACAACCATGGAGCAACACATGAAGAAAGAACAACTGAACTCCAATTACCGCTCCAAGAAGATATTCAAACGGACGACGAAACACAGAATGAACATTCATCACCTCAGGTTCATACCTCGGTAGAAACTGCCCATAAAATTTCGAACGAAGAACGACAAGCTCTAGTGGAACGTCTTGAATCAGCAATGCACAGATTATTCAGCGAATACAACGGCACTGATCCACTCTCCAGACCAACACTACCTAGGATCAGATCATCCAAAAAGCTTGCAGTCATCCTCAAGATAATGAACACTGATGTCGTACCAAAATTCCTTTCAATGGCAACACAACTGGAAACGATCCATCTCATCCTTTATTGTGCCGCAACAACTGTAGTGGAAGTGCTGGGCATGAAGACCAAACCAAGACAGCACTCAAATCAACCCTGTCCACAACCTCGCCTACCTCACTGGCAAAGGAGGCTAGAGGAAAAAGTTCAACGCTGTCGGCAGGACATAGGAAGGCTGACACAATATGAAAATGGCATCAGAACAATCAAGCTGAAATCGTTGGTGGAATCGATTATCTATCGAAATCGCAAGCACTCAAGCTATGAAGAAGAAAACACAACAGTAAAGCAGTGCATCGACACACTGAAACAAAAACTCAGTGTCTACTCCGAGAGATTGCGAAGATATAAAGAGAGCAACAGGAGGAAGCAAGATAACATCTCCTTTGAAAACTCGGAGAAAAATTTCTACAGACATCTGGATGGAAAACAACAGAACTCCCCAAACATCTATCCGAATAAGGATGACATGGAAAAATTCTGGACCGAACAACTGTCAACACCTACTACTTACAACAAAAATGCCGAGTGGATAAAAAACGAAGAGAAAACTCAAACCAACACCGCACAAATGTCCCTTACAGTCATCACAGAACAAGAGCTTTCGGATATTCTCAAAGAAATGCACAACTGGAAATCACCTGGACCAGACGGGCTTCACAGTTTTTGGCTGAAAAAATTCAACTGTTTGCATAGTAATTTAACTAAGGCAGTTAATGAAATTCTACGAGGTCCAGAGAGTATGCCCTCCTTCCTGACAGAGGGTATAACTTATCTTCTGCCAAAAAATCACCAAAGTACAGACGATCCAGCAACATACAGGCCAGTGACATGCCTGCCAACTATGTACAAGCTCATAACATCTTGCATTACACGTCGACTATACTCCCATTGCGAACGAAATAATATAATTGCATCAGAACAGAAAGGATGCTCCAGGGGTGCAATGGGATCCAAAGAACAACTGATAATCGACTCTATAATCTGCAACCAAGCCCATAAGAAGAGGAGAAATTTGTTCACGGCTTATCTTGACTACAAGAAAGCTTTCGACTCCATGCCGCATGAATGGCTCATAAAAGTTTTAGAGATCTATAAAGTAGATCCAAGAATAGTGAGCTTTCTCAAAACAGTTATGTCAACTTGGCGAACTAACATCGAAATCAGCGGAACAGGCATAAGAACTGGCACAGTATCCATCAGGAGAGGAATTTTTCAAGGAGACTCTTTGAGTTCATTGTGGTTCTGCATGGCAATGAACCCGTTATCAACTATTTTAAAATCCTCCAGAAAGGGATTCAACCTGAAAGGCAACACTAGCAATATGTTGATTAACCATCTTTTATACGTCGATGACTTAAAACTGATTGCAGCAAACAGAGACCAACTAGAGTGCCTACTACGACTAGTGGAGATGTTTTCCAAAGACGTCAGCATGAACTTTGGACTGGACAAATGTCGTTCCCTAAATATAGCAGGAGGGAAAATACAACAGACACCTCTCACCTTATCTAACGGAGAAGAAATAAAGGCAATGCTGGCAGGTGATCTATACAAATACCTAGGTATGAAGCAATGTCAAAGGATAGACCAACGAGTGATGAAGGACGAACTAACAGCAGAGTTCACCAGAAGAATGAGGAGCGTTCTGAAAACGAAACTGAACAGCAGAAATCTCACAAAAGCTGTTAATACCTACGCTTGCTCAGTTCTCACCTACTCTTTCGGAATAGTAAAGTGGAGTAATACAGATCTCGATCGTCTCCAACGGAAAATGAGAACACTATGTACAAAGGCCAATAAGCATCATCCTAAATGCTGTGTTGAAAGAACAACAATTCCAAGAACTCAAGGCGGACAAGGCTTTGTGGACATAAAGAAAATGGCAGCTGAACAAATAAACAACTTGAGAAATTATTTTATAGATAAAGCAAACACATCGGACTTACATAAGATACTGATTGAAGCAGATTGTTCAACACCTCTATTACTAAGCGAGCACCCTCATGAAAACACCACACAGACGGATAGTGATAAAATTCAAAGATGGAGAGAAAAGCCCCTACATGGAAGACACCTGAACGAGGTCACCCAGGAACATGTCGACATTCCTGCGTCGAACTACTGGCTGACTTCTGGAAGATTGTTTCCTGAGACAGAAGGTTTCCTCCTTGCCATTCAAGATCAAGTAGTGCAAACTAAAAACTATCAGAAATATATCATGAAGGATAGGAGCTCACCGACGATAGATGCCGCTACGGATGCCAAACATCAGAAACAATCCAACATATTACAGGAGGCTGCCAAATGTTTGCTGGAAATGAATATAAGAGTCGACATGATGCAGTTTGTAAAATACTTCATCAGGAACTCGCCATCCAACTGAAGATTCTGCAGTCCGAAACAATTCCATATTATAAGTATCAGCCTGAAGTAATAGTGGAGAACAACCTTTACAGGTTATACTGGTACCGCACAGTACTTACAAATTTAACAGTTGCTAATAACAGGCCAGATATAATCCTAGTGAAGAAAAAAGAGAAGAGAGCAATACTTATAGACGTAGCCATCCCGAACAACAACAATCTACGTCAAAAATATGCTGAAAAAATATCGAAATATCGAGAGCTCGAACTTCAGATTAAAAGGCAGTGGGGAATGTCTAGTACCAGAACCATTCCCATTCTCATATCAACCACAGGAATTATTCCTAAGAGCCTCAAGTCCAACCTCAAGGAGCTAGATTTGGATGAAAACCTGTTTAAAGTAATGCAAAAAGCAGTACTTCTTGGTACTGCTAGAACGGTAAGGAAGTTTGTAGGTCACGATGGACACCAGGAACAACCATGGAGGGAAACATTGCAAAACCAACTACCACGACATCAACCGAGAGATCCAGGACCAAGCAACGAAGGACGAACAACCCAGGACCCAGGAGAAGAAGAACACCGAAGACCTCAGAGCTCAATCCCCCTGATACATGCTATCCGGGATGAGTGAATGTTCCCCTTAGTAGGGAGTGTGATAGCCGATCGCAAGGGGGTGTGAAAAATCACAACCTTTCTACGCTAATAGGCTCAAGTCGATAATAATAATAATAATACTCTCTTTATTTCAGAATCGCTTCAAGTTTACAACATGAAAGAAATGAAATAGTGTCAGAAAATTACAGTTTTTAGTTGTTATTACCTAAATAATCTTCCAGGCAATAGGGTTCCATGTCTACCAATATAGAGAAAATTTTTCTTTTAAATATTCTATAGTTTGTGATGTTCTTTGTTTCGTTGGGTAGATGGTTGTATAGTAGTAGGCACCTATATTCTACTTGTTGTTGTGTTGTGGTTAGTCTATATCTGGGGTAGTTATAATTCTGTGTTCTTGTTTTGTGTCTTTCTTTTAGATTTTTGAATTGTTCGAATAGGTGGTTGTTCTTGTGTAAAAATAGAATGCATTCTTGTATATATAGGCCATATATAGTTAATATCCTTTTTTGTCGGAAGAAACCCCTGCATGATTGGTTGTATTTCAGGCTGCATAATATTCTTATAGAATTCTTCTGCATTCTGAATAAAGAGTTTATATTCCCAGATCCATAGAATATCAGCCCATATCTCAACTTTGACTCTATCATGGCATAATAGACAGTTTTCATCACTCCAGCATCCAGATACCTAGCTGTTACTCTGAATGCATATAGTGATGATGCCATTTTGTCTTCTAGGTTGGTTATATGTGTTTTCCACTTCATATCTCTGTCAATGTGTAAGCCTAGAAATTTTGTATGTTCTGATATTTCGAATTCTTGATTTCTGATGTTAATTTTCCCAGGATTTTCTATATTGGAATTTATTGGATGGAATAATATCATCTTGGTTTTCGTTTTATTTAGTATTAAGTTGTTGTTATTTAACCAATTTTCAGTGTAGTGCATTATATTTTCGGTAAGATTTTTGAGCTCTGGCCATAATGGTTGCACAGCTAGTATGTTCGTGTCATCTACATAGTGAACATTGGTCACTTCCTTCTGGTTCCATTTCGTGGTTGGGTTGTGTAACGATTTCGAGGTGTTGTTGTCCATAAGGAGTTTTTTTTTGATGATGTAAAAGGGCAATTGGGTGGTCTTCTTCACTAGTGGTTGTGTGGTGTTGTGGTACATCAATCAGGGCGTCGGCCAGAGAAAGTATACCGAAATCGTTGATATAGAGTAGAAACATTACAGTCCCTGCTACGCTGCTCTGTGGTATACCCAGCTGTATCGTCCGTTTTTCAGATCTAATATCCATTCCATTTATTCGAATTTTTACGATTTGAGTGCGATCACAGAAATATGACTTGATCCATCTTAAGGCATTCCCCTGTATTCCATAGCGCTCTAGTTTTTCATAAAGGATTTTTGGGTCGAGACAATCATAGGCCTTGGATAGGTCCAAAAAAATTCCTAGTGCCAGTTCACAATCTTCGAAGGCTTCTAAAATTCTTTTTATAAATTGGAATATTGCTGTTTGTGTCGATTTCCCTTTTAGGGATCCATGTTGGTTTGGAGTTAGTAGTTCTTTTGATGTGAAGAATTCCATTATCTGTTGGCAGAATGCCTGTTCGAACAGTTTTGCAAATGATGAGATTATACTAATTGGTCTGTAATTTCCATATTCTTCCGGGTCACCAGTTTTGTATTTCGGTCGTATTTCTGCAGTTTTTAATATTGATGGAAAAATTCCTTGGGTGAGAGAGTTATTTATGATAAATGTTAATACCTGTATTATTTCATCTGCGGTATGTTTAATTGTTTTGTTTGAAATTTCATCTATTCCACTGGAGGTTTTATTTTTTAACTTTTTGATAATATCCATTACTTGTACTTCATTTATTTTTTGTGTTGAGAATATATCTTGTGATCGGGCGTATGTTATTTGTGGGTTCTTCTGTTTTATGTTTTTAGTTAGGTTAGTGGCAGCCTGTATTATGTGCTCGTTAAATTCATTCGCTAAATTTTCCATATTTTGTTTTCTGGGGATTTGGGTGTCATCGTTTTTTTTGTTTAAGGAGTTTACAATGGACCAGATTGTTTTGTTTTTGTTGTCTGAGTTTTCAATCAGTTTTCCAAAGCTATCAGTTTTGCTTTTGATGAGTAGTGTATCATATTGTTGTTTTGTCTTTATGTATTCGTTTTTGTATGTTTCATTTATACTGCTCAGTGTGAATAATATATCTAACTTGTTTTTCGTTTGTTGGATTTTGGTATTATTATGCGCTGGTTTGTGTTTTTTGGCCATTATTGGAATTTTGATAAGGGGGCAGCTGTTATTAAAGTGTTTTAGGTATATATCGTGGAATAATTTGAATTGTTTATCAATATTTCCCCGATCACACTCATATACCGACGACCAGTTCTGTTGTGACAATAATTCTTTTAGATTGTTGAGGTTCTTTTCAGACACCGTTCTCTTCTGGGTATATTTGTTAGTTTTATTGAGTGAAAAAGATATTTTTTGTGCGAAGTTATCTGATATATGAGTTTGTATTATTTCTGTGTTGAAGGGGTAGTTTACTTTGACATATATACCATCTAAACATGTTGACGTTGAGTGGGTAACTCTTGTAGGTTCAAAAATAGTTTGTATGATTCCAAATGATTTCAGGAAGGACGACCAGTCTCTTTTTTCTTTTGTTTCTTGCATCATATTAATGTTGAAGTCTCCCGTTATTATTATTTGATAATTCTCTTTTGTGAGTTTTTCTAAAATGGGTGTTAACTGTGTGGTGATTTGTTCAGTATTTCCATCATTATAAATAGCAAGACATATCCATCTTTGGTGGTCCAGTTGGTATTCTATGGCAGCACATTCGAATTGTTTCTTTTTAGAAATTTTTTCTATATCCTTTCTTTCCCACGAGTTCATGTCTTTTCTAACGAATATTGCAGTTCCTCCGTGCTCTCCAAGTGGTCTACAATATTTGGCGATCAAGGTGAAATTTTTTATGGTGTGATGTTTGATTTGTTCTTCCGTTTTCCAGTGTTCTGTGATGCAGAGGATTTTTATATCGGGGTTTTCATCTGTTAGTTTTTCTAGTTTTTCTGTTGCATTCCCAATTGATCTGACATTTTGATGTAAGATTGTGATTTTGTATTGTTTTATCGGTTTTTCTTGGTTGTTTACAGTTGATTGTTTATAGTTGCTTTCTTCTGGTCTAAAAAATGTTGTCCACGCTTGAAATCAAATCTTGCGTATTTAATTCCGGTTGGCCAGAAGTCATTTTCATATATAAATTCCTTCATTTCGAGAGGGACGCCAAGCATGATGCTTTTGAAATGGATGTTTTCGTTATTCTTTATGTTTAAATTTTTTATAGAGATCTTATTTTCTTGTACTTTTCCTTTATTCGCGATAAACTTGATTATATCTGTTTCTGTTACATCTTCGTGTATTCGTGATATGAAAAGCCAAGCTTTTTGTTTTCTTCATTTAATTTGGATGATTTGAATGTTGAATTATCTGGTATTCCTGTCCCTGTTTTGACTTTGTTTTGTCTATTGCCCCTATGTTTAACTTCTATAAATTTGTCTTGATACGCAATTTCGTTTTCCGTATCTGTAGTTGTGGAGTTTGTATTCTCGTTGTGTTTGTTTTCATTTTTGGGTTCTAGGTTATGTTGTTTTTCCATAGAGGTTGATGGAAGCATTTTCAAAGATTTTGTCACCGGAATGTCTGTTTCATTTTTCTTCTGTGGTTTAGTTATATATTTGGTTATGGGGTTTGTTTTGATTGTGTTATCTATTTGGTTACCTTTGTTATCCGTTATTTGTGCATATGATTTTTTCTGAATATTTTTGTTTTCTATTTGTGCTATCTTCTCTCGAAGAAGTGCGTTGTTTTCCATCAATATTTGATTTTTATCTGTGATCTCTTGTATGAGTCTTTTGAGAAGTGTATTTTCCATTTCTAGGTTTTTGTTTTGGGTGTACATTGTGTTCGGTTCGACCATTTCGTGTTTACATGTTGTATTTTCCAGACTTGCAGACCGTATGATGCATGATCTGTGGAAGTTGTTGTTGCATTTGCCACATTTCACATTTTCTTTAACTTTTCTTGCACAATAATGACATTTATTTTCATTATTTTCACTATCTTTTTGGGAGCTAGTATCTGTGTCACCTTCACTCGTCGCCATTTTTAATGTACGTAAGGTACGGCAGTTCTCGTCTCTTGTGTTGGTCTCCGATTTCACAATTTGTATGATCTTCTCTATTGAGGTAAGCGTCCACCTATCCGCAGCGAACGTAGCGGACGGAGCGGAAGCAGCGGATTTTAGAATCCTTTGTATAGAAACTAATGCAAGTGCGTCCACCTGCCCGCACCAAACGAATCGGATATTTAACAAAGAATTCTAAAATCCGCTGCATCCGCTGCGTTCGCTGTCGATAGGTGGACGCTCTCCTTTATGGTCGCTCTCGTTGTTCATTTCATTCATAACTTCATTTCGAATTTCTTGCAGTCTTTCTTCACGGATAAGTTTGTTCCTGATGATGACGCGGTACTGATCAGCTATTCTCTGTTCAGTAACCTGTAGGTCGGGAAAACATCGCTTAAATTCGTTGAACAACCGCTGTCTGTACCCAATTAGTTCTTGACCGATATTGGTTATTTTATAGAAAATGCGCATGATCGTTTCATTCATACAACTCGTCCATTTCATGCCTTCTGGGAAGCCCTGCTTGAGTGAACGCTGGTTGAAGATCCTGCGTAACACTTTCTGTAGGGGGTGACACTGCTGTTGTTGGTCTCCTTGGATCTTCCTGTTGAGTTGTAGTGTTTTGTATGACAGGGGCCCGCCTCCTCAGCACCCTGCCACTGACGTCCCGCATGCTGTCATGTCCAGCGCCAGCTCCAGACATGCCCTGACGATCCTCAGGCAGCGACTCAATATTTCTATTCCTCAATTGCACCATCATTGTGGGTTGCATTTTATACCTACTGCCAGTTTTAGCTCGGGTACCTCGGGTTTGCTAAGCCCGTACTCTAGAACTTACCATTCCAGAGCCCCTGAGATATTAATATTATTATTATCTGATATCAGACTCGGTTCGAATTATGATAATCGAAGTATCTCAAGAAGGTGGTTACCTACATACATAAATATTTGAATAATTATGTTGATCAATACTCTTCTAAATTCTTATCGGAACAATTATCTGAATTGAATTCGTCATCCATCATATTCATTGGAGCTTGGTGGTGAAACTTTTTCATGTCTGCTCCAAGTGTTATTTATTCAACGCTACATATATTTCGACCCTTTCGAAAATAGGGTAATCTTCAGGCATCTACAGACGATACTATGATAATAGTCATAAAATAAACAACTTATATTCAATTGTATCATTGTTTCACCACTACTATCTGTAACTGCAACTAAAGGCTGGAACTACAGACTATAAATTTTCAGGGTCAGAATAAGTTCGATAAAGGGTCGATCATTTGAAATTGTTCCGATTATTCTCAAAACAAAGAAAAAAAAATCAATTAATTTATTATTATTATTATTAGTATTCTTATATCATGGGCGTATGCATATAAATTGTGGATCCCTATATTCGGCGGACTGGCTTGAGAAGTAGGTACCGTAGCGAATATCTTGGCAGGGACGCCAGTTAGTGGCGCTGACTGCAGACGACACCGCAAGTCGTACCAACATAATGGTATTCTTCCTAAGAAACACCAAGATGAAGCCTCGACCAGCCGAGGCTCACAACTGCAATCTCAATATTGGGGCGTAAAGAATGATGAGATTCAGGAAGGATGAAAAGGGGACAATTCTCACGATTGCGATTGATCCTCAATCCGAGAAACTTCTGAAAAAACAGGGGTGCCAATCTCAGGACTGGGTAAGACAGGTGGTCCTGTGGAAGGTGAGGAAGGATCGAAGGATGTGGTGATGCCTCCACATCCAAGGAACCAGGCTGCTGCGATTCTGCTGAGCAGACAGAAACTTTCTCTGTGCCTTGGGGTACTGACCAATAAACTCACTTGAATTCTGGAGAGGAAATCTCCCAGCTGGAATTCTAGGAAGGACAGGCGAGGAAGAAGAGGGGGTAAGCACCCCATAAAGTCTTTCCCTTCACCTGTATAGTGCAGGTAAACCTACATCAAGTGAGGGGCACCTAGGCTGAGATTGAATGGCTGTGTACCAGAATGCAATTAGATGTTGCCTTGATCCAGTAACCCTTGATCAACAAAGAGGGCCAAATCAAAGGGTTGGCAATTATGGTACACCGCAATGTTGGGGGCGTAGACAAAGACATTTTTATTGCATCCGCCTACTTCACAAGAGAGGGGTTAATATCACTGCCAGAGAAGGTGCAAATACTAGTACGTTACTGTAACAATAAACCTTCCAAACATAGCTGGCTGTGAACGCGCAGAACACTCTTCGAGAAAGCACCAACAATAACCCAAGTGGTGAGCTTACTCGAATATCTCTTAGCTAATAACCTGGAGACCATGAATAGTTGGAAAACACCAACATTCGCAACAAAAGCAAAAGAAGAGGTCTCCTAGACGTAACAATTAGGTACTAATTCTGCTTCCAGGAAAAGAATCACTTGTTGGAGGGTAATGGAAACTCTCTTATCATAGGACTATCTAGTTCAGGGTTCAAGGGGATGCAACCTCTTCCCCCGCGACTCGAAATCCTAACAAAACAGATTGGTTACTTCACAGATATCATCTCAAGAATAATTTAGGACAAATCAAGATGATGGGAACACCACCTTTTGATTTGAATGTAAGGGTAGAGCAGGTCATTAGGGCAATAATAGAAGCGTTTAACTCCAGCTGTCCAATCAGTGAAGCTCGACCCAGAAAGGATGCACCCTGGTGGAACAAGAACCTTCGTAAGGTAGTTCGTCGGCTCTTCAATCGAGAAAAACAGGATAATAATTGGCAGAGGAACACCGGGAAACTTACTCAGTACCTAAGATATCACTGAAGGAGCCGGACGGGTTATACACTAAGAGGAAAAAAAATGATCGATTCTTCTTCTCAAGACACATTTTCCAGTTAGTGAACCCATAAGTAATTCTGAGACTAGAACACTCTAAGAAATCCTGTACCAACGAATAGAATGGACAATCAACACATTTCAGCCGTATAAATAACCAAGGGTGGACAAGGTGTTTCCCATACTCCTGCAGAAGGAGAAAGAAGAAATTCTAACACAGCTGCTGAAGATCACAAGAAGCAGTATTGTATTGCGTCAAATACTGATAATGGAGAAGTGCAAAAGTAGCCTTCATTAAAAAAACAGGACAAAATTACGGGACTGATGCCTGATGTTTTATACCCATCTTACGCTGTTTTTGCTCGAAACGATGGAAAAGGTAGTGGACAACTACATAGGAACAGAGATTCTGTAGAAAACACCACATCTCAAATATCAGCATGCATACAGGATGGACATTCCATGGAAACTGCTCTGTATCAGCTGACTGAGGGCATCCAAAAGACTCTAGTAGACAATAAAGAAGTTGTAATGTGTGCTTTCCTGGATGTATGTGGGGCATTTGACAAAACAACTCAAGTGTCTGTCAGATAATCACTTGTAAGGCGAGGGCCTTACAAGCCTTTATAAAATGGATATATGAGATATTGACGACAAAAAGCCTGGTAGTTGATAAACTACAACAGAAGCAGAAAATATCGTAGTCTGCAGACTTTCATTAAAATTGAGATTTTATTTGTCTCTATCAAATCAAATTTATTATACAAAATGTGATATATTTGTTGAAGGGTAGTTGTGCGTGGAAATCAAAAATGGCAAAAAATGTATAGGGTGCTATTCGAAATGAAAAAGTCACAGTCACTTCTGGACTTTCAATGTTTCTTTTTCTCAAGTGTAGGTGAACAAGTTTTATGCGCTCCCTGTATAAGTGTATATAAATTTTAATGCATATATATATACATATGCATTACATTAACCTTCATTTTTTACGGTTTCTGAATAAATATATATTATAGTTATTTATTTTTCTGAAATATTCTAGTTTGTTTTGCGGGTAATTGGGAATTATTATTTTCATGGGTTTATTTTCCTTTTCGCGCAAACAAATAAAGGTGCGACATTTTCCCTGAAGAGGAACATGTGTGCACATATGGACAATTCACAGAACAGTATCTCCGCAGAGTTTGATGAAAGTGGTTGTCATTTTTTCCATACTAAAGTCGTAGATTTTGTCACCGCCGCTTCATTTTCAAATTTCGCCGCTTTTTCCAAAAGTGTTATATTTTCGCTGCAAAGTGTTCATTCTTAGTGGAACACAAAAGACATTCGAAACGCCAAGTGTTTATTCATACTGGAACACACAGGATATTCGAAACGCTGGTCAGCAGGACTTCTCCACATAACACACTAGGTAAGTCGTACCTTTATTCGAGAATCTTGATTCAACCCCTTAATATTATCCAATTGCCCTACCAATTCAAACACAATACAGTTCACTATCTCTTCTCGAGTGAATCGAGTGGTACTTCAAAAAATTTCATTGAATCACCTCAACTTTCAAATTAAAATTGAAAACCAGGGATCATTGGAAAAATTATCCAGTAGGTTTTATGAAAGAATTGGAAATTATGAAATTTGAAAATTTTTATATTTTGAAATGGCAGAATTGATCCATTGGAACAGGAGGAATGCGAAGACTTGTAGCTATGCTGGATATCGTATCATTGATATAAGTAGTGCTCTTGTTTTCAGGGACGAAATGTTGTTTTACTATATCACAGAACTATACCTAATAATGATGTTATAATCATGTTTCAACAATAAAATTAACTGGCTAAAATGATACATTGATCTCCTCAAGGGCGGTCCTACGGTGGGAGGGTGGTAGAAGGGGTAATTACCCCTTCAAACATATCAAATTTTCATTCATGAAATGATACTAACCATTATATAATAATGTTATAATTGACTAAAATTAACAGAAAAACAGGAAAATAAATTAAACGTTCCCAACTTAAAAAAATAAATTTCTTAGCAACAGCACCAAGTTAAGTATGTTGAAAAAAATAACCATCCCCAAAAATTCACCCCAATACCGCCCATGAATCTCCTATGCTCAATTCACAATGGACGTAACCTTAGACAGAGGACGCAACCATAACATAAACGTAACTCGAATGTAATTCGCTTAGTTGAAATATAGGTAAGCATAAATTACACCGAGTTACAAAAATTACGTCTCTTATACAGTGCGTCGAATAAGTCTGGAATATTAATAATAAAATGCACAAATTCGATTTTAGAAGTAAAAAGCTGTGGCTACTCGATTTTGATTTCAGGTTTAAGCTAGTGAGATAAGTTGTGCGAAAATGTCTAAAAGGAAGTGCTTAAGTTTGAATGATGAACTTAACCTTATTAGTGAAGTCGACCGCGGTTCAAAAAAGAAAGAGATTGCTGAGAAATTTGGGATACCTGCAAGCAGCCTATCCACAATTTTAAAAAATTTGGACATCATTTCCAAAGATGGAAAACCATCTGCAGCAAAACGTATGAAAATGTGTGTGTACAAGGATATTGGTAGTGCAGTGTTTAAATTGATTCAGATAATACGAGAGAAACGTTTGGCAGTATCAGGTGATATCATCAAGGAAAAGGCTCTGAAATTCGCCGAATCTCTTGGACATACCGAATTTACTGCTAGTAATGAATGGCTAGACAAATTTAAAAAACAACACGCCATTGTGAAAAAAATCATTTGTGGGGAAAGTGCCGATGTTAATGATGCGGACTGTGAGAGTTGGAGGGAAAATGTGTTGAAGAAATTAATGAAAACTTATGAACCGAAGAACATTTCCAACTCGGATGAAATTGGTCTGTTTTTTAGTTAGTGTTACTCTACAAGATTTCATTAATGTCGATGTTAATATTTTAACGAATGAACTTCAAACTGAAGAGAACATTTTAAACAGTATCAAATGCGGTGTTCGAGATCTAGAGGACAGCAGTGATGATGCCGACAGCATTGATTTAAAGAAACCACCCGTTGAAAAACCAAACCGCGAACAGGTACTTCAAGCCTTCAAAACGTGTCACCTCGCTTTTCTGTCCATTCAAGGGGTTCCGGAAAAAAAAAATTTGTGTCTCTTTTTTTTATGAGAATAAAATGTTTTTTAATTGTACCACTCAGACAAAAATTACAAATTATTTGTCCAATAACTTGTAAATGTATTGTTTATGTTATGTCTATATAAAATGCCTATAATCTATTATGAACGCACTCAAACACGTTTGTGATGTATATGTATTCAAATAAAAAAAATCAAAGGAAAGCTTTGCTTGTTTGGACACTTAACACTATAGGAATAAAGTTTCTATACAACGAATTTTTTTTTGTGGATTTAGCGCTTTCGTTATAGGGAAGTTCCACTGTATACATTTCACATGAAGACATACGAGAATCTACGATCAGCCAAAAATTTTTCATTAATGGCTCACGTGAAGGGGACCTCATGCAATTATTTGTGTAATTGGAATAGACCTGCTTTCTCGTTCATTTGGCGAACATATGCACCATTTCGAATATTGATCTCAAAGAGAATCCATACCTACTGTAGCGTTCGATATTTTCTCAAACGAGGTGTGAACGTGTTTCGAAAAGTCCCATTCTGAAAATGCGTCTCAAAAAATTTGAAAATTAGGTGTCATGATGTCCACTTCAAGGTATTCTTTTGGTTTTTAATTATAACAAGACAAACACCATTGAAGAACAATCACAATATGTATTATGTAACCACCCAAACTAGCTTATCTTTATCGGCAAATGGTTTGAAGCAAAAAAGTCTTTTACTAACAAGATTATATCAAATCTTGCAAAAATTGCGTCCTACAAGAAACTGCTCCATGCCGTTGCGCTCACCTTCTTCGGTATAAAAATTATAAATACAGTGAAACTTCCCTATAACGAACTGCTGTATAACGAATTTCTCCGTATAACGAATTTTGTACAAGACATTGCACCTTGAATCCCAAATCCATGTTAAGAACACCCTGTTAAACGAAGTAAATTTCTCTATAACGAAATATTCAAATAAAATCACTCTTTGAATGGGCATTAGTAAGAAGGTATAAGGGTGGGACCTTAAACTAAATTATTACGGCGGGCAGAGAGATCCTTTTGAAACAGTTTTAAATATACCCCTAGCTGTTTGGATAAAATTTAACCATTACGCTAGCGTGAAAGTTGTGCGAAAATGTCTGAAAGTAAGGGCTTAAGTTTGAATGATAAACTTAAATTTATCAGTGAAGTCGACCGGACATTGCCGACTATAGAAACAAATTTTCTGTATAACGAAATTTCTTTATAACGATTTTTTCTGCGTATTTAGCGCTTTCCTTATAGGGAAGCTCCACTGTAATAATAATGACAAACAGTTCGAGAGCTTAAGTCAGTTGACACAACTGTTTGATAGCAAAGTGTCAAATTATAATAAATTTCGTATCTTTAAAATTTACCTCACCAAATCAATTTCACATATCATCACAAAAAATATCGTTTATTGGGGTTCGACACTGGGTGGATCCTTTTTGAGAATAAATATTTGAAACTGCATATCTGCATTTCCTTGCAAAATGAACGTGAAAAACAGACCATTTGTATTTTAATAAATTTTCAAAGTGTTGTATGTTCTTGAAAAATGAACTAAAATATGGATATTGCACTCTGAGAAATTAATCCCATAACCCCCCTTCAACACACGCCACTGGAAAAGTGAAATATATTATGCTCATTATGAAATTGACAACTGATTTCAAAAATGGACTGATATTTTTATAAATACTGCATTATTTGAAGCACTGTTTATTATGTAAATTGACTAAATTTTTGTGTTGAGTATTGCAAGCACTTTCATGTAATTTTTATATTTTTCGAGACTAACATTCGAGTAACCTTTTTGTTATGTTTTGTGAATTAAGCATTAGGTACAGTTTTTCTTTCGTTATGAATATAAATAGTCGAATAAGGTCTGGCTCAGTCGAATTGGTAGATGAATTTCGATAATTAAGTATACTATCCTAACCGGTTTATGAGGATAGGCTTGAAAATTGGTTTGCAGGCAACACTAATGAATTCAGAAGTGCCAGACGATTACTCGAAATCGCGAATAATAAAGCTTTCGATATAAGGTAGCAGAATTATTTCTGAAGGCCATCGGTGGTAATCAAATGAAAAAACCTGTCCTTTCTCTTGTATTTGGAAGTCTTTATAGCAGAGGATTTCTTATCGATTGTTTTTCTCGAATTCTTTGAAAAATAATATTTGTGTAGTCCCATCCATGACGTTAGAATATGGGAAGGTACCGTAGTGTTTTAGATCAACTTTGTTATTATGAGTAGGCAAATTCATATCAGACCCTGCATTCATAGTTATAGCAAAAGACAAAGCAATGAAAATTAAACAGTTCTGATGATAATATTTAATTCAGAATTATTAGATGAAAATAATGTTCTCTGCCATTTCTAGATGTTATGGTCACATGAACCCGAGAACAGAAACTCGAAACGAATTGGTACATAAAGCCAACTAACTCAGGAGAAATCTTGAATTTTCTTTCGAATGACTCCACTAAGGTCTCAGATACAACTACAACAAAAAGTAAAAATAAAGCAATTGAAAAGAAATCATCAGAGGTATGAGAACTGAAAATGAAGAATTGCTGTTTTGAAACGTGAAGACAATGAATAGTTTGTACAACAGAATAAGGGACGAATTGACGAGAGAATATAATTCAAACTTGAAATATGGCATCCCCTATTATACGAGAGAACGACATAAAGGATCCGAAAACCAAGAAAAAAAGCCGTGTGTTCCCACTTCTTCAATATGAATAACTGTCCTATAAGTTTCGAAAATGTAAAAATATTAGATAAGGAAAACAATTGGAAAAAAAGAAACATCTTGGAATGATCCATATAAATTCGAATGAAAGCATACATTTCAGATCAGACTCGGAACGTTTGAGCAAATTGTTTGACAAAACCCTCAAAAAACATAAAAATATACAATGTGACAATGTGGAAACTTGCCAGTCCAATTATGTCACGACAAGAATGATTTCAGAGGAAATGGCAGAACAGGTAGGGGGACATATTTTAAGCAAAATTGTTAGCCGAAATCTCCTCAACCCTTGTCCTTGTCGTGACATAATTGACTTGGCAATTTTTGAATTGTCACCCTGTATGTTCCAATGTTCCAATATTATAACAGTAAATGAGGTATTTTTGACTGAAAAGAAAACGTATGCATAATTATCAAATTTCATAGAGAAAAACCGTTGGAAAAATAGGACTTATTTTTAAAAATTTTGTTAACTTCAGAATTGTGATATTCATCATCTTCTTACCTCGCCCGTAATAAGAGTTTTTCCGGCACACAGACTCTCTTATCTTGTAGCAAATTTATTACCCCTACCGAAATAGTTATTTTTGTATCTAGTGCGCGAAATGCTACTTTGGTGATCTCGACTATTTTAATAAAAAATTCAGTTCTCGATCACCAAAGTATTTCGCGCATGAGATGCAAACAAAATTTTTTCTACAAACGCTTAGCTTAATATGATAAAAAATATTGAACTGGTTTGAACTGTTTTTCCAAATCAAGTAATTAGGTATTATAACTATGGGCAATATATTCTATATTGAAAGCAACACTCAATGTTAAAGAAAACGTGGATTTCAAGAAATTCACCAAGTAAAAATTTAAAAATTCCATATAGTTTACATGCAGTGTGCGAAGTAAGTATTTCGCACACTACTTCGCGCACGGTGTCATAGTAACAAAGGAAAATGAAAAAAAGGGCCACTTCGCATATTCTTGCCAATGCGCGAACCTTGTCATTTTTTGACGTTTGTAGAAAAAGGTATGTTATTAAATTTGATGAGGCTACAAGGAAAACTCAATATTAATCGTTTTGGAGGAAAAACTTGAAATATTTCGTGAAATCACGAAATTTTCAATTGAAGAGTAACCGTCAACATTTCGACCATGTGTTATATGACATTTTTGATTGCAAATCACCCATAAGATCTCCCCTCGAAGTTTGGCCACTTTAAAAGTAGACAGACTGTAATACATATTATGAAATGAATTTGTGGTTGCGTATTTGTAAAGTTATTCTTTGGCATATTAACATAATGCACATGATTTTATTGAGTGAAACTAAAAACGTAATTTCAACTTTATCGCATATCGAAAGTATTTCTCACAATCTTAAAAACAATTGTGGTCAAAATTGCTGACTGCATTTATTCAAAGGGCCAATTCTGTCGACAAGCCCCCACAGGCCTACATAATCCTTTTTGGCTAAAATCAACCAAAACATCACTACCTAAGTAACGTTATTTCAATGATCCCTCAAAGGCTAATCAAGCAGAAATATTCTCATCTCTTTCGGCGCAGAATAATTTATGAGAGAACGCTGAGCAGTATCACGAGCTTGCGGAATATGCCCGGTGGCCAATATTGCACGGTGAGATATTTTAATTAAGCATCGATTCCGTGGAATCTTCAAGTTCCATCCTCCAGGAATAATTAAAAATTGCGTTTTGCACGCACGGGTTACGTCGCTGAAATCAACGCGATAATTGATTCGAAGGCAATTTGCTTCAGCGTCTAGTGAATGTTACGAGCAAGACATTTTTAACATGTCGACTTTGTCAAGGGAGTTTCGACATACTTGTGGAAATGTAAGGTGAGAGGATAGCATGAAAAGTGTATAAAATGCACTCTGAAATAATACGGGGGACCTCAAATTAACAGTTGTCAACTTTTGATTAGCATCGATGATGAATCAGATACGCTTACTCATCTCTTCATTTTAGTATTGCAGGTTACGCAATCAATTTCCACGCTCAGTCTGTGTCAATCGATGTTGCACTTTTCAAATCTTTGACAACTAGAAAAATGTGAAAAACTTTAAGAAAAACATAAGGGGGTATAATATCATCTAACCAGAGCATTCATAGATAGCTGTTTCGTCCTATTGGGGCTCATCAGTATAGGAATATGCATTCATAGATAATATTCTCACTTGCGATATCTGTGGTAATGTCAGGGTAAAAAGTAAACAGAGATCCCCCAACTTGTTAATAGTACTGCATTGTAATCAATCAAGCTCTAGAGTGAGATAGAAAGCACTTTACTGCCGAGCTGGGGTGAAGTAAACAATAGATTAGATTTTCATTTCAACAATTTCTGAATGTAATTCAATATTTTAATAATTATACCATAGCAATAATTGCCGGAATACCCTTAAGCAACAATAAACTGGCACCAAATCAGTAAAATAATCCATTCAATGAACGCCAAATCGAAACGAAAATGTATCTACGACGTATCGAAATTCTAAACAGTAACGTACAGAACTGTGTTGCCAAACTGACAGAATTGTCCATAGCAGACTCATAAACAGATTTTACTTATCTGCGTCAACAAATGTAGGTATGAAGGCATCTCTAGATTTATCTTTTACTCTCTGGTGATAATCTTTTTCTTTTGTTTACAACCACGTATCGATGAATATGAACTGAGCGTTTCCACAATAGAAAGAACGTCGCGATATCTAGCAGATTCCTGCATTGAGGGGAAGGTGGGAATCCTCAGAGATGGCCTTTTTTCGTTATTCGTACAAATAAAGTCGAATAAATATGCCAGATATTGAAGTAAACTTTACTTGACTGTCTCTATCTTTCAGAGCATTTCCTCATTATGGTGAGGACATATTAGCTTTTTATGGATGCTCTTGATGATTTATCTCCTTGTATGTTCCTTAAACGTTGAAGAAGCTAGCTCCCAAGTTATGAGTTTCATATTGCTTGATTTCAACCCATTAATGATATCTCTGCTTTCATAATTATATACGCTATTCAATATAACATTTTGTGAACGATATATTCCTACACATCTGATTCCATTTTTATCAAGGAAATAATTTATTTGAGTTGAGAATATATCTAATCATCAGGCAAAAAATATTGTCCAACATTATATTATTTATGTTCAAGCATTCATTGGGTGCTTTTGTGGCTATTTTGTTTCATCAAGAAGGAACAGCAAATAAGTTTAATGGATAAATAGAACATAATATGCAAATGCTAGATTTTCGCAATGTTTTTTGTTTATAAGAAGTACCTATCACCAGTAGTCCGCAATGCTAACCAGTAGGTACATTAATACAGGGAAATACTATTATTCATATGAGTATATTTTCTGTATTGAAAATTTTCAATTGTTTTAACTAAAGCTTTCAGATAACCTTTTTGATTAATATTCATATTTCCATTCGTTCTTCTTATGAAATTTATATAATATATATATAAATATATAATAGTATAATATATTTTTTGAAAATTTAGAAGTGAGGATAATCATCATACAACTAGAATAATACTTCTCGTTAATCATTATTTCCTTGAGATATTGAAAGCTCAATGCAAGCTAGTTCTTCAAGAAGCCTAAATATGGGTGAAAATAATGCGGAAAAAGTTCTCGAACTGTGATTATCCGCTTAAGTGTGAAGATACAAAGTACCACCTCATTACTTGTCATCGAAAGAATTCATTTATTCCAAACCAGGTAATAATGAAATCGTGCAAGTCTCAACTCCTAGACATGACCTCTGGCGATTTACAATTATGTGCAGTCAGTGCACGGTTAAATAAGAAATAATATCTGAGAATATCTTTGGAAAATTGCAAACGTCGCATATAAATCCATCAAAAGAAAAATGTATTATTAATTGCTTGACATCGTTTAAAAGTAGCGTCAAAATACCGTTGAAGTATTTATTTTATATTCAAATCGATTTGATTAATGAAATACGTGACGCTATTTGTACAGGCTCGTACTGCCATGAACTTTCACTCTTATAGCCAGAAAAAGTATACCTTCGACTACGGGTAATTTCAGCATCTCACGCATGAGCAGTATCACTTTTCTGTATTAATCTTTTTGCATTAATCAAATAATTACCATTAATTGAGAAGTGAAGAAAAAGTCTGAAGTTTCTGCACGAATTTTCATATTTAAAAAAATTTGACGAAACACTTGAGCAGGTGCGTTTGAGCGCTATTTCATTGGTGGAGCAATGAAACTATTAACTCAAAATTCTGTATAGGACTTGAGATTGATACTAAAGATATAAATGCAAAATCTCAGCACCGTCGGAATATTATTCTGGAAATTATCGAAAAACTGAAATATGTAGGGGAAGTATGCCTATGATGGCATTCTGCTTATGATGGCACACTTCAAAGAAGTCTGTTAAAATCAACTGAACAAACTTATATTTACTTAGTTTGTACGCCAAATGGCATTTACGCTTGATATACGCAGTTATACCTTGAAAACGTGGTAATTTGTAACTGTTATAAGAGTTCAATCATTTCGGTAAGTGTTGATGTATGATAGTTATTTCATTCTTTTTCGTTTTATTTGGATATTCAAAAAATCTGTGTAAAAAAAGATTATACTTTTCTTAATCACTCTATAACAATGCTTTAAGTGTGAAAGTTTTAGGTTTTTTCGTCTTTTTAGTAACTTTTTCGCTTTGTTGAAAAATATATGTTACTTATGCTTATGATGGCATAGCCAGAGTGTTTCTATGATAGCATAGGGTGCCATCATATTAAAAAGAACCAAGATCAAGAGACGATTTCTCAAAAGCCTGGTACTTCGCAAGAAATATTAGAGGTATCCGGAAATAATAAAATAATGAAAATGGTTTCAAGTGAAGTATCGAGATCATTGAAAATCATACAAGAACTCTCACCACTGCCAACTGCCGTTGCAGAATCAACAGTGAACAGAGGAAGAAAACGAGGAAAAGTTGGAATCCTCAATACAACCCCCGACAAAGAAGTTGAAAGAAGAAGAGAAGCCAAGAAAGAGAGAGAGAGAAGCTAGCTATAAAGGTCAAAAGACAGATTAAGTTCGTAAAAGAAAATGAGGAAAATGAAGAAAGACATTATGACGATGATTCAGATGCCGCTTGTCATTATTGTTATAAGCTGTTGTCCATGTCTCGACCAAGGAGAATTGGTTGCGTTGCCAGAAATGCGCCAGCTGGTGCCATGCCGAGTGTGCTAGTGCAAATCATATTCGTATGTGAATTGTGCGTATAAAAATTATATTTTTATATTTTGACGATGCCAAAGAATGTAGATTTAGTTTCTTAACACTTTCATTTTCATGAAATAGAACTGCTATTTTCTTCAATAAAACATTTCAATAAAATAATATTTTTATTTTAAGTTATATGCCATCAAAGGACATACGTGATCTTATGATGGCCCGTGACCAAATTTCAAAAAGTTCTATAATCCAATGTTTTAAGAATTTATATTGAAACTATATACGGGGTCTTTATAAATGATTGTAACATCGTAGGGTGCTTTGGAATTTTTTTGTCTTGTCGTTTCTCATGCAAAGTCTACAAATTTATAATTCTGGTCACATTTTGCAATTTCTTTTGGAATGACCAACCTAAACTCACAGTATCGTTTGTTTAAATTGAAGTTAACACCAGAATATAGATATTTATAGTAGTCCAACGCAAACTGCGTTGTTATAATCATTTATAGAGACCCTGTATAAGAATGCATACTACAAATGAGTAGCAGTAAATCTGTACATTCGATGACATAGAAAAATACCCCTTTAATGAAATATGTAAGTAATTCGTTAAGGGTGCCAACATGGGCACACTTCACCTAAATAAAAACAATCAAATTAAATTCTATGGTTCTGATTATGGGAACATCTTGAAATTTTTCATGAACATTCAGAAAATCTATTTTCATACACAAAATTAATTTTTCCCGAATCGGATCTTGTTATGGAAATATAGAGATTCTTATTTTCAATATTCCAATTGAATTTTCTATGGTTCAGATAATGCGCTCTTCTCGAAATTTTGCATGAACATTCAGTATATTAATCTTCATTCACAATATAAATTGCACTCGAACCTTTTTATGGAAATCAAAGTTTCTTCTTTCAATATTCCAATTGAATTTTCAATGGCTCTATAGTTAATAGTATGGACACAATTTTGCACGATGCTTACTATGAGCATCTTGCATGCGGCCGCAAAATTTCATTTCGATTGGTTTCGTTTTGTCTGAGATATCGAAGAACAAAAATTGTGAATGGCCAGATTTTATGGAACACCCTGTACGATTTGGCTAGTTGACGAAGTTAATATGGGAACTGAACTCTGAGAATCTCAAGTCACTACGACAATCCATTCGAAAGTTATTGTGCTTACAGATGGCAGGACTGCTTTACGGACAGAATCGAATTTGACCACGGATTCGTCATCAGGGAGTCGAAGTAATCGAACCCTATCGTTTGATACCATCTTCGGCTAAAAATTTTTTCTATTCTTTTCTTTCTAGTTTCTGTACTCGCGAAAGAACTACATACCGCCGACTGGAAGATTTTAATCCAGTGCGCTGTACATAATTCGAGATGCTTAAGCCTTTGAATTCTTTCTTTATTGTAGGGTTCAGTTGAGGAACATGGTATCTATACCCTAACTGGACTGCAGGTTTTCTGCTGAACAGGACTCCAACTGTATGGGGTGTCCCGAATTCGTTGTCTAGTGAGGGGATCTCAGAAACCCTTGGAGCTAGAAGGAAATGAATGGCACATATTCGGGTGAAGTCCATTCTTCTTCACTTCGCACAATATTTATGAAAAAATTTTCATCTGTTCTTATCTAATAATCATTTGATGTTCACAGATTATCATATTTAGACAACCATTTGATTTTTCGTGTGAAAATAAAACTTTTGATGTTTTTTACAGTTTAATAAGAAATTTATATATTAAGTAATATATTTTTGAAAAGGAAAAAAAAGATGGTTCCATCTGTTATTCAAATGCTTATGGTTCACATTTAAAAAAACACATGTTTGTATTATAACTTCGAAAAAAAACGCAATAAAGAAAACTTGATTACATCAAAGAATTCTACGAAAAAAAGTGCCTGTATAATGTTTTCGTTTCATGTTCATAGCGCCAGTAATGAAGAAGTTATGAGAACTTTTCATTTCACGCCATTTTCCAATTTTTGCTAATATTTCGAAAACGGTTGAACTTACAAGGTTACGGTTTTCACCAAATTAAATCTCTCAAAAATCGAGCCCGAAAATGTGCCATTCATTTCCTTCTAGCTCCAAGGGTTTCTGAGATCCCCTCACTAGACAACGAATTCGAGAGACCCGATACAGTGTGATTCACTTATCTTGGTAACCTAATTTTTCTCGAAATTGATGAACATTTTTTTATTCTGTTGACGGTACTTGGTACGAGTCAATGTTGACTAGAGATGTGTATAAAAATCGAAGAAAATACATACCTTTTTTATTGTGTTATTCGAAAGATAATTCAATTCTGAATGTTTCTTCTGCATACCATTTTTTCTATTTCTTACCATCAGCGACCTGTAGGTTGTGTTTTATGTTAATTCTATTCCATTTATTTTTTTCTGTATTGTGACAGTATACCTTGATTAAGTGACAGAGATATGATGTGTTTCTTAAAATTAAAGAGACTTTATAGCAAACTATTTCTCAATTATTATACTCATCAAATATTATATTTTTTTACAATAAACATTTTTTAATGACAAATGAAACAGTTCAAATCATATGATCTATATACCGATCATTATGATACATACATAGATTATATCTTTTCCTTATGAAAATTATTCAAGTGAAGTATTGAAATGAATTGAAAAATTAAAAAATAAATCGAATTGATACACCGATGAACCATTGTTCTAAGTCTCCTTAAACAATGAATAAACAATTATCACAAACTTAAATGTAATAGACTCTAATACACACATGGAATTTTCGAATTTATATTTTTTCTTAAAAAACGTGCAACTAGATATGAAATTGCATCTGGATCCGGTTTCAATTTTCAAAAATAATCGAATAATTAATTTTTTAATAACCTTTTTCTTCATCGAAGTTCACGGAGTTTTAGAGGTTTCGACCCCATCCTGAATTTCCAAAGCTTTTCTGTCAGGAAGTTATTATTAATTCACTAGGACTTGGATTACATACAAAACTTGATAAAAAAATTATTGAAGAGAAAATCAAAGTGAGTATTTCAACATTATGACGTAATGCCTTGTATACTTGAAAATTTCAAAATATCTGAAATCGGTTCTTTTATGGGTCAATTTTGAAAAATGATAGGGAAAAATCACCCAATTTTGGATGGTTTTTTTTTATTGGTATTTTTTTGCTAGTGGTATTTATGTTCTGATTATTTTTTTCTGTATTCAATATGACATAACCTTAACGATAACATATCAAAGAAACTAAACTATTTATTTTCAACCAAAATGATCTAAAAATGAGCTCAACTGAAAAATGCCAATTTTGGTCATTTCAAAAATCTCCTTGCAGAAATTATTACAAAAGTGAATTTTCTTCTTAAATGGCGTTGATGGCAATTTGCATGTTTTTCTTATTCCATTTTCACAACAAATCTTTTCTTAGGCATTTCAAATAAATTAAAATAGAAATTAATACCGATTTCCAAATTGCGGATTTCCAATTATGGGCTACTTTCCCTAAAATTAGGCAACTTTTATGTTTTAAACCCCACAAATTAATTTTCCCAGAACACATTCTTTCAAATTCCGGCCATGTTCCCTGAAATGAGCCCTGCATCCTGTCCCTTCCTCAAAGTAGAAGTTTATGTGACTTATTGCAGAAAATCCATATCACATAAGCGAAACACAACAACCCAGATAAACCCCCATCAGGAAGTTCTGGTTTATCCGCATTGCTAAACATTCTCCCATCATCATGACTCCATTCCTCTCCCTTTTCTTCCCATTTTTGTTTCACCACATAACCCGTTGACAGGAAGCTAGTCATTTCTGTGCTGGTTTCTGCTAGATTTGTCTGTTCCCATTATTTCCCAATTTGATATGTTACTTTTATTGCTGGCAGATGTTAGTTATTTTAAATTTTTTTATATTTTAACTGTTATTGTATATCAGTTTCAGTTTACCATTTGTGTATTCTTAAGACTGATGTTTGCTCTGTCTGTATTTTTTTTATCTTTGATAATTTTATGACTATTCTCCTATTTTTGTCGGTAGATGATTGAAGATGATCCTGGGTGTCGAAACATATGTAGCGTTCAATAAATAATACTTCGAGCAAACATGAAAAAGTTTCATTTCCGTTACCAAACTCCAACGAACATGATGAATGACTGATTTAATCATAAATTATATTTGAAATATTGGTACTTGTAGCCGTCTTTCGGAGAGTAACGAAGGTAGGTTTCGCATTTTCATGAAAACTCACCATTGAGTATTAAAAAATGACAAGATTTTTTAGAATTAATTTCTTCTTTCTTCAGATCACTAACAGAAGAAGAGTCATTGAAACTATTTTTCATCATCATCAACTATGGTCGAATGTTTTTTTATCAGGTTTCAAAATTTTTGCTGAATCCAAAAATGTAGGACATCCAACAAATGACGAAAAAAAAGTGTAAACCAAACTAATAAAGTAAAAACTTACCTTCAAATTGATGAACTTGACGAAACGAATCCGATTGTACTCACACTAAGAATGCAGTTAAATTGAACTACAAATGAAAATTCCTTCAAATGAAACGATGTCATTTTCCAGTTCAATTCCCTTTGAGCCTTTTTCAGAGCACGCCACTGGATGCGCAATGTTCACAAAGGATAATCATCGAATTTAATGTTTTATTTCACTGCAAACAACTAATTGAAGCGAGAACCGTTCGAGAATTCACTATTTTTCGCAATGCATTGGTGTCAAAAACGGAAATTGATATTAGGACCGATCGATCTTTCATATAGACGTGAAGATGATTAATGAGTTGACATGAAGATCGCGGAGCAACAAATGTCACAGCTGTCTTCAAACTGATACCCATGGACCTATAATACTAATTTATTTATTATTATTTATTTTAATTTAGTATTATAAATCTATGCTGATACCCATGGACCTATAATACTAACTGGACGTCGAACTTCCTTACTGTCACGTAGAAAAAAGTGAGGCAAATGGCCGCCATTTGCAGTTTGGAGTGAACCACAAATATTTTGATGTTTTATGCCATCTGTGCTCGAATTTTGATTGAAACATAGACGTTCCTTTCATAGACTAACTGAACGGATTAGTTTGTCTATGGTTCCTTTGAAAGAAGTGATGAAAAACGAACTCTATAAATTAGTGTTCTGTGAACTCTGACATTTCGGTCTATTAAAATTATGAATATTTTCGATTCTTGTGATTAGTTATTAAACAATATTGGTAATCCTATCATTTTAATTCGTTGAAATAAAATAAATAAAGGAATATTGGTAATTCTTATATTTAAATTCATAGAAAAAGTGACATCTCTCAAAATATTTGTGGTTCACTCCAAACTGCAAATGGCCGCCGTTTGCCTCAAATTTTATTTATTTATTTATTTATTTAATAATAAACGGACATGCCATTTTACAAATATTAGGGAATGAGATATACATTAATAATTAACATAAATTCTGTGAAAAGAACGAACAAACAAGAACAAAATCTGAAACTTGTGCACAAACTATTGTGATACTTCAAAATATCGCTTAAGTTGGAAGATTGTAACATGAAACAGATCTATATCCACCGAACCAGCAGCCCGTAAAGCTCTGTCAAGAGGGTTGTTGATTAAGTAATTTGTTCTACTGAACCTAATTCTGAACAAATCCCAGGCTCTCAAGTTTCGTTGAGGAACATTTATTGCAACATTGTCTAGGAGGTAAGGACAATCTATGAAATTATGTAAAATCTTATAAATCAACATAATACTAAAATTACGACGCCTGGTTTCGAGAAGAGTGAGAGACAGATTGTTACGAAGAATTTTATAATCAATGAATTCGCGAGGGTGACCCCATTTGTATGCTATCCATCTTAAAAATTATTTTGTACCCTCTCTATGGATTCAACATGAACTCTATAGAAAGGCGACCACACCACACACATGAATATTCTAGGATGCTTCTCACTTGGGCAATATATACAGTTTTTATCGTAGCAACTCCAAAATGTTGCATATTTCTCTTAATAAAGCCGAGCATTCTAAGAGCCCTAGCAGTCATATTTTCTATATGATGAACAAAATTTAAATTTACGTCTAAAAATACTCCGAGATCTTTCACTACATTAACCGCCTTTAACCGAATCCGTTTATCGAATAATCGAAAAATATTGGTGAGGTATTTCTATAAACCTCATAGTCTGACATTTATCAACATTGAGTTCCATGTCATTTGCAGAACACCATTCAATAATATTTTCCAGATCTCTTTGTAACAACAGACAATCCTGCAAGGATCTGATAACACGGAACAACTTAAGATCATCCGCAAATAGTAAGAAAAGACAGTATATTATTACGGCTTTAATGTCATTAATAAAACATAAGAATAAAAGCGGTGATAGCTGCGAGCCCTGTGGGACTCCCGAGCTGACAGCTATGCCCTCCGAGCAAACGTCCGAAATTCGAACGTATTGTACTCCCCCTCTCAGACGATCCGAGATCCAATCCAACAGTGGTGAACTAATGCCCAGTGCCCTGAGCTTAATGATCAGCAGCCAGTGAGGAACTCTATCAAAAGCTTTGAGAAGTCAGTGTAATTCGCATCAATCTGTAATTTGTCTTCCATCGCAGACAAAATTGTACCTGTATAACATAGAAGATTCGTTGATACCGATCTACCTGCATAAATCCGTGTTGTTCGTCAATAAAAATTCGTCTGAGAATGGGTGTTATCTTATTCGTGATGAGCGTATCGAGAATTTTTGGTATATTAGAGCTCTTTGTCACCGGCCTATAGTTCATCACATCACTCACGTCACCCGACTTCAATATAGGAGTGATATAGCTGAATTTCCAACGATTTGGGTATTTACCTGTACTAACAGATAAATTAAACAGGAAACATAGGTTCGCCATCTAGTTAGTATTATAAATCTATGCTGATACCTAGATCCATCATAGACTATGAGATCCATAAACATAGATTTATAATACTATTATTATTATTATTATTATTATTATAGGTCCATGTATTATAGGTCCATGTCCATAAAGCACGCGGTCAAATTTTACTTGTTCTAAACGGAATAAATATTAAATATCGAAATGACTTGAAATTCGCCTAATGAGCAAATGTTCACTAGGCGTGAACACCTCACAGACCCATAGTCTTGAAGAATCTCAGCAGCTGGAGTGATTTCTCACAAAATCTTTCCTTGAGTGAAACAAGATATTTCGTTACATGGTTAGTTAGTTTCTTTCCTTCCTGCACAAAACTCACACTCATCATTTAAGGTTACACCAAGTCTCATCTCATCAATTATAAAGGGTGATTTTTTTAAGTGTTTCATTAGACGTTTTCGAGGAAGGAATTGTAATACAGATTCAAGATTGTGGATTTTCGTTTTAGAGTACATGAACTTTAATTGTAAAATATTTTCAAGAGGAATCTACTTCTGGTTTCACCGGAAACGAATGTAACTTCGTTATTTCAAATGCAACACCCTGTATATTTATACATATTCGAATTATTCGTTCAATTCTACACTGATTTGATGTATGATATGTGCAACCACTCAAGCGGTTCTTGAATTATAGCCTGATTATCAAATTTTTTGAAAAAAAGGTTGTCACAAACTAGTTTCCATATCTCCAAAATTCCTCATTACAAGAATTTCTTTTTGCGAAAGTGGAACAAAAGAAAGTACGCTGATACTGTTTCTTGTATAACTTATGAGGAAATATTATACAGGGTGTCTGAAAAAGGGCCCCAAAGTGAGCCTCAATAAAACTATAATATCTCACTTTTTTCAAATGGCAACCCTATAATTTTGTAATTCCAATCGATGGCTCGTCAAAAACCAGTTAGGGTGTCCCGAACATTTCATGCCTCTAAAATCGGTAGTTTTGCCGTTATTGAATAAAATTCGAATTTCAGGATTGAATCAATACACCGAAAGAACATTTTGGTTACATTAACTAAGTATTCTTAACTATCACCAAATTAGTGATTGAAATATGGCTTATAAACATTTGCTATGGAGAAACAAATTATTTGTTTACAACTTGGTGAATAAAGACTTATACAGGGTTATCTTATATTTATTCCATCATAATAGTCATTTGTTGATAATAAATAACATTTGATTTATATAAAGAATGTACCTATCATAAGTATGAATAAAGACTTATTTAAGGTTATTTTCTGTTTATTCCATCATAATATTCATTTGTTGATAATAAGTAAACATCTTGCTTTCATAATAAATGCATCATAAGTATGAATAAATACTTATTTATTATTCGTATATGCTTGTTCATAAGTACAACATGAAAACAATTTAATAATTAATTATCAACAAATATTTTGTTTGCTGGAATTACTCATTTTATTTCTGTGAGAAATATTTGTGAGGATTATTTGAGAATTGATCGACTTCTAATGAATGTTTTATTTATGAGAGCCGTTATATATTTTCACCTCCAGATATGAAACAGACGGATAACTTCAACTGATATTAGTTAGTTATCTGTCAGTTTGATACCTGGATGTGAAAATACTTGCTCTCATAAATGAAACATTTATTAGTAGACAAATTATTCCCAAATAATCCGAACCAAATATTTTCTCACAGAAAAAACAAAACTCTATGAATATATTATAGTTATACCAGCAGACAAACATTTGATCAATAATGATGAAACCTGTAATAAAATTAAACTGTCCATTTTAATTTTCAATGGCCTGAGGAAAAATCAGAAAAACATCTTTCATTCAATATATATTTTCCATAAAAAACAAAAATACATACATATAATAAATCATATAACAAACAATTCCACTATTTTGTGGTTTAATATATAATTGTAAGTGTGATAACATTAACAAAGTAATAAAATATAACTCTCTCATTCTTTATAATATTCTTCTGGACTTAAAGATTAATTAGTAATTTATGAAAAATTTTCACTTAAAAAATATCACTGTTTACGTATGTGCATTTGAAGATGAGAATTACGAGACGAGAAAAGGCATGATTTTGGAATATAAATACATATTGAATTTTCGTATCATTACTCACCTGCTCAAATTACTGTAGATGTTTGAAGCATTGAAACTTGAAGTGTTATTGTCCAGAGGAGTTTCAACTGTCCCAACACTGCCAGAAGGAGATATTCTGAAATGGATACATATATATTACTTAAAATCAGTGATTTCTTATATTTATTGATATTGCTTACAGTGTATCCAATAAATTTTCACTCTTCAATTTTAGCCTGATTTGAACTCTAGTTCCCATACTGTTTGAAATCAGCGTCATTTTCAAATTCTTTATTCCATTTTTGAAAAATGTTTATTATTTACACCAGCAATATCAATTATAAAATAAGAGAAACATTTTTATAGTAGAATTTTTCACTATAATAAATTCATAAGCCAAGGTGAGGTACTTACGTTCAAAATCTCTCAGCATCTCCTGGGTAACGCCACATTCCGCAAGGAAGAACGGAAAAACTTCAATTTTTTTGTTAAACTCACAACAATTACAACCAGCCGCATAGCAAGACGCTAACATTAACCTTCAGGAACAAAATTAATCTGGAAACTGACACCGTTGGCACTTGGCAGACCGTTGGCGTTACTTCGTTATTTGGCGGCACAAAATATTGTGACTGATGTAAAGGCTATTCGCTGGGACTTGTCTTGACAGGAATTTACGCTCAGTCGAATAAAGTTTATTATCATTTATTATCGTAGATTTTATATAACAAATGATCTATTAAAATCATAACCCTAATAATATAAACATATTAACAAAGATTTATTAACAGATAATTCTACATTTATTGATAATGACCAAATAATATTGATTGGAAACCGAATTTATTGATAAATATATTTCAATCTCTGTAATAAATAACTTATTTATAATAAAATTATTTTGTTTGAATTCAGTAGAACAAAATCGCTTGTTTTTAGTGAATATTAAAAAATGTTACTAAAAGTTTTAATAAATGAGCCATATTTGTTGTGAATCTTATTGAATAATTTTCACCAAATTTGGCAGTAACAAATATTTTATAACTATAACTGAGAATTTTCTTTCAGTGTAGATAGATTTATTAGGATAGAAGATTTCAAGAAGGCTATGTTTGTTGATTTATAATGCATTTTAGAGAACTGTCATTTATACTTTTTTGATTAATCGGGCACTATGCAAAATATGAATTACAGTAACAGTGATATATTGAATATGTTCTTCATTTATGGTGAATGTAACAAAATATTAGAAAGGGCAGTCAGAACTTTTAACGAAAGAAATCCACATTTACCACCTTCAACAAAATCGAAGTTCAGGAAGTATCAGAACAATTTTCTCCGTAGTGGAAGCATTAACCCAAGACGAAATCGTGTGAATACAGTAACAGAAAATGAAGAAAATCAAATAAATATTCTAGGACATATTCAAGCAAATCCAAGAGGTTCCATCAGACAGGTTGCACAGGAATTTTGATTTTGTTTTAGTTAAAGTCAGTAAATGTGAATTTCGTTCGTTGAATTTCTAATTACCTTTTCTAGGAATTTGTTACATTTGCCGCAAATAAAGAACATACCCTTGATATATCATTCCAGTGAAATTATTATTACATGTTTTGCTTAGTGCTTAATCTGTAAGAAGTAAGAATGACGGTTCCTAACATAGCCTACTTCAAAAATGCAAGCTTACAAACTATGCGAAACCTGTCTTTAATTGTGAAATTCGAATTTCATTGAATAACTGCAAAAATACTGATTTTAGAGGCATGAAATGTTCGGGACACCATAACTGGTTTTTGACGAGCAATCGATTGGAATTACAAAATAATAGGGTTGCCATTTGAAAAAAGTGAGATTTCATAGTTTTATTGAGGCTCACTTTGGGGACCTTTTTCAGACACCCTGTATAATATTTTCTCATAAGTTATACAAGAAACAGAATCAGCGTACTTTCTTTTGTTCCACTTTCGCAAAAAGAAATTCTTGTAATGAGGAATTTTGAAGATATGGACACTAATTTGTGACAACCTTTTTTTCAAAAAATTTGATAATCAGGCTATAATTCAAGAACCGCTTGAGTGGTTGCACATATCATACATCAAATCAATGTAGAATTGAACGAATAATACGAATATGTATAAATATACAGAGTGTTGCATTTGAAATAACGAATTTACATTCGTTTCCGGTGAAACCGGAAGTAGATTCCTCTTGAAAATATTTTACAATTAAAGTTCATGTACTTTAAAACGAAAATCCAAAATCTTGAATCTGTATTACAAATCCTTCCTCGAAAACGTCTAATGAAACACTTAAAAAAATCACCCTGTATTTCCTGATACGGCAATAACCTGCAATGAAACCAGCGATGAGATCCGAAAAAGTTCGCTATCTTTCCGCTTTGAAGGTTCCGAGGAATTTTTTGGAGTGCTCTAGGACAAATCTTGTCTTCTGACGTCCTTTTTACGTATTATATGTCACAGAGGGGTTTTGGTTCTATCGTGCGTTCAAAAAAATTCGTGGTCAAGTAAGCTGTGGATTCTATTTTTCCTCAGAGTCTACGAGGGGGAAATTAGAATCCACAGCCTACTTGACCACGAATTTTTTTGAACGCACATTATGAGACTATGACTCCTTCCTGTCGAGGGTATCGGCCTACATGTTTTCCCTTGATTTCTGAGTATCCCCGTATTTGTTACTATACTAATGAAATTGTATTGATTCATAAAATCCCATACCGAGTTATCGTCCAAACAAACAAACACAGCGTCTTGAAACCTGGATTTGAAATTCTCAACTATTCAATACATACGTAACTCGCAGGGTTACTAGAGCTGAGACTTTATGGTTAACGGAAACGCTTAAGGAGATGATGAGGAATCGTGATAGAATTCTGGACAGGTACAAGAAATCAAGGGAAGTAAATGATTGGTTACAGTACAAAAATTTGAGGAATGCTACTATAGCGGAATTGCATAAGAATAAGAAAAAAGTGTTGCACGATGTGTCTTCTAGGGGAGGTAGGGAGGCGTAGGGTGCTCTTAAATCATTCAATGTCACCGAGGCTGGGGATTCCAATCGGTTACCCGCGCACCTATGTGATCCCAATGTCTTATTTTGCTAAATTAACTTGCCAAGCAAATGATGATATCTGCAGAGATAAGATTAATATTTATGATGATAACAGGATTTATGAGTTTCTTTGTTTCAGGAAATTTCCCTTATCCTACGTTAATAAGTTGAACACCAGGATTAACTTTCAACATACCAAGGCTCTATGGTTTACCAAAAATCTACAAAGATGGATCTGTAGTATCAGTCTATGGTAGCCTTGCCTATAGACTTCTGAATAAGTTTTTTTGTTTCTAACATTACCTTTAAATCCGAGTACTGTGTTGATAATAGTCTGGATCTCATTTCCCAAATTGAAGATAAAACCATTTCTGATACTTTGTTAGCTTCCTTCGAGGTTAGCAGCTCATTCACGTCATCTAATATAATAAATAAACTGGATTGTATTATGATTAGTTTCATAACTCAGAATATTTTAGGACAATCGTTGATAAATAACAAATCCAAAATAGACAAGTTTTGATTAGCCGGGAGTTAATTCGTTGGAGTGTGGAGAATCTGGTTATAACGTGGTATGCGTCGAAAGAAGTGGTAGATTGTTGAAGATAAGAACTGAGGAACATTTAGCATGCTTAATAAGAATCCTAACAATAACCGATCTAGTTTTGGTTATCACCTCAGGAACGAAGATCACTCTCAGTTTGTAGAGGAATTGTACGGATTCTTGTTTTAGATCTAAATTATATCTTTCGTTTTTCATATTCCCTGTGCTGTCCTCTTTTCTTCATCACTGTTTTCATTCCTGTATTGCACTGTCACTTTAGCAAGTACCAGATAATGATCCGATCCGCACTCGGCGCCACGATATGCCCTCAGGTCATTGGTTTTTAGCCTTGTATTTCTTTTTACAATAGAATAATCGATCAATGACTTTAATCCCCGGGTCGGTTGAGTCCACGTGAACTTATGTGGAAAATATCCATTCATAATTTTTAAGGAAAAGCCATGACACATGTCAATTCGCCGTTGTCCATTATTATTCACAATATCTTCACCATATTGTCTTACGGTTGCGTCCTTTTCTTTTCTTCCTACTCTGGCATTCAGATCTCCAAGTATACTTATTTCTTTTCGTTGGTTTATTGTTATTAGGTAATTGTCTAGTTTTTCATAAAATTTGTCTTTTACTGTACTGTCGGCATCTTCACTTGGGGGCATATACTCCTATTATCACTATAGCCTCGCCGTTCTTGTTCAGCTCCAGGGTGATTATTTGTTCGTCAACTTCCTCCCAGCTCTTAATATTTCTTCAGTATTTTTTGTGCACAACTATAGATACTCCTCTTTTTGCCCTTGAACTTTTATCCACTCCACTATAGAAGTGAATATAATCTCCTATTACTTCATTTCCTTTCCCCTTCTTTTTTGTTTCCGTTAGTACACCCACGTTGATATCTCTCTTCCTTAGTTCTTTAAAAACTTCCGATTGCTTCGTTTTCAATCCCTGAACATTCCATGTAACTAATTTCATTATCCGTTTTCTCTGCTTTAGTCGTCGTAAGTTAGATCCATCCGAGTTCCGAGGCACGCGTTCAAAACTTTTAGCATACATATTTGGGTTTTTACGAAAGATGGGGTGCTGGCCCATCGTTTCAACCCTCCTTTATCCGGGCTTGGGACCGGCAACAGTATCACGTGGCTACTCAATCCACCCAGCAACCACTGCAGGCGGAGTTCCAAATATTCGATGGTTCATAATATGATGATGCAAAGTGGGCCATTGATCTTGATAGGCTTGTTCGAAAGAGTATTCATTTTAGAATCTGAGGAAGATTTTGCTTTTCGAAAATTTGATGTACAAGATGTGGAATAAAGAATATAAGTTTCTCAATCTGGACCTGCGCTAACAGCAAGCCATTATATGCGAATATTTGCCGCTGGCCCATACTCATTTCCTGAAATTTTCTTGAAGATCCATGCGAACAATCAAGAGTTATGCCAATTGAAAATTTTTGTAGAAATACATAAAACATCCTGTATCTCTTAAACGAATATTGTACGGACATATTTGTAACACTGATTCAGACTCACCAAAATGTCGTGCATCTGCCATGAAAGTCTGTACAATAATTCATAAAACACCCTGTATATATTGTGATACTTTTAAACCTGTTTGCTACTAAGCGATCACAGAGGAGTTTAGCATACGTGATGTGTTTTGTAAGGCAAAGCCATGCCTTCTCTTGATTCTTCTCGTTTCCCTGATATCCTCATATGATTTCTGATAATAGGTTAACACTCATGGACCCGGATTCATAAACCTATCACCTAATGAACGCTAAATCTGAAGCACCTAGTAATTTGTTCAGTATATTGAAGTTTTATGCAAGTTTTTTTTGAGAGATCTAAGTAAAAGCAGCGTAATATGAGTCATTCTAAACAATATTGAGCATAGAAGTGCAGTGCCCTGAAATCTATAATTATTCTTTTACTATCCAACATTCAGTTCCATGAACTCAATAGCTCTTACGTTAATAACCTCTCTTGAAGAAATTAATCAGATGTCTTCAAATGAGTTTTGTTAATTTCAGAACGAATAATTCCTAGCCAATGGCATTATTTCGTAAGAACTCATCACTCGTTTTTATTACTCGTCCCTATTTAGAGATATTGAATTATTATGCATGTGAATTCGAGTTCGTTGAATGGAAAGTATTATTATATGGATCTTAATCAAATTAATTCAACTTAAAAAAATAGCAAATAGGTATAGGATTTGATGACCAAATCTGCATCGTAAAAATGATTCGGTTTATGGCAATTCAAACCATATTATTCAAGAAACTGGTAAGTATGTTAAACATCGTCTAGCCAGGCTTGTTTGTTACTCGGTAGTTCTTTTCGAATATCGATTCGAATGGAATTGATATTGATTTTTATTTTATGATAGCTATTGATATTCCGTGGGAACAAGTTGGTTTATGTTTTATGGATGGGATCGCTGGAACTTATATAATGAGGTCCTTTATTCATTTATTCATTTGCTTCTTTGCATTATCGAATAATTTTTGATCTACTTTTCTGAAACCTGTTGAAAAATTGGTTAAACAGAGTTAGGAACATCTTGAAACTTGAAATTTTTGATTAACTCTTTCAGATTATTAGGAGAAAACAATAAAATATTGGCCAATTATTGTAATGTTCTTTTCATCATTTTTCATGCTCTTAATGAAAAGATTATCTCCGGAGGATATTGTATATGTATATAATGTATACGTTGTTGACTTTTTGGCGAAATGCTCATTTTTTGCCATTATCCATTATTTTGGATAAATAATAGACTACGAAGAATGTGCGATTATGACCCAATATAATGGTCTGACGACCAGCTTTAAATATTCTATTAACATATGGATTTTGAAAATTTTGTAACTTTCAATTTCAATGATAGATTAAGGCATATCCAGAAACTTTCCTTTTATTCTGTCTAATCGTGGCGAGGCAAGTTCAATCAGTTTATAAGTTTACAACCACTACCTTGTACCAAATGATCCTTTTTTTATTTTTTATACTTACATTTCCTCTAATTTTCGAATTTTAAGCCGAAATTAATCACAAAATATAGGGTTCGACTCCCTGATGACGAATCCGTGGTCAAATTCAAATCTGTCCGTCGGGCCTCCGGCTAAGAGCAGGATAACATTAGAAGGGATTGCCTTAGGGATTTAAGATTTTCAGGGTGAGCGAAATCGTATAGGTTGTTCCACAAAATATGGCCATCCAAAATTTTTGTTCCTCAATATCTCAGACAAAACGAAACCAATCGAAATGAAATTTCGCGGCCACATGGAAGATGCTCATAAGAAGCTTCATGCAAAATTTTGTGGCCCTAGTCCTAGTGTAAACAAAACCATAGAAAATTCAATTGGAATATTGAAACGAAGAATCTTTATATTTCCATAATAGGGGATATTTGATTCGAGTAAAATTTATTTGTGAATGAAGATTGATATACTGAATGTTTATAAAAAATTTCAATTTCATTAATTTTTTTTATTTTAATTCTCAATTTCTGATATTTTAATGTGCAATTTTTATGGCAACCGTTCAGAAGGACCACGAGAAATGTCAAAACTCTACTGGAACATGGATACATAGAAATTTTATTATGTCAAATGTTTGTCTAGTGCAAAATGAGAAAATATTTCAATCAAGAATTTATACACAATTCATATTGAAGTCGTCGAAAAAATCTTGTATCAACTCGGTTAATAATCGAACGACTAAATGGTCTCGAACTATTAACGCGTTAAATATCTTAATCATTAGTCGCTGTCTTTAATAACCTAGTTAATTAAATAACTATTAATTATTGATTTTATTCATTTTTAATTTTTCTAATAATTTCCAAAATATAATTCCGACTGTTCTGAGATTCTGCATTTTTATACTTAGCATGAATCTTAATCTTGACGAAATTATTGCTCTACCAATGAATGAGCCCTCAAAAGCACCTGCTCAGGAATTTTTAAAAATTTTTTCTTTTTTTTCCGATCGTGCTGAGATTCTGCATTTTTATACCTAGCATGAATCTTAAGTCCTCGACAGAATTATTGCTCCAACAATGAACGATCCCTCAAAAGCACTTCCTCAGGGATATTTGTGAATTGTTAAATTTTTTTTTCAAGAAATTCATTTTACTTGAACGAATATTTGATGCTCTGAATTTGGTGGTCTATGATTCGGAAAAAATACTTTACTTTTTTTACGTGGTTCTGAGAATTTTCCTTGCTGTTTTTATTCAAAGTCTATCTGAGAACAGAATATTGTAGAAAATCTCAATCCCCAAGAACAATTCGATTGAAAATAATAATAATAAAAAAAATAAAAATAATAATTTAACCAGAGTTAAAATGCGTGTGAACAATGCCGAAGCTATACGTGTCGATCCATTGGTTTTATTCTCGAAAGCATCTGCTCAAGGCTTTCCTTAAATTGTTATACTTATATTCTCATTTCGAATGTGCTTTTTTCGATTTTGAAAAAATTCCACAATTGAATCATCAATCAACTGGATTGAGTTATGCCGCTCATAAGCAGCAGGTACTTCTGAAAGGAGTTCTGTTTGTGCAGCCCTTTCTGTTTTTCATTTTTTTCGAATAAATTCGTTTGATTGGAACGAATTTTTGAGGTTTTCAATATTTCACTTTGCTGGTATATTTCGGAAAAAGAGCTGTACTTTTTTATTTTTATCCACACAACCGTAGACATGTCTATGAACCGAAAAGCGAGTGTTATAATAACACCCGCTAATAAAAATACCTAGGAATAATGAAATTGCTTACAAAAAAATGAATAAAAAGTAGGATCGATCCGGAAATCTATTTCAGCCATCAAGATAACGTTCTAGCGATTCATTCCAGATTTATTTTTGGAAAACGTAAATTTTTGGAAGTTGCGAAAGTACTTGATTTGATTAGTTAGAGACTCTGATTTGATTCCCGACAACAGAGTACAGAGGTTTGACGGTTGGACGAAATGTTGTCAACGCTTTTGACAACTGTTCAAAATTTTTTAAATGCAGATTAATTCGAATTTTACTGAAGAAGTCATGGATAAAGTATAGTATTCAATTCGCGGTAATGCTCAAAACACACTTGATGAATTACACCACTCGCCTGAGGGCTCGTGGTGCAAAATTCATCTGCGTGTGTTTTGACCTGCATTTCCGCTCATCAAATAATATACTATTACCAATCGTCGTTTTGAGAATATTTCTTGCTGGTTGTATTCAAAGTCTATCTGAACAACAGAAGATTGTACGACATCTCAATCACCAATTCGATTGAAAATGTATCATGTACTAGTGTTGAGTGATCCATGGTAATACTCTCAACGATACAATGCAAACACCAAAATATTTTCTCGCTAAAATTTATTTTCTATGTATACCGAACTTTCGGCACAACTTGTTGCATATTCAGTATACTTGGAATTCTAACCATAAGCGTTTTATGCCACCTGCCATGCACCGTAAAAGCATATCGAATAGAAGAAATGACACTTCAAGAACCAGAGTTAAAAATGCGTGTGAACAATGCCGAAGCTATACGTGTCGATGCATTGGTTTTATGCACGCAGTTTCGCACGGCTTAAGCTCAACAACTCCAAGACATTGTTTTCATGAATTATGTATTTATAATTGAGGCTCATATATCTGCCCATGTCACGAAAGAATGGCACGATTGCAGTATTCATTAAATAATATGGACTGGCACGGTATAGTTAGCGAGTCCGCTACTCGGAGGTTCCTTCGAATGTTGCATCAGAGGCTGGTAGACGCTTTTCCGTACTTACTGATTGGATGATTATACAATGATCTCTTTTATCCATATCTGATTGAGTACTCCATAAGCGGTGACATCTATTCCGAGACTGCCGTATTAATTTGATAATTCCATTATATGACCAATAAAGGGTTACCGCTATATCAATAAATATAAACACTTCAAATACCTCAGTCAACCCGAAAATGTCCTAAATAAAGATATCCCAGCGACATCCTTTGGGGATTGAGTAATTTTGTGATGTCCCTGAGAGGTAACTGGGAGCTCTATATCGCCCTCAAATTTCCGCCACAGGGGATATTCCCAGCGAGCTTTCAAAGATATCCCTTGTGGAAATTCTCAAACAGCTAACATTGTGGATATTCCCTTAAACCTCCCATTGTAATAAGTATGAGAACTTTCCAACAACCTCCGCATTGTGAGCTTTTTGGGAATATCCCAGGGTCCTCCGCATAATGTGCTTTTTGAGAATATCTCAGGAACCTCAGCATTGTGAAACACATGAGAAATCTTATTTTTATTTTGACATTAATAGTATCCATAAAATTTTTTGAACCATTCGCTCTATTTCAAATTGATGTAGTTTGTATTTCTTCCTAATCTGGTTTCTTACGAAACTTTCTCTCATTTTCGCTCTTGAAGATTAGTTGTCTTTATTGATTTTCGTTGAAAATTTTTACCCAGTAATCATATAAGAAACATGGTATGTTACTAACTATTCTTATTTTCATCCGTCACCGCGGACTGACGTCACGTGGGAGCAAAATGGCGGCATTAGTAGGCAAATTAAGTTATTTTAAAAGTTTTCGGCATTGTTGTGGAGATTATAAAATCTTTCACTTCAATTGTGAATATGTAGTGGTGTATTGGACCATATTAAAACTATCCAGAATGAAATATGCCTAAATGTGTTGCAACAAATTGAAGAAAGTAGACGTTAGGTACTTTAAATTCGCAAATAATGAGGATTTATTATATTAATGAATTACTGCATGCCGGAGAAAGAACGATTTCAATTTAGAAAATGTTATAAACCTATCACTAATCCTTAGGTATTTCAGAAATGATAACAGGAGTTTGAATTCAATGTTGTTGTCCATTTTGAGGTTATCATCACAACTAATATTTTACTTTACTTTTTTGAAAAATAATATATTAACGCTGTCGGCAGAAAATTTATTATATCGAGCCAAATTATATTTTCAATACCTCAAAATCAGAAATTTTTTGTCGAAAAAAGAGCTTTTGGTGAGTCACATCGTCGCTTTTCGGTTGAAAGTTCACCAATTTTTTTAGAAGATGTCCCCATTATTAAAAGTCCGATGTGATTTATGCATGGTATTTTATTAAATGAAGGCACTGATCCGTCTTAATCAGTGTATAGAAGATTTTGGAAGTATTCAAAGAATTTCGTAATTCTCCCAGATGAAAAACCATTTTATGCTATAGCTCAGAAATTATTCGTCGTAGGTAAAAAGCTAATAATACTATTCTCACTGTTAATCATGTGGAAATTACGAAAATAATTTCAACTTTGAAGGAAAACATTGACGTACCAACTCTTTCTCCAAATTCATTTCGGACAGAAGTCTGTACGGACGCCACTGGTGAAAATTAAGAATAATTTATAATTGAAAAAACTGTCTTGTGAGGTATCGCAAATATTTACGAAAAACCTTTTTTTATTTTAACACCTTGTATCTCAGAAAAAATGCGTCAGAGATCCAGTGTTCATGGAAACATTATGTCATAAAATTATCTAAGGATGAAGATCCCGATTTCTGGACCTTATTCTTTAACATCCTATATACATCCATGTATGTCAGAATTTATAGAGATGATTTCAAATGAACGAAACTTGAAGTTGAAGAAGAGGTCAATGTTATGATTAAAATTTTCTGTTTTTTTTCTAATTCCGAAAAAAAATGTTTCGTATAAAACTTTCACGAAATCAACTGAGGTTTTTTGATATGTGTCCAGAAACTGAAATATATACAGGGTGACCAACATATTGATGGCATCTTCATTTTTTCAAATGGAACACCCTGTATATTTTTTCATATTTGGTTAGCTCTTTTCTTTCCTGATTTCGAATATGTAATATATGTTGGTCTATCTTTTTTATTTTGAGCACCACAGAGTTTCAAATTTCAATAACCATCTGGCATAGGGTTTTGGAAGTTCGTGAATATTTAAGTGGCCAATTTGATCTTTGGATTGGTAATTGCACACCAATTTTATGACCACCAAATAGTCCCGATTTAACACCATTGGACACGTTTTTATAGCCGTTTCTGAAGGAAAAAAATTACTTCACCAATAATGATAATCAATGAAAGCGGAGAATGAATGAAACCCATAATTCGGAACTAGTCCCGTCAACGCACAAAGAATAATGGTAATATTTTAATGATTAGAAACAAATTTTGAAGCTTCAATGTCTGACTTGAATCAGAGCCATAATAATGCGATCAAAAATAGTCTAAACAACTTGAGACAACTTTATGAACTATGTGTACTGAATGGAGGTGGTCATTTTGAGCAATTTCTTTAGTTGATGTTATTCTTACCATACTACCATAGTTTATCATTTTTCATTGGCTAAGTAATTGTTAAGTATTCATTCTAAAATAATACTTTTAAGTAGATTGTTTGGATACAAAGAATTTCGTAGGTATTCCACATATTTTTTAATTCGGTGTCATCATTTCAAAACTTTGAAACTCTGAAAATTGAAGAGACACATCTACATACGCATTTATATTCGAGATCAGGAGGAAATAGCCTATCAAAAAAGGAAGAATATACAGGACAGGGTGTCCCATTTGGAAAAATATAGTTGCATTCAATGTTGTTCACCCTGTATATCTTCCCATTGACGTTATTATAACTCCAAAAATGATCATTTTCAGTAAACGCACTCTGCCACTTGTGAAATGATTACAGATCTTGGCAGGTGGTTCTTAAAATTTGAAACTCTGTGGTTCTCAGAATAAAAGAGATAGACCAACATAATGTTACATATTCGAAATCAGGGGAAAAAGAGCGAGCCAAACATGGAAAAATATACAGGTGTTCCATTTGAAAAAATAAAGTTGCCATCAATATGTTGGCCACTCTGTATATAATTCAGTTTCTGGACTCATATCAAAACACCTCAGTTGATTTCGTGAAACTTTCGTACGAAACATTTTTTTGTATCTCCTTTAGTAACAAAGTTAAAGGGGGGTCAAATTATAGTGAAAAACCCGGTACCTAAAATCAGGTGAACAAAAATTCAACTCAAATCAATCAACTCGAGTTTTTTGAATTCGTACATTCGGCCAAAATTGGTAGAATTTTTCTCTAACGGACCTATGATTTGCATCTGATGTACCTATTTCAGTAATGTTTATCGAAAGGAAAATACATATCAATGAAACTTTTAAGAACCCAGGAACACTTCTACTTTGAAGAGTTCAAGCATTTATCTTTTTCCGTTTACTTATGAGATATTCTACTCAGGCTGTCAAATTTCCAATCCTCATAAATTCAAGAAGCTTTATTCTAAAGATGAATTTTGAGCCTGAAAATGTCGCTTACGAGTAAGTCGATATCCACATCACAAAAGCACTTACTTCTCTGTAGATTAATCCTGTGTGTCCCTGTACTTCGATTGGAAAAACCTTCCATTAATCCGTTTCAAAGTCAACTCCAAATAGACTGCTTATTGATTTATTGGTGGGCATTTGTGACAACCTGCATCCTTAAAGATCATTTCTTCTGAAAAGGGTGCAGCAATAATGTCTAATTTGAAAGAAAGTCGTGTTGTTTTTACTTGCATAATATGATGAATTCGTTAGATAAAATTGGCAGCATATTTATATACCTCAGAATGATTTTAAAGGTCACTTAACCGACTCAATTCAATCAGTTTCAAGAATTTTGTTATCTAAATTCTATCTTAAGATACTTTCTCACCACGAAATGACACTAATGACAATTTCTGCATATTACATTATCTAGTTATTATCCCAATAGGCGAAACACTTATAATTGATCTTGAAGCTGTCTTAACAAGATTAAGAGTATCATCGTATCTACTCTTGTGAAAGATAATCCCAGTGAAATGAAATGAATTAACAATTAACTAAAGAAAGCTTTCAGAAGGAGGTATATGCCTATGAATAATCTGAGTGGTCTCAATTGGGATATATTCGTTAGGCGATACTCTGAATGGAAAATTGAAAACCTAATATAATAATAAGTGCTTTGATAAAAATGTTGGCAGACATTGGCTAGACGCTATATTATGAAAGTGAATATGAAAAATTTATGAGTCATTTATGAAATAACAGAAAATCATCAACTTATTCACGAAAAAAAATGAGATACCTACTGAGTCCTCATGATTCTAAATTTTTGCAGTTCATCTATAAAGTAGGTAATTTGGATGTCTATTAAATAAAAAAAAACGTTTTCAAGAACGGAAAAGACCAAACGAGCATCTCGAAAAACACGACTCAAAGAATTGCTACTTCACAAGACAGGTTGGAATTTTGATCAGAAAAGTATGTCGATGGCACCCAGATACATAGTGCTTTTCTAGAATGTGAAATTTCTGCGATACTGATCAATACAATGTGAATCGGATACAAACGGTGTATTACTTGATTATTTAAGATATTATGTATTTTTATCCAATTGAGTTCAAATGAGAATAATATCTCCTAGAATAACCAAATTTGAATTATGAGTTCTTATCGGCAAAATATTCTGACATCAAATTGAACAGAAAATGTATAATAATAATAATAATAATAATAATAAGAGAGTTTATTCAGAACATTTAGTACATAAAAAACTCTATAATACTGTGGAGTTAATATTTACATTAACTGTATACAGTAATATTAACATGAAATTTTTTCCAAAAATCACCGCAAAAATAAAAAAAACAATTAATATATTAGGTATGTGCTCTATTTTAGATTATGGAGACAGTCAAAATCGGGCAGCGAGTTCGTCTAAATTGGGTAGTGAATGTGTCAAGATCAGGCGGCAAACATGTCATGATCGGGTAGCAGAAGTGTAAAAATTCCTTTTCAACTATTAATGAGGTAAATATTCATTGTTGGGTCTGATTTATAACCTTATGCAAAATAGTCCGATCGAAATTAATTATCCATTTTTTCACTTCTCTTTTGAAAGGTATTTTATGTCTCAAGTTCATCACTTCTTGGGGCACTAGCGAGGACAGTCTTGGGGCGATATAGGTGAAACATCTTTGACCAATTGTTTTCGTCGTTCTTGGGCGTTGAAAATTTTCTCCAGTGATTCTTGTCCTATATTGATGGTTGGACGGTTTTAGCAAAATTGTATGAAACACTTATTCTTCTGAGTATTTTACCGCATATGATTCTATTAAAAATTTCAACTAGCTTTGAAATTCAAACAGTCGAAATATTTGCGAGCTTGTTCACATGCAGAACTGGCATTTGACGAAAATTCTAAAAGATTCTGTCAAACTTTAAAATATCAACTTCTTTTTGATCGGTTCTTGATCTACTCCATTTCAGTGTAGTGAAATTCATGTTTTCCTATTAAACGAAATAATAAAACTTCACAACCCAGTGAGATATCGAATTCTCAAAATACGGAGAAAATAATTATTTAATTAAGTGTAGCTTCTGACCTAACGAGGTAATCCACTACCTTACTAGCAGTAAGGTAGTGGGTAGTCCCACCTATTGAAAATATCCCCAGCTCTCTTTTTTGACAGTTATGATTTGATGTCAGGGTTGTGCGGATTTTTTTATGGACATATTCGGGTATAATTCTGCACGTATTATTATCTTTATTCTGAATACTGAATTTAATTCCATGCGAAAAGCTGAAATTGGAATAAGCTGAATGAGTCATTAGAAATGCTGCTATTCATGCATATTCATTGGTGGAGCAATAATTCTATCTCCTCAAAATTTTGTATAGCACCTGAGATTCATCCTGGCACACAAAGTACATTATATGAATGCAAAATCTCAGCACGATCGGCATTATATTCTGGAAATTATGCAAGAAATGAAATATGTAAAATATCAATAATTAAAAAAACAATGAAATTCTAGATGGTTCAGATCATGCGATCCTCTTGAAATTTTGCAGGAGCACTCAGTATCTTAATCTTCATTTACAAAATAAATTTTACTGGGATCGTATGTCTTGTTAAGGGAATAAAAAGAATCTTCTTTCCAATATTCCAATTTAATTTTCTATAGTTCTGTTAACACTGTGGCCACAAAATTTCATATGAGGCTTATTATGAGCATCTTGCATGTGGACGCAAAATTTCATCTCGATTAGTTTCGTTTTATCCGAGATATTGAGAAATAAAATTTTTGAATGACCATATTTAATGGCATACCCAGTACGATTCGGCTAGTTAACGAACTTAACCGTGGCATTTGGGAACCAAACTCACCCCAAAAATCTCAATTCTCTAGAATAATCCTTTTCAAAATTATCGTGCTTATGGTCGAACGGCTCTACGGACAGAATTGAATTTTACCACGGATTAGTCATCAGGGAGTCGAACCCTATCGTTTGAGAACATTTTCGGCTCAAAGATCGAAATTCACAGACATTTTGGCAAAAAGATCGAGTCGAGTCGAACGCACAAAAATGAAAAATTATTCGAATATAAAAATTTCATCTGTTAGTTCTGGCAGCAACCTTGAGAACAAAAACCTAAGTTGTATGATATGAGTAGAAAGACAATACTATTCAAGATCTAAGATCACCATCCTGAGCAGTCAAATGAAAAGAGAAAGTGGTCTTATGGGATCCACAATAATAGAGATGAACACGCTAGCCGTGGGTGTTGGAAAGTCGATGGTATTTTTCGCGTATGCGCGACTTCGTGGGTAGCGGGATCGTCCTATCCGAGTTATTGGAGAACACGAACACGGGAGCAGGTGAAAATGTGCATTTGATGGAGCTGTGTTACGTAATTCGTGGTATTGCACGCCTTCAACGGAATGCTTTCTATCAGACTTTGTTCTATAACCGTACTCTATAGTATTTATTTCTTCTGGAAAATTCTTCATAATCAAATATAATTAAATAGTTTTATATTTTTTCAAATAGGTCGTATCTTTATGGAAATCGATTCTAAATAATAATAATAACAAATTACCATTTCCACTATATTTATTGATGAAACGGCAATTGTTTCACCACGATGTGCCTTCGTCAGGTTCACATGTTGAACTATTTCAATGTAAAAGAATAATCTTCTTAAACACATATCGACCTTTATGACTACTACATCAGGGACGAGAAAAGTACGAATTATAAGAGAGGTATTTCATACGACGGCGTATTAGTGCCACTGCGATGAAATAAAAATCTGTCAATTGACAAAATTAATCTGTAAATTGACATAATTAATCTGTCAATAGACAGATTCAATCTGTCAGTTGAAAGATTTTAATTTGTCAATTGAAAGATTTTAATTTGTCAATTGACACTTTTAAATCTGTCAATTGACAGATTTTAGTCTGCGAAATTTCGAAAGAACTAATTCTAAAACTATATGTTCAATATTCAGTACCTAATAAGGGCCTGTAGCACCTACATATTGATACTCTTCCTTTCTTATTTAGTGCCCTATTAGTGCTTTTCAAGCCAAAGGAAATTGAAATGAACTGTTTTCATGATAAGTATCAGAGACTATTCACTTTGGTGCTGACTTCACTGTCCGGACCAACATATTCGAATTTCGTGAAAATAATTTCAAGTTTGAAATTCCAATTTCAATTAAATATAAAAGCATGATGAAAAACTTTGAGTTTTAGAAAAAGAGGATCGCATATTCTCATGGGCAAAGACAAAGAAAGAAATTACGGTTAATCAAACTTATTGTTGTTGCATTATTGTTGAATTGCCACATTAAATCTGTCAATTGACAGATAAGAAAGAGTCAATTGACAGATTAAAAGTGTAAATTGGCAAAAAATCTGTCAACTGACAGAGTGACCGTGGGTTTCACAAAGCTTGATTGGTCAATCAAATCGTTGATTTTGAATTAAGTCGATGGGTTATGTCGAAAATGAACTGAAAATTACACAGAAATGATGACATTTCAATAATCAAGGTGATTGGAGTTTTGTGAAACCCGGCTTAAATCTGTGAATTGACAGATTTTTATTTCATCGCAGGGACACTAATACGCCGTCGTAATTTTATTGGGGTCTGTCGGTGTATTTTTGAATCTGAAAATCGAAAGTAGTCAGCAAAGGAGATTTTTATTGATATCTGTTCATTAAGTAATAGAAATAATAGAATTGCACCTGTTTTTTCGAGCGATTCTACACGCAAAAAAATCTATTCTCCAACTTAGTACCTATATAATACTTAATTGAAGTAAATGATGCACTCATATACAGGGTGTCCCTGGAAGAATGCGACAAACGGAAATCATTAATCAAGGACATCAAGGAGGACTCGCAACAAGAGGTTTTTATCGTTTGAGGGCCTTCGTTTGGGATATACAGGGTGATATTCATCTTATGGCTGGAATTTCAAAGTTCAATAACTCTCAAACTATTCGACCAAATTATTTCAAATTCGGAAGTTTTGTCACCCTTCACGATTGCCATCTTTCAATATTACAGAAATTGAATAAATCAGATCCGGACTAGACAAATTTTGGATTTTTTTTCATGAATATTGGAACTCCCTATAGGTGAACACTATGTTTTTAATTCATTTTTGTAACCACAAAGAATCAATCAATGAAAAAAATTCAAAATCTTTGCTTGGCACGGTCATACAGATCAAGAAGTGAGCAAAAAACATTACCCCATGAGTGAAATTTCAAAGTTCAATAATTCTTCAATTATTAGACCGCATTATTTCAAATTTGGAAGTTTTGTCACCCTTTACGATTGCCATCTTTTACTATTTCAGAAATTGAATGAATCAGATGTGAACTGGAAAAATTTTTGACTTTTTCTATTTTCATGAATATTGGAACAATCTGTAGGTGAACACCATGTGTTTATTTCATTTTCGTAACCGCAAAGAATCAATTAATGAGAAAATTCCTCGGAAAATTCAAAATCTCTGCTTGGCACGGTCATACAGCATGATCAAGAAGTGACCAAAAAACATTACCTCATGGGTGAAATTTCAAACTTCGATAACTCGTAAATTATTCGACCGAATGATTTCAAATTTGAAAGTTTTGTCACCCTTTGTGGTTGCCATCTTTCAATATTTCTGAAATTGAGAAAATCAGATCCGGACTAGAAAAAATTCAGACTTTCTCTATTTCCGTGAATATTGGAACATCCTGTACGCGAACATTATGTTTTTTTCGTTATCGTGACCACAAAGAATCAGTTCATAATGAAAATTTAAAATCTCTGCTTGGCAACTTTATACATGGCGATCAATAAACGTTCTCTGAAAGAATCTGTACTTCATAATAAATATTATTTCAATTTCTATATTCTATAGTTTTTTCACCCTTTTTTTATGACTGAAAACGAATACTAATGTTTAGGTAGATAGTTCAGATCAAGAATTCAAATAAAAAAATAGTGTTCACTCTTCACTTTAAAACGATAAACAGCAAATAAGTTGGAAATATTCGATCTGAAAAACATATTTAATGGAAAAATTTTTAGTTCAGGAATTGAACAAATTGGTATTCAATCATTCTAATACATTTTGAGCAAGTTGTAAAGTTGTCCGTCAATTTGACATTTTCAAGGAAGGCAGTATTGAAGAGTGAAAAAACTGTAAAATTCGAAGTAATTTCACAGATAAAATCAAGATTTATCGAACTATGAAATTTAACTCATAAGGTCATGTTCCTAGATCACCCTGTATGACAGTGCCAAGCAGAGATTTTTAACTAAAATGAAAAAAACATAATGATCACATACAGGGTAACACACTATCAACAAAAATTGAGAATGTCTGAAATTTTTCTAGTCCGGATCTGATTTATTCAAATTCAGAAATATTGACAGATGGCAATTGTAAAAGGGTGACAAAACTTTCAAATTTGAAGTCATTCGGTCGAATAATTTAAGAGTTATCGAAGTTTGAAATTTCACACTTGAGGAAATGTTTTTTGCTCACTTCTGTATGACCGTGCCAAGCAGATATTTTGAATTTTTACAAATAATTGATTCTTTGTGGTAACGGAAATGTAATAAAAATATAATGTTCACGTACAGGGTTTCCCAATATTCATGAAAATAGAAAAAGTCCAAAATTTTGCTAGTCCGGATCTAATTTCTTCAATTTCTGCAAAATGAAAGATGGCAATGGCTAAAGGTTGACAAAACTTGCAAATTTGAAATCTTTCGGTCCAATAGTTCGAAAGTTATTCAACTTTGAAATTTCAGCCATCAAATGAATATCACCCTGTATATTCCAAACAAAGGCCCACCAACGATTAAAACCTCTTGATGAGAGTCCTTCCTGATGTACTTCATGGTATCCTTTTGTCGCATTCTTCCGGGGACACCCTGTATAAGCAAGAATATAACATATTTAATTTCTTTTGACATTTTGGCAATTGACTTTGTAGGTGCCGGGAATTGTAAGTATCGCTTTCTGTAGCAAGTATTTGTTGTTTTTAAGAATTCAATAATCCTCTTCCTACTTCGGAAACAATATTCAACATAGATATTCCTGGTTAGGTTAGGTAAACCTATTTTTTGAATATGCTTCAGAATTTAATTTTTATTTACTCGAACAAAAACTTAAAAAACGATATTTATTTCCCAAACAATACTTATAGGATGAATCAATATGAAATTAGTGTGGATGTGTGCTTCCATTGAAACTAAATAGAGTTTTTTAATGTTTTACTCCAAAATAGTGCCAACAACATATGAATAGGTATTAAAAATGAAACAGTGAGAAAACACAAACAATATTTTTTATGGTGAAGTCCTTCAGTTAAAGTCTAGCCGTCTTTTTTTTCTAGCGAATTGGTCAACCACTTTATTTTCATCAATTTTCACACTATAATGAATATTAATAAGTGCCAACATATTCAATCTAGTTTCGCTAGAAGAATTGCGCAGGTAATTTTTAATTCTCCTCAAGCTGGAAAAATTTCACTCTGGAGTAGCAGTAGATACTGGAATCGTAGCTAAAATTTGTAGTAGGATGTAGATAGTTGATAGTTGATATTTTACAGAGGGGTTACAGTCCACTGCGACCTTAAGGTCTATTGTGCCCCCTTACAGAGCTGTTCTGGCCAAAAAACCTTCACAGCTCGCCTTCCAGTTCCAGAGATCTAATGAAATCTAGTAACTGTGAAAACTTCAACGAGGCTAGTTCCTCACTCTTACAAGTTTCTTGTCCAAGGCATTTCCTCCTCAGGTTCGTAATGCCAAGGCATTCCGTGACTAGGTGAATGGGGGTTTCTTCCTCCTCCCCACAGAACCTACACTCGTCAGTGTCCGACAATTCCATCCTCAACAGGTGCTTCCTAAGGCGACAATGTCCTGTAAGAAAGCCAGTGAGGAGGTGCAATTGCTTCTTACCAAGATCCAGATATCTTTTGGATCCCGCTGTCTCGAAGTTCCGAAGGAACTCAGTGGAATGATCCATCCCTGGGAGATTCCGCCAGAGCTTTTCCCTCTGTAGATGTTCGGATACATTATTCTGATTGCACTCATCTAAGCATTCTAATGCCGATTTTGAAATGGAGTTCATTGACATTTTCCATATTTCAAATTCTGCTTTAATTACGTTTTTATTTTTTTCTGCGAGTAGTGAAGAATACATCGATAATGCGTCTTTTAATTCATATTATCTGTTAAAATTCTGGGGAAGCAGACCATCTGGTCTGCTGATATTAATTTTCGGTATTTAGAAAATATATTAGTTAATTGATGGATAGTTATGTTCTAGAAATGGAATGAAACTTTAATATCATTCATATTGCTGATATGAAATGAAAGATTATTTTTGCAACAAAAAATAACTCCGAAACATTTCGGGGGGGTTTGAACCCCCAAAACCCCTCCCCTGGCTACGCCCTTCAATGAAAGTAAGATTTCTACGCAAACCAAGATTAAATTAGGGTTAAAACAAGTACATCGACTTTTCAGTTCAAAATTTTCAACTACTTGATCTGAATACATCGAAAAATTCTCATAGTGTATAGTTAATATTTATGGTGAATGTATTACTTATTTGATAAAAATCAATCATATACTTAAAAGAATAAGATAAATATCGATTGAAATATAATCTGGGAGGATTCTGCATTTCTTAAAAACTTTATAGGTTTTCACTTCCAGTTTTTGAAACAGAAATAATTAAAACATTTTTGATTAAGGTTAAGTGTTACTGCGAGAATCTTGGCACTTATTTATCAGGAGCAAATTGGTCTTGAAAAAATTTTTGCCCAACAGTAAAACTGAAAAAGGAAATAAATTAAAAGGATAATGTACCGTTTCAGTGTCTATATCAGACACCTTCTTCAGACAAACTCGTAAAATCTTCAGAATTGTGGGTTTTTTCATTTGCAATCTGATTGACATTGAAAGTTGTCAATATATAGAGATGTTGATTTATTTAATTTTGAAATTTCCTGATGTCATTTCTTTCTTCAATAAATCAATCCAAATACTATCTATTCCAACAGAACAATTGGCCAAATTATTTACTTCATCTAACAAATTACATGTAGATTCTTTAATTTTCCTTTTATAATTATCAGGTAAATAAATGTAAAAGTGAGCATTTTATATTCTCGACTGAAGAACGATGCGTTCCTACCCTTGAGAATTGAGTGTAGGTATAGGTATGCTTCGATAAATATGTAGGTATGTATTCTCATTCTGAATTCAACTGACTTTATTATTGATAAGGTATTTATTAAGGATTCCTTACAGGGTACTATCACGTTCTAATTAGAAACTAAAGTATCTGATTAAATGAGCAATTATTACTTTGATCTGATTAGAGATTATATCATTCATTGGGGTATATTGTTAAATTATATTTCCGCCGACCTCGAAATGAAAGGTGCTTTTAATGTGCACGAAATTGATCATTAATGACCCATTTTAATGCTCAATTTTTTAGACATTTTAATGTGCAATCCTCATGGCAACCGTACACAAAGTATTCAGAAGCACTACGAGAAATGTCAAAACTCTACTGGAACATAGAAACATAGAAATACGTCAAATGTATGTCTTGTGCGAATTGAGAATGTATTTTAATCAAGAATTTATACACTATTCATGTAGAGATCGTCGGAAAAATCTTGTAATAAACTCGGTTATTAATCGAGCGACTAATGGTCTCGAACTATTAACGCGTTCGCTCCGCTCACGCATTAAAATATCTTGACCATTAGTCGCTGTCTTTAATAACCTAGTTTATTAAATAACTATTCTTGAATTTAGTGGATGAAAGAATTTATTTACTTGAATAACGATAAACACTGTTAACAGGTGGATAAGAAAGATTTCATTGGTCAAGTCTAATATCGCCTTCTAGTATACTGTTGAATTATATTTTTGAATTTAGTGGATGAAAAATTTATTTACTTGAATTACGATGAACACTATTAACAGGTGGATAGGAAGGTTAATTGGCCAAGTCTAATCACGCGTTTCCAGATACAGGAGGAATGAATTCGCGTTCGCATTTCAATATCCTAAGATGAAGAATATGCAAAATGCAAATTCATTTTGGGCTATGATTGGTTTTCTATTATTTGGATGAATTTAATTTTTCTCAATCTACAAAAATTTTGTTACTGCAAAAGTAAATCCACATATTCACGAAAAAGTTTTAAAATACATATCAGATTTTTTGAAACCCTGAGTGAGAACTGATAATGCTCTCAAACGACAATTTCTGATACGTGATTAAAAGTAATGAAGTGTGTACGAGAGTCTCGGAAGAAAATAAGACAACATTTTCAGAATATACATTCAAGTTATATACTACAAATGTTCATTATATTATTAATTTTACTGTTTTCTGTGTATTTAATAATTTTTTTGTTGAGTGACCGGCTGTTCCCGATTTAATTCATTTGCTGACTTCTCAACTGATATTCCACTGGAACATCGAGATTAAAGTTAATCGAAAAGGGTAAGCGAGTCACTCCATAACCAACCAGTGATGAATATCGTTAATTTGCGAAATGTGAAATAGAAAAGATCTATTCATATCTTTTTCCATAGGAAGTGCCTCCTGCGCTGACACTTTTACTAAAATGTCATCAGACGTTTCAATTTGCTAATTTTTGTTACAGAATTCAATGAATACTTAAAAATTAGCATCACAGTTCTCAATATCAAACAATAAACCTGTTTCTATCTCAGTATTAACAGAGAGGCAGGTGCTGTATTCTCGACAAGTGATCTTTTGAAAACGAACTTCATTGTGCGGTGTGTATTTTTGCAGGTAAAAGAGGAACTCGCGCAATGAAGTTCGCATACGCTTTGGAATATCACTTGTCGAAAATATGGGGCCAGGGATCATGTATTTTTACGTATGATACATCTGCGCAGAGACGTAAATCTCAGTGAACAATCTTCTGCTTCAGTTTCCTGTATAAGCGAAGTTATAAGATGATTTGATTCGTTTAAAGAAAAAACTGATTCATTTGTACGGGTGAGCTTCGTTTTCAACATACATTCGATAAATTCTTCAATCCTCGGATTCGTCAACGAAATATCCTGCCAAAATATATGGAAACAAAAAAGCTTGGCGAAAAAAATGAGGGCAATAATAAAATAGTTATTTGTATTAAGTGCGTAAAATGAGTGTTTTTTTCATGGCACATGAGAGTGTCAATTTTGGCCGAGACCGCAGGTCGGCCAAAAATTCACTCGAATGTGCCATGAAAACACGAATTTTATACGCACGAAATACAAACAACTTTTTTGTACAACTGTGAATGTGAATTTACATCGTCTGAAATACGTATAATTATGAAGATAATGCTTTCAGTACAATATTTGAATGAATCCAGTGATCTTTCTGTGTCGTAACTATAGAAACAGTTTGTTGAAATTGTTTGAATCTTTGACAGTATTTGCTCGTAGTTGCTTCAATTTCGAATTATTTTAAAGAAGATGGATGTTAAACATGATAGTGGTAGTGATACCCCCGCAGATATGGCTGAAGAAGCAAATACAATTGTATCTTATATATGTTACCAGCCAAATCAAAGCTAATAATATGAGAAAACATATAACCAATTTCGAGAATGGCGCAACAAGAACAACGTAAAAAAGGTTTCTGAAAATGTGCTCACATGCTATTTCGAGGAAAAATAAAAAATTTTTAAACCTTCCAAGTTATGAAGCTCAATGTTAAGAAAAACATCGAATGTCAAGGAAAATATTGATATAAGGAATTTTTCAAAATTGGTCCCGCTTATTAAGAACAAAAGTCGGATACCGAGGAAAGAAATCTAAAGTGTTATGGAGGGATAATATCAATAAATTTCTCAGAGTTGCTGATGACAAAACTAATTTACTTATAAGGTACAGATACAATCATAATTTTGTGAAATTAGTTGTAATTAAAATATTCATTATTTTTAAGTTGCTCTCATTTTAGTTATCAGCAGTGAAAAAAAGACTTTTTTTAACGGTTGAAAAAAGACTTTTTTTAACGGTGAAAAAAAGTAATATTTTACGCATCCATGTAATGAAGAAAAGTCAAGTTTTTTGACAGTTGTACAAAAATAGTAATTTACGTAACAAGTCCGGAAAATAGGGTTTTTTGGACGAATAGACAAAATTCTAGGACGAGCGCAAGCGAGTCCTAGAAGTCTATGAGTCCAAACAAACCATTTTCGGGCGTGTTGCGTACAATATTTTTCGGCAACCGTCTAGAATAACAAATCAATGAGACGACACATTTCTTTTTTAATATTTTAATTCTTATTTAATTAAACAGAACAGAAAATATCACATATTAACAGAAACATTCTAATTCTTATTTATATTAATGTTTATATTAAAATTCGAGCAATTACTGATATTGAAGGGATTCAATTTGTTTGAAATGCCTGGTATATTAAATTCCTTTTGTTGAAGCCACAACAAGATGGCAAAGTTTCCGTTTCGCATCGATTATTTTCTTCTGGTGATTTGAATGGTCTTGGCAATTTTAATTTTGTTTTCAAGGGAATTATCTATATATCCTTCAGCCACATTGGTAGACTTCCAGCACCGTGTCTCTTCAAATTTGTGATGTTTCCACCATTGTCAGCAAATAACGTCGCCGAAGTTCGACGAATGCTATGGCCTGTGTAATTTTTAGGATTGGGTAAATGTAAAAACTCTGCGATTTTCATTCCGAGACTCCCGAAAGGTGGATACCAACAGGCTGAATCGAACATTTTCCCTTTTTGTAATTCACGAATAATCTGTTGTGTGGAGTATGAGATGGCCGTAAAGATAAATATTGTCTATACAACAGCAGGTTTTCTTGCCCAATTACAACAAAAGTTCTCTCGATATGTGTTTTGGAATCCGGTATTTTCACAAGCACATGTCTTCCTTATCGTTTATTAAATCAATCGACATTTTTGTCAGTTCTTCTCTTCTGCACGCGCCGGCTAACCCAATAATTGTTGCTACCTGAAAAGTAAGTTGATACTTTTATATCCTACAATCGTAATATTTTGTTAAAATCACCTTCAGCATTAGATATGTATCATTATCCGCTTCTCTAATGAATTTGCTGATCTGTTCACTGCTGAAAACTTCTGATTTTTTGGCTTTGTAACCAACATTCTTCCTTTTAAGAAATGCGAGAACTTTTGAGAAAATGGCTATGTTCACATTTTTCTTTACTAAAATGGTACTTTTCAACATAGAGTACATGCTCCACAGAGTGGAGGATTTGACTGTTTCTGATTTATGCGCCAAATAGGCCAACATTACATCCTCTGTTATAATTTTGCATTGCTTCATCTCCATCCATTTCGTGAACGAATCATACACGTTTTCATACCTTGATTTTGATTTTTCAGGCAATAATTGTGCTGTAGCAGCGGCTGCTATATTGGAAATTTCCCAAGGCACATTTTCATTGTCACTATCACTGCTGCTTCCATATTTTAATGCGGATTGGGATTGCGATCAGAAAACATGCAAATTCTTGACAACTAATTTTATATGAACTGTCAGCCGTTTTCTCAGTGCTATGGTAACTTCATTTATCAAAAATATACCTACCAAGATTTTCATATTTACTATGATCAAAACGACGTCGTTCTTCCGGCCTAGTCCGGGAAGTACGTACTTCCCGGACTAGGCGGGAAAGGCTTCTTTCTCAAAGAAAAGCGTCCGGAAAGTGGGTACTTCCCGGACGGTTGCCGAAAAAATAATTTATTGAATAAGTCTGAATCTACTTATGTTCCTCAGAAAAAAATTATTACCAATCTCACTTTCCTCTGAGCCATCCAAATTCATAAAATAGAACAATTATGTTGACCCCATGATCTATTGATTTCTCATCTTCACCACATCTCTGAAGGATGACAAATCAAACCCTTATTAAAAACATTACTTGAATTCCATTCGCATCACCACATAAATGAATGTTATATTCACTGAATTTGTTGACTGTCAGATAAAGAATCAATTTCCGAAACATTGGATCTCATAAACAAAATTGAACATAAAATATTACCAGATTATTTATCTGAGGGAATAAGATACCTATGTTATTATTATTATTATTATTAACAATGATAAGAGTTTAGGCAATGCCTATAAACTCTGAGGTACATACATTTTTTGTTAATATGTACATTCAGTAGGTTCTACTTAATACAGGGTCTCTTTAAATGATTGTAACAGCGCAGTTGGCTTTGGATTATGCAAACCACAGAATTCTGTGATCATGCTATGCTCTGATTGGTTAGACATTGGTATTCTGCAATCCAAAGCCAACTGCGCTGTTACAATCATTTATAAAGACCCTGTATAATGAATTGCTAATTTCATTATGTTGAAGCTGTTCCTAGTAATTTTAGTGAATACAGAAAATATCTATCTATTTAAAACATAAATCTCGATGATCCTCACTCGACCTGCATATTGAAAAATTTGAGATTATAATGACTATTTCCCTCGTCGTAATTTGCACCAATCAGAAACGCGCAATTTTGAATTACAAATGGTTTCTAGGTGGAAAAACTGTTTGACAGGACCTGTCAGCAGTTTATTCGCGTTTATCCGCGGTAAAACTTGACAGTTATTGTCAAATCAATACCTAAACTTATGCATGCAAAAATTTGTCAAATAGCATTCGAGCATCTAATTTTTCCTGTTAAAAAAATCGAAAAAACACATTGCAAAGTAATATTTTTTGACAAAAAGCATTCGTGCAGGTGCAAAAATCCTCGTCTTCGACTCGGACTTTTGTTGCCACCAGCACTCATGCTTCTTGTCAAAATATTACTTAGCAACGTGTTTTTTCGATTCTTTTCGGAAAAATTAGATGCCCTTATGATTTTACTTACGAAAACTTCACTGATATATGTTTATTGTTCTAGACAACAGAATTCTTCTAAATATTCAAATCGGATTCTTGACTTATTAGAGTTGTCCAAGACGACATGAATATTCATATTTTCTATTATCATTTTATCTATATGATGAATTGGTCTACGGATATCTGACTCCATGAAAAACTTTTTATTGTGAAATTGTTGTTCAGTTAGTAGAAAAAAGAGCATAGCGAAATTTTTTCAAATTCAGTATCCTGTTTTCATGAGTTGTGTTAATTTTATGCTGAAAGGAAAAGTATGGATTATCGTGAAGGCCATCTCATGAATTATTATTCAGTGGACTAAAAGAAACCAACCGATTGAATTATTTCACTGCCATCCATTTTGTATTGCTCCACCAATGAACGAGCGCTCAAAAGTTCCTGCCCAGGGCTTTTCTTGAATATTTTATATGTACGAGTACCTATATACAGGGTGTCCCATTACTCGACGTCAACCCGGAACCGCGCATTTAAAAAAACACGCAAAATTCCACACCCTGTGACATTCTTTTCACTCCTGTTGCCACAAATATCAACTTTTTCCAACTTTTTTATTTGCTGTGTAACCTTGAATAATGCTTGTCTAAACTGTAATCAAAATTTTGATACCAGCTGCTCTAGGTTTCATGAAAATAGGGCTTACTTCTCAGAAAAAAAATTCGAAATAAACAATTGCCCAGTTTCAACTGACTGTATTGAAATAAAAATGTACTACGTAGGTTTGGCATGTTTTTTCAAAAGTTGGCGCATTTAGTAAGGATTCCAAAATGGTATAATACTTGTTTAATTGTAGCTGCCGTAGTTCAAATTTATTTTCGATTGCCTTTGAATACACTCTTTCGTTAACTGCTTCCCAGTAATAAAGTCCAATGGATTCAAGTCCGGTGAACGGGCCGGCCACGAGATTGAACCAGAACGTCCGATCCATCTTCCGGGAAAAAATGTTACCAGAAAAAAAAATTTTCAGAGAAATTTCTCCGGAAAATTTTTTTCTGAAAAAATTATTTTCTCTGGAAATTTTTTATCTGATAACATTTTTTCCCGGAAGATGGATCAGACGTTCTGGTCCAATCTCGTGGCCGGCCCGTTCACCGGACTTGAATCAATTGGACTTTTTTACTGGGAAGCAGTTAACGAAAAAGTGGATTCAAAAGCAATCAAAAATAAATTTGAACTACGGCAGCTACAATTAAACAAGTATTATACCATTTTGGAATCCTTACTAAATGCGCCAACTTTTGAAAAAACATGCCAAACCTACGTAGTGCATTTTTTTTTCAATACAGTCAGTTGAAACTAGGCAATTGTTTATTTCGAATTTTTTTTTCTGAGAAGCAAACCCTATTTTTATGAAACCTAGAGCAGCTGGTATCAAAATTTTGATTACAGTTTAGACAAGCATTATTCAAGGTTACACAGCAAAGAAAAAAGTTGGAAAAAGTTGATATTTGTGGCAACAGGAGTGAAAAGAATGTCACAGGGTGTGGAATTTTGCGTGTTTTTTTAAATGCGCATTATTTTAAAATCATGCAACTTAGATTTTTTTTTATATTTTTCTGACAACCAGCATTAATTGCCTTTTCACCCGGTTCCGGGTTGACGTCAAGTAATGGGACATCCTGTATATATGTATGTATTTCATAGCTTTCCCGAATAATGTCACTTCGCCTGAACTTCGATAAATGGAACTCTTACAAATTTTTGCGTACTGCTTTAAATTGATATTGACCAGTTTACTTTCAGCTCGATCGAATTGACAAACTCGAAATTATTCGAAAATAGTCACGACTCACGAGGTGAAGTTTAGTCTATGAGCCGTAGGCGAGTGGTCCAAATCATCGAGTGAATAACAGACTTTATAAGCGAGCATACTATACTTCATTCATGACTACTGAATATATTTCTTGAAGATTTTAACATTTGGCGACCGTGACAATACCCTTCTATTATAATTATTATTAGTGTGGAAAAAGTCAAGTTGACACATGAGAATTTTTTGGGGAACTTGTCATTGTATATTTTGTAATGTAAATTGCTTTAATTGATGTAACGAAAGTAGATTTGGTTCTCGATTAACAAGGTATACCCATATTTGATAGTTGGAGTATTTCAAAATACTGAAGAAATATCAATATTATGAATATAATATTGAAGTTGAATATATGAGAAACTGACAGTAGTGAATGAAAACTCATTATTCACTCGTTATTAATGGGTATTATTATAGGCGTATACAGGGTCATGAAGTTGATTATTTAGGAAAAAATTGAATTCTATGGTTCTGATGATGCGATCATGAACATTCAGAATATTAATCTTCATTCAGAAAATAAAATTCACTCGTATCGGATATTTGTTATAGTAATAAAAAATTCTTCTTTTCAATATTCCAATTAAATTTTCTAGTACAACACTATAGTCCAGTCAATTTGTGCTCAAAAGTACCCCTAGCAGGAAAGTTCTGGGGTAGTTTTGATTTTTTCGATTTTTTATGTTTTTTGGGGTGCTGAATCCGAACCTGAGGTTTGCTAACAAAATTTCGTGAGGGAACATTGAAAAAAATACAAAAAAAGAGAAAAAATCTCATTCTTTGGCAGTTTTCTGCTTATAACTCGGAAACTATCAACTTTTCGTGAAAAACCTCTCAATACAAAATGAAAGTACATAAAATTTCCTACAAATTGTACTACCACAGCTTGTTCTGCGACCACCTGTTCTGGCTCAAATTATAGTTTTAAATGAGGTATTTTCTATGACTCAATAAATAAAAAAAACTTAAATTCTATGGTTCCGATGATGCGATTCTCTCGAAATTTTGCATGAACATTCAGCATATCAGTCTCGATTCATAAAAAAAAATTCACTTGAATCAGATATCTTGTTATGCAAATATAAAGGTTCTTCATTTCAATATTCCAATTGAATTTTCTATGGTTCTGCTCACACTATGGTCACACAATTTTGCATGAAGCTTATTATGACCATCTTGCATATTGCCGCAACATTTCATTTCGACTGGTTTCATTTTGTCTGAGATATTGAGAAACAAACATTTTGAATGGCCGTATTTTGTTTCATAAAACAAGGCCATTCTAAATTTTTGTTCCTCAATATCTCAGACAAAACGAGACCAATCGAAATGAAATGTTGCGGCCAAATGCAAGATGCTCATAATAAGCCTAATCTCTACCAATGAGGTCTTTAGTGCATTGAACCTACCCTGAAAATTCCAAGTTGTCCCTTTCGGAAGTTATCGTATTCATAGTCGGTCTAAACGCTTTCTTCACTTGTGTAGATTTTTAGCATTAGTTATCCAATCTTACAAATTGATGTATATCTGAAAATGGTTAGTATTGAAATAGAGTAAATAATTATTTTTTTCAGTTCTATATTACATTTCAACTTGAGATGTAACCTATCTTTTCATTCCAATACGAATTTAAATAACAATTTCGGAATACATAATCAATTGAATTTACCGAAATCGAGAAAATGATATCTATTTCTTCATTTTAAAATGAAGTTTACTACTGTTCGACCCATTTTTCAGGCCTTAATCTTTGGTTATTTGCGTGTAGCCAGATTTACCGTAGCAAGTAGTGAAATTTACAGACCACATTCCATATATCACTTGTTGCAACTTCTGCGTTAAATATTCCTCTAACGCTAAGGGCTCCCCGTAGAGTTGCGCTATCAAAATGGTTATAACTGCTCTAGAAACAACCACTCGTGGAGATCAAGAAGAACGAGCATAGAAACGAATTTGCAAATTCAATGAAGCCCCCAGTGTGAAACTGCCGTTAATAACCATTAAAACGAATATTTTATCTGTCATGCTTCTTATGCTAACTTACATGACCGTTAGATTTCGATCTTTCTGTAATTGTCTAAGTGAGCCAGCAGCGGATGCATAAATCCGATCGTTCTCGATCCATTTGTAGGAGATAAAATAAATTAATTGTTATTTTCAGACCAAACACTATACATATTCAAATTGCTAGACACGAGAGACCACACCCATAGCACCGATTTTATTATTTGCCTATTGAAAAAACTGCATACAAAAAATCTGACATTTATGTTCTTGATGTTCCAGTTATCCTGAAACTGATCGTTGGCTAAGCATTATCAGATTAAAGTACGTAGCCGCATGCAAAAAATTGACGAAATTGATTCTTCCAGCAGCAATTAATTTGTCTGGTCGAAACTTCGCTCTGTGTTAATTGGGAATAGCTGTATCAGATCGAAAGTTTGCGCAAGGGTGTTGTCTCCTAATGGTTTTCTAGATGGAAAAAATTTATTGTCTGCACATGCAGCTCTAGAATGATGGTGAAATTTGCATACAGAAGGTGAAAATGAATTATATGCTAGAGTATCATAGCCGAAAAAAACGTAGGAGTGCTCTTTGATTATAACGACCGACATGACTAATGTCCTGCAGATATTGGCAATAATTCAAATCTGAAATTATTTGTTGCATCATCTGTGGATTATGATTTTGAAAAGAAAGTTGGTTATCAATTGGCAGATAATGCAGTCTACCTAATAAATCATCTTACAAAAAGGACAACGAGAAATCATGAAATTTTCCAATTCCTGAGTATTTTCTTCAAATATTTGATTGAAATTCGTAAGTAATACATAATAATGTACATGAAATCATGAAATTTTCCAATGCCTGAGTATTTTCTTCAAATATTTGATTGAAATTCGTAAGTAATACATAACAATGTACATGTATAATAAGGGCATTGAATTTCTTCGAAACCCGTTGCTTAGTAATATTTTGACAAAAAGCATGAGTGCTTGTGGCAACAAAAATCCGAGTCGAAGACATTGCATAGTGTTTTTTCGTTTTTTTACAGGAAAAAAAGCCTGAATGATATTTGACAAGACTATTTCATAAGGGACAGATTATTCCTCTTGTATTGTGTAAGGGTATTAATTCAACAACAGCTGTCAAGTTTTGCCGCGGGTAAACTGCTGACAGCTCCTGCCAAACAGTTTTACCACCTAGAACCATTTAATAATAATAATAATAATAATAATTGACTTTATTTAGTAGGGAAAGATACAGTGCTGATACAGGAATAGAACATAAATATATTATGCACATATATACATATTAACCCTACCAAAAAGGCGAAGTCTAGCACAAAGCTAATCAACTTAACCTTGCAAATTTTAATTAATAATTCAAACGATAAATGACGGATATTTGAAAAAAAAACAAACAAACAGAAAGAAAAAAAACAAAAAAAACGTACAGTAAGGTGTGCCACTATTTAGGTTTCAAAACACAGCTGGCTAAAAGGCTCCGAGGTAGGTAAAAGAACCAAAAAAACTATTGCAAGTCCATTAAAAACTTCCTAAAGGCTGATCTGAAAGAGTTCACTCCCAATGTTCTGAATTCAGGTGGAAATGTGTTGAAAGCTGAGACAGCATTATAGGTGAAACTTCTTTTGAACAGAGATGTACTGAAACGTGGCATCGACAGATCATGCCTGTATCTAGTGAAACGAGAGTGCAAAGATGAACTAGGAATTAATTTATCATGAAGTGACTAAGGATAGTGAGTTCTCTTTATATTGTGGACAAATACAGCAAAGTGAAGGGTGCGTCTATTTTTCATGTTTAGCCAACCGAGTTCGCGAATTTTGGCTCTTATACCAGGATCAAACTTCCTCACGCCAAAAATCAACCTAACACAGCTATTCTGCACCTTTTGAAGTCTGTTCTGCTCAATAACGTCCAAACAATTACCATATATCACATCTGCATAATTCAATCGTGAGAGAACTAAGGAGTCACACAACTTTTTTTTGAGGTCGAAGTTAAGGAGATGTCTGCTACCGTACAACACCTTGAGAGCACCATAAGCCTTACCCACAATATCCCTAACATGTGATCTGAAACGCAAGTCAGAATCAAATTTTAGCCCGAGATTTTTAGCACATGGAACGAACTGTAAAGGCTCATTGTTAACATGAATCGCTCCCAAAAGTGGTTCCACAGCTGCAACCTGAATCACACTTCCGAAAATCATGGCCTGTGACTTGGAAGCATTCAAATTGAGACAGAATTTAGAGGCCATATTAGAGATCTTCAAGAGGTCAGCATTGATTTTCTGAATACACTGAGGCGCATCAGCTACTGAAAAGCTAGCATGCAACTGAGTATCGTCAGCGTACGCTTCAACTTTACAATTTTCAACTGATTTCAAAATTTCCGCGGTATATATAATAAAGAGCAGCGGTCCTAAAATAGAGCCCTGAGGCACCCCACATGTGATTCCCACCTTGTCCGACATTTTATCTCTGGACTTCACAACCTGGAACCGCTCAGCCAAATACGACTTTATCAGTGCCACCGCCGACTCATCAAATCCATAATAATGTAACAGTGCAAATAAAAGTTTGTGATTGATGGTATCGAATGCTCGCGAAAAGTCTAGAAGCAACAACACTGAAACCATCTTCTTATCAGAAGCTCTAAAAATGTTATCCGAAACATTAGCAAGGGCAGTCATCGTACTCAAACCCTTTCTGAATCCATTTTGACATGATGGTATCAAGCTATGACAGGTGAAATAATCATACATCCTAGTAGACAAAATTTTCTCGAAAACTTTAGAAAGGGTGGGCAAAATGCTTATAAGTCTTAAGTCGGAAAAGGTCTCGGGAGAGCTCACCTTAGCCAAAGGAATTCCGATGCTAGCCTTCCAAGAAGAAGGAAAATAATTTGTTTCAATACAGCAATTGAAAATATGCATCAGATAAATGTCTATCACAGGACTACATAACTTAAGCATCGTGAGAGATATACCATCACTACCCACAGCATTAGATGACAAACTATGCAGTACTTTGTTAACCTCTTCAACGTCGGTGAGTGAGAAATTGAAAAGCGGGTGATCACCCATTTTGTTTTGAGTGTAATAAGATATCTTCTCCTCACAAGCCTCAGTCGGCAAATGCATGAGGGATGAAAAGTGTTCATTTATTTTATCACTATCAGCAAGATGAGAAGGAAGACTATATTTACTATTTTGTTTTATATTAAGTTCACTCAAAGCACCCCAAAGCTTTCTAGAATCGCCCCGCTGACATAGTTCGTTCAGGTATTGTTTTTTATCTAACCGAACCCGTCCAACCACCTGATTACGAATTTTCCTATAAGATTCCAGAAGTGCAGTACACCTATTCATCTTGTATTTAGCAAACAAAGAGTCCCTTTGCTTCATCAACATTTTAGCTGTTTCAGAAATCCAAGGTGCCCTGGGTTTACTTACCCTGACAGTTTTGAGCGGAGCCCATTTATCGAACAATTCCAACATCATCTTATACAATCTCTCTATTTTAATGTCAACACTTCTAAGCTGAAAAATATCGCGAAAGGGCAAAGCCAAAAGATCCTGATAAAAAAGGTTAAAATTGAAATTTTTGTAACAACGATATGTTATGTTTCTTGGGCATGCAGAGGGCACCTTCAGGTTCAATTCACAAAAGACCATCATGTGGTCAGATATTTCATCGGCAGGTAAAGTTCCTGAAGAAATGACAAGGTCAGTATCAGTAAGAAATATGGGATCAATTAAGGATGCACTCCGGTTGGTAATACGAGTTGGCTCCCTCAATATCTGTACAAGGCCATAACTAGAAAAGCATTGAGAAACGGTACTATCAGTTTTCAAAAAGTCGACATTAAGATCTCCCAAACAAACCAGTTCATCTACAGTAGGAGCAACTATAGATAGCAAGTTGTCCAGATCCTCGATAAAAATTTTTAAGTTAGGTTCAGGAGGTCTGTAAAAATTTAACATCCCAATTTTTAATTTATTGATATGCAAAACAATACCAATGTATTCCAGGGAGCTTTGTGTATCATAATCACATGATATTTCCTGCCATCTCAACTCAGACTTGACAAAAACTGCCACACCTCCTCCCCTTGAGGGACGATCTTTTCTCAACAGGGTATAGTTAGGAATAGAAAAAACAGAAGAATGTACACTAGGTGATAACCACGTCTCAGTAACCATCATTACATCAAAATCACCGTCAAGCAATAAATGAGCGAACTCTTCAAAGCCTGTGCACATGGACCTTATATTGAGATGTCCTATTTTCATTTTAACCTACTATTATGCAATTACTATTTCAAAACAAATATCCAACATCTATCAGCGATATTCCTAGGAATAATCACAGTAATGAACTTAGGTATAAATATTCTAAAATAACCGTATTTATATGAACTAACAATTAATGAACGAATAAAATACAATACTACTATTTTTAAGCGATTAACCCAACAGTAATCAGTCCTGCACACAAATTAGCACCAAGATTAAACAATATAGCAACCTTACCATAAATTTATATTTGAAATGAGGAATAAACCGCAATTTATCCCCACAAAAATTAAATTTAAAAAAGCAATTAACCAGATGAAAAATCAGAATATACTTATTGAAAGTCAACGAACTAATAAACTCAATAGTTCAAAAACACATATTGAAAAACTAATATAAGCTGTGCCTTGATGACACTCGTGCAAGCCACCAACAGAAGCGACCAATTATACTAAAATTCGAAAATCTGAAAATCTGCCCCCATTATTCCAATGATTGATTATTAAAAGTAAACAATAACATACATGAAAGGTTAAATGCAACAGAATAATCAAGGTTATTTCTTCCCCCCATACAGTTCATTAAACTCACTCAATTCAGATATCATTCTTTTTTATTATTATATAATATGAAAATTTTCCCATTGAATGTCCAACAGTCTCTTTCCATAATGCACCGTATTTCCTTGAATAATTTTAACCTCTCAGATGTCAACACTTCAGTTATAAGTACCGGAGCACCTTTCAACTTTTTCTTCGCATGATAAACAACATCCCGCTGCCATCGACTTCTGAACACAATTAAAATCGGCCTTGGTTTATTCGATGTGGAATTTTTTTTACCAAATCGGGTACAATAGTTGAAATCTTCCTTTTTCACAGGGAAATTCAAGCTGTTTTGAAATAATTCACCTACAGTTGCGTAAATGTCTTCTTCATCTTCGGAAATTCCATGAAGCAATAAAGTGTTTCTATTATTAGAAGTATGATATTCATCGCTGAATTTATCCAAGTCGGTCCTTAGCAATTTGATATCCTCCAAAACGGAATTCTTGAACTGATCAAACTGTTCACGTATTCGATCGATATTATCCACTTCTTGATTTATTTTTTGACTATTCAATTCAGATTGGAAAGCAGACATTCTTTGTGTGAAATTGGAGTTTAAGTCATCCAACCTCTTTTCCAGATCTTTATTGGAAACCATTTTTCAAAGTATGCACAAAAGCAACAAAAAGCGCAGGGAATTATTAGCAACAATAAATATTGAAATGGATCGAAAAAATATTCGGATAACAACGCAACGCTTCTACGGGAGCCGGCACGAGATACGTCCGCTCACATGGAATTCATATGAACGAATCGGGATTTGTAATTCAAAATTGCGGGTTTCTAATTGGTGGACATAACGACGAGGGAAATGGTCATTGTTAACTTCAGTTGAATCCGATTGGGAAAAAATGTTTGATAATTTGGATATGCAACAACAAAAGATTTGAGACACCAGAAAAAAATATTTTTTGATGAAAGCCATTGAAGAAACACATGTAACTAGATTCAATCTGATCGTTGGATAACCACATCAGGATGGATTACGTAGCACGATGCAAAATATTGGGAAAGATTATTCTTTTATATTCCATTCAAGAATGATTTACATTGAAGTAGGCTCTGAAGTTATAGACCCAGCTTTATTGGGGGTCACAAAAAAGTATCTAAAATTTCCTCTGGGTTATAAATCATAGATATAAAATGAAACCTAGAAATATGTTGGGGTGGTAATTTCTTCTTGATGAAATTTCTGAATAAAAAAATATTTTCTGATTTCCACTTACGATTCAAATTTACTCAAGAATTATTTTTGATACGATAGCTAAACTACTTAAACGAATAGAAAAATCTTGTTTATTATTCGTATAGTGTAGCTAAGTGAATGGAACGGAAGAACCGTACACTGAAAGAAAATTCTCAGTTATAGTTATAAAATATTTGTTACTGCCAAATTTGGTGAAAATTATTCAATAAGATTCACAACAAATATGGCTCATTTATTAAAACTTTTAGTAACATTTTTTAATATTCACTAAAAACAAACGATTTTGTTCTACTGAATTCAAACAAAATAATTTTATTATAAATAAGTTATTTATTACAGAGATTGAAATATATTTATCAATAAATTTGGTTTCCAATCAATATTATTTGGTCATTATCAATAAATGTAGAATTATCTGTTAATAAATCTTTGTTAATATGTTTATTATTATTAGGGTTATGATTTTAATAGATCATTTGTTTATAATAAATCTACGATAATAAATGATAATAAACTTTATTTGCCTGAGCGTAAATTCGTGTACAGACAAGTCCCAGCGAATAGCCTTTACATCACTATCGGAACTCCAATCAAACCACAATATTTTGTGCCGCCAAATAACGAAGTAACGCCAACGGTCTGCCAAGTGCCAACGGTGTCAGTTTCCAGATTAATTTTGTTCCTGAAGGTTAATGTTAGCGTCTTGCTGTGCAACTGGTTGTAATTGTTGTGAGTTTAACAAAAAAATTGAAGTTTTTCCGTTCTTCCTTGCGGAATGTGGCGTTACCCAGGAGATGCTGAGAGATTTTGAACGTAAGTACCTCACCTTAGCTTATGAATTTATTATAGTGAAAAATTCTACTATAAAAATGTTTCTCTTATTTTATAATTGATATTTGCTGGAGTAAATAATAAACAATTTTTCAGAAAATGGAATAACGAATTTGAAAATGACGCTGATTTCAAACAGTATGGGAACTAGAGTAAATCAGGCTAAAATTGAAGAGTAAAAATTTATTGGATACACTGTAAGCAATATCAATAAATATAAGAAATTACTGATTTTAAGTAATATATATGTATCCATTTCAGAATATCTCCTTCTGGCAGTGTTGGGACAGTTGAAACTCCTCTGGACAATAACACTTCAAGTTTCAATGCTTCAAAAACCTACAGTAATTTGAGCAGGTGAGTAATGATACGAAAATTCAAATATGTATTTATATTCCAAAATCATGCCTTTCCTCGTCTCGTAATTCTCATCTTCAAATGCACATACGTTAAACAGTGATATTTTTTGAGTAAAAATTTTTCATAAATTACTAATTAATCTTTAAGTACAGAAGAATATTATAAAGAATGAGAGAGTTTATATTTTATTACTTTGTTAATGTTATCACACTTACAATTATATATTAAACCACAAAATAGTGGAATTGTGTTTGTTATATGATTTATTATATATATGTATTTTTGTTTTTTATGGAAAATATATTTATTGAATGAAAGATGTTTTTCTGATTTTTCCTCAGGCCATTGAAAATTAAAATGGACAGTTTAATTTTATTACAGGTTTCATCATTATTGATTAAATAGTTTGTCTGCTGGTATAACTACGAGTATAATATATTCATTGAGTTTTGTTTTTTCTGTGAGAAAATATTTGGTTCGGATTATTGGGAATAATTTGTCTTCTAATGAATGTTTCATTTATGAGAGCTAGTATTTTCACATCCAGGTATCAAACTGACGGATAACTAACTAATATCAGTTGAAGTTATCCGTCTGTTTCATATCTGGAGGTGAAAATATATAACGGCTCTCATAAATAAAACATTCATTAGAAGTCGATCAATTCTCAAATAATCCTCACAAAATATTTCTCACAGAAATAAAATGAGTAATTCCAGCGAACAAAATATTTGTTGATAATTAATTATTAAATTGTTTTCATTTTGTACTTATGAACAAGCATATACGAATAATAAATAAGTATTTATTCATACTTATGATGCATTTATTATGAAAAGCAAGATGTTTACTTATTATCAACAAATGAATATTATGAAGGAATAAACAGAAAATAACCTTGAATAAGTCTTTATTCATACTTATGATACATTCATTATATAAATCAAAATGTTTATTTATTATCAACAGATCACTATTATGATGGAATAAATATAAGATAACCCTGTATAAGTCTTTATTCACCAAGTTGTAAACAAATAATTTGTTTCTCCATAGCAAATGTTTAATAAGCCATATTTCAATCACTAATTTGGTGATAGTTAAGAATACTTAGTTAATCTAACCAAATTGTTCTTTCGGTGTAATACATATTGAGACAAAAAACTCAAGGGATCTCTTCAGTACACAAACTATTCTGACAGGGCAATTTTACTGTGAATCAATATATTTATAAACAATACAATGAAACAGTAAAACATTATGCAACCCGTGACGTGATTTCGGAAGATTTTTCGCTCTAGGTCATACAGGGAAAACGATAAATCGAATTTGAATATTCTGAGAGCGTTCGGCTTCATTCGATTTATTTATTACTTCAACATTATTCTTCAAATCTAAACCTACCCTGCAAATTTCGAATGATTCCTTCCGGAAGTTACAGTTCATCACTGGAAGTTATAGTGTTCAAGCCCCACCATAACGCATGAGTTGGCCTATTAGACGTTTTAGGAGAACTAGTAAATATTTCGTTCTGAAATTTTTGGTGCAGCCCTGAGGGTGAAGGAACTCTTCGCCTAAAATATTTTGAAGAAGACAGTGTTGCCACGTCTATCTCAAACGCATATCTACTTTCTTATTTCAAATGGAACTACCTATATTTTCATTTATGTATCGATTCAATACTAAATTTGTAGTATAACCCACTAAAAAAATTTCTCTGCTATGCACTGTTGCCAAGTTATTCACAAATTCCTAAAACTTTTGGCATTTGCACTGCCAGTTTGGAAATGCAATATCTCGATTATTTTTCATGCGAACGGAACCAAAATCAGCGGTCTCATAGTAAAGACTCCATGCATTCATGTGGTGTATTCAGTATTTTGATACATCGTAAGGTTTTTCGAAGATATTGCTCCGAAAATGTGAAACTCAAAATTGAAATATTTCGATATTTTCAAATGGCAACCCCGTATTTATTTTACAGCATTCCATTCGAAATGAAAAATGAATGGCAGTCTCCTTTTACACTAATTATTTATTCTGGACAGTTTTCGGATGAGATGAAAAATACTGAAATTTTTCAGTATTTATAGTTCATGATCTATGGTTCTGTTTACGATGAAATGGTTCTATGATTATGGCGTGAATTGTTGAAGTAGATTCTATGGTTGAAATCATAAAAAGTATTCGATGATGATGGATGTCATAGAAAAAAGTTTACCCATATTATAAAACATGATTCGGGTTGTTTCAAAATTCACGATTAATGCCAAAAAATTATTGAGAGGACCTGTAGGACCTTTAACAATCGTTATTCACATTTAGCACGAATGATCGAAAAGAAATTCAAAAAATTGTTTAGGCTTTCTGAAATCCTGGCCCTATGTTCATGACCTCAACAATAGGATTCATTCCGATAATTCACTTTATAATCACACAGCATTATGTCCATTGAACATGACTATGAAAACTGAAAAATTTCAGTATTTTTCATCTCATTTGAAAACTGTCAAAAATAAATAATTAGTGAACATAAGGCCAGGATTACAGAAAGCCTAAACAATTTTCGGAATTTCTTTCAAGTCATTCTTGCTAAATGTGAATAACGATTGTTAAAGGTCCTACAGGTCCTTTCAATAATTTTTTGGCATTTCCCGTGAATTGTGAAACAACCTGAATCGTGTTTGAATAATATGGGTAAACTTTTTTCTATGACATCCCTGATCATCGAATAATATTTATGATTTGACCCATAGAATCTACTTCAACAATTCACGCCATAATCATAGAACCTTTCATCGTAAACAGAACCATAGATCATGAACTATAAATACTGAAAAATTTCAGTATTTTTTATCTCATTCGAAAACTATCCAGAATAAATAGTTAGTGTAAGAGGAGGCTGCCCTTCATTTTTTATTTCGAATCGAATGCTGTAAAATAAATATGTGGTTGCCATTTGAAAATCTCGAAATATTTCAAGTTTGAGTTTCACATTTTCGGAGCAATATATTCGAAAAACCTTACGATGTATCAAAATACTTTATATATCACATGAATGCATGGAGTCTTTACTATGAGACTGCGAGATATTGCATTTCCAAACTGGCAATGCAAATGCCAAAAGTTTCAGGAATTTGTGAATAACTTGGCAACAGTGCATAGCAGAGAAATTTTTTTAGTGGGTTATACTGCGAATTTGGTGTTGAATCGATACATAAATGAAAATATAGGTAGTTCCATTTGAAATAAGAAAGTAGATATGCGTTTGTGATAGACGTGGTAACAGTGTCGATCATTTTAGGTGAAGAGTTCTTTCACCCTCAAGGCTGCACCAAAAATTTCAGAACGAAATATTAACTAGTTCTCCTAAAACGTCTAATAGGCCAACTTAAAAGGAAAACCTTGTATATTGAACTATGTTAACATGGTACTGTAGGCTACCGGAGAGTCTGGAAAATACAACGCAGAAAGCTAAAAAATATAGTTTTATTCATTTAGTGTTTGTGAGGACAGAATTCAAGATACGTGAAAGAAATACTTTTAAGAGTTGTAAACTTATAGCTGCCATTGCATTTTGCGTAGAAGGATCTACTTGTGTTCAAAAATCTGCATTGTAGAGAATTTTTGAAACCAAACGATTATCAGCGCAGACTACCATGAAATGATCACATTCCGTTATCTGTGAGTACTCCGAAGCACCCCAAATTAATTCATGAAAGGCTACTTGCAAATCACCTTATTTACACCTTCATTCGTGCCTGAAGTGCTATTAATCATTGATATTATCATTTTTTCAATTTCAGTGGCAGCTCGTGTAGGTTTTCTGTATTGGAATCCGAAGGTTTCTATACTCCATATTATGACAAACAAGTTCTTAGAGTAAGCACTTACTGAGAGGAGACCAATCCAACTATACAGGGTGACTCATTAGTGCATGGGTGGAAGCTAAGGGTAGATAGACAACACTGAGGTGAGTCAGAATAACTCATATTCTCTTTTTATGTTAAGATACAGAGTGTTTTATTGGTTTTGCCAATTATTATATTTTGATGATATGTAAAACTTTCAGTTTCTACAACAAACTAATTTATTCAAACATAGCTGAGGTTTTTTCCAGGTTCGACTGCAGCGAAAAAACTGCTTGTATCAAAATTTCATGAATTAGACAGGATATTCGAAAAGCGCGGAAAAAACTTAAGGGAATCAGACGTCTCCCCTACTTGCGCATAAGGTTAAAATGCTCAATAAATCTTATCAAATATGAATATTCAGAGCAAAAAAACATAGATAGGTCTTTTCAGATCTAAACAGAGGAAAAAAAGAGGACAAGATCTCTATGTTTATTTTCCACCACGCTGTTTATGAACATTCACCTAACTTTGTTTATTTTCATCATTTCCGAGATATTTGCACCGGCTTTCGCAGTGATATTTATATTCATTTACTTCAGAAAAATTCCGAAATACTGTATTATTTCAAAGACATGTCAAAAAAAGCAGCATTCCGCAGTTCAGTACAGTAGCGTGGGTTGATTATGGATAGTAGGTATCGAAATAATTATGTTTCTTTCATTCTGCGAACCTTTAATTAGCTACATGATGTTCCGCTGCTAATAAACATAAGGGGATGCTTCCTATTACTTAAAAAATCCTATTGGCTTCAGTTTATGCAGATGTTCCTTTTCAGTTTCCCTAAAAAAACACCACTTTGCCTTTGAACTGTCAAATTTCAAAACAAAAACAAACTTTTGCTGTGTATATCTTGTCCACAAATTCATTCTACTCCTATCAAGCTTGAGGCCTATCTAAATGTTTTGTTGATGTGAAATTCAGACCGCAGAGTAATCAGTAAATTAGAAAAAATGCAATTTAATTCGGTTCTTAGTTATTTGATACGATTGAATTGAAAATGTTCAGCCTTTTATCAGACTCATACAGACATGAAAACTGTTTTTCTCAGGTAGTACCCAGAAAAAATTGATAAATAAAATTCGATAAAAAACCCTGTAAATTTCATGCCTTTGATAGAAATTCAAAAAAGGGTAAAAAACTAAAGGTAACAATATATATCTCATTTTTGCGCATGCGGTTGGTATACTCAATAAATCTAATCAAATCTGAGCACTTAGACAACGCAGTAAACAAAATTTAAAAATACGTAATGTTACTATTCCGTTTTCAGTGATTTTTTTGATTCAATTGAGTGTTCAGCCTTTTAGGGGAGTCATACAGACAGAGTATGTAATTGTACAATAAATACATTTTTCTCCAACCATCAAAAATGTTGACTTTTTTGCACTATTTTTAGGTGCAAAAGTCATAAATTTCCTTACCGTACAAAATTTGCTCGTTGCTTAGCAACACTTTTAATCCTTGGATTAAAAGTAAATGCATTTGAAGTCTACTTGACAATCACTGTCATGATTCTGTGTTCAAATTCATAACCAAATTATGAAGGTTTTTTCACTAAAACCAATTTTATTGTAATTTTGACTTGGTTGGAGAAAAAATAGTATATATTATTCGGATTAAAAGTGCCTATTTTAACTCGCAATTCTGCATTCACTCGGCTGCGCCTCGCAACTGCAAATATTGCTCGTAAAAAAAATATGCACTTTTAATCCTTATAATATAATATACTATTCGATTAACAAGGTATTTTTTAGTTTAATCTTATTCATATATCTTTCCTAGGCCTAGACCTAAGAAACCGTTACCTACTATGTCTGCATGAAAAGTATTATTGCAGAAACTAATTCTGCCAAATATCATCAAAACATCGAGGGTGATTCGAAAGTTATGGGCTATTGAAGAAATTGAGAAAATCAAAAAAACAGTCAGTATTTTTCATGATAAAGAAAGAAAGACCCATTGAATAGAGGTTATTCTGTCTCACCTCAGTGTTTCTTTTATAATATCAGCTTCCGACCAATGACTGACCCTGTATATTATAATAAAAGATTTATTCCGGATATCAATTCAAATGAGATTATAAGCCATCTCTCTTCTAGATTTTTCACGCATATAAGTATCTCTATCCGAAACGTAATTCCGAGATTTCAGTAATTCAAACTTTTGTCACTTCAGTATGCCAGTCTTCGGGCTGTAGAAAATATAGTAAAAATTCAAGAAAAGCTCTGAGAAGGTGCTTTTGAGCGCTCATTCATTGGTAAAGCATTAATGCTATTAACTCAATATACGATTTGGCTGGTTAACGAACTTAACCGCGGCATCTAGGACCCGAACTCACCCTGGAAATCTCAAGTCTCTAGGACAATCTCTTCGAAATTCGAACAGATTATTGAATTTGAACACGAATTCGTTAACAGGGAGTCGAATCATATCATTCGAGACCATTTTCAGCTCAAAATTCGAAAACGATACATCACTCGTTTATGTAAAACGAGCGCTCAAAAATAATCATAAAGTACTCAGTAATTGGAAATGTTTTCAAATGCAAGGCAGGAGAGAATAACGTTTGACAGCTAGTTATTTTGCGAGTGCACAAAATTATCAATGAAGCATGTTTATGTATGAGACCGTTATTTCAAATAATTATAAAAAGTCATGAATTAGCTCGAATCAAAGGTTTTCTCGATTCGAATCGAATACCTATTATAAAGGATGAAGGAGAATACCTTTGCTCAGGCTGGTTTGAAAGTATAATACATCTGGTAAAATCGTATTCTGAATTTACATTTGAATTTCATCAGTGTGGAAATTTTGACTAATAAGCAGATCTGAATCTTTATTTATGATCAACAAAATACATTTACAACCTTCCTGATTATCAAAATGTCTTTATGTGATCACTAAATATTCAAATGGAAAACCGATGATCGTGACAATTCTCAAATGGACCAGTTCTATACAGCGGAACCAGTTTGAGGCATTGCCAGACGATGAAGCTTGCGAAAAATATCGAAAAAGTATCAATTCGAGTGTTCTTAAATTGCAGTTTCTCTTGACGTTGATTTATACGTCTGATTTAATTGGATGTGCATCTGAATTTTTGGGTTAAACAAGTCAGTTCATCGTTTATGTAGGTACATAGTGCTGACCAACATTCTACATGATTAAAAAACATTCAACTTTCCTAATTTTTAAGTGTCCTAAGTTAATTTTGATACATTGTGAGTATGTTTACTTTTAAAAGACTTTGGTATTGGAATTGGTGGTCATCTTACACAGTGACGTAAGCCAAATTTGAATTTAACCCCACAAAACACTTTCAGATATGCATTGTCGTTTGTAGGTTAATTTATATTTCGATCTATTGAGTTAAATACATTATACCTGATTTTAACTCATGAATTTCGATATTGAGAAAAAATTTTTTTTCTGTGACTACAAAAATGTGACAGTTTATATCTCTTGACAGGTCACAAATTATGACTTTTCACGAAATTACTTTTTTCCCTGTCAAAAAAATGATTCTCTATGTAGCGGGAAAAAAGTACTCACTTTTTTCCCGGGGAAAAAAAGTAATTTCGTGAACAGTTATATTTCTTTCACTATTAAATGGTCGCTTTTCCTGTCACAGAAAAAAATAGCCTACGAAACAAAACAAAATCGAAAAATATACGCAATTATGGGCAGTCGCTATCCTTAAGTAAACTCTTACATACAGGGTTTTCCTTTAAGTTGGCCCATTAAACGTTTTTGGAGAATTAGTGAATATTCCGTTCAGAAATTTAAGGTGGAGCCTTGAGGATGAAGGAACTCTTCGCCTGAAATATTTTCAGGTCGACACTGTTGCCACGTCTATCTCAAACGAATATCTACTTTCTTATTTAAAATGGAAATACCTATATATTTATTTATGTTTCGATTCAATGCCAATTTCGCACTATAACCTACTAAAAAAATTTCTCTGGCGTACACTGTTGCCAAGTTATGCACAAATTCTTGAGATTTTCGACTTCTGCATTGCCAGTTTGGAAATGCAATAATTTCTCAATTATTTTCTATGCGAACAAAACCAAACACAGCAGTCACATAGTGGAGAATCCAGAATTCATGCATTCATGTGGTACATTCAGTATTCCGATTCATCGTAAGGTTCTTCGAAGATTTGGCTCCGAAAATGTGTAATTTAAAATTGAAATATTTCGAGATTTTCAGATGCCAACCCTATATTTTATTTACAGCAATGGATTCTTAATGAAAAATGAATGGCAGTCTCCTCTTACACTAATTATTATTTATTTTGGATAGTTTGCGGATTTAATGAAAAATACTGAAAATTTTCAGTATTTGTAGTCATGATCTAAGAACATAATGCTGTGTGATTATAAGGTTAATTATCGGAATGAATTCAATGGTTCCATGAACATTAGGCCACGATTACCGAAACCCAAAAGAGTTTTTGTAATTTATTTCCAGTCATTCTTACCAAATGTGAACAACGATTGTTGACGGTCCTGCAGGACCTTTCAATGTTTTGGCATTCCCCGTTATTGTGAAAAAACCTGAATCGTGTTTGAATAACATGGGTATATTTTTTTCTATGACATCCATGATGATCGAACACATTTGATGATTTCAACTATAGATTCTACTTCAATAATTTACCTCATAATCATAGAGCCATTTCATCGCAAACACGACCATAGATCATAACTCAAAATACTGAAGAATTTCAGTATTTTTCAACTCATTCGAAAACTATCCAAAATAAATAATAAGTGTAAAAAGAGAATGCCATTCATTTTTTACTTCGAATCGAATTCTGTAAATTAAATATGGGGTTGCCATTTGAAAATCTCGAAATATTTAAATTTTTAGTTCCACATTTTCGGATCGAAATCTTCGAAGAACCTTACGATGTACAAAATAGTGAATATACCACATGAATGCATGGAGTCTTGACAGGAAACTGCTGAGTTTGGTTCCGTTTTCATTGAAAATAATCGAGATATTGCATTCTCAAACTGGCAATCCAGATGCCAAAAATTTCACGAATGTGTGCATAACTTGGAAACAGTGCATGGCAGAGAAATTTTATTAGTAGGTTATGCTGCAAATTTGGTATTGAATCGATACATAAATAAAAATATAGTTAGTTCAATTTGAAATAAGAAAACAGATACGCGTTTGAGATAGACGTGACAACGGTGTAGACCTGAAAATATTTTAGGCGAAGAGTTCCTTCATCCTCAAGGCTCCACCTAAAATTTCTAAACGGAATATTTACTAGTTCTCCAAAAACGTTTAATAGGCCAACTTAAAGGAAAACCCCGTATGTAAGAGTTTACTTAAGGATAGCGACTGCACATAATTACGTATATTTTTCGATTTTGTTTTGTTTCGTAGGCGTTAGAAGTTTTTCACTGTTTGGAAGGTCCTAAGAAAGATGTAATTGATGAAAGTAAACCCTTCAATGATTTTCATATTAAGGATGAAAAAAGACTAACATCGGTAGGTTTACCTGTGAAGATCACTTATACTTTTTGTTACTTCGTTGTTTTTCCTAATCAATAATTGTCTAAACCTCCTTATTTCTCTACTATTTTTGTTATGAATGTCCTATTGACCCATACAATGAAGATGTATGAGAAAAAAGGATGATATAATACCCAAATTTGATACAAGAGTAAGATGAAGTTATGTCAATGACTATCAAATATGTAACTTCGACGAAATTGGTGTCTGCACGAATATTCAATTTATTGAAAGTTTGAAGGTAATAACAAATTAGCAACATTCAACTATAGTTCAGTAATAATAACCAAAGAATTACACTATAAAATTAGGAACCGAATTCGCCTACTGAAAGTATTCAAGCACTTAAGGTGTGAATCACCATGAAGCTATGGTGATACCTACTAATTATGTGCCATTTTTGCGTACGCCCGGGGAAGCGTCAAGATATCAAGAAACATCGCCGTGAAGTTTTTATGTTTTCTTCGAATGGGTTTGGATAGATTAGAGAGTTGAAGTGCTGCCAAGGACGTAGACGTAAACGTTACAATTGACTTGTGCTCATGCGCACTCGTCAGTTTCTTACGTTCACGCTTGGGCCGGCTTTACGTCCGACGTAAACTAGCGTCCTGCCACGTACACCTTATACGGCAACGTACGTTAACCGAACGTTGAACGAATCCGACCGATGAAATGCGAATACTGGAATTTTGAAATGAATTGCTCCTAACCAAAGATTAAGGAGTGTCCAAAATTATAATTCATGAGAATGATTGTTCCACCTCATTTTTTCTATGATTTTCTATTTGTATGTACATATTCAATTTATTTTTTTACAAGAATTCTTTATTGGGGCTGTGATTTATCATATTTATACTATATTTTTGTTATTCAATAATATATTTATATTTGTACATAATATATTTATTTGTTTCATTTATATATCTATAATTATGTCATATTTTTTATTTACCGAATAAAAACTTTCACAAAAATTTTTTTCTTTCATTATAATCTGTTCATTTATGAGATTATCTCCATATTGGTTTTGGTATGAAAAATGAGTATAATATTATTTTTTTAATATTTTAGTCATTTTTCATTGTATAGCTAGTATAATCCCAAAATTCTGCGTATGCAGAGAAACGGAAAACCTAGATTAAAAATTCCCGCTACATGTAGATTTCTTCTTTTCTATATCTGTCTTCAGCGCCATCTAACATCTCACTAGTAAAATCTGGGGCTGAAATGTGGTCGTTTTTTAGTACTAGCGTAGTAGGCGCGTTTCCCATCTTCGTCGTCCCTTATCTTTGCTCCTAACCTTAAAAAATTGAAAATAATCTAGTGACAGATGTAGCTGAAACTTTGTTTTAAGAACACGATTAATTAACTTTTTACTTAATATCTTCCTAATTATTTATAAACTGTGATTTTGTATTTTTCTGAGAAGTGTTGAATTTTTTTCAATGGAATATTTCTGTTACGAGATTGCATATAAGTACCAAGAACTAATATATTATTTCGATTAGTTACAAATGTGGAATTTTCTTTTCAAATGGGAGTGATATTTACATACAAGCAATTCATTTGTGATGATTTTCTCTGAAATTAATGCTTTCGGTAAGAACTCAAGTTATCAAAAAATTATTTTCATTATTATTCATTTTGAAATTCGAATGAAATGAAAGAATCCTACAAATATATGTTTACTCCATCAATTTGTTTATAGAGAACAGACAATCTGAATCGCTAATATCAGAAACTTTCTCTGTCAGAATACAACAAAAACAAATAATAGGTTAGCTTTAGGTCTCTGATGGTCTGCCGTATACAATGGCAGCACTTCAACTCTATTTTCACTTCAAGACGTAAACGTTATATTTGACTGTTTTTCTCACGTCTACGTCCACGTTCGGGATTACGTGCTGCGCGCACTTCAACTCTCAATGTTTGAACCGAATGGTTTTGCATTTGGATACATTTAGAAGGCGTATTTCTGAAAGGTTTGATTACTTACGGAGATCGAACGATACTATTTTCCTACCTAAATGAAAAAATAAGAAAAAGATTGGAGTGGATAACTTGATTTGTATCCTACTGAGTTGCGTTTTGGCCAAATTCCTAAAAGAAATACCACAAGAGGTTGAATTATTTCCAGATTTAATTTGACCTCGTGTGGTATTCGCTAAGAAAATTCCACACCAAAAGTGTTTATTTCCAAAAACATCAATTTTCGTCTTTCAAAACAAAAATTCCATGAAACTCTACAGCTGAGCAGTTGCAGGAATATTTTTTCGAAAGGTATAATCCATTCTCTAACATAGAGTTTGTCAACGCAAGAGCTGAAAAAAATTCTAATCGTCGGAAGCTAAATAGATCCAACCAAGAGAAAGGCAAGTTCATTAGCACTATCAGCAGACGAATTGAGAAAGATTATTGAGCTTTAGGACGAAAACCCCCCAGAAGGATTGCAAAGAATGTTCTTTCATATTGCTATTGCTGCTCATAAATTGGCCAGAAGAGGAAATAAAGGAGCGGTAGCAACAATAGGTTATGTTGTGAAGGACATTGAGTATCATTCGGTTTTCTCCAAGCCCACCCAAGGTGGTTCAAAAATAATAGCCGACAGTAAGTGGCTAGTACCGAATACAGTCAATGAAGAATTATGCCCAGTAAGACTGTTCGAAAAACCGATAAGCAAGCTAGACCAACTAATCAAATCCAAACTGGCAGCACCCCAATGTGAAACGCTGGCACAAGAACAGCGCGGTTGGAAAAAATACCTACAATGGTTCATCGATATCAACAAGAACAAGATAACAAATCATTGTGCTAGGTTCACTGCTGTTTCAACTTTAGCCAAAACGGAAATAGAAGAACAGCAATAAATTAAAATAACAGGTCATGAAAGCAGTCACTGCATAAAACCGTATCTGCTAATTGAATCGGGCAATTGGCCCAATGAGGTCTGCTTCAACTTCTGCAGAGACAATCCGGAAAACTTAAGTAAAGAACAAGCTATTTTCAATCAACCTGCCATGATAATATTTAATAATTTCCTTTTTTGATATAAACATAAATCATATTCGTTCAAATAATAATTCAAAAAATATCTAAGCTTGTAGTTGAAATGAATCGAAAGTATCATGCGAACAAATTAAAATCATTATATATTCTGTCATTAGAAACGTCAAAAAATTCTTCGGCCAAATTCGCTGCTGGTTAACACGAGGAAAAAACTTCCCCTCAAATTCATCCGTTGCGATGGTGATCTGTCAGAAATACACGTTCTGATTGGTGGAATTGTTTGGAACTTTTATGAAAATTCAACAGCAAACAGCCAGTGAATATTCTAATGTTTCAGGCATCCTTAATGAAGAGCATGCTATTTGCAGATCAGACAATCGGGTACGTAATCGTGCAGAGTCCTTTGTCGAAATGGGAGTTGGAACAGATTTTGTCATTTTCTCGCATAAATCCAGCCATGTCACGACATAAAGTGCGGCGAAGCACAGAGCTTTCTCCCACAGAGCGGGGTATTATCTCTATTATGGAGAAGAGCACACGATCCTTTTCTGTGGCATCTTTTGCAAGAAATAGGAATTACACGATGCTATCTGGCGGAACAAGCCCAAGTCGCGTTACTCTTGCACTCGCAACCATAATCGTATATCTTTATCGGCATATCGGCCTTTAATTTCACCGTTTTGCTACAAACGAGAATGAACCTCCTGACTTCTCACTCTTTCTATATGCGGTAACCATCGGATGGCTGTCACTCGATCACAATCACTAGTTCAATCTGCTTCTGTGCTTCCAGTTTCTTATCTTGATTGATGAAATGGCAATTTTCGTTATTAGTTCTGAAATGCCATAAATCCACCAACAATACCCTGTTACTATAACGGAGATGCTTAAGATAGCCAAGGATAAAGAACAAAGGTACCTTGGCTTTTGGTATCGAGGTAAAAAAGGAATTTTTGAATATCCTCATCTTACATATACAGGGTGATTTTTTTAAGTGTTTCATTAGACGTTTTCGAGGAAGGAATTGTAATACAGATTCAAGATTTTGGATTTTCGTTTTAGAGTACATGAACTTTAATTGTAAAATATTTTCAAGAGAAATCTACTTCCGGTTTCACCGGAAACGAATGTTACTTCGTTATTTCAAATGTAACACCCTGTATATTTATACATATTCGGATTCTTCGTTCAATTTTACACTGATTTGATATATAATATGTGCAACCACTCAAGCGGTTCTTGAATTATATCCTTATTATCAATTTTTTTGAAAAAAAGGTTGTCACAAATTAGTGTTCATATCTTCAAAATACCTCATTACAATAATTTCTTTTTGCGAAAGTGAAACATAGGAAAGTACGCTGGTACTGTCTCTTGTTTAACTTATTAGGAAATATTATACAGAGTGTCTGAAAGAGGGCCCCAAATTGAGCCTCAATAAAACTATGAAATCTCACTTTTTTCAAATGGCAACCCTATAATTTTGTAATTCCAATCGATTGCTCGTCAAAAACCAGTTACGGTGTCCCGAACATTTCATGCCTCTAAAATCAGTATTTTTGCCGTTATTCAATAAAATTCGAATTTCACGATTAAAGACAGATTTCGCACAGTTTGTAAGCTTGCATTTTTGAAGTAGGCTATGTTAGGAACTGTTATTCTTACTTTTTCTTACAGATCAAGCACTAAGCAAAACATGCAATAATAATTTCACTGGAATGAAAGGGTATGTTCTTTATTTGCGGCAAATGTAACAAATTCCTAGAAAAGGTAATTAGACATTCAACGAACGAAATTCACTTTTACTGACTTTAACGAAATCAAAATCGAAATTCCTGTTTAATCTGCCTGATGGAACCTCTTTGATTTGCGTGAATATGTCCTAGAATATTTATTTGATTTTCTTCATTATCGGTTACTCTATTCAATAGATTTCGTTTTGGGTTAATGCTTCCAGTACGGAGAAAATTGTTTTGATACTTCCTCAACACCGATTTTGTTTAAGGTGGTATATGTTGATTTCTTTCGTTAAAAGTTCTGATTGCCCTTTCTAATATTTTGTTACATTCACCATAAATGAAGAACATATTCAATACATCACTGTATCAAAAAAGTATAAATAACAGTTCTCTTGAATGCATTATAAATCAAAAGACATAGCCTTCTTGAAAACTTCTATCCTAATAAATGTATGTTTAGACTAAGAAACCTTGATTCAATCCTGAAATTCGAATTTTATTCAATAATGGCAAAACTACTGATTTTAGAGGCATGAAATGTTCGGGACACCCTTACTGGTTTTTTACGAGCCATCGATTGGAATTACAAAATTATAGGGTTGCCATTTGAAAAAAGTGAGAATTCATAGTTTTATTGTGGCTCACTTTGGGGCCCTTTTTCAGACACCCTGTATAATATTTCCTCATAAGTTAAACAAGAGACAGTATCAGCGTACTTTCTTTTGTTTCACTTTCGCAAAAAAAATTCTTGTAATGAGGAATTTTGAAGATATGAACACTAATTTGTGACAACCTTTTTTTCAAAAAAACTGATAATAAGGCTATAATTCAAGAACCGCTTGAGTGTTTGCACATATCATACATCAAATCAGTGTAGAATTGAACGAAGAATTCGAATGTGTATAAATATACAGGGTGTTGCATTTGAAATAACGAAGTAACATTCGTTTCCGGTGAAACCGAAAGTAGATTCCTCTTGAAAATATTTTACAATTAAAGTTCATGTACTCTAAAACGAAAATCCAAAATCTTGAATCTGTATTACAATTCCTTCCTCGAAAACGTTTAATAAAAAAATCACCCTGTATATTTAACCATTTCCCCATCAAGCTCTTGAAAATCTTTTCATCTAATTCCTTATAAATACTTTGATCGCTGCATGATTTTCTGTTATAAGTTGGTTCAGCTCACTTCTTTCTGATTTTTCATTCCAGAAAATTATCGTCGTTAACGGTCAATTATATTGATTATATTACTGAATATAAATCAGTGATATATATTTCTCTAAGTAGGTACCAAAATAAATGAAATAATGAAAGAATTGCACATTGCCACATGATTACAAAACCAGGTAAAAGGACAATTCTTACCCAGACGCAGCAGAGCTATAGGACAACGAAGCTTCAGCTATCTTGCTCCTAAAATTTTTGATATAATTCCGGAAGAGTAGAAAAATATAAAAGCATTCAAAAGAAGAATTGAAGCATTGATGAACATCAAAACAAGATCATTGCTCAACAATTTGATTAACAAAAATTGAATATGAATGCCGATACATAGTAAACGTCCTGAGCTTTACCTACCGAATCTGACATACCCGACTGTACTTATTGATATACTCAGTGGTGCAGCCAGGATTTTGTTTTGGGGAGGGGTGAACTGAACAATTCTTGATGATACAACAAATACGAAAGAAAGGAATAACGAAGAAATTAATTTTTGGGGGGGCTGCAGCCCCAAAGCCCCCCCCGTGGCTGCGCCAGTGGATATACTTACCGATTGTGAAATATGTTATGACTACAAGTGCGAAATTAAGTGTGACCACTAACAGACTGGTCAATCCCACTGTTCTGTTTGCCTGAGTGTGCTGCTTTTTCATTGGTTACTTTTTTTTCATCATGGGACAGTCCCAGAATACCTACTTTTTATTTCAATATCTCGTACAGTTTATAATATTGTTAAATGTCTGTGTGATACAATTTGTTTATTTATACTAATGAAGTTATTATTATTATTATTATGGATAGGTAATACATTGAGCTCAATTTCATTCTTCGAAATATACAGGGTTTTCCTTTAAAGTTGGCCTATTAGACGTTTTAGGAGAATTAGTGAATATTCCGTTCTGAAATTTTAGGTGCAGCCTTGAGGCTGAAGGAACTCTTCGCCTAAAATATTTTTAAGTCGACAGTCTTGCCACGTCTATCTCAAACGCATATCTACTTTCTTATTTCAAATGGAACTACCTATATTTTCATTTATGTATCGATTCAAAACCAAATTTACAGTATAACCCACTTAAACAAATTTCTCTGCTATGCACTGTTGCCAAGTTATTCACAAATTCCTGGAAATTTTGACATTTTCATTGCCAGTTTGGGAATGCAATATCTCGATTATTTTTTATGCGAACGGAACCAAACTTAGCAGTCTCATAGTAAAGACTACAGGGCCGGACTGGTATGGTAGGGCCCACCGGGAAACATTTTGTTGGGGGCCCCAGAGGCTCAGAACCAGAGTAATGGTTCGGATTCTGACAGAGGCACGTAGTTTGAGGTGACCCCGAAAAAAGAAGTAGAAAAGCAATCTTACTAAGAGGTGCGTTCCATAGTCGAGTTCGAACATTGGAGACTAGAAATTGGTTTTCGACAATTTCAGAATAATCTATAACCCGAAATTCAACATTAAATTTTGGAAAAATCCCAGGATCGGATGAATGGCAACTCTAGCGTTTGACAAAAGTACTAAAATACAATACGTTTGAATAAAATACTTTAATACTAAATATATAACCAAACAAAAAATAATCACACAAAATAAAACCAAACAAAAACATAGACACTCTCAAAATATCAGTCGGGACACATTCTTTGGCTAGAACATGTTTTTAAAAAACATGGTTCATGCATAAAATATAACAAAGTTGAATTGTATAATTCAATATTAAATATAATATAACCAAACAGAAATTATCAGTCTAAATAAAACAAAACGAAAACATAGTCACTCAAAAAATCAGTCGGGAAACATTCTTTTGCTAGAGCATGTCTTTAAAAACATGGCTTAATGGGCCCCACTCACTTCGTTCTTCTCCGCCGTTTTTACCCGACGGTTAAAAACGGCCAGGTAAAACTGCCGCAAATACGAAGTGTATGGGCTAAAAACGGCGCACTTACCCGACGTTGCAAATTTCAGACGAGGCCTGATTTTCGTCCGTTCCCTTGACGTTTTTAACCGTCGGGTAAAAACGGCGGAGAAGAACGAAGTGAGTGGGGCCCTTAAAATATTTATTATTGCATCGTTGTCGATATTATCAGTAATATCACTTTCCACATTAATTAATACTAGTGCTCCCAGCGTTTCCTGAGCAACGTAACGGTGGAACGAATTCTGGATTTTATTAATTTTAACTTAGAAAATACCGTCTCACATTTGACCTGCGTACATGATAACGTTAATATGAACTTATAAACAACATATATATTAAAATATGCAGACGAATGCATGTTCATTTTTTTTAATATTAAATAACAGCAGCTTAGGCACCCCAGACATCGAGAAGAATCAGACGTATTTCGACAATTTATATTTGAATCTCCTATCATTTCCGAAAATATCGCAGAAAAAGAGCTCAATTCTGAAATCAGGTCGTGTTTGTCAACATTTAACAATTCAGAAATCGTGGGATGAATGCCTTCGTAAATGTTAACAAATCTTCTTGCTTACGAGGAAAATGTTTTGGGTCAAACAATTGAAAGTTTTTATAATGTGTTTCATTATTAGCAAACCTATCGGTGATACTTCGATTAATTTGATTTATGATAGTTTTGTAAGTTTCCACTTCAAACCTTTTACAAGCATCTTCAAAAATAAAGTCATCCATCAATTCCCCTGACATTTTATTTTTGTGTGATTGCCTTTTCGATCTAAATTTTTTTTCAATATTGATGTCATGTCCTTTTTCTTCCAATTGTTTGTTAACAAAAGAAATGAATTTATCTGTTTGGCTTTTCATATGTTCAAATTTATCAAATAAATTTTCAATACCACTCTTGGCATGCATGACGATATTGTATGATTGAACTAGATCCATTCCATAGGTTTGAAGATATTTGGACGCTGGTGTAAGGTATGAAAAACAGTGGCTCATTGTAAAGGACAATAGAACAGCATCATACTTGCAAAAGTAATTCTGAAAAGCTGAAGCTTCTGATACAGTCTTGGAATCAAATTTACCAGAAGTTTTAATTTTTTCCAGAACAGTCAGCAAAGTTGAATATAGTTCGTCCTCATAACATTCCCCTTGTTCAATTCCGAGCAATTTTTGCACAGCCTGGCCGTTACTCCACCATCGGTGTCACATATTTTTGTTAACCTTTTATTACTTTTAGAATACTCATCCCATACCGCCATTCTTTTGTAAGATTCTGACAAAAAAACACTAACCCGATTCATTGTCCCAAAGTAGGTTTTAATTACAAAATTTACCTGAACAGCATCTGCGACTACCAAGTTCAAAATGTGGTCATAACACCAGTTATAAAAAATATTGGGCGATTCTGATTTTAGTAGTGGTCTCAAACCTCCGTACTCACCAGACATGTTGGCAGCTCCGTCAAAACTACACCCAACTATGTTTTGGATTTCCAGATATAGTGTAAACTACAGATAATAGGTGAAACATATCAATAGATGTGGTTATGAAAATGAGAAAATTTAACTAACACCTTTTTAGTATAGCCATCAACCGAAATAAATCTATAATATGTTTCATTATTAAGTAGCACCGTTTATGACAAGGGCCCCCACAGACTACATAAGGGGGCCCACCGGGGAATTCCCCGGTATCCCGCCTGCCCAGTCCGGCCCTGAGACTACATGCATTCATGTGGTATATTCAGTATTTTGATACATCGTAAGGTTTTTCGGAGATTTTGCTGCAAAAATGTGAAACTCAAAATTGAAATATTTCGAGATTTTCGGCAACCCCATATTTATTTTACAGCATTCGATTCGAAATGAAAAATGAATGGCAGTCTCCTTTTACACTAATTATTGATTTTGGATAGTTTTCGAATGAGATGAAAAATACTGAAAATTTTCAGTATTTATAGTTCATGATCTATGGTTCTGTTTACGATGAAATGGTTCTGTGGTTGAAATCATAAAAAGTATTCGATGATCATGGATGTCATAGAAAAAAGTTTAACCATATTATTCGAACACGATTCGGGTTGTTTCACAATTCACGGGAAATGCAAAAAAATATTGAAAGGACCACTAGGACCTTTAACAATCGTTATTCACATTTAGCACGAATGATCGGAAAGAAATTCCAAAAATTGATTAGGCTTTCTGTAATTCTGGCCCTATGTTCATGACCTCAACAATAGGATTCATTTCGATAATTCACTTTATAATCACACAGCATTATGTCCATTGAACATGACTATAAATACTGAAAAATTTCAGTATTTTTCATCTCATTTGAAAACTGTCCAAAATAAATAATTAGTAAACATAAGGCCAGGATTACAGAAAGCCTAACCAATTTTCGAAATTTCTTTCAAGTCATTCTTGCTAAATGTGAATAACGATTGTGAAAGAGGTCCTACAGGTCCTTTCAATAAATTTTTGGCATTTCCCGTGAATTGTGAAACAACCCGAATCGTGTTCGAATAATATGGGTAAACTTTTTTCTATGACATCCATGATCATCGAATACTTTTTATGATTTCAACCATAGAACCTACTTCAAATATTCACGCCAAAATCATAGAACCATTTCATCGTAAACAGAACCATAGATCATGAACTATAAATACTGAAAAGTTTCATTATTTTTCATCTCATTCGAAAACTATCCAAAATAAATGATTAGTGTGAAAGGAGACTGCCATTCATTTCTCATTTCGAATCGAATGCTGTTAAATAAATATGGGGTTGCCATTTGAAAATCTCGTAACATTTCAATTTTGAGTTTCACATTTTTGCAGCAATATCTCCGAAAAACCTTACGATGTATCAAAATACTGAATATACCACATGAATGCATGTAGTCTTTACTATGATACTGCTAAGTTTGGTTCCGTTCGCATAAAAAATAATCGACATATTGCATTCTCAAACTGGCAATGCAAATGTCGAAATTTCCAGGAATTTGTGAATAACTTGGCAACAGTGCATAGCAGAGAAATTTTCTTAAGTGGGTTATACTGCAAATTTGGCATTGAATCGATACATAAATGAAAATATAGGTAGTTCCATTTGAAATAAGAAAGTACACAGGGTGATTTTTTTAAGTGTTTCATTAGACGTTTTCGAGGAAGGAATTGTAATACAGATTCAAGATTTTGGATTTTCGTTTAAGAGTACATGAACTTTAATTGTAAAATATTTTCAAGAGGAATCTACTTCCGGTTTCACCGGAAACGAATGTAACTTCGTTATTTCAAATGCAACACCCTGTATATTTATACATATTCGAATTCTTCGTTCAATTCTACACTGATTTGATGTATGATATGTGCAACTACTCAAGCGGTTCTCGAATTATAGCCTGATTATCAATTTTTTTGAAAAAAAGGTTGTCACAAGTTAGTGTCCATATCTTCAAAATCCCTCATTACAAGAATTTTTTTTTGCGAAAGTGGAACAAAAGAAAGTAGGCTGATACTGTTTCTTGTATAACTTATGAGGAAATATTATACATGATGTCTGAAAAAGGGCTCCATAGTGAGCCTCAATAAAACCATAAAATCTCACTTTTTTCAAATGGCAACCCTATAATTTTGTAATTCCAATCGATGGCTCGTCAAAAACCAGTTGGGGTGTCCCGAACATTTCATGCCTACAAGTCAGTAGTTTTGCCGTTATTGAATAAAATTCGAATTTCATGATTGAAACAAGGTTTCTTAGTCTAATCAAAGATTTATTAGGATAGAAGTTTTCAAGAAGGCTATGTCTGTTGATTTATGGTGCATTTTAGAGAACTGTCATTTTTACTTTTTTTATTAATCGGGCACTCTGCAAAATATGAATTACAGTAACAGTGATGTATTGAATATGTTCTTCATTTATGGTGAATGTAACAAAATATTAGAAAGGGCAGTCAGAACTGTTAACGAAAGAAATCCACATTTACCAGGTTTAACAAAATCGAAGTTCAGGAAGTATCAAAACAATTTTATCCGTAGTGGAAGTATTAACCCAAAACGGAATCGTGTGAATACAGTAATAGATAATGAATGATCTCTTAGTTTGAAACTATCACAAAAATTTTATTCACAACAGGAAACTACTACTATAATAAATTTTCAAAATGTTGACCGCCTACCGCCATACATTCATCAATTCTTTTACGAACTCAGTCAGTAAATGTGAATTTCGTTCGTTGAGTTTCTAATTACCTTTTCTAGGAATTTGTTACATTTGCCGCAAATAAAGAACATACCTTTGATATATCATTCCAGTGAAATTATTATCATTGCATGTTTTGCTTAGTGCTTGATCTGTAAGAAAAAGTAAGAATGACAGTTCCTAACATAGCCTACTTCAAAAATGCAAGCTTACAAACTGTGCGAAACCTGTCTTTAATCGTAAAATTCGAATTTTATTGAATAACGGCAAAAATACTGATTTTAGAGGCATGAAATGTTCGGGACACCATAACTGGTTTTTGACGAGCAATCGATTGGAATTACAAAATTATAGGGTTGCCATTTGAAAAAAGTGAGATTTCATAGTTTTATTTAGGCTCACCTTGGGGCCCTTTTTCAGATACCCTGTATAATATTTTCTCATAAGTTATACAAGAAACAGTATCAGCGTACTTTCTTTTGTTCCACTTTCGCAAAAACAAATTCTTGTAATGAGGGATTTTGAAGATATGGACACTAACTTGTGACAACCTTTTTTTCAAAAAAATTGATAATCAGGCTATAATTCGAGAACCGCTTGAGTAGTTGCACATATCATACATCAAATCAGTGTAGAATTGAACGAAGAATTCGAATATGTATAAATATACAGGGTGTTGCATTCGAAATAACGAAGTTACATTCGTTTCCGGTGAAACCGGAAGTAGATTCCTCTTTAAAATATTTTACAATTAAAGTTCATGTACTCTTAAACGAAAATCCAAAATATTGAATCTGTATTACAATTCCTTCCTCGAAAACGTCTAATGAAACACTTAAAAAAATTACCCTGGATATGCGTTTGAGATAGACGTGGCAACACTGTCGACTTGAAAATATTTTAGGCGAAGAGTTCCTTCAGCCTCAAGGCTGCACCTAAAATTTCAGAACGAAAAATTCACTATTTCTTCAAAAACGTCTAATAGGCCAACTTAAAAGGAAAACCCTGTATATTTGAATATTTGTTTTAATTGGCTAGCTGTTTCTTCATTCATTCTGAATATTTTTGGACATGTTGGTTTATGTCTCCTATTTTCAGACATACCGCTTTCCAAATTCTGGAAACCACGCCACGTGGTAAACTCAGGTGTCAATTATTGTGATACTTACTGCATTGGTAACAATATAAAACACATTTCACATTTACAATAGTTATATCTAGGACTTGAAACATAAATACCTTCCATATTCAGATACAAAATACTTAACTCTTGCTCTCGGCCAGGAATTGAATCTTCTGTTCTTCTAAGACCGCTACGCGCTACAGTACCCTACTGAAGGGTAATCATCTCCTAAAACGTGGAAAATCAGTGGGACATGTCAATTTCCGATTCAAAGGGGAATTACTTGCTCCTTGCTTCCCCTCCTGACTCTTGATTTCAAATAGGTATGATAGGTGCTGCGATTACTCATTCGAAAGATCTTATCGATCGAAATGTGAGGTAATGAACTTTTGTGATGGAGATGGTCATCATTTTCTGCTATGCAGCGTTGTAAGTTTTGCTGAAAATTTTCACGTATATTACTTGAGATTTCTGGTGTAATCTGACGCTATTTATTAATGATTCAATCCAGTTACTCAGGCTGGGTAGCCAAATCTTGGATCTCAAGTAACCCCATCGAAAAAAGTCCAGTATAGCAAATCAGGTGATATGGGTGGCCACTCAATATATCGCCTTTAATCCAAACATGAGAAAAATTTTCATTGAAAAACTGACGCACCAGCTAAACAAAATGAGGTGGTGCGCAATTGGAAGGAAAATAAACGTTTGGTGGTCTGTTCCGTTCTCCAATACCTACTTACGAGAGGGCTGTATGAATAGAGTTCTCATATAGGTATATCTTTGTGGAGATTTATCTGTTTCCAAAACAGATTACAGATCACTGCATTGGCGCTACCAACCATGTTGACGCTACCCTCCAACAGAGAGCGCCACAAGCACCAGTCTCAACACTACGGACAGTAGCGAATAGATGGCTGCACGGATGGGATATATCTACAAGCTGTCTTTCCTAAATTCGTAAATCACGTGTTTTGTCGTACTACAGCCTGAGTAGATAGAGTAGTGTACTATTTGTATTAGAGAGTTGAAGTGCGCGCAGCACGTAAGCCCGAACGTGGACGTAGACGTGACAAATATAACGTTTACGTCTTGGAGTAAAAATAGAGTTGAAGTGCTGCCATACGTACGTACGGCAGACCATTAGAGACTAAAGCTAACCTATTATTTCTTTTTGTTGTATTCTGGCAGAAAGTTTCTGATATAAGCGATTCAGATTGTCTGTTTCCTATAAACAAATTGATGATGTGAACATATATTTGTAGGATTACTTCATTACATTCGAATTTCAAAATGAATAATAATGAAATAGTAATTTACGTAACAAGTCCGGAAAATAGGGTTTTTTTGGACGAATAGACAAAATTCTAGGACGAGCGCAAGCGAGTCCTAGAAGTCTATGAGTCCAAAAAAAACCATTTTCGGGCGTGTTGCGTACAATATTTTTTCGGCAACCGTCTAGAATAACAAATCAATGAGACGACACATTTCTTTTTTATATATTTTAATTCTTATTAAATAAAAACAGAACAGAAAATATCACATATTAACAGAAACATTCTAATTCTTATTTATATTAATATTTATATTAAAATTCGAGCAATTACTGATATTGAAGGGATTCAATTTGTTTGAAATGCCTGGTATATTTAAATTCCTTTTGTTGAAGCCACAACAAGATGGCAAAGTTTCCGTTTCGCATCGATTATTTTCTCTGGTGATTTTTGAATGGTCTTGGCAATTTTAATTTTGTTTTCAAGGGAATTATCTATATATCCTTCAGCCACATTGGTAGACTTCCAGCCACCGTGTCTCTTCAAATTTGTGATGTTTCCACCATTGTCAGCAAATAACGTCGCCGAAGTTCGACGAATGCTATGGCCTGTGTAATTTTTAGGATTGGGTAAATGTAAAAACTCTGCGATTTTCATTCCGAGACTCCCGAAAGTGTGGATACCAACAGGCTGAATCGAACATTTTCCCTTTTTGTAATTCACGAATAATCTGTTGTGTGGAGTATGAGATGGCCGTAAAGATAAATATTGTCTATACAACAGCAGGTTTTCTTGCCCATTATTAACAAAAGTTCTCTCAATATGTGTTTTGGAATCCGGTATTTTCACAAGCAACATGTCTTCCTTATCGTTTATTAAATCAATCGACATTTTTGTCAGTTCTTCTCTTCTGCACGCGCCGGCTAACCCAATAATTGTTGCTACCTGAAAAGTAAGTTGATACTTTTATATCCTACAATCGTAATATTTTGTTAAAATCACCTTCAGCATTAGATATGTATCATTATCCGCTTCTCTAATGAATTTGCTGATCTGTTCACTGCTGAAAACTTCTGATTTTTTGGCTTTGTAACCAACATTCTTCCTTTTAAGAAATGCGAGAACTTTTGGGAAAATGGCTATGTTCACATTTTTCTTTACTAAAATGGTACTTTTCAACATAGAGTACATGCTCCACAGAGTGGAGGATTTGACTGTTTCTGATTTATGCGCCAAATAGGCCAACATTACATCCTCTGTTATAATTTTGCATTGCTTCATCTCCATCCATTTCGTGAACGAATCATACACGTTTTCATACCTTGATTTTGATTTTTCAGGCAATAATTGTGCTGTAGCAGCGGCTGCTATATTGGAAATTTCCCAAGGCACATTTTCATTGTCACTATCACTGCTGCTTTCCATATTTTAATGCGGATTGGGATTGCGATCAGAAAACATGCAAATTCTTGACAACTAATTTTATATGAACTGTCAGCCGTTTTCTCAGTGCTATGGTAACTTCATTTATCAAAAATATACCTACCAAGATTTTCATATTTACTATGATCAAAACGACGTGATTCTTCCCGGCCTAGTCCGGGAAGTACGTACTTCCCGGACTAGGCCGGGAAAGGCTTCTTTCTCAAAGAAAAAGCGTCCGGAAAGTGGTACTTCTCTCCCGGACGGTTGCCGAAAATAGTAATTTACGTAACAAGTCCGGAAAATAGGGTTTTTTTGGACGAATAGACAAAATTCTAGGACGAGCGCAAGCGAGTCCTAGAAGTCTATGAGTCCAAAAAAACCATTTTCGGGCGTGTTGCGTACAATATTTTTTCGGCAACCGTCTAGAATAACAAATCAATGAGACGACACATTTCTTTTTTATATATTTTAATTCTTATTTAAATTAAACAGAACAGAAAATATCACATATTAACAGAAACATTCTAATTCTTATTTATATTAATATTTATATTAAAATTCGAGCAATTACTGATATTGAAGGGATTCAATTTCCGGACGCTTTTTCTTTGAGAAAGAAGCCTTTCCCGGCCTAGTCCGGGAAGTACGTACTTCCCGGACTAGGCCGGGAAAGGCTTCTTTCTCAAAGAAAAAGCGTCCGGAAAGTGGGTACTTCCCGGACGGTTGCCGAAAAATAATTTTTCTATATCTTGAGTTCTTGCCGAAAACAGGAATTTTAGAGGAAATCATCACAAATGAGTTACTTGTATGTAAATATCACTCTCATTTGAAAGGAAAATGCCACATTTGTAACTTATCGAAATAATATATTAGTTCTTGGTACTTATATGCAATCTCGTAACAGAAGTATTGCATTGAAAAAAATTCAACACTTCTCAGAAACTTGCAAAATCACAGTTTATAAATAATAAGGAAGATATTAAGTAAAAAGTTAATTAATCGTATTCTCAAAACAAAGTTTCAGCTACTAGATTGTTTTTAAATTTTTAAGGTTAGAAGCAATTCATTTCAAAATTCCAGCATTCGCCCTTCATCGGTCGGATTCGTTCAACTTTCGGTTACGTACGTACGTACTACGTACGTACGTAACAGGACGCTAGTTTACGTCGCACGTAAAGCCGGCCCAAGCGTGAACGTAAGAAACTGACGAGTGCGCATGAGCACATGTCAATTGTAACGTTTACGTCTACGTCCTTGGCAGCACTTCAACTCTCTATTATATTATATTTGTGTGTTTAATATATTTGTTCCATGTTTCACTGGCCTATTTTATAATCGCATCTACTAGGAGTAGGCAGATTGAGGCCTAATTAGAACAACCGCATCTTTCCTCTAGATAGGAGTAGGCAGATTGAGGCCTAGCTAGATTATGGTGTTATCATCCCGGGTTAGTCAGGAGTAGGCAGATTGAGGCCTGATTAAACCTCGGGGTCGAGCAAGTCGTCACCCTGTCCCAACATCTTAATGAATTGGACCAGTGAGATTACCAGGTATGAAGAAAGGTCAGATTATGAGCTTTTCAAGTGAATACAAATGTACATGTTCATAGTAGATTCTCGTAGTTATTTCTTGATTTGACCGCTCTAAAGAGAATTTCGGCCACTTTGGGGAATCCCCTTCTTTTCATTTCAAGAAATACACAGTTCTCGCAAGCAGTGAAACGTATGTTTTTTGAACTATGGCGCCAAAGGAAAGAATACTCTTTGTATTTATTTTGCACCTACCCGCAAGCATACACCTTCATGTCCGGACAAAAAAGCGGTGTCCGCTCTTGGAAGATTTCACTGAAGTTGATCTATCAACTTCAGCAGTATAGGTTGGCCATAATTGGTGACCTCTGAACTACAACTTTTCAACCCTATGGGATAAAGAAAAATGAATGGCATATTGCGGTGGTCTTTTTTCACGAAATTTATTTCGCCTCTAACCGCATTGCTCTATTTTTTTTCGAGTTATTGGTCAAAATTGTCATTTCGGCAATTTCAATTTTTGTTTGTGATATAAACTTGAACGAAAGACATTATACAGACGCTTTTTTATAGGAATTCAGTGGCTTCCTGATTTATTACATGAAATATTCTTTCCTCTTATGGAAAAATAATCTATTTTTACTCCAAAATAATCACCATTTTTTCTCGTTTCAAAAATATATTACATGTCATATATCATAGGTCAGTGGAGACGCTAGTGGAGAGGGGGCAAGAACGGCCTGGAACTTTCAGTGAGGGTAGTGATGAATGAATTGGTATAATTTTTTGAGCATAGGCCATAGGAATTTGGGGCGCGACTGGGTCAAATCTTGCCCTCAAGCGCGACCACTGACCTATGAGCGATATATGACATGTTATATATTTTTGTAATTGTAACAAGAAAATTATTTTTGAGTGAAAATAAATTATTGTTTTCATAGACAAATAAAATTTTATGTTATAAATCATGAAGGAAACCCCTCGGCTAAAATCAAATTGAGCTACTGGATTCCTATCAAAAATGTGTCTGTATAATGTTTTCGTTTCAAGTTCAGAGCACAAACAGAAACGAAGATAATGACCCAAATTGAAATTGCACAAATGTCAATTTTGGCTTATAGGGGAGAGCGGGGCATAGTGGGCTAGCGGGGCAAAGCGGGATTTCCTTATTACAGCCAAACAAAATTCCGAACAAAGTTTCAAATAGATCGATTTCATTGGTAATCGATCGGAACGTGGTCTTCATATGCTAAACACGCCAGTTCTAAAGTCATATATTCAGTATGACTGAAAGACTGCAACGAGTGAGTTTGTTAATAAAATCGTCAGTATTGAACTACGGTTTTTAGGAAATCCTGAGCTCGAATAATTTGTGTTTTATATTTCTTTTTATAGAGATTCCATATAGTTATAATTATTGAAAATTCAAGAGAGGTTGCGAAAAAGGTGAGTATTTTTAGTTCATGTTTAGTATTTGAAGTCACATTGGGGCAGAGTGGGATACATTGAAAGGGGCAAAGTAGGGTATTGTTTGAACTATACCCCACTTTGCCCCTTTTTGAAACAACTCAAATATTAATTTCCTTCATTAACTAAAGTAACTTATTTTCAGTAAATATAGTTCAAACGTATAAGAGGACTACAGAACATCATTTCTGGTCAATAGAAGCAATAAAAAAAGCGCTTCAAAATGTTGTATCGGGTGAAATGGGCAACAAAAAATCTGCCAACTTAGACAACGTTCCCCGAACTACATTGAGAGAAAAAATAAGAAAGCCCTGCGCAGGTGTTTTTGAGCGCTCGTTCATTGGTGAAGCAATAAAGCTATTACCTCAAACATTTTTATTGGATTTGAGGTTAAAACTAAATATATAAATGTAAAATCTCAGAACGATCGGAATAATATTCTGGAAATTATTCAAAAACTGAAATATGAAAAAATTTGCCAATCAAAAAAATTTAATTCTATGGTTCTGAAAACGCGATCCTCTTGAAATTTTGCATGAACATTCAGTATGTCAATCTGCATGCATGTTTTTGTTCTTATATACTTAAATATGTATTTTTATAAGATTATAATGATAACATATAAGCCAAAGATTCGTAGTTTATTCATTTTATGTTAGTGAAGACTATTAACTTCGAAGTTAATATTCTCAATTAATTATTATAAATACCCCAGAATGTCCCATAAGGTACCCCGCTTTACCCCTATATATGGGGCAAAGCGGGACAAAATGCCATCTGACATTCAAACCCGATATTTCGTTTATTTCTCATGAAAAGTGAGAAAAAAATATATATGGTCAATCGTAATGAGTTAAAAACTGATTTCGACTAAACATTTGCTGTTTAATCATAAATATTTTTCTTGTACGTACACTTAAGTGTACCCAATTTGCCCCGCTCTCCCCTAACTAGAAAACGAAAGACGATAGAGCAGTGCGGTTGACGGCAAAATGAATTTCTCTGAAAAATGTGGCTTTCATTTTTCTCTATCTCATAGGGTTAAAAAGTTGTAGTTCAGGGATCACCAATTCTGGTCAACCTGCACCTACAGTTGTTTATACGTTATATGTATATACAGGATATCAAGGATTCGGAAAACCTTGACGGCAGCAATCGCTTCAGTTCGTGTCACTACTAGACCCATTGTCCAGTTTATCTTTACGAGCAGTTGATAGAAACTGGCTATAATATCGGAACCTATTGAACAAATCCCAAAAAAATATCACACGACCTTCCATTTTATTCTTTGACACCGATTCCTATTCAAAATACTTCCATTCAGGTACCATGAAATTGATTGTCTCAACGGCGATCACATAAAATAGGTTGTTTATTTTATACTTAGATTAAATCATTCCACCATAATGTTAGGTTAGATGAAGTTGTCTCAGATCGACACAGTCGTAAAACTTATCAATTTTCAACAATCATCGTCGAAATTTACACAGAAATCATTGGTTAGCTATGTTCCTGGTTTATCCATTATTTAAGTTTAAATCATGATTAGGTATGGTTATTCGATAAAAACTGCTACTTGAACTTCATGAAATATTTCAGGGTTCATCGGGTTGGATTCATTTAGTTTCCAAATGAAATATTGATAAGAAAATTGATGAAAATACTTAGTCATCAAACACTGATTTCTTCGAAATTTGTTCGAATAATTGAAAGAATAACTCGTGAACAATAATACTAAGGATATTCGAATTTGACCGATCATTTTCCCACTAATGCCAAGCTCAACGCTTCTAACTTGTATAATATTGTTTACAAAAAAATTTCACTGACACTCAGCGAAAATCAGAGAAGAGAAATTGAATCGTTCAAAATTTTAGTTTTCGACGAATTTCAATTATATTTTTGATGAAATTAATGATTAATTCTATCAACAAAAAAAGATTTATAATATTTAACTATGAAGTAGAATATGCCGACTAAAATTCATTCGAAAAACACGTTCACACTTATTTGTGCAATGTACTATTTGCGAATAAATAATCTAATTTATTGGTTCGCTGACCAGCTAGAAAGTTTATTCTTCATAGATTCCTTATTTCAGCTTCAGAATGAGCTGTTTCAGAATAATCCAATTTTTCGAAATAATCTTTCAAAAATTTCTCATCTCAAATTTTGAATTTCGTCCTTTCGTTATTTAGCGGGTAGGTATTAAATACTCAATTCTGATTTATAAAGACCGTTCACAAACCCTGAATGTTTCAATTTCTTAGCTCAGTGCTTACGAAAGGTAGAGGACGTCCCTACAGATGTTTCAGCAGTTAGTCGAACCGAGTCGTTCAAAAACACTTCACTTCATCTTTTCATGAACGACTCCCTGTGAAATTGAACACATTTTTGCATATATTTCAAGTTTAGGTTTGTAATTGGTGACAATTTCAGAACACTACCTCATTGGCTTACTTATACCTTTTACTTCGTGCTCCAGAATCTTTGGAAATTGCTGTGATTCTCAGGTGTTTATGTGTGAAAGTCCAGAATGTAGTCCTTAAACTGACAGTGATTTTATTATTGATTATTCCACTTAAACTTCCCAAGCCTGAAAAAGAGTGAAATAGTTTCTAATTTTATTATATCTATAGTGAAACAGAAATCATCATCGAAAATGTGAGAAAAATTCAGTACCGTCATGCCGAGGATCGAAAACAGGAGCCGAATACACTTTCCGTTGCGTTAGGTACCGATTGATATTTTTATATGAACTGCGCTTTTCATACCTTTTTTTATATGCGTTGACTTGAATAAGAGAGTTGAGTTGACAAACGAATGAAGAGACCTTAAAATTGAAGCATGTTGGAATTTTAATTATGATTCTTCCAATATGAAGGAACCTGAAAGCTTCTGATTATCATCCGAATTCTATGAAATTTTGTAGTCATCAGCACATCACCAATTCACATTCGAATACTGAATTTAATATCAACCAGATGAGAATTTTCAGAAATATTGATGAACATAAGATGAATATTGTAGTGGCAGAAACTATTTAGGTCCTCAGCTTACTTGAAAATTTCAGTATTTTAACTCATTCTGTTATAAGGTTATGAGTATTTAAGTCCAGACCAGCCATACTTGCCAGAATTTTTATTTTCTTGGACGTCTTTTGATGATAATATTCTGACTAAACCTAGGACAAATAAACGCGTGGATGTCTTGAACTATCAAGTTTGATATTGAGCTTATCTGTAATTTCGTTATTACTGAAAAATCAATGAAAATAAGTTTTAGTGAGAATAACTCCGAAACTAATCGACTGAGCGTCCCTTATCATGAAGGCATACAGGTTTGGAAAATTCACTCGGAAATATAGGATTTGCCGTGCTACACTCGAGTCACTCCGATTACAGTGGAAGAGTGGAAGAATCGAAACATTAGTGCGATGCCATATCGAATAAACACGCGGAATGGCGGAATGGACGCTGCAACCGTAGTGGGAAAGCTTCGGACTGCCGGTCCGTGATGGAAATAATTAACATTCTAAACGTGAAAAGCTTAAGAAAATTTTCAGAAGTTTACGCTTTTTTATATTTGTTCAAAAATGTGGTGAATTTCAAATTGATAGATATGCGATTTGAGAACAGATTGAAGAATGTTTTCAAATGTCAATAACTGTGAAACTAATGATCCGATTGGATCCGTTATCGAACACCACCTCTGCATCCAGAACGCAAACCTACACTCGAAATTTCAAAGCCCCAAATTAATTCGCATAGAAATTATAGTGCACCCGGTCATCCGAACATAATCCTTTTAGCCTTGGATTATTCATCAGTGAATCCGACCAATTCGTGTGAAACCACTTACGTTCGAAATTCGAAAATTAAAGACATTTGGGCAAAACGATAGTCCGCTGTTTGCCAATAAACATGCCGAGCAAACACTAAAAAAATAGAGCCCTAGTCTAAATCTGATTCCTCGAGTTCTGATATAGATATCTTCTCAAGATCAAATTAAATTAAATAAACTGAAATGAGGTAGTTTTTTTTATATCTGATTAAGCAAAACAATTGGTTATCTTGGAACATATTATTATATTAGAAAAAACGCAGATCCTAATGTAAATTTCGAAAGTGATTGAAAGGAGTTGATAATTTATACGACCCTATTATATTGATTCCAAAACAACTCCTTAGTACTCTTTATTGAGTGAAAAATAATGGAATTAATCAATTCAAACTCAAAACATCAAATATCAATAGGTCATCTTCTGAACGTTTTTTCATAGCAGAATACAATCATTCGGATATATTATCCTGAAAACTATTGCTTTCTTCTTATTAAAATTTTAAAATGAACCATGTATTAAAATTGTATGTCGAAGTGGACCCGTAATGATAGTTCGCAGGATATCAAATTCGAATGATCTATTAGCCAATATACTACCGAGCGCACGTTCCTTTGCAAACCGATTGATACTTTATGTTTAATAAGGAAAAAAGGAGAATATAATAATTTAGGTTGCAAAGGACAAAGAAAGTCATTGATGAAGCTTATATCTTGGTACATTTAAGATCTGGGAATAAATTTCTTCATTATCAACGTAGTATTCATCTGCATAACCACTCAATTCATAACCGTTTTAAAGAGTAAAGAAGATTTATAGTTTTTCGACGGATGTAACGAAATAAAAGTAAGGTTATAGGCGTAGATATAATTCCAAAGCACTGTAATTATAAGAAATTATTTAATCTAGTTTCAAAGATCGAATCTCACCTTATCTTCGACTCTGTATGAGAATAATCCTATAAGATTATAAATCTTGATTCACGGTCTTGGAAATTATAGCCTATTTATGAAGATTTAATTCAAGATATTTCACTCTTACCTCTTGAATCATTAACACCAACTTATGTATATTTTCACCCTATTTATACATTATTCATTTTGTTGTGAGCACATCGTACAGCATTTGTTGGGATTCAACTTGAAATACACGTAATCAGAGTCATATAATTTATAGTTTTTGCTATTCCTGAAATTTTATACTTCGTGAAATAAGAAATATATAGTGTCAGTTGCAGGAACGTCCATTAAAATTTAAAGGTCCATTAAACTCTTAATCCTCCATTATTACAAGGAACTAATGGAGGATAAAGGGTTTAATGGACCTTTAAATTTTAATGGACGTTCCTGCAACTGAGCATTAGCATTAGCATTAGTCATATAATTTAAATTTTTCTGAATCGATATGTTGTTTTACTGTCGTGTGAAAAATGATGGTTTATTGAATGTTTTTGAGCTTGCGAATGTAGATTGGTTTTATGGCTAGGCTAAGGCTGAAAGGTACGGAATTGGCGATGGTATAACATGAGTTTTCTTCGAAGACTATTTTTGTTATGGATCATATTGTGCTACGGTTAGGAGAGAGAAGTGTTTTGAGTAGGTGGAAACAATCGGAAAACTACCGGGACGGTAGTGAAGCCATCATATAATTTTATAATGATTATATCATTTTATGTATTATTTGTTATGCTGATGATATTCAATCAACTTTGACCTGCAATACCTAAACGGAGAAAGAGATCACATACATAGGGGAATCTCATTAGAAGAGGAAATTGGCTCAGTAATTATTTTTTTGCGATAAATATCCATCATATGTTGAAAAACCCAAATTCGAGTGCCACTTTTGGCACCTCGAGTAAGGTAGAGATCGGTTAATTATGACAAGGTTGTGGAAATGATGTCAAACAACATTCCGTTCCAAAATTTGAAAAATTGCGAACATGATTCTAAATTTTCATATTTTTCTGAACTCTTTCGGAAAAATCAAAAAATGAAAGATGATTATATGAAATATCAAAATTTTGATTTTCTGAAGTTTCAAAGATAAAACCTGTGTTTTATGTGCCTATATGCTATACCGAATATGTACTCTGCTTCAGGCAAGTTATTCTAGATTAAATCAACATAAAATTGATTTTGTGTTGATCTATTCATCGCTGAACTACGACCTCAATCTCCTCAATGATTTTTTACTAGTTTGCATAGTTGTCAGACATATCAAACATGCATTAATCCAAGAATATATCGTGAAACTGAAAGCATCTACCTAGTAAAACGAAATAAGAGGCCTCAATAATGGCGTTCTTCAATTCAAAAAAACGTGCATATAAAAGATGGAATTTGAAACTCTTTAGTAAACCCTGCCACGCATTTGGAGAAGAACAGTGGCTGAAGAAGATATCTACAAAATTTTAACAAATAGCCCTTTCAACAGAAAAATTACGCCGTGCTTAATCCGGGCTAAATTCGGCAAGTAAGAAACAGGGACAATTTTTAGGTAGTGCTGTAGAGAAATAAAATCATAGACCAACTTATATTATGTATGATGAAAACTTCATTTATTTTTTTTATACTCCAAATAGAATATCCAAGATATAAAAGTCTAATTGATATGCATAAATTACAGAAAAGTACAATAAAATAGGATACAGCTGTATCCTATGATATTACAAAATTTTCTCAACAAAAAAAAATTCAGAAAATCCTCCAGGAAATCAACTTTTTATTTTTATTTTTATTATTCCATTCCAAAGTTCAAAATTTTGGAATTATGCATGGCCCATCCTGTATACCTACCGTTACACTTCAGAGAAATTTCTACAGAATTTTTTCGCGTTCTAAATATTTTTAATAAGAACGATTTAAATCTCTTCAGGCTTATTTTTCAAAGAATAATGAATTCAAATTCCATAATGCATAATTTTGGTCATTAGCGCCAAAGTCAAACAGTCCTCGACACATTAATTTTGATATATTTACAGATTGATACAATATGATGCTATCTGAGCCTCATGTTTTCTCAAGCGGTAATACCGGCTCTGTAATTCGGTGAATTTAAATAGGCGGCAACTGTTTGAAACATGTTTCGAATTGATGAGAGCTATTAGTCAACACTACTTCGTCTATGTCTATAATTAATAAAACACACTTTCTCAGTTTCTTTGAGATTTTGTGACATACTTCTATGATAGGTGAGTGTTTAAGAGCTCAACATAAATTTGATAATTGATTTTTTTGTTATGTATCAAATTGAAAAAGAAAAGCCATAATTATTGTTCGCGCGCTCTGAACTGCATCGTAATTATAGTTTAATTTTTAATAAGAAACACGAAGTTCCACATATTTCGAGCTGTTACAGCCTTAATCTGTTTAGAGGAGGTTGTACTGAAGTTACTGGATACTTGCTGGTCTAATTGAATTAAAACGATTGATCACAAACGGAAGATCTAGCTTTGTTCGTACTACTTGCGTAAATACCAAAATGGTTATAATAAAAATGACTTTGTGTGTTTTATAATTGTTAATTGTTAAATGTTAATTCATTAGAGTTTTTTTGTTTTCCAACAGATTTCTCTGAAGGTGAAAATACTGATTGATGTCATAAACATTCAGTTGATCAGAGCTCAGAAGTTACTTCAAATCCCCTATATTGGGATATTATATATCATTACGGTTTAGAGGAAAACAGTTTAGTACTTCAAGTATATATCGTAAGAAAATTTTCGGTTGAACAACAATCTTGAATACCTTCCACTGAAAGATAAAAAAAGAGCGAATCAGTTCAACAATTCGGGAACCTAGTATGTCGCGGACACTCGCTCATTAAGGACTTCTTCTTTCCTTCAAAGTAAGACACCATTGTAGTAGTCTTTGCAGGGTTGAGTCGTCAACGTTAAGAATTAACAAATGAAAACAACTGCGACAAAGAACTCAGTTTGTTAGAACATCAAAAGTCATGAGCAGGTGCTTTTTGAGCGCTCGTTTATTGGTGGAGCAATAATGCTATTACCTCAAAATTTTTATAGGACTTGAGATTCATGCTGAGTAATTGAATGCGAAATCTCAGCACGATCAGAATTATATTCTGAAAATTATTCAAAAACATAAATATGAAAAAATCAATAAGCACCAAACAATTAAATGATGCGACCCTCTCGGAATTTTGCATGAACATCCAGTATATTAATCTTCATTCACAAAATAAATTTTACTCGAATCGGATCTCTTGTACTAAAAATATAAAGATTATCCTTATGAATATGCCATTTGGATTTCTTATGTCCACGAACTTTTGCACGAGGCTCTTTTTGAGCATCTTACATGCGGCCGCAAAAATTCTATTTCTTTCAGTTTTGATTTGTCTGTGATATTGAGAAACAAAAATTTCGAATGACCATATTTTATGGTACACCCTGTATGATTTGGCTGGTAAACGAACATAACCGCGGCTTTTGGGAACCGAACTCAGCCTGAAAATCTCAATTCTCTAGGAAAATTCTTTTGAAACTTAACGTGCTTACGACCAGCCGGACGGATGCGGCCCAAAGGACCGAATTCAATTTGACCAGGAATTCGTCATTATCGTTGAAGATCATTTTCGGCTCAAATTTCGAGAATTACAAACATTTAGGCAAAACGATGTAGCACTCGTTAGTAGAACGAACACTCATAAAGGAAGCCCCCTGAAATTTCTATTAATCTAACGTCGAAGATTATTCAATTATAGGGCCTAGTCGGCCTTCATGAATACGGTTCTTTTGGGAGATCGTTTGCCGCTAAGATTCCTCTCAAGATATAACTTTCGTTCACACGTTCACCTAGATATGAAATAATTGATAGCATAAATCAAGAAAGAGTACCTACACTTCTTCAACATTATCAAACTTACATTTGAATGACTATATCTCCGAATAAATATCTTGAAACTAATTAAGCTACCGTTCTTTCTCTTTTATTATAGGCCTGCCTTGTAATTTGAACTATAAATCACACGGGATGACTTTCTTCTTTCTACCTACATCCTTATCTTAGAGCTGTATACCAAGACCTAGGCATGTTTAGCACTTAAATAATTACCTGGATTAGTGGTGAAGGCATTTAAACAATATCTTCAGGCTTTATTGTTAAGATACTGATCAGAAACTCGGGAGACTTGAATTTGAACATCCCTCAATTACTAATTTGAGTTGGATAGTGCTAGAGTCTATAATTATAGGTCTACAATTTGTAATTGGGCGTTAAGTTTTAAATATCGGAAATGTTGAAAGTAATTAAATTCATAAATATTCAATGAGAATAAGGAATATTCATCTGATACGTAAGTTCCACCAGTAACCTCATGTAGGCTAAAAACATATTTTGAAAGTGTACAACACCTTGAAGTATTATTTCTCCTGTAGACTAGTCATTTTGTAACCACACATAAGCATTTTCCAGAAAATCCGCACCGAAGGCCGTTTTTCTTCACCATTGATATTTTCTAGAAATTTTTGATTTGAAAATGATAATGAACCATGAAGAACTTGATCACCAGGAAGAAAATGTGAATATTTCTAAAATGTTATATGTTCAGAATCACACAAGTTAATTTGATATGCAAAATTGCGCATCGAAATTCGGTAATTTGAATATAATCCCTTTTTCGAGATATTTGAATTTTTCGTCATTTTGGCAAGTTCAAACTTCTCAAAAATTATTCTCATATACTCTTATGCAGAATGAGTTCATTCTAGTTCAAGCATTCATATTCCTCTACTCTAATTTTTCCAATTCCAAAATTGGAATTTGATGCAAACTCGTTATTCTGAAATTAGTTCAGTTGAAAAACAATTGACAGCAGTTCTAGCTCTCTTCTTTAGAATTGCTTCAGAGTAACGAGTTTCATGGAATTGAAGTCATATTCATATTACAGACCGCTTTTTGAGATTGCAAAAAAATTCATAAATATTCAATAAAAACAATGAATATTTATATGATACATAAGTACCACTAGTAATCTGATGTAGGCGAAAAATCAAATTTTGAACTTGAAATATTATTTTCTCCCTAGACTGGTCATTCTCTAGCTAAAGATGAACATTTCCAGATCTGCACCAAAGGGCACAAAATTAACTGCAGTTCTGGCTGCTTTCTTTTAAATTCCTTCAAAGTAACAACTAACACAGAATTGGTGTCAAATTGTAGACCGTTTTTTGAGATTGGAAAAAATTGAGTAGGAGAAAAACGAATAATTGAACCAGGAAGAATATTTTTTCAGAGCACATGCGATAAGAATAATTTCAGGAAAACTATAAAATTGCTGACCGAAAAAAAATAAATAAACTGATTTTACGACAAATGGAATAAAAATCATTGTCGAGGTGTATGAAGTTGCCAATATCACTAAAAATTAAAATATCCAGAACGGAAGTAATTTTCGAATTACCGAATGACGCTCTGAAATTCTACAAACCGATCTAAATGTGAACAAATTTTTCCAAATTTTCATATTTTCAGCAGGCTATTTCCTCAAAAAAAGCTACTGAGAATTTTTTTAGTAGCTTGGCGGAGGTTTGTTGGCAATGCTCACACATAAACTTCGTTCAGTGAGAAATGATCTGAAATTCTGACTATATTCTACTATAACTTCATTTTAAATCACCAAAACAACAACTTTCGCTGCTCATGTTTCAGAAGCTTATCATATTAAAATTTTATCTTTTTCATGAGTTCCTGACTAATTATGTCAATCTCGCCAATTTAAACAAGAAATGACCATGCAATCGATCAAGTGGACATGACATTATTGTTAAATGGACGTGTTGAAGAATTTCAAGAAAAAACATATATTACTTATTTATGTAAATGAGAATCACATCCGTATATTTTTGATATGTTAAATTGTGTTGAAAGATCTTGATACCCATAAAAAATGTCACTAATGTTAGTAACCCAGTATGAGTAGATTTCTTATCTTAATTGCTTCTGGTCTGGGTGATTTTCCTCAGAAACCTCAAGTCGTATCAATATATAACTGTCAATGAATGGAATTCTAGTTTTGAAGGAAATAAATCTTCTTTCAGAAAAAATCGATTTGTTTTTTAAGGTATCCTCGTTTTTAACATGATTTATTATTAATATTCAGCCACAATTTTATTTATTTTTTGACCTCTTATGAAGTACCAATAATTGATTTAACAGTTGTTCGGTACTACTTGAGAACATGGAATGAAACTTATTGAACAAAAAAATGGTCACTGAGTGAAGCATTATCAGAAGTTCCTGTTCATCATGAATTTCCTAATTATGAGTCTCGCATTCAATCAGTTCAGGATGTAAAATGTTAGCCACAAAATGTTTAATTTCTGATCGATTGCAATCAATCTTATATTAATACACACAACGTCAAAAATCTTGGCCGCCTTCATCCACTTTCAACTCAGAATCTTTGTCATCTTACCAGTCGAATGAAAACAATAAACCTGCCAAGTGTTTCTTGTTAGGGACAATCCAAGTGTATTCGTAAATCAGTTTCCAGCGAATAACGAGAGTTGTACTTTGAAAAATATTCCGTTGAAAATGCCGAAACATCCATTTTTTTAGTTTGTTTGTTGTTTTGTCGAGCCATCAGATTGCCCAACGTTTGAATATTCCGCGGAATTCAGTAAGGCGCATAGTAGCTCTGTTCCTGCAAACCGACAACGTTGCCCGGAGAACGTTGCCTAAGAGCCTGAGGTCCTGAGGCCAAATGGAGCGACGTAATTTCCGCCAGAAAGTTGAGTTAAGTATAAGTTGTTCAATGAGGTTAACCCTCAAGTACTATGCCCGAAATTGATAACATATCTACTATACATGGTTCCCAAGGACCCATATTTTTCAAAATAAGAAAAACATGGCGGATATTCAAGGTTTTATTATAGAATGTATTTCAGATATTTCTGAACCATTTTATAGAAAATTCTACTTGTTCACGTAGTTTTGGCATATCGTTTTGGCACAAAAAAAACATATAGGTTTTTTGCAAGTCTCACATATTTTGCTCGTTTTTCTGCCTTTTTTCACAGGATACAAGGCACATCTGTTCCGTTTAGACCTCGATTGATCCACAGCTTGGGTTGACTCAACTGGTAGAGAAGTCCCAAGCTTGTTGGCAATAGATTCACGGAGATGACTACTAACATATTTATTGATCATTCTGCTCTCCATGTATTTCCTACATAGAGCAATCCTGAATTCCTTCAGATACGTTAACCTTTGGATTTCGTTACCATGAGGTGAAAACTGAAAAAGCACTCGAGAATTCATTCCAGCAATATTGAGTATTTGAAAAAGTAGCACCATAGGCCAACGCCATTGCCATTTTTGATCTGATGCATCTACTACTTTTGTTTGGTTTTAGAATTCTATTATATCTGGTTCGAGAGAATGTTTATCAAATTTCGAATCATGATGCATATTAGCACTACCAATCTTTCCTAGGTACATAGCTCACAAGAGTTGTTCTATCCTGAAATCTAAAAAGAGAAGACGATACAAGTCGACTCCGGTTTGCTTGCACTTCAATTGGAATTTGTCTTTTGTTTTTCTATACGAAAATTCACTGCTGGTGTCGTGATCACTGGAAAATTCATTGTCCACTTCATCTTGATCACTTTGATAATTTGAATCGGTTATTTGACTGCTCTGAGCCTTTGAGGGAGCTTCAGCTGTAACTTCTGAGTCATTACAAAACTTTTTCATCTTGAAACAGATTTTCTATCTCATTATCGGTTAGAAATTGCTTTTTCAAACTTATGTTTATATTTTAATCCTTAAATTCAACAATTTGATCACAAAAAATTATAAAGAAACGAAAAAGTCTGATTCTAACTTATTATAAAATTGTTGACGTATTTACTATCGGTGGGTCCTAGAGACCTGAAAGCACCTAATACTCAAAAACTGCTTTGCATACTACAATCACAATCAATGTGACTGACCAATGTTCCTCGACACTAGGGATTTCATGGGCGACAGAAATCTCTAGACGCGGCGTTGTCATAATTCACACTGAAAACAGATGCCCATGGGTCCCTGGGACCCCGGCATATTAGTTGAGGGTTGATGTTCAATCGCCGTATTCCCTTTATTTTCGTAGTAAACTTTAATAATTTAAATATGGAGATAATTTCACTAATCTGAATATTAACGCCCCATCATCCTGCATACAAAGGGTCTAAATAGTTCTTCAAGATAACTAACATTATCCAAAGTATGGTATGAACTAGCCAGCAAGGCCGATCCTTGGCTAAGTGTGCAGCGCATGTCCCGCACGCGAGTGCAAAATCCTAGCAGCGGCCACAGGCAGCCACTATGGTTCGAACAAATAGTTTCTGGAGATTTCCGAAAATGTATTTAGCTTGTTAGTCCAGTCAATTTGTGCTCAAAAGAACCCCTAGCAGAAAGTTATGGGGTAGTTTTGATTTTGTCGATTTTTTATGTTTTTTGGGGTGCTGAATCCGAATCTGAGGTTTGCTAACAAAATTTCGTGAGGGAACATTGAAAAAAAATACAAAAAAGAGAAAATATCTCATTCTTGGCAGTTTTCTGCTTATAACTCGGAAACTATCAACTTTTCGAGAAAAACCTCTCAATACAAAATGAAAGTACATAAAATTTCCTACAAATGTACTACCACAGCTTGTTCTGCGACCACCTGTTCTGGCTCAAATTATAGTTTTAAATGAGGTATTTTCTATGACTCAATAAATGAAAAAAAACTTAAATTCTATGGTTCCGATGATGCGATTCTCTTGAAATTTGCATGAACATTCAGCTATCAGTCTCGATTCATAAAAAAAATTCACTTGAATCAGATATCTTGTTATGCAAATATAAAGATTCTTCTTTTCAATATTCCAATTGAATTTTCTATGGTTCTGCTCACACTATGGTCACACAATTTTGCATGAAGCTTATTATGACCATCTTGCATATTGCCGCAACATTTCATTTCGACTGTTTTCATTTTGTCTGAGATATTGAGAAACAAACATTTTGAATGGTCGTATTTTGTTTCATAAAACAAGGCCATTCTAAATTTTTGTTCCTCAATATCTCAGACAAAACGAAATCAATCGAAATGAAATGTTGCGGCCAAATGCAAGATGCTCATAATAAGCCTTATGCAAAACTGTGTGACCATAGTGTGAACAGAACCATAGAAAATTCAATTGGAGTATTGAAAAGAAGAATCTCTATATTTCCATAACAAAATGTCCGATTCGATTAAATTTTTTTTTGTGAATCGCTGCTGATATACTGAATGTTCATGCACAATTTCAAGAGGATCGCATCATCGGAACCATAGAATTAATTTTTTTTTCATTTATTGAGTCATAGAAAATACCTCATTTTCAACTATTATTTGAACCAGAACGGTTTGTCGAAAAACAAGCTGTGGTAGTACAATTTGTAGAAAATTTTATGTACTTTTATTTTGTATGGAAAGTTATTTCAGGAAAATTTGATAGTGTCAGAGTTATATGCAAAAAACTGACCAAGAATGAGATTTTCATTCTTTTTTTGTATTTTTTTCTATGTTCCGTCTAGAAATTTTGTTAGCACACCTCAAATTCGGATTCAGCACCCCAAAAAACATAAAAAATGGAAGAAATCTAAACTACCCCAAAACTTTCCTGCTAAAAGCACAATTCGACTGGATTATGTGCTATCTATAATAGATTTAGGATCGAATTTCTTTATGTGCTTATTCCTACGAGAACGGTGTGCTATCATTTTTCCCAAATATATATATTTTTTTCGAATTTTGGTCCAGGAGTGATCTCAAACGACTGCGTTGTATCCAATGATGAAGAATCCGGGGTCAATGAAAATTCTCTTCGGCCGTCCATCTGGTGTTCAACACGATAACTCTCGAACGGAGTTAGTTAGGGTTCTGCATTTTTCGGGTTCTGAACGGTTAAGTTCGTCAACAGGCCAAGTCAGTTATGTAGTTCCGGAGCTATTGACATCTGAAAATTTTATTATTTTCCTGATATTTCCGTAACCACACATCCGATCACTCCTTAACTTTGTATGTACTTTGAAGGTGAAAGATGATCCGCAAACTTCAGCACAATTTCGTGGGGAACGTGCGATTAGAAATTGAAAAAATATATTATATTTTGTTTGTTCGAGGTAAACCGATCAACTTCTGGTCGCTATAACCCGCAAACGGAACCTGTTATGGCCTCGAAATGTTCACGGTAGATTTGGTACAACTATATGTCGGTATGTCCCCAGGACCAGTTGAAATCGGTTGGTTGATTCTGGAGTTACTTCCACTTAAACTTCATCCAATTGATCTGATCAAAATCCAACTTGATATTTATAATGAGAACACCGAACGAATATTTGAGCTGAATATTTTCAGAGTCGTATCATAAGAATAGTTTCATGAATATTCTTCCTCGTTATGCTGGTTTGAATCTGAATTTCTGTGACCATGTTGTATGACGTTGATTCGTATGTATAGTCCGTTCACGAAAGGTTGAGCCGTCGGTTGGCCATGGAAATTTGGCATATTCCACTGTGTATATTAAAATTTAGGTTATGTTCTTGTCAGACTGATACGCAATGTTGTCAATATTGCATAGAGTTGTCTGATAACTCGCAAGCTCGTCGAACGAGGCCGGGTACATTAGGCAACGTTGACTTTATTTTACGTTATGACAGCAAATACTGCCAACTTCAGATAAATAAAAAAACGCCTACTATGTGCTCAACCTTTCGTGAACGGACTATATGTTGACATATCTATACACTTGTTCCAAAATGAAGATCGGGCTATCGTTTTGCCAAAATTTCTGTATTTTTGGATTCGGGGTAAAAAATTATTTGAAAGATGAATCCAATTTGAATATCTTGAGAGCTATCGGTCATGAACCTACCTTGAAAATTTCGAATTTTGGAGTTGTTCCTTTCTGAAGTGATTGTGTTTCCGGTCGGTCGTAGGCCCAGATACGATACTTTTGGATGGAATGACTTGAAATTTTCAAGGTTGCTTCAATATTTCAAAAAAAGATGAATTTATGAATGAATAGAACGAAATCAATAGGACTAGGAATATTGAAATTGGATTTATCGTTTTACCAATATGGACAATCGTTCAAAAGTACTTGACTTCAAGTCAGTGCTTTTTGAAAATTTTTTAACTGGGTGTTTATTTATCAAGTGCATGATACATTATCTAGTCGATCATCTAGATGATCACTGTAGTATACAATGAGAATATAAATGCCTGTACTTCAAAAATGAATTGCATTTTCATCCTGTGAGGCCAATATTTACGTCATCTAGATTTTTTCTCTAATAATTACTCACTGATGTTGTTGTTTTATTATCAAAAAATAGGTACGTAACGAAGGTGACAGTTTGTCAAGGAATTGAAAACCCCAAATTAGGCTCCTGAACTAATTTCACGGTGAATTATTTCATAATTGTATATTCAGATTTCAGTTTTAGAGTCATCGATTCGATAAATTTTGTCACTATACAGGGTGACTGGTGACGTAAGGGACAACGGCTAACAGAAGATAGAGGACCTCAAACTGAATGAGGATTTGGGGTTTAAATGTCCCATAAGGCTATTAGTCTCAGAGATACAGGGTGTTTTTTGCAAAAGTGCTAAAACTATAAACTCCCATATCTTCGTCAATATGGCCAATTTTTCGGTGATATTTGGCAAGCTTGTCAATATACATTTTCTCCATCAGATCGACGAGAAAAATTTCCAAAAATTGCAGGTCCGTATTCAAAAATTTCAATTTTCGTGTCAGGTGAGAAATATCACTCGGTATATGGAATAAAAAAAATTGAATTGGGAAATTGGAATCTGCGAAAAACACTGAGTAAAAATCTATTTTTGGTTTTGATGGCACAAATTTTTTAAAGTTTTTACGATATGTGAAAGTCGAATATTACAATTTTTTCATATTGAATTCAAAAAAACACACTATCATGAAAGGAAAAAAAACACTTAATTTGAAATGCTTCAATAATCCTAAGGCATTTCGAATATTCCTTCACATCTTGAGATACTTCTTCATTAAATCTTCTATTAATATTATAAAAAAACTCAAAAAACAAGACAAACACAAAAATATTAACAGTAGCACATATGGTTCATAAAAAAATCAAATAAACAAATGCTTGATATGCGAGAGCCATGCCCCTCACACACTGATTGGCTCTTTTGAACAATTGAAGTACGTTTCATATCCACAAGATGAAAAAATTACTCTTGATTAGAACAGAACACTAGAATTTCAGCTCGAGAAAAGTTGGACTTTCTTCTCAGAAAGCCTGAACAATAATCCATCTGAACTATATTCTTTCAACAAAATTATTTTCTTCTATTCAATAATGCAATGATTCATGAGAAAACAACTAAGCAAATGCTCGAAATCAGAGCCATTTGCTTCAACGCTGGAACTCTAATGATTTCTTTCTCTTGTGACATAAGGATTATTCTAAGACCAAATATTATATCCGTTCATTTCGCGCAATCCAAAAACAAGTATCATCTACATATTCTTCATTCGTCAATATTGAAGACATTTTTCAGTAGATGAACAAACGACACAATTCCCAATAATTCACAATCAATGAATGTATGAATATAAACGTAATTTTTGAAATGAGCCTACTCTGTGTAGTAGGATATATTTATTTATAATGAATAATAAACCTCTTATTCCAAAAAAATCACTTGTTTCCCTAATATTCTGTTTGCATTAAAGAAATTCATATGCTTCTCAAAAGAAGATGAAGTTGCTACACCTAAGTACACATTAGAGGAAAATAAGTCCTCAAAATTCATACATTATTTCATTGAAAAATAAATTTTGTTGAAAACATAAGTATCAGATGGATTATTGTTCAGGGGTTCTGAGAAGAAAGTCAAACTTTTCTCGAGCTGAAATCCAGTGTTTCTGTTCATCATGAATATAATTTTTCATCTTGTGGATATGAAAAGTACTTCAATTGTTCAAAAGAGCCATTAAGTGTGTAAGGGGAATGGCTCTCGCATATCGAGCAATTGTTTATTTGATTTTTTAATGAATCATATGTTCTACTGTTCCTCCCTTTGTATTTATATTGTTTTTTTAATTTTTCTTATGATATTGATAAAAAATCAATTAAAAAAGAGTTCAAGATGTGAAGGAATATTCAAAACGCGTCAGGATTATTTAAGAATCTCAAATTCAGTGTTTTTTCTATCAGGAATAGTATGTTTCTTGAATTCAATGTCAATAAATTGAAATATTCGACTTTCAACATATCATAAAAACTATAAAAAATTTGTGCCATTCAAACTAAACACTGATTTTTACTCAGTGTTTCTTGAAGATTCCAATTTTCCGATTCAATTTTTTTTATCTTATATACGAGTGATATTTTTAACCTTACACGGAAATTGAAATTTTTGAATACGGACCTGCAATTTTGGGAATTTTTCCTCTCGATCTAATGGAGAATATGTATAGTAACAAGCTTGCTAAATATCAGCGAAAAATTTGCCATATTGACGAAGATAGGGAGTTTATAGTTCAGCACTTTGGCAAAAAACACCCTGTATCTCTGAAACTAATAGCCTTATGGGACATTTAAACCCCAATCCTCATTCAGTTTGAGGTCCTCTATCTCCAGTTAGCCGTTGTCCCTTACTAGCCAGTCAAATTAGGATTTCACCTCGGAATGAAAGATAATAAGCTGAAAATTGGTATGAACCTTGGTTTTGTCATTCTCAATGTTGTCCTCAAAAGTCACAAATGCTATGGTGCCGGCGTCTTAAGATATTGAAGGTCAAAGGTCATAAAAATCGGTTTTTTGCGAATATCTGCCTTCCTATTGCTTAAATGAGATTTGCAGTTATTATGAAAGTTGTAGACTATAAAATTGTCTACAACTTTTGTTTGAACTTTTTTATCATACGACCAACCGTTTGGGGTAGAGCGCGAAGAGTGCCCAGGGTACAGTCATAATGACCTAATGCAGGGTCAAGCGTGAGTTACGGTTAGCAGGTCGTTGTATAAAGTCAATTATTCACTTAACAATTATAATTATTAAACAATGCCCATTATTTATGTTCTATTCGTTAATTATTTATATTTAATTTAAATAAGTAATTAAATTATTATATATAATTATTATAATTATTATTTTACTATGGTATATTATTAATTCTGGATTATATATTTCAATTATATTTTATATTGAAAAGTAAGGTAATATATTTTACACATATCTTTATTATCATTGAATATGGCATATTGATTTTAATTATAATAAAATTGTAAAAGAAAGCTAATTATCTTCTTCTTTCTTCGTCGTCTTCTCCTTGTTGTCGCTCAAAAAGTTCAGTTCATTGTCATCATCCTCATCATCGGTATTACTTGGATTTAGTGAAGCGTTGAGGCAAGCTTGTCCATTGCACTGGCCACAAGCTGAAGAACATAGTAGCCCTGACTTTCTGCATCCGCAGAGGAACCACTACCATTTTTGCAATTGCAAAATATAACGTTTAGTAGTTCGGCTGGTGCTGGAGGTAGTAGTAACGTTCTTATGGGCTCCCAGGATTTCTTTTTCGAGGATCCTCCCATTCTTGAGGTTCTATGTCCTTCCTTAACCACGTTTGAATCTGGTAGTAGACACGATGATATGTTGACGAGCTGCTACACTTGTTGGTGGAAGTGTTGACAATTGTACAGGTTTATTTAGTTTTGTTAATTTGATGAATTGCGTGTAGTGGAAATGGTCAATGTTGTCCTCAGATTTTGGAGCATATATAATGCCAACAAGATGCGCACTCCATTTTCAAATAATGTTTATTCCGGGCAGTTTTCTTGTTGAAATACTTCCACCAGTTCATCCAAATGGGAATTTCTCCAATGCTCTAGTAACAGTTTTTTCCTTTTTAAATAGCGCAGAAGTCGTGTCACAGCCACTAAATGCATGTAAAAATAAAATGTGTTTTTTAGTACGAGGATATTGGTTATTGTGTTTTGACATTGCCTTTGCAACTTTTTTGAAAAAAATTTCTTGTTGATGGGGATTGAGTACGTCCAATTAAAATAACGAGCAATCAATATCTTCTCCTATGATGACAGCAGTCATCATAAGGCAATAGCTGTGTCAATGATGAGAACATCAGCATCATCTCTGGCTTGTTTTGTTGTGATATTACCAGTTTCAAATTTTTTAACAAGCATGTCGATAAATTTTTTTTATTAGACCGATTTGATGAAAATTTTTCTGACTGATTGGCACAATCATTGTTTCGTCAAAACAAACTTCATATGATTTTGAAAGTGCAGCAGTTCTTCTTTGTTGTTCCTTGCTTTAATATTTTTACTATATTCGGAATATCCGTCAAAATAATACAATAATTTAATACTTATTTCAATTAAATATAAATAATTAATAATTAGTACATAAATAATGGGCATTGTTTATAATTATAATGTTAAGTAAATAATTGACTTTATATAACGAACTGCTACCGTAACTCACGCTTGACCTTGCATTAGGTCATATATGAGTTATATGACTGTATGCGCACCTCTTCGCGCTCTACCCCAAAAACGGTTGGTCGTATGGAAAAAAAGTTTCAAACAAAAGTTGTAGACAATTTTATAGTCTACAACTTTCATAATAACTGCAAATCTCATTCAAGCAATAGGAAGGCAGATATTCGCAAAAAAAACGATTTTTATGACCTTTGACCTTCAATATCTTAAGACGCCGGCACGATAGCATTTGTGACTTTTGAGACAATATTTAGAATGACAAAACAAAGGTTCATACCAATTTTCAGCTTATTATCTTTCATTCCGAGGTTGGCCCCCTTTTTCATCTAATTTGACTGGGCTATACGTCACCAGTCACCCTGTATGTCGTAACGGTCATAAAGCATAGTTGTAATGAAAAATTATTCAACAATTAAACTGAACACAAATTAACCTTGTTGATTTTTGCAAGGTTGTTAAATGAATAAAATATTGGTGCTAGCATCATTCTAATTTCGGCTGATAACGTATCCATATTTAATTTTTGTATCTATATAATTCAATACGTTCTTCCCTTGGGCGAGAGTATATCACTTTGCTTCATCATCGTGAGGTGTACTAGAAATTAGCATATAGATAGATGTTATATCCTTGGAAATATAGCTGATCAATGACCAATTGGGTTATAAAATTAAACGCCTTATGATAGAAAACCGTTATCGTGGATAAAATATATTTAGAATTAGTACATATCGTATCACAAGTTCAAATAAATATTATTATCATTGCACATTGCAGTAATAAAATCTGCGAACCAATTTTTACGTAGGCGTAGGTATTATTAATACTTATATAAAGCATTCGATACATTGCAGTGCATGGAGCGACTGAGTGTAAATAAAGGAGGAAGAGAATATTATAACCAGCTTGCTAAGAATTGCAACTAGAGGGAAACTATAGGGCATATTGACATGTGTATGAAGTTGGCCCAGCACTTTTTGATTTTCGAAAAAAAAATTGTTGTAGTGAATTGTGCTATGTTTGTGCTGCTTTGTGCCGATAACTTTTTTTTTCTTAATTCCAAGTGGTTTTCGAGATATTTCTAAAACCGAAAAAATGAGACAGCCCAGCACTTTTCGAAAAATGGGATTTAAACAATGGATAAAAATTGTGCTACACATATACTGAGTAGTGCCGTTCGAATTTTCTCGAAAGTCCCTCTCATTTCCTGAAAAATCGAAATTTAAGAAAGAAGATAGCCCAGCACTTTCGTTTTTTTTTCTCACAAATGAATGGAAAAATTTGTGCTACATTTGTGCTGCTTTGTGACAATGAATAATTTCACGAAAACCATTCGGGTTTTTATGCATACTACGTAATCGCAGCACTTATGTTTTTTCGAAGGAAACATGCTCAAAACGTTGTGCTACTCTGAGGCAAAGTTGTGCCGTAGTTATTTTTACAAATATCCCGCTAATTCACTCAAAAATAAAGAAATTAGAAAAAAGTTAGCCCAGCACTTTAATTTTTTTTTGACGAAAATTATTTTATATGATTGTACTCTATTTGTGCCAACTTGTGCTGGTCAAAGTTTCAAAGAAATCATCAGATTTTTTCTTATATGTTAACAAAAAAAATATTTCAGAAATTAAATTTTTTCTCTCCCGAAAATGTGAAAAAAATGTAGTGTATAAGTCGTGACTCGTGTCAATATTCAATATTATAAATTGAATAAATCAATCTACTGTAGGAAAATCGGTACACATGGTAACATAACATTGACGACTTTGCAATTCGTGCAAACTGTGGAATTTCGATAGACGTCTCAACTTACTCTGCTTATCCCCAAAATAATAAGAAACGATAAAAAAATTAATTTCAATGAAAACAAAAACAAAAATATGATATTTCATGTAGTTAACGGATAATGCTCGGTAGGTTCGTACAAAACATTTCGTTGAATATCTCAAAAACCGATTGAAATAAAAAAAAAATTTAAGCGGCACAAAGCAGCACAAACCTAGCACAATTCAGCACGACAAAAATTTTCTAGAGAATCAAAAAGTGCTGGGCCAATTTCACACACACTGTTGCCAGGTATACTGGTTTTTCCTCCACCGTACTGATTTTTCTTATTTTCCCCCATATAAGAAGAAAACTGATGATTTTTCTGAAAATTTGACAGGGACTATATTGCACCAAAATACTTTGCAACTTTTCACTTCGCACTTTGCATTCTGACTAATTTCAAAAGTGAAAATTAGTTATGTTGCACAACATTTCTCATAAAACATTTCATTTCTGCAGAGTTCTTTTCACTATGCTCTTGACTCTTCACGTAGTATTTTTCAATTATGAATGCGTTTGATGCAACTTAATTCATTTGAAAATTGAAAAGTGCAAAGTGAAAAGTTGCAAAGTATTTGGTGCAATAGGCCCAGCTCAAGTTAGCACAAATAGAGTACAATCATACAAAAGAATTCCGTCTAAACAAAATAGAAGTGCTGGGCTTACTTTTTTTTAATTTCTTTATTTTTTAAGTGAACTATCGTGATATTTGTGAAAATAACTACGGCACAACTTTGCCTACGAGTAGCACAATGATTCGAGCATGTTTCCTTTGAAAAAAAACAAAAGTGCTGGGATTATTTTTTTTTATTTTCGTAGTTTGCATGAAAACGCGAATGATTTTCGTGAAAATATTTACTGCACGAAGCAGCACGAATGATGCACACATTTTTCGATTCATTGTGAGAAAAAAACGAAAGTGCTGGGCTATCTTTTTCCTTAAATTACGATATTTCAGGAAATGAGAGTAACTTTAGAGAAAATTCGAGAGGCACAACTCAGTACATGTGTAGCACAATTTTTATGAATCACTTAAACTCCATTTTTCGAAAAGTGCTGGGCCGTCTCATTTTTTCGGTTTTGAAAATATCTCGAAAACCACTTGGAATAAAAAAAATATTATCGGCACAAGGCAGCACAACAAAATATTTTTCGAAAATCAAAAAGGGCTGGGCCAACTTCACATACATCATATTGACCTATCACCTGTTTTTCAGCCTTCAATACCAGTAGGCAGTTACAATAGTCTCCTTCCAGATAGCACAGGAACATTCATGAAATATTCGTATATTTAAATGTTTTCAGAATATTCCCAAAACACACCTAATATATACTGAGCACATTCTATGGATATTGAAAGTGGATTGAGTTTCTCATTCTGTAAATGTTCTCCAAATATTCTTGGGAACTATTGAAGTACATCCATAAAAGATTCATGTAACATTTTTGTACAGTCAAGGACTATTAATAATTATAAGAGTTTATTCATCCTTCAAGATATAACAAATTATGTATGTATAGGACAAGTCAACAAATTAACAAGTAATCAGCAATATTCAAGCTTATCACTAAAATATTCATTTACTGAGTAAAAACATTTTTTTAACAACAATTTTTTATTCTATGAACGTTAAAAGTGGAATGATATATTATACATTCTATAAACGTTCATTGAGTATGCTTCAGAGTTGAGAACATTTTAATAACATAAAGTATATTGAGAAAAAAGTTACAATTATTCTTCTAAAAACTATAATAATGAAATAAAATGAAATTATGATGTTATATAATATGAAAAGTATAGTAGAAAATAGAACATGACAATAATTCTTCCAACAAATTAAGAAATAAAATAAAAAGGTTTATTTTCTGCCGACCTCAAAATAAAAGGTGATTTTAATGTGTACGAAATTGATCATTAATGACGCATTTTAATGGTCACTTTATGCTATTTTAATGTGCAATCCTCATGGCAGCGGTACACAAAGTATTCAGAACTGTTAATTAGGATTCAAACACTCAGAATCTTCGAATAGAAAGAGCTAAAAACTTCAATTCAAAATTTCAATGACGGATCCTGAATATCTCAATTCAATTCGATATCGGGACAAAACGGTTTGTTAGTTTCGAAGTTATTTTCACTAGAAATGTTCAACTTATGTACCTCTATATTTCTGAAACTGCTCATTCGGTCGGTTTGTAATTCGATATTTCGGTAAGAATCAAATATTCGCTGATATATCTGCTCTGCAAAATTTCATGAAAACCAATTATTACACGACTCTAAAAAAATATGAGCCGAATATTATTCTGTATTTTCAAATGTAATATCTAATTGGTTTCAAACTTTCTGTGACAATGACGTTCAAATAAATATGTAGGAAATAGAATTGCCTTGCCAACAAAGTGTTGCTCGACCACTTTTCCCTATTCAAAAATGAGAACTGTAAGGGGTTTCGGCTAGAAGGGTAGTGATATCAAACTCATTTGAGCACCCTTATTTGTCCCCCTTTCAAAAAAAATTTTAACTGTTATGGTTTTTTGCTTATTCCATCCCAAAACTCAAAATTCGGGGTGAAAAATTTGGATGGTCCACCTTGTATGATGTGAAGTAAGGATTTTTTGCGCTTCTGTTCGAATTTGGAAAGCGATAAATCAAATCTGACTTCACATCAGGGCTTTCCTAAATTTTTTATATTGCCGTATATTTACCTACTCATTCATTTTTCCTCTTGCAGTTACTAATGATACGAATAGATATTTCCAAGTAACCGGTAACAGTTTAAGGGATAAAATATTAGGAATATCACTTAATTAAATTATTCACCTGAACTCTTTCGTACTTTCTACATGGACATGCAATATTTTGAAAACACATAGAAGTTAAGGTAGGCCGTGTGTGAATTAGTGAATTATGGTTTCCCTAAAATTCTAGCAGTATAAGCAGTGAGTGCTATTTCACAATATTGAGTCTGAAACGGGACGTTTCACTTACATGGCCAAGGATTTTTAAAATTTGTATATCCTCGTTATGTCCTCGTTTTGCTTCAGTTTTGCTTCCTTTGGAAGATTTTCGCAGAAAAAAATTCTTTGCGCCTCCCTAGCGAGTGAGGTATTTGCGTTTGCTCTCGTTTGGCTTTTTCAAAACTGAAATCAGTTTCACTCTACGATTTATCGTTACCGATATATGGACAATTCAAAGTGCCTGTTGGTGTAACGTAATTCAGCAGGGCACCTTCAACGGATCTTGCCAATATCGGTGTCATTCGAAGGCTTTCGTTTGGCTCCGTTTTGCTCACCAATCTCTTCATTTCGCTCACTTATACTTTGAAAGTTTTCCGAAAAACAAATATTTTAGACCCGCCCTAGCGAGTGAGGTGTCTGCGTTCTGCTCGTGTTTTGCTCTTTTCAAAACTGGAAACAGTGGAACTATCCTCGTTGAAGCCTTCACAGATATTAGATTTCATTAGATCTTTGGAACTGGAAAGCGAGCAGTGAACGGTGTGGCCAGCTCTCTAAGGGGGCACAACAGACATTGAGGTCGCAGTGAGCTGAAACACCTTTTTAAACTAAAGTAAACTATCCAGATATGAACAACTCAAAGTGCCCTGATGGTGTAATGTTACACTAGCAGGTCACCATCAACGGATCTTGTCGATATTGGAGTCATTCTAAAACTCTCGTTTTGCTTCGTTTTGATCACCAGTCTATTCATTTTGCTATCTCATATTTTGAAGGATTTCATATTTGCTCTTTCCAAATCAATTAGTTCTTCTTCACGGTTACCGTTACTAAGCTATAATAGAGTTCAAACTAAACGGATTTAACCTGTACCTATTGGTTTTACTCCAAACATGACATGTCCAAACATTCTAGATAAATTTATACAAAAAAATCAGTGAAACTTAGTTGGGACTCGAACCGACGTAGGTATTAAATAGGGAAATGGCACTGTTCTAAGGATATTAACATTGTTTAAGAGAAGATAGTTAGTTACTCGCCCTGCTAAGGGCATGGGATGTGCGTATGTGGCGGTACCTATTAGTTACCTATTATTGTGGCAAACTCTGAATTTTTAGGGTCCATCCTAATACGCCCTCTTGGCGGATACTTGAATAATTACTTATCGGTAAAGAGGTTTCTACTTCTGCTATGAAACTATATTTTTATGACGTGAAGTTTGAAGAATCGAAACATTCGAAACTGAGTAAATTCCAACACATGTTCGTCGATGAATAAGCCAGGGTTCCAGTTGGGAATTTTATTACTTTGATAATTACAGGGCTGTTTATGTTATGCGATTCTAGTTTTTCTATTCTAAGGTATAGTGAAGGGAATAAGTTTGAAATTTGAATCGTAGTTGATAAGGCAAAATATGAAATAGAAAAAAATTGAATATCAGAATAATTTTGATTTTTGCTAAATTAAACGTGTTTTAAATTGAATCGCAAAACGTGAATTTATTTGGTTGGACTTTATTTTGAACAAGTTTTTTTTATAGCCATGAATTCTCTTCAAACAAATGCGACGAATAATTAGTACCAACGTGAGGTCTTTGCACTCACGAAAACTATGATAAAAACATTACCTATTTAAAACGTTATCACAGTGAAATTGAGGCGTTTTCCTTATTATTAAATTATTTCGGTTCAGAAATACGACTGAAGTTTCGAAATACTGACAATACTGAAATGTATTATTATTGGCAATATATTTCTAATCAATGTCATTGAAAAAAGGAAAAAAATATGCTTTTTCTACAAACGTCAAAAAATGACAAGGTTCGCGCATTGGCAAGAATATGCGAAGTGACCCTTTTTTTCATTTCCTTTGTAACTATGACAGCGTGCGCGAAGTAGTAGTGTGCGAAATACTTACTTCGCACACTGCATGTAAACTATATGGGATTTTTCTATTTTAACTGGTAAATTTCTTGAAATCCACGTTTTCTTTAACATTGAGTGTTGCTTTCAACATAGAATATATTGCCCATAGTTATAGTACCTAATTACTGGATTTGGAAAAACAGTTCAAACCAGTTTCAATACTTTTTTTCATATTAAGCTAAGCGTTTGTAGAAAAAATTTAGTTTGCATCTCATGCGCGAAATACTTTGGTGATCTCGACTTCTTTTTTAAGTCGGCTGCGCCTCGTTAAAAAAAATCAGTTCTCGATCCCCAAAGTAGCATTTCGCGCACTAGATACAAAAATAACTATTGTTTCTCTTGTGTTAAATTCTTGAGTCAATATCGACTTTGGCGGCAATAAATCGTATCCCTGATGACGATAAGTGGTCAAATTCAATATATCCGATTGAAGTGAATTTCATTTCGTGAAGGAAGAGATGGGTATATTATACTATAATATTCATGCAAAATTTCAAAAAATCGCATTGTGTTAAACCATAGAAAATTCAATTGAAATTCGAAAAAAAAAATTGCTATATTTCCAAAACAAGATATCCGTTTCAGTAAAATTTATTTTGTGTATGAACATTGATATACTGAATGTTCATTCATAATTTCAAGAGGTTCGCATCATCCGAACCATAGATTTGGTTTTTTTAATTGTCAATTTTTTACATATTCCAGTTTTTTAATAATTTCCAGAATATTATTCCGATCGTGGTGAGATTCAGCATTTATATATTAAGTATGATGTCCTATACAAATTTTTGCGGCTAAAGCCTCATTGTTCCGCCAAAGAACGAGAGGGCTTTCTTAATTTTTGTTATACTTATATTGCAATGGAAATTCAATTAAAAGAGTATTGATCAGGGTACGAATGTGTCTTTTGAAAATTTTTTTACAATTATGAATTTTCTAGGAATATCTTGCTTGATGGTTTGAACTGATACCTCCTGTAACGTGAACATACGATGAGTTTCTCCTGAAAATGGCGTTAAAAAATGCAAGAAAGCCCCGAACAGGTACTTTTGAGCGCTCGTCTATTAGTAGAGCAATAATTCTATCACATCAAAATTGTATGGGACTTGAGATTCATGCTTAGTATATGAATGCAAAATCTAGGCACGACCGAATTATGTTCTGGAAAAGATTAAAAAAATTAAATATGTAAAAATCCAGTAATAACATTAAATTAAATTATATGGTTAACATTATGGCCACAAAATTTTGCAAAAGGCTTATTATGGGCATCTTGCATGTGGCCGCAAAATTTCATATCGATTGGTTTGTTTTGTCTGAGATATGGCAGGACGGAAATTTTGAATGGCCATATTTTATGGAACACCCTGTACGATTTGGCTAGTTAACGAACTTCTCAAGTCTCTAGAACAAACAGAACAGAATTGGTTTGACCTCGGATTCGTCATCACGGAGTAGAACCCTATCGTTTGAGGCCGTTTCGGCTCAAAATTCGTTAATTAGAGACACAAACCGAATATATATTATTATAAAACCTGTCTATCCTCAACGTGTAAGTGTTTAGTGCAGTTAGTGCAGCAACTAATTACTTAACTTGGCGCTATCGAGAGATGATTAACGATTTTTTTATGACCGGAATATGATTGTATGGATCTGGACAACGTTTACTTGAACAAGACAGCACTACGTGCCACACAACCCACTAAACCGTTGATCGAGCTTTTACGGAAAAAGCTTGGTGAAAGAGAAGGACTCCACCAATAGCCCATTGTCGATTCAATACCTCAAAGACGGAATTCGTGAGGCTATCGAGTACATAGAGTAGCCACACTTTTCGATTTTGTTATGGAAAATTTCATTAAAAAGATATTGTTCTGTGAGCGTGGTCGTGGTGGTCATTTGCATGAAGTTATTTTCCACTATAAATTAACGGCATGAAATAAACATCCGATCATTTATTTCAAAAACGATAATTCTTCTTTGAATATCAGAATGACACCTCTAACCGGAAAACTCTGTATATGCACAGCGAAGTGATTTGAAGCTTATAAGCGCTTGTTCATACTGGGAAAATTCATTCATGAATATCATTGGAGCTGTTGGTTTCATTCTATTTCTTTATGCATTCAACTTTCACCTTCAAATCCTGAACGTTTGTGAAAAAAAAACAGTTTTGAAATGTTCCTTTTGAAAACACTTTCATTACGTGGCTTTGATTATTGATACAATATTCTATCATTCATTTATTTAAATTCAAGAGACTGCATAGGTACCTACAAACATTGCCCAAATTTCTTTAGCATAAACATATCAGAGAATATAAAAATTTCTCAAATCATTCACTTCTTTAATATAATATTTCTTTGCTACTGAGTTAAAAAAATTCCTTCTAGCGATCTCACGACGAAATCGAAATATTTCTCAAATATCAACCCTCAGGGCCTCAGAGTAATAAAATTTTTTATTACTCTGGACCCTCGGATATTTCATACAGGCATACAATAGAGAAGTTGTGGAGCAAGATGCAAGACACGTTGGACGTGAAGAAAAATAGCTCGTCACTAGAGACATCTGTTGTTCACCATACCCAAAATTAATACTCGTCTACTCGTCAACAAGCAAACCCTTCTTAATATAAATTGTTTATTTCAATAAAAGACACCAATGGTACTTCATCTATTAATGAATATCTTTCATTTTCTCAAAAGATAGCATATTACGTCAAAAAAACAAAATGTATCCCATACTCGGACGTTCTCCGTTTAACAAAACCATCATACAAATATCTATCTGTATACTTATATCTTCAATTGAATGGTTCATCGGGACGTTTGCTGATAATGAATGCATTTGTGACATACTATCCGCAGTGTTCAAGGCACCAGATGGTATCCTTAGTTTTGTTGTGACGGACATTATTGGAAGGTTGGCCAGGACTCAAGCTATACTCTTTAAGTTCTTGTGTCCAAGTCGTTTGGTTACTAAGATTGTTTTCATGTTGAAGAATGGAGATTTATCCACTGGTTTCTTTGCTATCACACATACCAAACATAACTTCATTTCTGGTTGATCTTGTGTTGCATATTTGTCCTTCCTGAGATTATGCATGCTTCTGTCATCTGACCATGTCTGATCAGTCATCAGATTATTTACCGACCCTTTGTTCAAATGAACATGTTAAGCTTTTGGGCTTGACATTTATAACCAAGCGATCCAAATTCATAAAATTGAAGTTTTTCGTGTCAAAGCCTCATTTAATCAACTAAAACTTTAAGTCCTGAGTAGGTGCTTTTGAGCTCTCGTTCATTGGTGGAGCAATGAGGCTATTACCTCGACATTTCTATAGGAAATTCATGCTGAGTATATGAATGCAAAATCCTCATCTTACTTAATACTAAAACTATGAAACCGATTCGCCATATGAACGACACTTATGAACTCTTCTGCCCTACACCTTCCCTGAAAGTTTCAATTCATTCTGTAATCGTGAACGTAATCGTAATTATAATCTCAATATCAAACAGAATCATTATAATAATCAAAGACAATGAGAAAATTATTTACTTAATGCTTATAAACCATATCACAAGGATCTCCCCAAGCATATACTTACACAGTGTCTGTAATTTTCGAATTTTAAGCCGAAAATGATCTCAAACGATAGGGTTTCACTCTCTGACGAAGAATCCGTGATCATATTGAATTATGTCAGTCCGGTCGTTTTCACGATGACTTTCGAAGGGATTGCCTTAGAGCTTGAGATTTTTAAGCTGAGTTCGGTTTCTAAATGCCGCGGTTGAGGTCGTCGACCAGACAAATCGTACAAGTGTTCCATAAAATATGACCCTTCAAAATTTTTGTTCCTCAATATCTAAGACAAAACAAAACCAAACGAAATGAAATTTTGCGGCCACATGTAAGATGCTCATAATAAGCCTCATGCAAAATTTTGTTATCATAGTGTAAACAAAACAAAAAGTTTCATTGGAATATTGAAAAGAAGAATCCTTATAATTCCATAACAAACTATCCGATTCCAGTGAAATTCATTTTCCGAATGAAGATTGATCTACTGAATGTTCATGCAAAATTTCAAGATGATCGCTTGATCTGATGAATCATAGAATCTAATTTTATTAATTATTGATTTTTACATATTTCCTTTTCGAATAATTTTCAGAATGTTATTCCGATTCTGCTAAGATTTTGAATTAATATACTTGGCATAAATCTCCTATAAAAAATTTCGAAGTAATAGCATTATTGCTCCACCAATGAACGAGATCTCAAAAGCACCTGCATATGGCTTTTCGTAAATTTTTCATTTTCAATGTGAACAAAATACTGATATTCTAATTCACCTACAAAAATACAGTCTTCGCCCGATTAAAATCTTCAAATGTGTTGCAGGTTCGGATATTTATGTACGAAACCATTGTAAAAACATTCCTCAGGTAGCAGCAGTAATTACCTATATCGGTTTTCTTAAAATGTACGTGGCCACAAGACATTCTTGTTTCGAAATTTATTATTTACAATTATAATTCCTTATTAATATTCGAACGAATTACTCTTTAATTGGACGAAAATAAACGACTCCCGGTTCTGCAAAAAGGGAGTCCGAACTTGTTCACAATCAACAAACGAGGCTGGAAGTCTCGAGTTTTTTTTCGATAATGAGTGTCATCTCGCAGAGTAAAAGTTGTCCGCCTTGCAGATAATCTCTTGGAGGTGTCATTCGATGAAATTATCGTTTTGAAATTGTAAGTTATAGTGTCGGTCCATCTGTGTTTTCCGGTTCATGGGGTAGTTGGTCTCATTCATTTAGAGATTTTTTCATATGTATTACCTAATTACAAATGCGAAGCGTTTTTTAGTGACTAAAGGAATCAAATACTGATTAGAGCTGTTCGAGGAAAACGGATATTTTTTCTAGTGCTTGTGGATTTGTAGAACTCATTTCCATTAACATATATATATATATATATATATATTATATAGAGGAAAGGAATGGAAGCAATTTATTACAGAAAAGAAATCTTCTGAAGTACGTGTCTACTGAAGTTGAAACTTATGATAACATACCTACTTAAGATCGCTACTGGAAAGCAAGCGTTTTACAGAAGTGAATGAGCCATGACTCATACTGAAAACTTCTTTGAACTAACTAATTAAAAAAAATTTTTTATTTCTGCCCGCTTGCATAGAAGATACAAATACCTTGCCAAAAATGTACCACATGACCCACACTTTTTCGAAAAATTTAGAGGGTTGAGGGAAATGGCAAAGGGTGCAACAACAGAACTGCATAAAATTTGGTAAAAGTAAAACAAGAATTGACCCGTTTCAGGACTTTATTGCCAAAAATTTCTCGCATGAGGCAACGAATCCATAATTTTGAAGCGTATTATAGAAAAGTGAAAACACAAGCTTTTTTCCAGCCTAATTTTATTTTCACAATAACTATGACTCATTTATAAGAAAGTTAATCTGATGACATGATTTTCAGAATTTACTGATTTTACATTAATCGAACTTCCTATGAGAACTTTACTCCATTCATTCCACCCCTTAAAAACTCTAAAAGTGTGGTAAAGTATTGATTGTGTTTTTCAGTGATATGGTACAAATAGTGATTATTCAAAAAGATCTTGCAGAACGCTGCTATCCCAAGTAATCATAAGTGTGTTTCAAGAAATAGAATCGTGCAGTGGTGACATTTCCGCGAATGGTGGAATTAATCAATTTTATTCAATTTCGGTTTTCACTGAATGATATGATGAATTCTAAGAATTCTAATGAATATAACTTTTTGATGGTTCAGACTTATCGACAAAAAAAGTCAAGTTACAATATTTCAGATCATAAATTCTTCTCATCCAATACCTTTATCATTTTTCGGAATAAAGAGCATCCCAGTGTTTTGCATTTGTGACGAATTACATTTGACTATTATCTCATACTCCTGGCAATATATGAGATTATACAGGGTGTCCCGTAATTAGACCGACAAACTTCTAGTGGACATTATAGATAGTATTCTAGACAGATTCGACCCAAATCATATAATGCAAAATTGCTTCGTTAAGGACCTAGTGCCTTTTGAAGATGACGTCCTGTCCAACTTTTTTAACTTTCATTATTTTGCGAGATTTACATCATATTCATAAACTCTGATGTTTTTTCTTGAAAAAAGATGCTCTTGTATAATAACGCCCAGATGCACCATTTCCGAAAAAAATAGATTTGAAATTTTCTCTCTTTTCACTAAGTCTTTAGAGTTAGGTAGTTAAATGATAAAAATAATTTTTTTCTCAGAAATGCTGCATCTGGGCGTTATTGTACAAAAGCTTCTTTTTTCAAGAAAAAACATCAGAGTTTATTAATATGATGTAAATCTCGCGAAATAATGAAAGTTAAAAAAGTTCCAACTAAAAATACCCTTCGCCCCCCCCCCAAATGATACGATTGTGCTTGACATGAAAGAAATGCACTCAATCTAATCGATGTCTATTTTTGATATTAGCCAATGTGTGAACTTTCAGCACTTTATGTGACTCCGTTTTGCGAATATGTGGCAAAAAGTGTGGACAGGACGTCATCTTCAAAGGGCACTAGCTCGTTAACGAAGCAATTTTGCATTATATGATTTGGGTCGAATCTGTCTAAAATATGATATATAATCTCCACTAGAAGTTTGTCGGTCTGATTACGGGACACCCTGTATGTATATGGTGTTTCTGAATTGATGAAAATAATTACAGGGGCAGATTTCATTGATCATTTTATGGAAAAAGTTCAAATGAATAAAGATCCGGAAACGCATTATTTTCGAAATACTGAGTGTTAAAGTTTCACTTGAAAACTGACTGAAAAATGGTACCCACTGAGATATTTCAAACTAACAATTATTTTTGAAGTACTGAATTTGTGAAAAAAATAAATTCTTGCTGTAATGTTTGTAAGTACATAAGTCCGCATTAAGATATTTTATTTCCTTACATAAAAACGGCACCCTACACGAAAGAAAGGCAGAAGAGATTTTTTGTCACAGATGGAACGATGAATTGAAAAATGTTAGTTTGAAATATCTAAATGGCGTACCACTTTTTAGTCAATTCATAAGTAAAGCTTAACACCTTGCATCTTGAAAACACCGCATTTCCAGGCCCACAATATAAAATTTCCATTCATTAAATGATCTGAGGAATCGCATCTTTTGCATAAATTCAGAAACCTGTGGATTTTCAAAACAGAAAGAAATTATGTTTTCACAACAAATTCTTATTTTCATTAGATGAAGAAAATCTGTTTTCATTGTAGTAGTGGACAAAGTACCCGCATGGTTGTTTTCGAATCTCAGTTCACACACGGATGGACGTATTAATTGGCCAAAGTGAAAAATGCACAAATGTTTATTCTGAATCAAAAACGGAAAAAAATTGAGAAATTCAGTTCACTGTATTGTGAACTTTTGCAAAAAAACACGGCTCTCCATTTTCCTCCATATCTGAAAGCTAGAAAGATGATAGATGCAGGGAACCTCAATATTGCCCAATCTATACACTCTTAAATGATACAGTATCTGAGGAATCGAATTAGAGATTTTCAACACATTTTGTTTATCGTCATTACTCCAATGAGTATAGAATTTGAACACGTTTGGATTTCTAAGTCTGTAAATATTCGAAAAATTATATTACTTGTAACTCGGAAACTATTTAACCAATTAGCAGCCAATTCACGAACTCAACCGAGATAAATCCCTGGCATTTCAAGTTTTTAACTTATTTCGTTTGAAAGTATTGTAAAACATTAGAACAAAATATGTTTCGCTGTTTGTCAAGGAATAAGCAGGAAAATGAGCAACGATGAAAGGGAAATTCTATCTGCAGTGGGAGGACAAAATTTTCACGATTTCCTAGGTCAAATTAACAATTCGTTTCGGTGTAACTCTTGATAGTTTTGAGAACCAATAATGTCCTATAATATGTCCCAACTATCCAATCAGAAATGTCGATGTGATTCTTTCTGCATATACAGGGTGAATCCTGTTGAACTGTACATACTTCACACAGAGATAGAGGACACTTTGCTGGTTTCAAAAAGACTCCACATGAAAGGTCTCAAACGATTCGTTTGAATTATACAGGGTGATTTCCAGTTTTGGGTCATATTTTCAAAATGCTCTATTGGACTAACGAAAAATCACAAATTCATCAAATTTGGTACGTAGGAGGACTGTATCAATCTCCATACAGCTGAGTTAACAGATTATCAGTTTCCAGGACCGGACTCTATTTTTCTGATATTATCGAAATTTATGAAAAAAAACACCCTGTAGATGAAAAAGTCAAAAAACCTGTTATTGCAGTTCAAACTACACTGGAAACTCTTCAATGAAGAGTAAAAAAATCACGTGGCACACCTACAAATTTGGAGAAAAAAATATTGAATATGCGTAATCGGAGATACATTTTTTGGACGGCCTAATTCACATGGAAAACCATACTTAAATGTCAAAAGTTGGAGACAGGAGAATATTATCAGTTTAAATCCTCTCGATATTCAAATATTCCAATATTCAGGTAATTTTCGTCAGTTTCCAGGACCGGACTCTATTTTTCTGATATTATCGGAATTTATAAAGAAAATCACCCTGTAGATGAAAAAGTCAATAAACCTGTCATGGCAGTTCAAACTACACTAAATACTCTTCGATAAAGAGTAATAAAATCACGTGCCACACCTACAGATTCAGAGAAAAGAAATTCAATATGGGTACTCGGAGATAATTTTTTTTGTACGCCCTAATTCACGAAAAAAAAACATACCCAAATGTACCAAAAGTTGAATATTAATGGTTAAGATCTTCTACGCATTCAAGTATTCCAATATTCAGGGACAGACTCCCATTTCAGATTGGGTTTTCCAATAGATGATAGGTCGAAAGATTCGCCCTGAATATGGAACACCCCAAAAAACTGTTACGGGTGACCGAACAACAGCTTAGCCTACAAGAAATTTTCATGAAATCGCGAGACACACAAATAGATTTAAAATAAAAATTGAATAATCGTACTCAGAGATCATTTTTTTGGGCGGCTGAAGTTTAGTAGAAGAACTATACCGAAATGCATGAAAAGTCGAATATTATCAGGTTATATCCACTCCCCATGAAAAAAATTATCTCTGAGTACGATTATTCAATTTTTTTTTAATCTTTTTGTGTGTCTCGCGATTTCATGAAAATTTCTTGTAGGTTATTTAATGTTGTTCGGTCTCCCGTAACAGTTTTTTAGGGTGTTTCATATTCAGGGCGAATCTTGCGAGTACCCATATTCAATTTTTTTTCTCTGAATCTGTAGGTGTGCCACGGGATTTTATTACTTTTTTTTGGAGAGTATTTAGTGTAGTTTGAACTGCTCTGACAGGTTTATTGACTTTTTCATCTACAGGGTGATTTTCTTCATAAATTCCGATAATATCAGAAAAATAGAGTCCGGTCCTAGAAACTGACGAAAATTACCTGAATATTGGAATATTTGAATATCGAGAAAATTTAAACTGATAATATTCTCCTGTCTTCAACTTTTGATACATTTAGGTATGGTTTTCCATGTGAATTAGGCCGTCCAAAAAATTCATCCCCGATTGCGCATATTCAATTTTTTTTTTCTCCAAATTTGTAGGTGTGTCACGTGATTTTATTACTCTTTATTGAAGAGTATTTAGTGTAGTTTGAACTGCTATAACAGGTTTTTTGATTTTTTCATCTACAGGGTGTTTTTTTTTCATAAATTCCGATAATATCATAAAAATAGAGTCCGGTCCTGGAAACCTGTTAACTCAGCTGTATGGAGATTGATACAGTCCTCCTACGTACCAAATTTGATGAATTTGTGATTATTCGTTCGTCCAATAGAGCATTTTGAAAATATGACCCAAAACTGGAAATCACCCTGTATAATTCAAACGAATCGTTTGAGACCATACATGTGGGGTCTTTTTGAAACCAGCAAAGTGTCCTCTATCTCGGTGTGAAGTATGTACAGTTCAACAGGATTCACCCTGTATATTCAAAAAGAAATCAAGAAATGATTTATAGAAACAAACCATTCATCTTCAAATTTCACCTGTGCATTAGACAAGATGTACTCTAAAAGAAAAGAATTCCACAAACAGGTTCTTGATCTCACGAAAATGAAAAAAAAGCACATCAAGAGAAGAGCGGATAAAAACTTTCTTTTCCAACATAGCATCGATGCGATTCAATCATTTTGTTAGGTACGTTTTTCATGTGTTTTATTGATAGATACTCGTTTCTATTTTACGATTACAGTTAAAAAACCATACGAAACGAGTGAGTAATTTAATATTACCGCTCATTACACTGATGTATTGACTAATGAACATTACAGCCAGTTCCCACGAATAGCCCAGTAGCTGTTATAGCTCAAGGAATTATCGTAATTGTCGAAAATGAATCTCTACACAATCTTCAAAATAGATAGGAACCTACTGTTCGCTGTTATGTAAAGTGATAATGAAGTTGAACAGGAACGGATCAGGTAAAGTTGAAGAGGATATTTTTGAATTCAATAATTTTTTGATGTTCAACGTATTGATATGATTATTATCTGAATTTCATGCAAGACTTTCAACCTTGTTGCTAGCGATTTTTTTCCAACATGAGTACCGAAACCAACTTAACTGTCTCTCAAAATGTTATTCTATAGTAGTGGTATTCTCCGGACAAAAGTACCAGAAACTCTGAACGTGATCTTTCCCATTTTCCCTTTTATGGGTAGGGTGAATCTGTTGAATAGTCGGAAGTATAGGTACTACTACAGTTTTACAAAAAAATAATTAAGAGGTATGAATCCAATTATGCTGATATTTGATGTAAATATTCAGGTCGGGGACACGACATTTTGAGGAATAAGGAATAAATATGCTACTTTTAGAATTTATTTTGAAATAAACTCAAGAAAACCTACAAGTTTAGACCTTTATCTCATATGATAATGGTTTCTGTTTGGAAAAAATTCATCAAATTTCAGAAATGTGTGGTCAAATTATCATTGTAATGATGCCAAACTCTCTTGGGTGTAAATAGTTTTCTTGTAATACATCCAATTCTAACTTTTGGTATAATTAAATATTTCTGTTTTTCTCGATTCTCTGTTTAAAGAATATATGTTTCTCACTTTCCTATCAATTTATATTCGTTCCTTATGAATATTGATGCTAGACCAAGATTCAATACAAATCAAATATTTTCTTATGATTCTATACATTAGATCAAATGAGTGTACTTTTCGCAAGAGTGATAATTTGAAGAGCGATGATTTTCCATACCAAGCTCAATTCAAAGAATAACCTCTCGTATCTAGTGTCTTAAATCTCTAGGTTCGAAAACATTTGGACCGATTTGACAAGTAAAAAATAGAAGAGGTATTCGGGTCACAAATGAAACCCTGAAATTTCAAGTCTCTAGTTATACTGTTGTGAATTTGAAGTATTCAGATTTTTTGTTCGATAGATTATTCATGACATTATTCACAAGCCTTCATATCTTCAATTAACAACAAAATATAAAACCTGGACCTGATAGGAATACGAGTCTTTGAAATATTCGAAGAATTGAATGTCTATATATAACTCAGGAAATATTTGAACGATTTGGTCATACACTGAAATAAAACGAGATATTTGCATCCTACCCAAAAATTTTGATTCTCTAGCTCCTTGCGTTCACTGATTACCGGACATAATCGTTTCTGATCTCGAATTTCTCATCAGTGACCGAATCGTTTTTGGCGCAACAATAGCATGCTATGTTCCGAGGAACAAGCGAGCCGAACAACACGACACTTGTCATGGAAAATCAGGAAAATCAATGGATGTTTATTTAACCCTTAAGAGTTTATCAATAAAAAACATGTGAGCGAAATGACCACAGCACCATATTCATTTAATGAAATTGTTAATGATCTATTCACAGCTTTTCTACTCTATATCCTCGATATTAGATACAAAATTTTTCACCCTGGAAATGATTCTGGAACTCAAAGTTAATGATGCTCAACAACGTTTTCTCAAACTGAGTGGGATTTTGAACATTTTGAAGCAGGCCCGAAATTTGCCCGGAAAATCATCTTTAGCGAAGAAGTGCCTTTCAGATTGTCTGGTTATTTGAATAATCAAAATGGCCGATGATGAGGACATCACTGTTCATAGTGACTGTTACGGGAATATGATAACCGATTTCTATTGTCTCAAATTAGACGAAAAGGACAATACCTCAGAGTAGGAAGTAAACAGTAGGAGATGCCCCTACTGCATTGTAATCAACCAAGCTCTAGAGTGAGATGGAAAGCATTTCACTGCCGCACTGGAGTGAAGTGAACGATAGGTTAGATCTTCATTTCTACAATTTTAGAATATCAACAACAAGTCTGTAATTTTGCCATAGTTATTATTACCAAAATAACCTTGAACAACAATAAACACCACCAAATCAGTAAAATAATCCAGTTTATGAACGTCAAATCGAAACGAAAATAACGGGTTATCCATTTCGCGGTTTCAAAAGTAGGTATAGGGCTGGAATTCGATAGATATCTGTCAAACGAAGTTTTTTAAAAAAAATTTTTTTGTTCAGTTGAAAGTCTGACATTTATGAAAATGGATCGCTTGACTATCGCACAACGCATGAAAATTGTAAAAACCTAATACAAAAATGGCGATTCTGCCACAGCCACATATCGTGCTTTAAGAGCAGATTTTGGTTTACATAATCGTCCAACTACGCAAGCAATTGGTGAAATTGTGAAGAAATTTGAAGAGACTGGATTGGTAACAGATATTGTAAGCCCTGTACATCATCGTTTTGCTCGTACCACTGAAAATATCGCTACTGTAAGTGAAAGTGTTGCCGAAGACCCGAATCTGTCGATTCCTCGTCATTCTCAGGAATTAGGACTGTCTTACGGCACATTATGGCGTATTTTGCATTAAGATCTACACCCACACCCATATAAAATCAAGCTCACACAAAAACTGAAGCCAGCCGACGATTCACATCAACATCGTGGATACGTCGAATGGGTGCTTGAACAACCGGCGGTGGACGGCGATATCAACTGGCTACCAAGATCATGCGATTTGACACTGCTTGACTTCTTTTGTGGGGCTACGCGAAATACCGTGTTTATGCAGATAAACCTTTAACTCTTGAGTAGTTAAAAACCAATATTCGTCAAGTTATGGCTGAGATACCGCCCAATATGTGTCAAAAGATGGTCGAAAATTACCTCAAAAGAATCGATGCTTGCAACAATTGGGGTGGTTGTCATTTAAATGATGTAGTGTTTCACACAAATGTCAACGTTCAAACTTTATAATTAAAAAGAAATATCATGATAAAAAATATTTTTTATGTGTTTTATTTACGTTTACTTTTGAAACCGCAAAATGGATAACCCTGTATAAACACGACACATAGAACAACTAAACAGAAATAGGCCGATGCTGCCAAATTGACAGAATTGTCTATAGCAAATTCTAGCTTTTGGTACTATAGCAGGGCAGCCTTAGACCATTATCCCTATATGGAATAAGGATACGGCAAAAGTTCGCAACGCCGACTGTTCGCGATCATTCTACTTGCCTGCGTCAACAAATGCAAGAAGGCATCTCTAGGTTTACTTTGTACGGTTAATCAAAATTACGTTCTTCATGGCCCGTTGTGAAGACGCTTCCAAGAACTTTCAACGAAGTATCACTCAACCCATCTACTCTATTTTGAGGCGGCTCCATCTTAAAGGGTTGCTCGTTCACGCCGGCAAAAAAAACATCTTTTAAACACCCCAAACTAAATCACTCGTTGTGTTTCGGGAAGTTCAAATTACTATGGCATAAGAAATATACTCGTCTGAGATAGAACACACTGTATATGCGCTCGCATTGAGAAAATTCATGTTAGGTATACTAATGCAGTTCAACCTAAACGAATGCCATATCGTTTGGCCCAAATGTCTGTAATTTTCGAATTTTCAGACGAAAATGGTCTCAAGCGATAGGGTTCGAATTCCTATGACAAATCCGTGGTCAAATCCAATTCTGTCAGTGGGGCCGTCCATCCATCTGCCCGTCCGTTACCACGATAACTTTTGAAAGAATTGTCCTAAAGATTTGAGATCTTCAGGGTAAGTTAAGTTTCCGATTCCCTCGGTTAAGTTCGTTAACCAGTCGAATTGTATAGGGTGTTCCATAAAATAAAACCATTCAAAGTTTTTGTTTTCCGATATCTCAGACGAAACGAAACCAATCGAAATGAAAATGCAAAATGCTCATAATAAGCCTCATGCAAATTTTTTTGGCCTACACTGTGGCCACAAGAGTACCATAGAAAATTCAATTAGAATATTGAAAAGAAGAAACTTCATTTTTCCATAAAAAGATATCCGATTCCGGTGAAATTTATTTTGTGTTAACAGAACAATAAAACATTCGATTGGAATATTGAAAACAGGAATCTTAATATTTCCATAATAGGATATCCGATTCGAGACAAATGCAAAATTTTGTGGCCATAGTGTAAACAATCCGATTCGAGTAAAATTCATTTTGTTTACGAAAACTGATGAATTGAATGTATGCAAAATTTCAAGATGATCGCTTCATAAAAACCATTTTTTTTCAATTATTCATTTTTTACATATTTCATTATCTGAATAGTTTCCAGAACTTAATTCCTATCGTCATCAGATTCTACATTCATATATTTGGTATAAATCTCAAGTTCCATATAAATATTTATTTTGAGGTTTTAGTCTTATTGCACCACTAATGAACGAGCTCTCGAAAGCTCCTGCTCAGGGCTTTCCTTGAATTTTTATAAAATACTTTTGCTTATATTTGTTCACTCGATTAATACGAAGTAAATTGAACCAATAGCTCTTCCCTACAGCCCCCAAACTATTTATGACTTGCGTGTTCTTTGAAGAGCGTGCATGTCTGCTATATCGAAATCGAATTGAATGGTGTAGGCTGGATATGTTTTGCTGACATCCAAATTATGTTTCTATGTGTTGCCTGCAATTCGTGTTGACGCTTGAAGCAGTTTGAATAACACGATATATCAAAGATTCATAATACTCTCTTATTCTATGACTCATTTTTCGATTCTGTTTCTGTAGGGATGTTTGCGGGTTATTAATATAATATCAATAGCTAATAATTTCAAACAGTGGATTCTGAGGGTTTGAAAACATCCATCTGTTAATTCGTCCATTTCTTTTCAACTCGTTCATACCCTTTCGAAGAATTGTATTTTCAAGAATTAAATTGAACTTTCATTCGGAATAGGTTATATTTAGAGCACTGAATTATAATAAAAATGCTTAAGTCGTGAAAATAGAAAATCAAGAGATGTTTTTGAGAGGTGAAATTATAATTTTTCAGAAATCTCATGATTTGAGTATAATGAAACATAAAATTATGTGATAAATGTGATTCTAAATTATTTTCGTTCACAGTTTTGATTCAAATATATTGGGAATTCATTAGCTCATGAATGAAATTTACGTTGCAAGCATATTATTTTGTTTGAGCATTTTGATGGCTGGCACTTTCTGAGGCGGATATTTTCAAAGTTGGTGGTTCGGTGCTTCATATCCAGGTTTTCCCGAAAATTCAGGCGTCCATTTGCTCAGAAGTGCTTCGTGTGCGAATAACATTTGAAACAGCCCTACAATCTACAGTTCTTCACCTGTCACAATTCAGAGACGTGTTTCGGAGCTCCTCGATCATATTTTTGAAGCAATTCTCTGAACCACTCCTTTTTTGAACTATTGAAGAATTATGTAGGATCCAATACAATAGCTATTTATGATATGAGTGTTAAAAGTGACATTTTATTTTGTGCGTGAAAAATAGAATCACTTTTAACACAAATACCATACAATGTTTTTTGTACAACTGCCCCATTTCGATAATGAAATGGGCGAATTAGCAATGACAATAAACTTTAAATTGATATGAGTGTTGAAAGTAACGTTAATTAAAGTGGAAGCGTGTTAAAAATATTTTTTCACAACTGTCTTAGAAAGTGACACTTTTAATGACAGCAAACAATGTTAAAATTGATTGTTCACGTGGACGCATGTTAAAAATATTTTTAACACGCTTCCACGTTAATTAACGTCACTTTTAACACTCATATCATTCTGAAGTTTATTGTCATTGCAAATTCGCCCATTTAATTATCAAAATAGGGCAGTTGTACAAAAAACATTGTATGGTATTAGTGTTAAAAGTGGTCTTATTTTGTTCGTGAAAATGCTCAATTCGCTCATTTCACAAACCTTTTTACTCACAAAATAAAACGTCACTTTTAACACTCATATCATAAATAGCTAATAACACGCTTTCCCGTAGACAATCAATTTTAATATTGTTTTGTTATTGAAAGTATCACTTTCAATGGCAGTTGTACAAAACAATTTTTCTGAACAGTCAAAACTTCATGCAATATTGCATGCGTATAACTATCTCAATCGCACGATATGACGATCTTTCAATATTGGTCGCGCACAATATCAATCGTTTCCAGAAAAACTACTAGTTTTGAACTAGTGATGACTTCGACTGACCATACTATTGCTATATAAACTTCATGTGCCACATGTCTGCATGTTTAGACTTTTGAGCAGGGTGTATCCTCAAACGACTCACTGAGTGAGACTTTGAAGAAATATAGTGATTCTATTTGGCCGTCCCAACCTGAACACTTCATATTTTCAGAGGAGGATATGGAGGATTGGGTTCGACAATCTGTGAAAAAGTTATCGAGTTATACTGATTTGAAAATTTGTTATGTTATCAAAACCAGTTATCCGGCATTGAAGACAGAAAATTCGAAATATTCAATATTTCAGATCAGGTGCTTTTTTACAAAAATTTAATTGCAATTTTGAGTTAGGAAAATATATATTTGGTAAAAAAGTGCAAAAGTATTTTTTCAAGTGATCTACCATTTTCATCAGATGAATGAATAATGAATACCTAGTAATAATGATAAAGATCGAATCATTTATAAGCTTGTTCAGGGAGCAGGTACAAAACTCAAATCATTACACGTTAAGATTCATTGATTTCGAATAAGTTTCTCATAATGAAATCGAATTCAATGGGTATCCTCATTTGAATGAATACCTAGCGCGTCAATTTGTTTCATATCATTTAATCATCCGAATAATTAGTGGAATTTTTTACATGTAGATATTTAAAAAACTTTCGTTAACATCAATATTTAATTGAATGAGTAAATATGGAAGCACGCTTGCATTTATGTATGAGAGCAAATATATAAAGAGTAAGAATAATATTATATATTTATAATGGTGAAAATGGAATATTTGATGAGGAAATAATTAAGCCTTGTGTGAAATGCTAAGTTTTTTCGTTCATTCCGACGTATGTACATATGATGTTTCTAATATAATTAAATGAAAGTTACGGTCAATAAACCTTGTGATCAAAGGATTTGATCCGACCAATCTCTTCATCAATCAATCAAAACCCTCATAATAGCATCTTCGCAGACTGTAGGCAATACACACATGCACCTTACGCCAGCTCTGTCTTTCTAATTAGAAGAAGCGCCTCGCATCCACACAATGTAAAACCATTTGAATCAGACATCCGTGCGCTATGATGATGATGGCAAAAAATTGATATGTTACACAACTGAATAGATCTTTTCGACCCAGATAAGAGCGTGTTTCCTGATCATCTTTCTCGGCTAACTTTCCCCGAAGAATATCTGAGAGACGTTGTTGGTGATGTATTCACTATTGTTCGTTCCCATCTATTTAACTTTCTCTGTATGCTCTTAAGGACACCGAATCGGAAATTCTTCGAAATGATATGGAAAATATGGGGGAAACGTGAGGTACGAAAGGATTTTTATTAATGTATCAATATCAATCTTTTGCTCTATGGGAATTATGCCTGGCTGATATTTCAATTTACTTGCGAGTACACGCGGATATACCCATTCTGGACAGGCCGAACTCTAGTTATTCCTATAAGGTGCGGTACTCGAAGTGTAACCTATTCAAGAGTCCATACTTACGGTTAGGAAAATTAACTTCATTTCTTTTTATGTACAGAACATGTGAAAATATTCAAATTTTCAGAATCAATTCACTTCGTCTCGATATGGCCACCTTTCACTGTGACTATTGCCTTGCGATAGTCAAAAACCGAATCGCCGAACGTTGGCCGAACGTAACTTACCCGCTAAGCCCACTGCCCACTCACGGACAATGCCTTTTTTCAGCGTTTTAGAGCTGGTATATTTTTTAGTTCGGACCTTGCTTTCCAAAATGGCTCAGAGGAAATAATCCATTGGATTTGAAACATTGTTTTTCAACAATTCTTGCTTCACTCACGCTTTGTATGCCGGTGCAGTCTCCTGCATCTGGAACCTCTATGTTCTACGGCCGAAATGTTGATCAGCCCCCGGCTTCAAAGCTGCCTCAAGAAAAATTTCCTGATAAAATGCCGCATCAACTTTGACGCCAGGCTCAATAAAAACGATTGGTGAGCGCCCATCCGCGTCCGGCAGTCCAAACCATTATTTGAGGCTGGTGCTGTTTCCTGGCAACCAACCCATAATTCAGATCCAAAATAATGTGTAGAAAAATGGAAAAGTGTTTATTTTATACTTGAATGATTTTCAAAAAAGTTCAAATCACCATAAATGAAAAATGTGCGACTGGTTTTTTCTCATTTGCGAGAGATTTATCCTATCTATCCAGCCTCTAGTCTCTAGCATATTCCGTTTTAAATTAAAATTATTTAAGGTCGACAGGTTAAAAATATCTTCTGCCTCGGATTTTTCATTATTGAGTCTAATAGAGTCATAAGCCTACTGTCGGCCCAGTATTCGAAACACACATTTGGGCTGAATAATGGGAAGGCGTTCCCTAAGAATAGAGGTCAAAATGTACAGATAACGAGTCGATGTAATTAATAAATCAAAAAATTTATCAGGAAGAATGTTCCATATTATTCGAAATTTCAAGAACTCAATTTCAAGGCAACCAATCTTCATTTTCCTCCACTTATATTTGGTCTTACTTACCTAGTTCTGTTCTTAGCGACATTTGTGCTAGGTTCTGTAGGAGTATCTGCGATGTTTATGTCGTAGTTTGATACTACGAGTAAAATCCTTCAGTTTGTGAAACGACCTGGTGCCGTATTCTCGACAAGTGATATTCGAAAACGTATACGAACTTCATTGCGCGGTGTGCATTTTTGCAGGTAAAACAGGGACTCGCGCAATGAAGTTCGTATACGTTTTCGAATATTATCACTTCTCGAGAATACGGCACAAGGTGTCGTATTCTCGACAAGTGATATTCGAAAACGTAGGTATACGAACTTCATTGCGCGGTGTGCATTTTTGCAGGTAAAACAGGGACTCGCGCAATGAAGTTCGAATACGTTTTCGAATATCACTTGTCGAGTATACGGCACCAGGCCCCGTATTCTGGAAGAGTGATCTTTAAAAGCGTAAACGAACTTCATTGCGCGAGAACTTCTTTTAATTGCAAAAATGCACAACGCGCTATGAAGTTCGTCTTCGCTTTGACAGATCACTTGTCAAGAATACAGCACCAGGCAGTTTGTAAAATGACGAACGTTTTTTGTACTTCATTTGATATTCAGACCGTTTTACAATCGGTCTGAAATTCCCAGTCAGTTTGAAAACCGCGAACAATGCATCCGACGGATTGTCAAATCTTTTAAATCGTATTCTGAAAACGTATCGTGTCTGGATGCAAATTGATTAACTGTTATTTCTGTAACCGACTGTACTTCATTTTTCTAATTACGGAAATAACTAATTAGGAGACATGAATTTTCGTTAATCTGAAACTCATGCCTTAGAGCACTAAGTAGCTGACAAGTGACCAATAAGAGTAGGTACTCAATTTTGAGCTTTCAGTTTCCAAAATCACAAAACAGGCTTCCAGGAATAATTTTGCTACTTGATTCGCTATTCCAAGCAATACTTACTAAAAATCATAAAACTGAAAAATAATATCAATTATTGTCTAGGTGCTAATTTTCACATAAGAAAAGTTGAGAGATACACACAACTTCACACATGAGTAAATTATTAAGAAGCGATTGCAACAAAAATTAAGTTTAATAACCGTTCTTCCTTCTTGCTAGAAGTATTTTTTTTCTGTATTCGATATCACTCAATGAATTATCGAAAGACATGATGAAATGTATTCAGAGAGGAACAGATTACCAATCAGAAATTAATTCGGAAATCCCTATTATAAGTATATGTTACTAAACAGAATAGTCATTCTCTAGTTCTTGATAAGAAATATCCTACTCCACGTGTTTCTCCGAATTTTTCATATTGAAAGATTTCTATGTGTTTTAGTTTAAAAAATTGCGTGAACATCACCAACTTTCACTTCGTTCAAAAATCAAATAAAACTGAAGAAGTTTTAGGTGGAACGTTTGAGAGGATGTAGGATATGACAATCTGTCTGATATGTTATACGCAGTTTACAAACTGACTGAAAATATAAGGCCGGTTGTAAAACGATCTGTATATTGAAAGAGTTTCAGAAAACGTTCGTCAGTTCTAAAACGACCATCCATTTTGCAAACTGACGGATTTTAGAATCCTACTGCAACATATACATTGCCAACCGTCACGCCATCTAGGAAGCAGAAACTATAAAACCCACGATTTAACAAGTTGACTTAATGCATTTCACCAGACGTAATACGTAATGTACCTAAAATCTCTTTGGACAGCCGTTTTTCTTATTGGGACAAGTCAAGGCCCAATGTTTTAATTGCAACAAAGATGCAGTCATAATATATGCAAACATCGTAAAACTACTTTTACTCAAATAAAAATATTATTGTTATATGTAGAACAAGGTTTACTCCCCAAGTTAAGTTACTTCAGCAGGTTTTATTGTATCAGATTACTAGCTTCACCAAGACTTCGCATTTAGAATCATAATCGATTAATTTTAAATTGGGCGTGTAATTATGCGGAGAACCAGTTCCAGAGACGCGCGCTGTGGGTGCTAATTTGAAACAATTGATCTATGTGATACTTCACTTATGGCCTAAGTCAGCCAATCCATTGGTTTTTTACTGGTTGATGTTATCTCTCACGGTTAGAGCCCTAACCGTTTATCTGATAATTTGAAACGTTCAATGATATAGATCTAAAAACATCCGGATCGTGCTCAATATTTTACATTTTTTTTATCGAAATATGGGCAGTCACATTTTTGTTCGAATGTAGGATCGATACTAGAGGATAGTAGCCTAGCCTTCATGTGCGCTTTCGTGTCAGTCAAGTTGAACTTGTTGATAGAATGTTCGATATTTTGGTACAAATTGTAGAGTTGATAAGGATCGAAGGAGAACTATTTCGTGAGATACAGAAAATGCGGGGCGTGGAGTTTCTAAGTTGGTAATTATCGAAATACTGTAAATTAACATGTGTATTTAACTATAAACTTCCGGTAAATAAATCGAGGTTTTTAGATTGCAGACAAGAAAATTGTGGGTGATTGTTTCACAGCGAAATTTAAAATTTTGTATAATAAACCTCAATGTGCCAGCAAATTTCAAGTGTGAGAATTAATATTGGTGCCCCCTTTGACTCAGTCTAACGTATCTCGTTGGATAAGGGATGTTTCATATACTCACACGAAAGCTTCATTACCTGTATTGCATTCGCAAAAATTTTGCTGAAGCCTGAATTACTGAAAAGTAAGCAAACGAACGCCGTCATAGAAATGTATTATCATATGTCTATATAATAAATTATATCTGAATAATTCATCATCTGTAGAACAATGAACGATGGAATTATCAATAATAACCAATTGTTACTCCTGACCCTTAAGACTCAGGAAGGAAAGTAAGAGATAAAAAATTCAAGAAAAGCCCTGAGCAGGTGCTTTTGAGCGTTCGTTTATTAATTTTAAAATGTTGTATAGGACTTGAGACTGAAACTAATTTTTGAACGTAAAATCTCAGCACGATAGAAATTATATTCTAAAAATATTTGAATAGATAACTTAAATAGATTCTCTTTTAAATGAGCATGATAATTTACTTCTTCAATTTATATCCTCAAACTTGATTTCATTCCAATCAAAAGATATTTCAGGCAATATAAGAATAACTATAAACTTTTCTATGGTCGTATCAACGTAACTTTCACAAATTTTCGCGCACTGCTTTGAATTGGCATTGAACCACTGCAAATTTTCCTTCGATAGAATCTACAATTCTGGGTATGTGATCCGCTTGAAATTTTGCATGAACATTCAGTAAGTATATTAAGCTCCATTCACAAATAAATTTCACTCGGATCGGATATTTGTATAAAAAGAAAAAGATACTTCTTTTCAATATTCCAATTGAATTTTTCATGTTTCTGTTAACACTAGGCCACAACATTAGGATGAGGTTCAGGGGAAGTGTGCCCATGTTGGCACCCTTAACGAATTATTCACATATTTCATTGAAGGAATATTTTTCGATGTCATCGATTGTACAGATTTACTGCTACTCGTATGTAGTATGCATTTTTATACATAGTTTCAATATAAATTTTCAAAAATTTGGATTATAGCACTTTTTAAAATTTGGCCACGGGTGCCATCATAAGATCACTTATGTCCTTTGATGGCATATAACTTAAAATAAAATAATTTTATTTTATTTATTGAAATGTTTTATTGAAGAAAATAGCAGTCCTATTTCATGAAAATGAAAATATAAGTGTAAAGGAACTAAATTTACATTCTTTGGCATCGTCAAAATATAAAATATAATTTTTATACGCACAATTCACATACGAATATGATTTGCAATAGCACACTCGGCATGGCACCAACTGTCGCATTTTTGGCAACGCAACCAATTCTCCCTTGGTCTAGACATAGACAACAGCTTATAGCAAGCAAGCGAATCATCGTCATAATATCTTTCTTTGTTTTCCCACTTTCTTCTACGAACTTAATCTGTCTTTTGACCTTTCTAGCTAGCTTCTCTCTCTTTCTTTGTCTTCTCTTCTTCTTCCAACTTCTTTTCTTTTATGTCAGTGGTTGTATTGAGGATTCCAACTTTTCCTCGTTTTCTTCCTCTGTTCACTTTTGATTCTGCAACGGCAGTTGGCAGTGGTGAGAGTTCTTGTATGATTTTCAATGATCTCGATACTTCACTTGAAACCATTTTCATTATTTTCGGATACCTCTAATATTTCTTGCGAAGTATCACGCTTTGGAGGAATCGTCTCTTGATCTTGATTCTTTTTTCTATGATGGCACCCTATGCTATCATAGGAACACTCTGGATATGCCATCATAAGCATAAGTAACATATATTTTTCAACAAAGCGAAAAAGGTACTAAAAAGACGAAAAAACCTAAAACTTTCACACTTAAAGCATTGTTATAGAGTGATTAAAGGAAAGTAAAATCATTTTTTAAACAGATTCTTTGAATATCCAAATAAAAGGAAAAAGAATGAAATAACTATCATACATCAACACCTACCGAAATGATTGAACTCATATAAAAGTCACAATTGCCACTTCTTCAAGTGTAACTACGTATATCACGCGTAAATGTCATCTGGCTTACAAACTCAGTAAATATCGTCGAAGCCTATCGTTTGAGAGACCATTTTCAGCTCAAAATGCTAAAATTACAGACATTTGGGCAAAACGATATAGGTAGCACACCTTTAAGTGAAACGAGAGTAGAACGAGCGCTCAATAACAAAGAAAATGTTATAACACCATTCGAGGAAATTTGAGAAGTGTAACTTATTCGTTGTGTGTCTTATTTTTTTTTTTTAATGTTTTTCCTGTTCATTTATTTGTTTTATTTCATGAATTAATTTATTTTTTGGACTTAGCAAATCAATTTGATGGCCCAAGTGATGCGAAGCAAGTGCATATCGACTTTTGTATTTCGACATTTCCGATCTGTGCTGAGCTTTTCCATTATGAAACCATTGACATATTTTAATAGCAGACCTAATATTAAAAATTTAAAGAACTGCCAAATCTGACTCTGCGGATTCAACGAATGGTGAACATCATTCATCTTTTCTAAAGTCGGAAAAAGTAAGCATCGTCTACCTAATTCTCCACCCCGATTTTTGTAGGCTGGATAATGAGAAAATAAACACAATAGCAAAAATCTTTTTCGGTACACTTCTCATCTAGAACTCCATTCATTATTTCCAACATCTATTTCACTGATCTATTTCTTATCATTTAAGCGTCTTGGTTATCATTTATGCGCACCTCCCCGACTTATTTATGTACCTATGAGCACGATATTCAGGTCAAGATCATTCATTTTCCATTTAAAAACATAGACCTGATATTGCCTTTTTGCCTTTTGTCGCCTTTGGGTCTCTGAACAATCTTCTTGCATACGCATGAAATAATTATGAGTATTATGTCCATCATAACATGTAATTATATAATTATTTTAAATAAGCAACTAAATAAAACTATAATTACAACAGATGCCTATCTCCCACTATACAGAGAATGCCGACTAACCCAGGTAAGTGAAAATTAATTTAATTCATCAGGAAATAGCATTTCTTCTTGACGCTTTTGATAGGATTTTAGTTGGAGAAAAATTTTTCTCACAGAATGATATCGAATGATTTGCAATCAATGATAAATGATTGCATTCAAATTATTCAAATAAGTTTTTAGTTCTTCTTTTCCGTGCATTTTGTATGGGTTTGGTCGTAGTAAAATGAAATCTGATTTCGTCAATATAGAGACTGAGTTTTATTTCAGCACCGAAAATGATTGCCGAAGAAACTGAATAACGAAAAACACACTTCACCTATTCATATTATATTATATCAGAAATTTTTGGGAAAATTTGAAACAAGTGCTAACGTGAAGTTGGAAGGATTTGCGCTGTATTGCATATCCGAAAAATTGATGTCAAATTCGAATACGTCGGGAATTCTTCGTTTCATTTTATTCATTTATGAAAACAATGGTCCTATTCAGATCTTGAACCTACCCAAAAAATGTCATGTTTTGACGTCAATTCGAAATTTATCATGTTTATGGCCGAGCGTCATTTTCAATGTGGAAAGAACCTCCTACAAAACATGATTTTTCAATAATGTGAAAAACAATCTCATTATGAAATGTTTTGGTGCGTCTTCAAAAGCGATTCGATCCTTAACGGTCGACCGTTAACACGATAACTTTCGAACTCAATAAGGTTCAAGGTAGGTTTCAACTACATTGCAGCAGAAAAAATTATTTCGAAATATTAGAACAAACACAAAGTTGTCATAATCTGAATTATCGTTTTTTCTAATATAAGCAAACGCAAAAGCTGTGTCATATTTTGTCTACAATAGAATATGGCTCGCCTAATATAGATGGAAACAATTTATATTGATGTGATATTATCACAGGCAGTTTGGATTAATTGAATAATCACTTAAATATCGAATACAATGGCTTTGTTGTATCGTACAGTGGCAGCATGCAAAATGTGAACTATGCCAAAGTCTGATTTAATCAACTAAAAAATTTTAGAAAAGCCCTGAGCAGGAGCTTTTGAGCGCTCGTTCATTTGTGGAGCAATAAGACTATTACCTCGAAATTTTATATGGAACTTGCGATTGATACCAAATATCTAAATGCAGAATCTCAGCACAATCGGAATTATTCAGACAATGAAATATGCAACAGATATAAATTAAAAAAATAAAATCTATGGTTTTGATGATGTGATCCTCTTGAAATTTTGCATTCAGCGTATTTTTTTCATTCTCAAAATAAATTTCACTCGAATATTCTGTTAAGGAAATATAAATATTCTTTTTTCAATATTCCAATTGAATTTTATATGATTCTGTTGAAACTATGGCCATAGAATTTTGCATGAAGATCCAGTATATCAATCTTTATTCACAGAAAGAATTTCACTCGAATCGAATATCCTGTTATGAAAATATAATATTTCTTTTTTTCAACATTCCAATTGGCGGTTTTGTTCACACTACATATTGTCACAAAATTTTGCAATATGCTTTTTATGAGCATCTTGCATTTGGCCGTAACATTTCATTTCGATTGGTTTCGTTTTGTCTGAAATAGTGAGGAACAATTTGTACAATTTGGGTGGTTAACGAACCTAACCGAGGCATTTGGGACCCGAATTTATCCTGAAAATTTCAAGTCTCTAAGACTATCCCGGCCAGACGACCCCACGGACAGAATTGAATTTGACCACGAATTCACATCAGAGAGTCTAATCCTATCGTTTGAGAACATTTTCGGCTCAAAATTCGAAAATTACAGACATTTGGGCAAAACGATATAGCACTCGTTTAAGTAGAACGAGCGCTCAAAATGCAAAATTTGCTCTGTAGAATCGTTCACATTTCGCATGCCGCCACTGTACATATGATTGGTAGAATTTTGATTTAGTGATAGAAAGTATCTAACATATTAATTGTCGTTTGATGGTTTGTCATCTTCTCCTAGAGTTGAGACTAGTATTCCTCAGTGATCGGTACTCTCAGTCTATATTCGTCCATTCTGAAAACATGTCCATACCATATGAGCTGATGTTTCTCTTCGATCTCTTCTATTATGGTGGCATTTTTATTGTCCATACTTCAGAGTTATATGTTAATACGCTTTTGATCATTGTATTATATGTTTTGTATTATATATGTTTTTCTTTCTTCATAATTTTTCTGCTATTGGTTATCCTGTCCTGTATTACTGTGGTATCTATTCCATCGCAACTGAACGTGTATCCTGAGTATTTGAAATTATCAAATTTTCTATCAAATTTCTATTTTTTAATTTTTAAAATATAAATTATACACATATTGAGTTTTGTTCACATTGGCAGTCAACACCCATTCTTAATATCCCTTCAATAACTTTTCGTTTTCACTGCCTATATTGGGCAGATCTATCGACAAAATTTCGTACGTCCTGAACAAAAGGACCTTCAGCTGATAGTCTAGCGTTTTTCTGGAATAAACCTCTTTCGGACCCTACCCCAATTGGTTTTTGACGGGGGTGCAAAATATCCATTAGCAGGTGTTGTTGGATGAGGCCTCTGTCAATCACATTTTAACTGGTAGGTCTTCTAAAGAAGCAAATACTTTGAGCCAGTAGATACAGAATCTTCTCATGATCTATTAAACGTAAGTGATCTCGACTGTTATCTTCAACTGGTTGCTGTTGATCCCCTTTTGGTGGACCAGGACCCAGATATTCTGGTTGGCCTCAAAGTCTTGGCATGCAGGCCTTTTTCATCTGCATACTTCAAGGGCTTGCTAAATCCAAATTGATATCTGCAAAGCTACAACTTACCTCATGATAGCCCATCTTTCGAATTGTACTCGTATAAGTTCGTGGAATTTCTGAGGTTTGGAGAACTGATGACAAAAAAAAAGCTCTGAGCAGGTACTTCTGGGCGGTGATTCACTAGTGGAGCAATAATGCTATTACCTCAAAAATTTTGGATAGGACTTGAGATTCATGCAGCACGATCGGAATTATATTATGAAAACAATTCAAAAAATTAAATGTGTAAAAAATCAATAATAAAAATATTTAATTCTATGGTCCTGATGATGATGCCTTCGAAAGATATTGTGCTTAGGGCCGGCCAGGCGGCCTCACGAACAGAATTGAATTTGACCACGGATTCATCATCAGAGAGTCAAACCCTATTAGTTGAGTCCATTTTCGGCTCAAAATTCGTAAATAACAGGCATTTGGGCAAAACGATATGGCAGTTGTTTAAGTACAACGAATGTTCAAAAACATGTATTTATGTATTTAGAAATATTTACATTTTCGACATATGATCATAATCTCGAATGTGCAAATCACTTGACAAAACAAAAGACCTAAAATGAAATTGAAGCATATGTTTCAGGTTGAAACATCTATTAGATATTTTATACTCAGAAAGTTGAATCAGCTTTCTACCATACTTACCCTTCATCGGCTCTTCTGTTTTAGGTTTTTTTTTCTTTGTGGCAGAGCATAATATTTTTCCTGATTCTTTCTCAATTCAAATTTGAAATAGTAAACTGCTCTATTGATTACACAATATGGACCACTATTACTTCAATGAATACCTAATGCATTCTTATTCTCAGTCATATGCATATTGACCTTCTAATTTTTAGATACCTTTTCATTCATGAAGACATTGTTGAGTTGGATAGATTTTTCCTGAGCCTTGAGGTAAAATGTAAGTCATACATAATTCATCAATATATTCAGATGCGAGTTTTATGGACGACTATGATGAGGGGATTAGCAGTTGATAAAATATCCTGAGGATATTCTGAAACGCAATATTCCTAATGAACTGTAATAACTTGTGAGATTAAGACTGAACTGAATTTTTTTTTCGATATTCTAACACTGTAACTTCACATTTTGACTTGTAATTATGAATATTCATTACAATGATTTCAAATATTTTTAAATTTTTTATGAAATTTCATGTGTTTTTATCTTATCGGTCAGATATACCGTTACCTTTCAAGACAATCTTTGATATCGAGAATCTAACTATGTATATGTAAGAAAAGAATTTAAATGTATAAATCCGTGAATTCCTTCATATAGTAGCATTGATTTTCAGTTCAATATTCCAGAAATATTGAATTTTCTATGATTATAAATACCCCAAATTTAGTCAGAGCTCGGAATTATTTATCACTTTTCATTAGTACTAATTGCCGTTTGAGGTTAATTTGTATGAAATAATAAAAAATGTCAATCATTAGAGAATTTCATTCGAACTCCTGAATAGCGGTACAACGACCCAGACAACTCTTTATAATCCATGATCCTCGACCAACGATGATACTGGGACTACCTGAATTTAGCACCTTTCTCGTACAATAACAATCAATTCGTCATATCACTTGGATCAAGAACGCGAAAAGCATATCTACAAGAAGGAGATTACAAAATTATAAATTCAAATTAGCAGCCTTGTTATATCATACGAAATGATGTTCTGAAACACGAAGTTTTTTTAGTACCACTCATATCTGATTGAACTGACAGATTTCCAACGTCGTGAAAATTGGTGTTAATTAAAACGATTCGCTCTCAGGATGAAATTTAAATAGTTGTAAAAGTGAGATTTAGTGTACGGTTGCAATAGCGAGTTGCTGATTTCAATCAAGTTACAATTCTCGAACAAGAACGAGACGTGCTCTGATTTTTTACAGCGGATGGTTCTATATTGCTTACCTCATAACAGTTGATAAAAGCAAAAAAGAAAAAACTTGCTCCATGTGGAGTAGTCCAATAATTAATTTGAACTCATATGTATGTGGAAAAGATTAGATTAGAAAAGATATCATGAATATAAAGAACTGGGATGATTCAATCAACTGATAACTGAGTATGTATAATATGTATTGTGTACCGTTTTTTCACTATAATTTGACCCCCCCTTTAACTTTGTTACTGTTGGAGATACAAAAAAATGTTTTATATAAAAGTTTCAGGAAATCAACTGAGGTTTTTTGATATGAGTCCAGAAACTGAAATATATACAGGGTGACCAATATATTGATGCAACTTCATTTTTTCATATGGAACACCCTGTATATTTTTCCTTATTTGGTTAGCCCTCTTTCCCCTGATTTCGAATATGTAACATTTGTTGGTCTATCTTTCTTATTCTGAGCATCATAGAGTTTCAAATTTCAATAACCATCTGGCATGGCGTTTTGGAAGTTCGTGAATATTTGAGTGGCCATCTGATATTTGGATTGGTAATGGCGCACCCATTATATGGCCACCAAATAGTCCTGATTTAACACCGTTGGACACGTTTTTATAGCCGTTCTTGAAGGACAAAATTTACTTCAGCAATAATGACAATCAATGAAAGCGGAAGATTATTAATGATATAAAATCAACCAATATTAAACCCATAATTCGGAACTATTCCCGTCATCGCACAAGAATATGATAATATTGTAAATGATTCAAACAAATTTTGAAGCTTTAATTTCTGAATTGAATCATAGTCATAATAGTGCTCCAAAAATAGTCAAACATCTTGAGACAACTATATTTTTTTTTTGAAATGATTTATTGAATAAAATATACAAGTACAAAAAAAATTTACATTCACAATCCTCTAAACAGTACCCTAAACTGGTATCGAGGATAGTAGATACAGAATTCCATTGAAATTAACCAGTGCCTTTGTTAAATAAAATAAATGAAATCTTATTTCGTACATACACACCTGATGTTTGAGGAATCGCAGTTCCACATCAAGACAAATTTCAAAAATGCCAACTTAACATTCTATTGAAAAAGCGGACAAAATCACATTACACCAACTCTAAGTATTCTCTTATTTGATCAGAAAATTTACCAATTGAACTGACAGATTTTATGGAAGTAGGTAATTGATTAAATATTTTTGAAGCTTGTGCTATTGGGTTATTCAGCCCTTTTTGACTTTTTACTCTTGTCTGATATAAGTTTGATGTGTTCTTGTTTCATAACTATGAATATCTTTCGTAAATTTATACTCTGTGTTACACTTTTGTATTTTATTTATGATTTTAAAAATTAATTTACATTGTTCTAATTCTAATATTTTTTTCAAATTTGGTATTTGCAAATCAGAGTAAAGTTGTGTAGTATTTGTTAATCGATCATAATTAAACAACACTTTAATAAATTTATTTTGTAACGTTTGTATTTTTTTGAAGTATGTTTTTCCACAAGTTCCCCAAATCGGTATTAAGTATCTTATATGTGACATAAAAAACGCATTGTAGACCTGATATTTACTTTTTTTGATAAATAAGATCGAACCTTATATAAAGCCGAAACCATCGGTATTATTTTCTCGATTATGGAGTCAACGTGGCTCTTCCAGCTCAAATGTGTATCCAACATCAGACCCAAGTACCTCGCCTCACAAACTTCTTGAAGTTCAATATTATTTATGCTTAACTTTAGACTCTTAACTTTTTTGTTCTTTTGCTTGAATACCATATACTTAGTTTTATTTATATTAATTTTCAATTTATTGTTCCAAAGCCAATGTAAATACCGTTGTAGATCTTCATTAATTTGTTCATTCAATTCTTCTATGTTATTACCTGTATATATCAAGACAGTGTCGTCTGCAAAAGCGAAATACCTGGCCCGGACGTTTGACTTACTCAAGTTAAGCACGTATAATGAATAAGAAGGGGACCCAAAACCGACCCTTGGGGAATACCAAACGAATTGGAAGTCCAGTCACTTTTGCTATCATCTATACACACATATTGACGGCGATCGGTTAAATAGGACTTAATCAACTTATGTATTTTTCCTCTGAATCCCATTCGTTGGAGCTTATGAAGAAGGATATCTCTGCTAACCACGTCAAAAGCCTTTCTCAAGTCGACCAGTATAGCCACGGCTATCTTGCCATTGTCTAGAGCTGACGAAATTTCATTAATCAAATCAACTGTCGCACTGAGGGTATTACTGTTTTTCGTAAATCCATACTGGTATTGATCGACCACAACATACTTTTTAATAAAAGATAACATTCTATTTTTTATGGCCGTTTCACAAACTTTAGAGAACGTACTAATAACGGATATGGGTCTGTAATTATTTAAGTCATCAGTTTTTCCGGATTTATGTATGGGTGTTATTTTACTGATCTTCAATTCGCTAGGATAGTTACCACTTGAAAGAATCGCATTAACAAGCCTTGTTAAAATTGGCAATAAGTCATCCTTTAAATTCAAAATATCTCTGACAGATAATTTATCGTGACCAGGTGCAGAATTCTTTTTCAAATTGAGTAAAATATCATTGATTTCCTTCTCGGTTACTGGAGTGAGAACAAATGAATTCAAATTATCGATCTCTTGAACATTTAAAACCGGTTCATTACTAACGATTTCATTTTCCACCTCCCCGACAATATTTTCTCCCACCTTTGCGAAATAATTGTTAAAATTCTCAAGTATAGTTTCCCGATCCGTTATGATATCGTGGCCAACCGATAACTTTTTTATACCTGGAATGTTTTTCTTTTTCCTCGAGAGCAGTTTGTTTATGTATCTCCATTGTTTCTTTACATCGTTGCCAGCTTTCTCCCATTCTATTCTGAAATACCGATTTTTCAAGGATCTGATTTTATTGTTTACATCGTTCTTTAAGCTCTTAAATTGTTTTTCTAAATTAGGATCAGCTGGATGCTTAGACTTTTTTCTATATACTTTATCACGTTTCTTAATGAGTTCGATTAATTCATTGTTTACCCACATATTATTAGAATGACATTTAATTTTCTTCGTACATTCACACTCTCTCCTGCACTCAGTTATCAAATCAATTAGTCTTGCGAATGTATCAATATTGTACTGTTGTGATTTTTCTTTGAATAATGCCTTAAATTTTATATAATCAACCGCTCTCTTTTCAAAAACGTTTTTTGGCCGGTATATTCTAAAACATTCGTTAATATTAAATGTTAAGTATTTGTGATCAGAACGTGAATTGCTCTGAACCTCAACTGAGTCTAATAAAACAGTGTTTTGATCTAATATAACATGGTCCAATAGAGTTTTTGAGTGTGATGTTATCCGAGTTGCCATTGCTTCAGAAATTACATTACCAACACGAAAGTTATTCAATTTTAATACATCGAGATATTTTTTGCACATCTGCGAACTAGGATTCAATAAGTCAACATTAATATCACCTACTATAACATGTTTTTTTTGGTACTTTACCATTATGTCCTCCAAATACTCCAGAAAGTCACTGTCGTTATAAGATGGAGGTTTATACAGTGCACTCACTTTTAAATTGTGTTCACCCACTTCCACACAAAGCCAGCTGATGTCTTCATTTAAATCTGATTTTTCTATTATAGAGAAATTAATATGGTCTCTAATAAATATTGAAGCACCTCCCCCTATTTTGTTTCTACAAGTATGAACTCCTTTGAACCCTTCCAGTTGGTAGGAAGACGTCTCGGTTTCATTCAGCCAGGTCTCAACCAAGACCAAAATATCACAATAATAGCACCTCACAAAGCAAGTTATTTCGTCCCATTTATTCCTCACGCTTTGTGAGTTCATATATATAATTTTTAGTTTAGGGTTCTTTATTAGTTTTCCAGATCATTTGAATCTCGAACCAGTAGTATTTTAGAGTTATCATCCTTTCGAAGAAAAATATTACCTTCCTTAATCCACAGATATTTATATCCGTTCTGGTATTTGAAATCACGAGCTTCCTTGTAAAGTTGTCGATTGGCCTTAGTCAGATCATGGTTCAGGAATATTTTTTCATCTGATTTGTATCCTAGAGCTTTTGCCGTAAGTTTGATTTTATTACAGCTTTTAATCATATTTATCTTATCTGACTTGTTTTCCATACTAATTCGGATCGGTGCCGCCTTTCCAGTAGTTTTTCCAACTCTATAGGCGCTCAGAACTTTTCCCTGAATTTCCACCTCTAATTTTGTTACCAGGTTCTCGACGATATCTTGAACATTTTCATCATTCTCCCTGGGTACGCCGTGAACTATGAGAGTATTCTCCAAATCTCTTTGTTCTCGTTCATTAAGTTTCTTCTTTATTTCAGCCACTTCTAACTGAAGAGATTTATTTATTTCCATTTGCTCATTGTACTTCATGAAGAGTGCATTGTATTTCTTGTCCATATCATCCAACTTGGACATTACATCAGCCAACGTGTATTCTTTACTGTGACCTGTACCTTGTGTTGTTGTCTTATTTTTGTTCCTTTTAGCTGTTTTGTTAGGTTGCTGCTGAATGCATGGGTCGCAAAACCATTCTTCGGAAGACTTGCTAATTCGTAGGTAGGTCCTCTGCGACATATTTATACAAAGACGATGCATCCAAGTATCGCATCCATCACAAAATACTGCTTCGTCTTCGTCAGCCACTCCCTTCTGACAATTTTTGCACAACTCAGCCATGTTGGCAACACTGTAACACCTTGCAGTCTGAGATATCGCAACAATAGATTTCGATTTAGTTATTACTCCCAAAACTCCCAAAAATTCACGAAATTTTTCAACTTGTGCGTATGTACTAATCACTTATAATCACTTTAGTTGTTTTTTTAATATAATTTTTCGAATATTAAGCACTGAAATCCTCAATTTTATGAAGAGCTATTGCACACGTCTGCTTGCGTTAGAAGATAGTTGTTTAATCTATGAACTATGAACTATGTGTATTGAATGAAGGTGGTCATTTTGAGCAATTCTTCGGTTATTATTACCATACTAACATAGTTCATCATTTCATTGGTTAAATAATTGTTAAGTATTCATTCTAAAATAATACTCTTAAGTAGATTGTTGAGATATAAGGAATTTCATAGGTATTTCACATATTTTTTATTCGGTGTCATCATTTCAAAATTTTCAAACTCTGAAAATTGAAGAGACACATACACATACGCATTTATATTCGAGATCAGGAGGAAATAGCCTATCAAAAAAGGAAACATATACAGGGAGGGTGTCCCATTTGAAAAAATATAGTTGCATTTAATGTTGTTCACCCTGTATATCTTCCCATTGACGTTGTTATAACTCCAAAAATGAGCATTTTCAGTAAACGCACTCTGCCACTTGTAAAATGATTACAGATCTTGGCAGGTGGTTCTTAAAATTTGAAACTCTGTGGTTCTCAGAATAAAAGAGATAGACCAACAAATGTTACATATTCGAAATCAGGGGAAAAAGAGCTAGCCAAATATGGAAAAATTCCATTTGAAAAAATGAAGTTGCCATCAATATGTTGGCCACCCTGTATATATTTCAATTTCTGGACTCTATATCAAAAACCTCAGTTGATTTGGTGAAACTTTTATACGAAACATTTTTTTCTATCTCCTTCAGTAACAAAGTTAAAGGGGGGGTCAAATTATAGTGAAAAACCCGGTACATACTTCAGTGGTCAGTTGGGTTACTCGAGAACACTTATTTATTTATTGAACATAAACTACGAATCAACTAAGTGGATATCATAGTTGCCTAGAGAGAGAGAGAGAAAATAACTTTATTGATACTGGTATCATTGGGTATCGACCGAAGTCTTCCTGCCGTTACACAATATAAATTTGTTTATGATGAATCAATGGTCCCAGTATATCCTTGTTTATTTGATCCTAATAAATTGCTTTCCCAGCCTCTTAAGTCTCCCCAGCATCGGCTCAACTCCAGTTGTCTCATAGAGCAATTGGTTAGGAGGGTTGTGCCTGGGATTGTTAGGATGTCCATAGTTAGTAGTAATTTACTGACATTATCATAAAAGCTTTTTACATAAAAGGTGCTTCTCAAGCAAGGATATGAAAAGATGCCAACTACAACACTTTATGAGGGGAAGGGAAATGAATTTTGTTATGCTAGAATAGTTAGAAGCCTTTCTGCCTAATTAATTCCTAGTTTTCTTTGAATATAATTCGTTCCTATTTCTAATGTTCAGTTTGTGTAATCTCCTACCTGTTTTCGCTTTCACTATAAGGTGATCGTTGAGCGCTTGTTCTTCTTAAACGAGTGCTTTATTATCGTTTTACCCCAATGTCTGTAATTTCCGAATTTTGAGCCGAAAATGACCCCAAACGATAGATTTCGAGGTTCGACTCATATACCTATACTGCTTACGTGAAATAAAAGTTGAAGCAATCTAGTTGCCATTTCCGATGGCCCATTCAATCATCTGCGCATGTGCAAACTCGAAATTTGACAACACATGAAAAATTGAGGTTATGATTTTTAGTCATAATTTAAACTACTTGAGGTTATGTTTTGACGCCTGCGCAATGAATTCCTTAGGCTATTGTACTACGTGATCGCTGCTTCAATTTGTAATAGAGAATTGGATCCATGTTAAAGGTAAAGAAGTTTTTAAGTATATGGTTCGACTCCCTGATGACGAATCCGTGGTAGAATTCAATTCAGTCCGTGGGCCGTCCTGTCGTTAGCACGATAACTTTAGAAGGGATTGTCCTTAATTTTGTTGTTGTTTACAGTTACTTGAGTTTCAACTAAGCCAAAAACGAATCGAGAATCGTGCGTACAAAAAAAAACTCGAAAGCTAACTTTTTTGGGAACGCATGCAGAAGCTTATAGATCTTCACAGGAATTAATTTGAAAAACAGTTAAATGATAGTTAGATAAGAAATATTTTATTGTTTTCTAATCCTGAAACGAAAAAGGTGACCATCATAGTTTTTTATGTTTTTCGCCCGAAACTGACTGATCGGCATGCAAACATTAACTTTCATTCACATAAAGTTCGGTTTTAGTAGAGATTATTTTTGTGAACGTTAATACATGTGAGATGAACCTCACGACGATGTTACATAACATAAATCTCATCTTCGTGTTCACACTATATAATTTTTCTGTGATTTCGAGTAATCTTCCTATTCTTCGCCTTATAAGAAGTTGTTCTTGGGTGATTAGCATCGAATTGCCGTGTTTTCTCGTACAAAAATCATTATCTAACAATAGTACTCCGTGTGTGGTTCGAATTTGCACAAGGAAATGTTCATACACCTACCTACACGTGACATGTAAACGATTCAGCCAGTCGAATACTGGAGGTATGCAAGGTAGTAGATCCTGAATTTAACATCTTATTGTTCCAGAGCGACCGACTGCTCGATTTTGCTTTATGTTTAATGCGAGCATAATTTAATATCAATAAGAGGTTCTTATGGTGTAATCTTGCCGATTTCGTGAGTTGCTCCCGAGAACAAGTAGGAACTACTTTCCAAATACATTAACTTTTTTTGGGTAATATCCTTTCATTAGCGTTATGGCAATTACTGAGTTTTGATCGTCGATTGGAATATTGGAGCATTTCCAGTGGGAAAAGAATTGATGAGAATTTTTGATTCGAGATGGGACGAACTTTAGATCATTAATGATTTCGAGCGGTAGCTGACTGATTGTTTGATAGGCATTTCTGCGAGATAATTCATCGGCACAATTACTTTCTTCTTCAGGCAGAGTATTATTTTGTTTTGACATTGATGAACTTTTGATTCTTCAAAAAGGGTAGAGAGTGAGTTCATCATCTTGCTGAAATATACAGGGTGTTCTTGAATTGAAAACACAAACGAAAAGGGAAGATTCTTTAGGTAAGTTCAAGGAGAAAAAGTCTCATAAATATAGAGTCAGAAACGCTACGTTTTCGGGATACATAGTGTGAAAGTTTTACTCACAAACTGAGTGAAAAAGTAGTACGCCGCTGAGATATTTCAAACTAACAATTTTTTTAAATTTTTCGTTCAATTAGGACCAAAACATCTTTCCCGCGTTTTTTTTTGTATGAATTTTTATGTGAAAAGTAAAACATCTTAATGTAGGGTCTCCACTACCTAATGTGTCGAAGATGTTTTATTTTTTCACAGTAAAACGGCGCTCCACACGCAAAAAAGGTTGCGATAGATTGTCTGTCGATCCTAAATTGAACAAATAATAGAAAAAGTTTAAAATATCTCAGTGGCGTACTACTTCTTTAGTAAGATTTTGATTAAAACTTCAACACCCTGTATCTCGAAAACGAAACATTTACGTCTCCATATTTATGGGACTAACGTTCAAAAACATAATTAAATTAATATCGATTACCATAAGCAACCGTGTTTTTCACTGTCTTATTAATACAGTATTTCGGAATTTTTCTAAAGTGAATGAATTTCAATATCACAGAAAGGAACATTATAATGTGGATTTTTTTTTCAACTTTTCAACATGAACATGTTCATTCAATTTTTCGTTGTATCGTTATTGAGCAGCTTAATATGAAGTAAATCAGACATTAGAACTTGACCGAGTTATCAAATCCGCACACCCATCGTGGACAATTCAAGAATCGAGATCATTCCGTATGAAAATAACGCTCTATTCACAATGGACGTAACATAAGCATCACTTTCATGTGATTTGAATGAGAGAATTAGCTTATGCTCACGTCTATTGTGAATTGGACGTAAGTGTTAAGAAACATACGGTCGGCCGACACTAATAACAGTCCAACCGAGTCTCTTTAGAATACTATCGATCCAAAATTTACTCAGAGACATTTTGCTAAACCATGGCGGGCAAGCAAAAATTAAATGTAATTCATTGGTGATTATAATCCTATGCTTGAAAATTACTTTATTGGATGGTATAGATGAACATCTTCCCAATTGATAGCATTTTGGAAAAACACTGAACTTGCAGAAAAATCAGAGAAAATTTCATCAAAAAGTAGCCACAGGTCGAAATTTCATGAGATTCGCATTGGTACCTGATAGATAAATCGTGACTTTAAAATACTAAATGAAGCGGTATATACAGGATGTAACATTAGATACTGGACAAACGAATATAGCTTCTAGATGATATAGTGGGATTCATTTTAGCCTTACGACATAATAATACCTGCTCTGTTTTCGAAGGATAAGCGAGATACACGGTCAATTTCGAGCAATATTCTATTGAGTGTGGACAGTTATGTCTGACATTTGAAAAAATGGTTTCTGGTTCGATTTCTACACTTTTCGTTCATAATTCAGAAGAGTGAGAAAATTTCAAAAAGGTATTTCGAAATGGCGGAACACCTATAAGGTGCTCAATTTTTTTCTGGCGGTTGCCGATTTTATAATTTTTTCGAAAATTGATTTCAACTTTTCCTGCAATGTCTACAGGAAATAATAAACTCATTCGAAAATGATGAACTTATTCAACCTGACCGAAAAGATGATAACACAATCGGTTTTTGCGCGCTCGCATTATCTGAAGCATAAAAAATTCAATTGAAATATTGAAAAAAAATCTTTATATTTTCATAACAAGATATCCGATTCGAGTGAAATTTGTTTTGTCAATGAAGATTGACATACTAAATGTTTATGCCGAATTTCAAGAGGACCGCATTATCTGAACCGTAGCAAATTCATTTGGAATATTGAGAGGAAGAATCTCTTTATTTACATAACAAGATATCCGATCCGAATCAAGCGAAATGGATTTTCGGAATGAAGATTGATATCCAAAATTTTGAGGTAATAGCATTATTGCTCCACGAATGAACGAGCTCTCAAAAGCACCTGCGCAGGGAATTTTTTTATACACGATGGTTAGAAATTAGTTCAAATTCGATACGCCAAATTCATGTAGTAGATTGTTGTGAATCTACGTTTGTCTGGAGATTCCGATGTGCATTCAAGGTCAACTCATTTTGGAAAAGGGGAGAAAAGTTTTGTATCATTCGTTAGTAGATCTTGAAATATTTATTAGAATATAATAAGTGTATTAAAAGTTTTGCTCCTAATTGACACACTAAGATATATCTGTTGGATTACGTGAATAATATGGCTCTGGAATGGTAAGTTTTAGAGTAAGGGCTTAGCAAACCCGAGGTACCCGTGGCAGTACGTATAAAATGCACCTTTAATAATAGTGCAATTAGAGAATAGGAATATTGAGTCGCTGTCTGAGGATCGTCAGGGCATGTCTGGAGCTGTCGCTAGACATGATAGCATGAGGGGCGTCAGTGGCAGCGCGCTGAGGAGGCGGGCCCCTATCATACAAAACACTACAGCTCAACAGGTAGAACCAAAAAGACAAACAACAGCAGTGTCACTCCCTACAGAAAGTGCTACTCAAAACTTCAACCAGAGTAAAGCGTTCACAAGTTGTATGAATGAATCGATCATGCGCATCTATTTATAAAATAACAAACATGGGTCAAGAAATAACTGGATACAGACAACGGGTTATTCAATGAATTCAAGAGATGTTTTCCACACATACAAGTAACTGAAAAGAGGATAGCTGATCAGCATCGTGTGATCCTCAGAAATAAACTTATCTCAGAAGACAGACTGTAGAAAATTAAAAATGAAGTTGTGAATGGAATAAACATCGAATAAAACCGAATTAGTGAAAAACACACACACAACTCATGAAAACAGAGATGACAACAACGAAAGAACACAAGAAGGAAGTGCAACCGAATTCCAATTAACGCTCCAAGAAGATGTCCTCACGGATGCAGATAGACAGACTAGACACACACCATCTCAGGTTAATTCTTCGGAGAAAACTGTCCATCAAACTTCGAACGGAGAATGACAGGCACTAGTGGAACGTCTGAAATTAGGAATGTGCAAAGTATTCAGTGAATATAATGGCACCGATCCACTCTCCAGACCAACACAACCCAGGATCAGATCATCCAAAAAGCTTGCGGTCATTCTAAAGATACTGAACACTGATGTCATACCAAAATTCCTCTCAATGGCAACACAACTGCAAACAATCCATCTCATCCTTTATTGTGCCGCATCAACTGTAGTGGAAGTGCTGGACATGAAGAATAAACCAAGGCAGCTTGCAATTCAACCCTGTCCACAACTTCGTCTACCTCACTTGCAAAGAAGGCTAGAGGGTAGAGTTTAACGCTGTCGGCAGGACATAGAAAGACTTACAAAATATGAAATTGGCATCAGCACAATCAAACTGAAATCGTTGGTAGAATCGATAATATATCAAAATCGCAAGCACTCCAGCTCTGAAGGAGAAAACACAACAGTAAAGCAGTGCATCGACACACTGAAGCAGAAACCTAGTGTCTACTCCGAGAGATTGAGAAGTTATAAAGAGAGCAACAGGAGGAAAAGGTAACATCTGAAAACTCGGAGAAAAGTTTCTACAGACATCTAGATGGAAAACAACAAAACTCCCCAAACATCTAGAATGACATGGAAAAATTTTGGACCGAACAACTGTAAAAACCTATTTCTCACAACAAAAACGCCGAATGGATTAAAAATAAAGAAAAAACTCAAACCAACACAACACCAAACAAATGCCCCTTACAGTCATGAGACAACAAGAGCTTTCGGACATTCTCGAAAAATGCACTACTGGAAATTACCTGGAATTGACGGACTCCACAGTTTTTGTTGAAGAGATTCAACTGTGTACATAAGAATTTAACTAAGGCAGTGAATGACATTCTGAACGGTCCAGAGAGTATACCCTCCTTCCTGACAGAGGGTTTGAAATTTTGGCAATTGACTTTGTAGGTGCCAGGAATTGTGAGGGGCGCTTTCTGAAACATTTCGGGGGGGGGGGGTTTGAACCCCCAAAACCCCCCCTGGCTACGCCCTTTATAGGAGAGATCGACCAGCTTGCTATTCGAAAAAAAAATTATAAACACCTGGATTTTTGAGGTTATACTACAATCAAATTCATATTTCATCATCTTGTATTGGTACAAATCATAGACTTACCCTTCTTTAAAATATCACAAGCATAGTGAATGCGCGAAAAATATTTCAAGTTATCACAAATTTTCAAGTTTATTTCATAAAATCATAATCCTCTCTAGGGTCGTATTTATGTGTTTGATGCAACACGGTTAACTAAAAGTATTTCAGTTACGGATCCATCTATTGCCTTGTTATTTACTTATTGTCGATCTCTCCCGAACTTACCCTACTGGACCGCCACAGTAATAACAAACCTAACACAGTTGATTATAACAGGCCAGATATAATTTTAGTGAAGAAAAGTGAAAAGAAAGCAATACTTATAGACGTAGCCTTCCCAAATAAAAACAATCCACGTTAAAAATACGCTTAAAAAATATCGAAATATCGAGAGCTTCAACTTCAGATTAAACGGCAGTGTTGAATGTCTATTACCGGAACCATTTCCATTCTCATATCAACCACAGGAATTATACCTAAGAGTCTCAAGTCTAACCTCAAGGAGCTAGATTTGGATGTAAACTTTACAACCTGATGCAGAAAGCAGTACTTCTCGGTACTGCTAGAACGGTAAGGAATTTTGTAGGTCACGATGGACACCAGAAACAACCATGAAGGAAATCAACGCAAGACCGACTACCAGGACATCAACCAAGAAATCCAGGACCAAGCAACGAAGGACGAACAACCCAATATCCAGGAGAAGAACACCGAAGACCTCAGAGCTCAATCCCCTTGGTACTTACTATCCGGGATGCGTATTGGCATTCTTTACTACGCTGCAGCGCATGCATGGTGTTGCAACGCGGTAAAGAATTTCTTAGAAACTTTATAGGTTTTCACTCCCAGTCTCTGAAACATAAATAATTAAAAAATGTTTGATTAAGGTGAAGTGCTCCTGCGAAAATCTTTGCACTTATTTGTCAGGAGCAAATTGGTCTTGAAAAAATTGTTGCCTAACAGTAAAACTGAAAAATGAAACAAATTAAAAGGATATTGTAACGTTTCGGTGGCTATATCAGACACCTTCAGACAAACTCTAAAATTCTTCAGAATTGTGTATTTTCTCATTTGTAATCTGATTGACATTGATAGTTGTCAATCTATAGAGAAGTTGATTTATTTGATTTTGAAATTTCCTGATGTCACTTCCTTCCTCAATAAATCAATCCAAATACGATCTATTCCAACAGAACAATTTGCCAAATTATTCACTTCATCCAACAAAATACATGTAGATTCCTTAATTTTCCTTTTATAATTATAAAGTTCCGTCATGAGGATCTTTGTGTGGTAAAGAATGACTGAACGTATGCCACGTATTACCACGGCTCAGTGCATGCAGGCTTTCAGACGTAGTAACTATTGTAATATTGATACAGTGCATTATCGAGACATTGTTTAGCGCTTTTCAATCCCAACCATGTTCAAATTTGCAGTTCCGGTTCGTAAAAATAACAATTACATACTTTTGCCAAAAACAGTTTATTCCATACTAAAATGTAAAGAATAATATAGGGTAAATAATACTAATAACCATAAAAATAAGAATATGTATAACAATATGGTAAGTATAGCTAAAATCCGTTTTTTTAATAGGAATATACAAAAGACTACATCAAATGCGAATGCAAAATCCACTAACGTATTATACCTACTAGTGTGCATTGCCATACGATTTTGCATTTGGTCTGTTAAGATCAATATTTTTCTTCAAAGACCTTGTTCTTTTTGAATTGTTCGCCATTTCTTTATTGGATGGCCTACCAGCTTGAATGCGCTTTGCGCCGCATGTCAAACCACCTCTAATTTTTCTTCGACTCAGTGATGTCGGCTGAATAAAAATGTTCTTTTTCACAGAAGTTTTTTTTGATACATGAATAAAATTGAGAAGGTCCGATGATGTCGTTATTTTGTCTAAGGTTTTATTGAATTTTTTCATGCCATTAACCATATCAACCGTTTTACTTTGGGATGCTATTTCACTTATTATGCGTTTAAAATTTTCTGATAATTTTATTACAGCACCAGAATGTTCTTCAACTAAGTTTGTTCTACTAGAATTCTCGACAGAGTTGATTGTTTCCATGAGAAAATTATTCTGCTGCGCTGCATAAAAACCTCGCTTTGCTCTGAACCAGTTGCCAAGTCATTTTGTGTACCCATATCAGTTAACATGTCCTCATAAAGTTCTAGGGATATGTTTTCTCCTAGAGCTAATTCTGCTAATGCTTTTCTATCATTGGTATTTATTTGCATACAGGTTCTAAAAGTTATTCCATACTTATTTTGTATGGCGCAAAGGTGCTTACAATACCTTCCACCCTGTCCAAAAATACTGTTGCAAAATGCAATATCTACATAGGCAGTATAAAACATCTGATCATCGGTCTCCGAAGAAACTAAAAAAGAATTTTCGTCGATTTTTTGAACAGAGACATCAGCAGAATTCGACATTTTTCTAAAGAGTATTTAATTCTTAAAAAAAGCGCTATATCCGACCTTAATTGGAAAGCGCTAAACAATGTCTCAATAATCGCGCGTATCAATAATACAATAGTTACTACGTCTGAACGCCTGCCTGTGCTGAGCCGTGGTAAGACATGTCTGGATAGAGAGAGCATACGTTCAGTCATTCTTTACCGCGTTGCAACACCATGCATGCGCTGCATAGTAGTAAAGAATGTCAATACGCATCCGGGATGAGTAAATGTTCCCCTAAGCAGGGAGTGTGATAGCCGATCGCTAGGGGGTGTGAGACATCACACCCATTCTACGCTAATAGGCTCAAGTCGATAATAATTATAATAATATTCTATGTACCTAATAACAATAAAAATAATTCATATAATTCACATAAAAATGAATACATTATTTTCCTAATTATTTGGGAAAAAAACTATGAAACGCTGGTCTTACCCTGTGCCAAATTTAAGAGCCCTCTTAGATTGGGAGCGCTTAGCTGAATTTATTTTATTGTTTTCACAATCTGAATTGTTGAACTAGAAATCATGACTTTATCACATGAAGTTCCGTTTAGGAGAAGCAAATGTTCTTTCGAAAAATTTCCACATGTATTCTTAATTGAGGACACCTTGGAATATGAATAACATATAATATTTCCATTCGATAAGCTGATTTCAATGCAAATTTTATGATTATAGATCTCTTTCTTTCTCAGTGAGACATCAACGTTGTCGAAGTGCTACTGAATATTAATTTAGTTTATTTGAGGTATCAATAAACAAATTATGTCCACTGGTATTCACCAGCCCGCTTAGAAATCGTTTTTGTTACATTGTAATTTGAATAAAAATTATATTGAGAGGAAAGAATTGAGAAGTATGAGGTATTATGAAAATTTGAACTGATAGTTATGGGTTTTGTTGATTTTAGCTGTGACTCAGGAGTTCAAAGATATAAGCATATCATGCAGTAGCTTAACTTCTAATGATGAATAGTCATTTATATCATTGTTTGGATCCATACACACGTTTAAAAGTGTCCACCCTCGATAACTCAAAAACGAATCAGAATTTGTTAAAACACTCAGACATTTTTTCATGCCAGAGAGACATGATCTGGGATCGAAGTTTGTTTTTACTACCAACCCCTTGGAGAGTGTTGCAGCCCCATCAGGAATGTGAATAGGTAAAGTGGTTAGTTCTGTATCACAAAAATATTAATGGATTCAAATTGTTATAAACCTGCAGTTTGAGTTCTACGAAGTGCATATCCACGAAGTTATTAGGTGTTTCTTATGGAATTATGGTACCGATAAAAATGAAACATTCACTTCATAGAACACATACTGCTGGTTCATACAAATTTGAATAAATTAATACATTTGTGCTACAAACCTACCCACTTACCCCAATTTCTTGTACGTTGAACTGAGTTTTCATTTTGAGTTCGACGGAAAAATTTTTTCAATATATAGTGAGCGTAACAAAGAAAAAAATGATTCTGGTCAAAACTACTCTTTATTCTTCAACATAGTCCATTTTTAGCTAAATACAATTAGTCCAACGATTTTCCAACATTGCGATGCCTTTTGAGTAATGAGATTTGTCAAAATCCCCAATATATGCTTCAGTTTCCCATTTGACCTCTTCATCCGGCTCAAATTTCTTTCCCTGGAGCCAACTCTTCAAGTTTGAGAAAATATGATAATCACTTGGGGCTAAATCTGGAAAAGGAAGCAATGGGTAGTTCAAGGATTTATGCCATACCTTTTACCACTTAAATCCCAAAAAACAGACGTCATAAACTTCGTGGCCAATTGTTGAGTCTTGCCTCGTTCTGGTGCGATTCCACACAGTCCTAACCATTCTTTTGCCGATTACTAATCATCGCAATAAATCAGTCCGATTACGGTTAAGAGGTTCAAACAATACTGAGAAGTGCGAACACGTTCACGTTTTTGATTGATTGTCAGCAAACGCGACACCCATCTTGCGGTCAGCTTTCTCATACGCAAAACATTATATTATATATTATGCAAAATTGAAACCACCAACCCAGTTGTTATGCCTATGGCCTCAGCTATCTCACGCATTTTTACTTTCGGATCGTCCAATACAATATCGTGAATTTTTTCGTTCATTTCCTCAGAAGTCACCTCTTTTGGACGATCGACCGATCTTCACCAAAAATGCTCGTAAGGCCACGTCTCAATTTAGCTGTCCATCGTTTGACTATAGCAAACGAAGGCGAACGGTAACCATAAACAGAATCCAGGTTCAGAATTGACTCAACCATTCGTTTGTCCTTTCAAATCAAGGATATTCAAATTTTTCCATTTTGCGAAAATACACTGAAGTGGTTCGCTTCAGTCACTCAAAACAAACAAATTTACTGATAGATTCGGCTTAAACTTTTATAGGAAGTATTTGAAGAAAAACAAATGTTAAATGTCTAATTCGGTGTTTCGTTTGTGGCATCACCTATTGCAAAGCTCACTACATAAACAGTACCTACAGTTCGATTTGAGCTGAACCTCAGATCAACAAAATACATAGATAGGTCTCTTTAGATGTAAACAGAGGCAAAAATGAGGACAAGATCTGTATGTTTATATTCCACTATGCTTTTTATAAACATTAACCTAAATTCGGTTAGTTTCATGATTTTCGAGATAGTTGCACCGGCTTTCCCGATTCTAAATAAATTAATATGAATTGAAGTGATATTGAAGTTCATTTACCTCAGAAATATTCCGAAATACTGTATTATTTCACAGATATGTCAAAAACACGATTGTTTACGAAAAGCAACATTGCAGATTTCAGTACAGTAGCGTGAGTTGATTATGGATAGTAGGTATAAAATCATTATGTTTTTTTTATTCTGTAAACCTATAATTATCTACGTGATGTACCGTTCCTAATAAACATAAGGGGGATGCTTCTTATTACTTAAAAATCCTATTGACCTCAGTTAATGCAGATGTTATATTTTAGCCCAGTCAAATTAGACGAAAAAGGGGGCCAACCTCGGAATGAAAGATAATAAGCTGAAAATTGGTATGAACCTTTGTTTTGTCATTCTAAGTGTTGTCTCAAAAGTCACAAATGCTATCGTGCCGGCGTCTTAAGATATTGAAGGTCAAAGGTCATAAAAATCGGTTTTTTGCGAATATCTGCCTTCCTATTGCTTAAATGAGATTTGCAGTTATTATGAAAGTTGTAGACTATAAATTGTCTACAACTTTTGTTTGACTTTTTTTCATACGACCTACCGTTTTTGGGGTAGAGCGCGAAGAGTGCGCAGCGTACAGTCATATATGACCTAATGCAGGGTCAAGCGTGAGTTACGGTCAACAGTTCGTTGTATGAAGTCAATTATTTACTTAACAGTTATAATTATTAAACAATGCTCATTATTAATGTACTAATTATGAATTTTTATATTTAATTAAAATAAGTAATTAAATTATTGTTTGACGGATATTCCGACTATAGTAAAATATTAAAGCAAAGGAACACAAAGAAGAACTGCTGCACTTTCAAAATCATATGAAGTTTGTTTTGACGAAACAATGATTGTGCCAATCAGTCAAGAAAAATTTTCATCAAATCGGTCTAAATAAAAAAATTCTTGAAAATTTGAAACTGGTAATATCACAAAAAACAAGTCAGAGATGATGCTGATGTTCTCATCATTGACACAGCTATTGCCTTAACAGAACATCAAAAGACTGCTGTCATCATAGGAGAAGATATTGATTTGTTCGTTATTTTAATTGGACGTACTCAATCCCATCAAGAGGAAATTTTCCTCAAAAAAGTTGGCAAAGGCAATGTCAAACACAAATATACTCTTCTAAAAGCTTTAACCAATATCCTCGTACTAAAAAACACATTTTATTTTTACACGCATTTAGTGGCTGTGACACGAATTCTGCGCTATTTAAAAAAATAATTAAATTGAAAAAAATTAACGAATAGAACATAAATAATGAGCATTCTTTAATAATTATAATTTTTAAGTGAATAATTGACTTTATACAACGAACTGCTAACCGTAACTCACGCTTGACCCTGCATTAGGTCATATATGACTGTACGCTGCGCACTCTTCGCGCTCTACCTCAAAAACGGTTGGTCGTATGAAGAAAAAATTCAAACAAAAGTTGTAGACAATTTTATAGTCTACAACTTTCATATAACTGTAAATCTCATTTAAGCAATAGGAAGGCAGATATTTGCAAAAACCGATTTTTATGACCTTTGACCCTCAATATCTTAAGACGCCCCGGCACGATAGCATTTGTGACTTTTGAGGCAACATTTAGAATGACAAAACAAAGGTTCATAACCAATTTTCAGCTTATTATCTTTCATTCCGAGGTGAAATCCTAATTTGACTGGGCTATTTATCCCTTTTCAGTATCCCTAAAAAAAGCACGACTCTGCCTTTGGACTGTCAAATTTCAAAACAAAACAAATATTTACTTCGTATATCTTGTCCTCAATTCATTTTATTGATATCAAGCTTGAGGCCTATCTAGGTGTTTTGTTGATCTGAGAGCTGAACCTACGGAATCGCCGGAATCGGTATTCAATGGGCATAATGATTTATTTTCCATTTCCCAGGATGAGTTGAGAGGTGATATTCGATCTCTTGTCATAAGATTTCATTTCATACAATTCAATTTCCACTTTTCTATGAAAGTAGGTCATATTCAGAAGATCTTGGTAACTTGAGATGAACCATCGTCATTCGATACTAAAACAGTTTATGTTTTGTTATGTATCATCAGATTCCGTCATGTAACGCAATCACGTGCTAAACGATTTTCATTGGTTAGTACTGATGTGTATCACTTTATTTATTGGTTATAAATTTGTTTTCTGTGATCGTAACGTTTTTATATGCTTACTGAAATTATAAGTACTAATTCACGCTTCGCTGACTTGAAATTTTGCAATATTCATCCATTCTTCGAAAAAAACTTTTATGTTATCACATCATAAAATCATCCTTTTCAAGATTTCATGTAGTGTAGGTCGATCCTGATATTACTGACAACGTATGAAAGGATGATTTGCGGTAAACTAAACCCTCTGAAGCTTTTTACAGGGTACAAGATTTATTTCCTTCCGATTTTCCTATAGTTGGTCCATGAGGAAAATGAAAGGTGTACTTTTATTAATTAGATTGATATCAGTTTTTTTTCATTTTAATTGGCATCTCTGAGTCGGAGCAGTGGCGACACCAGCTTTTGAAAACACGAAGAGGTTGGGGGCGAGGAGATGTCAAGATATTTCAGTTGATGTCATATTGATTCAGTTTGTAGAGTTTCTTTCAACAGGTCAGATTTCAAAGGGTGGCACCAACAATTTAGGGGTGAACCGGGCCCCTCCTGGGCCCTCCCTAGCGTCGCCACTGAGTCTGTGATTTTAACAAGCATTAACATTATAAAACTTTGTTTTTCATCTCTCTTGGAAGTTATAGTTACTCCTCCATTGATTATATTATTTGAAACACATCATCAATTTTTTCCCTCTTCTAAAATGAAAGTTATATTTATGTTCTCTTCCAGAACGCTACATTCTGGAGATATTCATCAGTTAGAATGGTTTTTCCACATCTCGATCGGCAGATAGATCGTGGATTTGGATTTGAGTCGATGCTTCATGTGAAAAATGAACTAGAATTTTTATAGAAGAAATATTATCTCATTGATAAACGTGATCAACGTGTTGTGAAATCCAACTTGAATATTATAAGTTTTTTAATTTATAAGTATTCAAGAGCTTCTTCGATTAGCCTCCCAGCTAAAAACAGAAACTGAAGAAGTAACAAATTCCAAGGGCCTTCCTTTTCAAGCGAAATCTATAAAGAAGAATATAAAGTTGAAATGAATCTACAAATAAGTCCCACCTTACACCTATAGGTGTATCAAATCTAAATATAAGGTCGGTAAATGAGGAGCAGCATTGTCATTTTCTCTGACAACCAGAAGTATAGTAAGGCAACTGAAAGTAGTGAAATTTTTTGTGAAATAGTTAAAACGAAAAAATATAACAGACATCAATATTTACTCACAAACTTTCGAGGAGCAGAAATTTCTAGTCACATAATAAATAGCATTTAGAACATTTAGAAGTTTCATTTTTTCTTTATACGGAAACTTTGCATTATACTAAGAATTCACCAATTATCAAAAGAAAAATGTTTCTACTGAAAATTTACTTTCAATCTCAAATTCCAAATAAAATAAAACAAACGTTTTCAAATGTTTATACCTACTAGCTACACGCTAAACAGACTATTTCACATCCAATTAATCTTCCAAATTTTGAGACACCTTCTGCAAATGAATTTCGCAGAATTCCTTTAAATGAATTATGATTTTATCATTGTCATTGACGCACCAATGACACTTCCATTCATTTAAAAACATATTGGGCTTTTAAATTCTATATAAAATTAGATCATTGGTATCGAAAACGGTTATAAGAGACCTTATTATCCTATATGCAGAAAGGCTGAATTTTGAACTTAATATCACAATTATAAAATGTTTCCATTTATCTACTTATAATACCTTCTCCACCGCCTGATTATTCAAAAAACTAAAACGACAAATTTTATGTTCTATTAAACTTTCAGCAAGTAGTGTATTTTTCAGGTTGTTCTTCTTTCATTGACAATTCCGATCGTTAATTAAAAGGAACATTGATTCCCAAGACAGTTGAGTTACACAATTCTTCACTCTTTTAATTATGGAAAGGCACTTGGAAAGAAAACACATTTAATACTACATTTATCTGATGGACTACTACAACGAGAAGCAGGTAATTGATCACAAGAACATACTGATAAATACATAGTTACGGGCTAAACAGATGACTCCACATCCAAATAATTTCCCAAATTTTCCCTGTATCTCAAAAACAATGCGCCAGAGACCCATTTTTCATAGGAACTTTATATCGTGACATCATCTAAGGATGAAGATCCCGAATTCACGGTACCTTATTCTGAAACTCCCCGTATATGTATGATGCATGATATTTCGTTACGAGTTCTGTGAATGACTTTCGCAGAATTCCGCTAAATAAACGCTGATATCATAGTGTGTCAATAACATTTCCATTCATTCAAAAACATATTGGTCTCTTATTTTATTCATAAAATTTAACCATTTGGCTGGCTACCGAACCTACGACTTTTAGTTAAAATACCTACTTCAGCGCTTAGATAGTTCAAAAAACTAAAACGACTAATTCCATGATGTATTTAGCTTTCAGTAAGAATTATGTTTTCCAGGCTGTTCCTCTTTCATTGACGATTCCGCTCGTTAATTAAATAGGAACATTGATTCCCTAGACACTTGAGTTACACAATTCTCCACTCTTTTAATTAGACATCGAAAGGAACTTGGAAGGAAAACACATGTATTACTACATTTATCTGATGGACTACTACAACGAAAAGCAGGTAATCTATCACAAGAACATACTGATAAATACATAGCTACGGGCTAAACAGACGATTCCACATCCAATTAATTTCATTTCAACGATTTGTAGCCAAAGGCCGAGTGAAATCTTCTTGTATTGAAGAAATGAAGATTATTACAAAAGAGACAAATTGAAGACAGATTTGTTGGTTCGATCAAGATTCAACGGGTTTCATCAAATATTCGTACATTTTCTACCATTCACTAATTATAGTTTATAGAATAAGAGTTGCATAATTCAGTTTCAATTATGTGGGAATATCTATCAGACGTACAAATTTGTGTATTATGTAGAAATAACTGGATACAGAAGACAGGTGTTGGAGTTATATTTTGCAAGACGAAGATGAAAAATTGAATTCATTCGAATGAAATAATTTGTTGTAGAGTCTCGAAAACTCAAACGATAATTACAATGATATAATGTTATTTTGAAAATATACTAGCTGTGCGAGCGTTTGGTTTCTAGAAAACTAGCATTCTCAAGGTTGGGGTAGTCGGGTTGATGCAGTACAAAAGGATTGTTTCCCTCATTCAAAATTCTGCTGATAGGTTTCATCACTTGGATGTGAACACAACCAGTTTTGTATGAGTTTGGTGAACGGTTTGCTAATAATATCTGGAGATTTCAATGTAATGACGGAAAGCCTGGAAAAATATTTTTCTCAATCGTCCTCATAAAATAAGGCTTTTCTTTCGACAGTCGAAATAAAACCCATATCAATTGAAGTCGGAAGGCATGAACCTTATACAAGTTCGGAAATTCTTATCGGAAACATATGATATACAATGCATCAGACAGAATTTTTCTCTCCAGTTGAACAGATGTATAAAAAGAGATTCACGTGCTGTATTTGACTGAATTCCGTTGTTCGGTTGTAATAATGTAGTGTTGTCTCTTTCTTATCTTTGGGAGAGGCTTGAATTAAACAGTATGGTAGGCAATCGCAAGTACTTGAATTGAGTATCACAGGCAGCCTGACACATTAAATAATTCGATGCATGCATAGCAGGTTCCTTACCATATTTCCATTCCAAACGTTCCAAAACAGATAACACTACGTTAATGCAATCTGACAACGGAGTTCAGTCAATAACAGCACGTGAATCTCTTGACTGTTCATCTGTTCAACTGGACGAAAAAATTCTCTGTCTGATGCATTATACAGGGTGTTTCATTGGGAAAAAGAAATACTTCACAGGTGCATAGGTGGTACCAAGGCGGTTCTGGAAATACACCATTTATTGGTCTTACTGTCCCCGTAGCCGAGATACAGGGTGTTTTATGAATTTTGACCGTTTCTTTCAAAGGCCATATCCAACGAATCACCCGGTATATTTTCTTCAATTTTGGCCAATATGCTCCTAATTGAAAGCCCAAATGTATTATGCAATAACCGCCTTGAAAATTCAGGTCCGGGTTAACAAAAAATTATGAATCGTTTGAATCCTCGAAACATCGGAATTTTGAAAATCTGTTTCAATATTCGAACACCACTAAAAACTTAACTGAGACGTATACTTCACATTTTCGCGCCGAAAGTTTTACTGCACAAACTTTCAACCTAAAAGTGAAGTTTTTCAGAACTTGGATACCCGAAAGTGGTTTGAGTTGACTTTAACAATGAAATTATTGCAACATCACTTTGTAATTCATTTTCACCTCGGTTTTCTTTTCTATACCTGTATACTATTTCAGTTTTTGAGCGCTCGTTCTACTTAGACGAGTGCTATATCGTTTTGCCCAAATGTCTGTAATTTTCGAATTTTGAGCCGAAAATGGTCTCAAACGATAGGGTTCGACTCCCTGATGGAAAATATGAGGTCAAATCAAATTCTGTAGGGCCGGCCGTCCGTCCGTGAGCACAATAACTCTCGAACGGATTGTCCTAGAGACTTGAAATTTTCAGGGTGTGTTCAGCTCCCAAATAGCTCGGTTAAGTTCGTTAACCAGAAAAATCGTACAGGGTGTTCCATAAAAGTGGCCATTCAAAATTTTTGTTACTCAATATTTCACACAAAACGAAAGCAAACGGAATGAAATATTGCAGCAACGTGCCAGATGTTCATAGTAAGCCTCTTGCAAAATTTTGTTGTCATAGTGTTAACAGAACCATAGAAAATTCAATTGGAATATTGAAAAGAAGAATTTTTTTATTTCCATAACGAACCTTCCGATTTAACTGAAATTCATTCTGTGAGTGAAGACTGACACACTGATTGTTCATGCAAAATTTCAAGAGGATAGCATCATCAGAACCATAGAAATTCCAATTGGAATATTAAAGGAAAGACTCTTTATATTTCCATAACAAGAAATCCGAATCAAATGAAATTTATTTTTAGAATTGAGATTTATATATTGAATTTTAAGATAAAGAAAAAATGACAAACAAAAAATTCTTTGCCTTTAAGGAGGCTAACCTAACAAATTTTTGAAACATAGATAAATTGAAAATAGTAATCATCGAAATGAATACAATCTTCAATTCATAGGCTCACAGAACCTTCTTCATGCGGACTGGGATGATTTATTCAAGATGTTGTCAATGAGGGAAGAGACAACATCTTGAATAAATCATCCCAGTCCGCATGAAGAAGGTTCTGTGAGCCTATGAATTGAAGATTGTATTCATTTCGATGATTACTATTTTCAATTTATCTATGTTTTATATATTGAATGTTTGTGCAAAATTTGAAGATCATAGCATCATCCGAACTATAGAAAATTCAATTTGAATATTGAAAAAAAAAATTATATTTTCATAACAAGATATCTGAATTGAGTGAAATTTATTCCTGGTATAAAGATTGATATACTGAATGTTCATGCCAAATTTCAAGAGGATCGCATCATCAGAACCATAAAATTTAATTATTTTAATTTTCAAGTGTGACCATAGAATTGAATTTTTTTAATTGTTTATATATAAAGTATCAATTTCAAGTCATATACAGAATTTTGAGATGATAGTCCTATTGCTCCACCAGAGAACGAGCGCTCAGAAGCTCCTGCTCAGGGCTTGCTTCCATTTTTATTTTTGAGTTACTCTCTCGTCGTTTCTCATTACTGCACAAATTTTCAACGTAAACTTGAAGTTTTCAAGAATTTGGTTTGCTGGAAGTGATTCAAAGTAACTTTTAGTGATGAATCTATGAGCTAGTTATTGAGAGCATAATCATTTTTTGTGTGTAACTGTAAAGCCCAAACGTATCATGCAATAACCACCTTGAAAATCCAGGTCCAGGTTAACAAAAAATTATGAATCGTTTGAATCAAAGTATGGTGCGGTGTTTATGATAATAAAATATTAGGAACCTATTTTCTACCTGCACGTTTAACTGTCGAAGTATACCTGGAATTTCCGGAAAAAGTGTTATCAATTTTGCTACATGATGAGAATGTGAACACTGCTGACATGTTCTTTCAGCACGATGGTGCATTGCCACATTACAGGCTAATCGTTCGGAACTTTTTGAATAACAATATCGGTTATTCATGGATTGGTCGGGGAGGCCCTCATAATTGGCCTTCAAGATCTCATGATTTGAATCCTGTCGATTATTATGACTGGGGTCACATGAAATCATTAGTTATTCCTCGAAAATCAATACTCGGGATCAGCTGATCAGAAAAATAGAAGAGGCTAGCCAGAAAATAATCCAAATGTGATTCGAAAAGCAGTTCGAGATATTCTTAAACGAGCAAAAAAATGTTCAGATCAAAATGGAAATGTTTTTTCGTTCATAGTTGTTTCAAAATATATCAACCTAATGCAAGTCAATTCTCAATAAATGAAAACCAATGTGAAAATGAATTACAAAGCAATGTTGAGATAATTATAGTCTATGGATTCAATATTGCTGATAATCCATTGTTAAAAGGTCACTTCAAACCACTTTCGGGTATCCAAGTTCTTGAATACCTACTTCACTTTAACGTTGAAAATTTATGCAGTAAAACTGTGTGCGCAAAAATTTCAAGTATATGTCTCAGTTGAGTTTTCAGTGGTGTTTTCGAATATTAAAACATATTTTCAAAATTCCGATGTACAGGGTGTTTTTTCGAGAATTCAAACGATTCCTAATTTTTTGTTAATCCGGACCTCGATTTTCAAGGAGAGTACCTATTGCATGATACGTTTGGGCTTTACACACAGAAAATATCTAAGTTCTCAATAACTAACTCATAGATTTATCACTAACTTACTTTGAATCACTTCCAGCAAACCAAATTATTAAAAACTTCACGTTTACGTTGAAAATTTGTGCAGTAATGAGAAACTACGCGAGTAACTCAAAAATTAAAACTGAAATACTATACAGGTATAGAAAAGAAAACCGAGGTGAAAATGAATTACAAGTGATGTTGCAATAATTTCATTGTTAAAAGTCAACTCAACCACTTTCGGGTATCCACGTTCTAAAAAACTTCACTTTTAGGTTGAAAATTTGTGCAGTAAAACTTTCTGCGCGAAAATGTGAAGTATACGTCTCAGTTAAGTTTTTAGTGGTGTTCGAATATTGAAACAGATTTTCAAAATTCCGATGTGTCGAGGATTCAAACGATCCGTAATTTTTTGTTAACCCGGACCTGGATTTTCAAAGCGGTTCTTGCATGATACGTTTGGGCTCTCAATTAGAAACATATTTGCCAAATATGAAGAAAATATACCGGGTGGTTCGTTAGATATGGCCTTAGAAAGAAACGGGCAAAATTCATAAAACACCCTGTATCTCGGCTACGAAGACAGTAAGACCCAATAAATGGGGTATCTCTAGAACCGCTTGGTGCCATCTATGCACCTGTAAAGTATTTCCGTTTTCCAACGAAAACCCTGTATATCGAATGTTCCCTATGAGAATTTCCTTCTATATCTTACTGCCTGAAATGTTTTCAACTGATTCTTGTATTATGATGAGAACTAAATAATCAGAAAATTATCTTCGATATATCTTTTATACTGCTAATACTTCTTCTTTTATAAATTATATTATATAGGGAAAACTTTTGGTTGCAATTCCGAACTATAATGAATTAAATAGTTTTTAAGTGTTATTTTTGTTGGAACGGCGAGACAGGGTTTTTTTTGTACTGAGGTTTTTTCCCTGAGCTCTGGTATCATACGAAAAAATAGTATGGTACCCCGTTTTTGCACTAACCTCAGTTAGGGATTTTTATTTTTGTTTTATGTATTGTATTATGTTAGCTCTCAATTTCAAAAAAAATATATACAGGCTTTTCCTTTTAAGTTGGCCTATTAGACGTTTTGGGAGAACTAGTGAATATTTTGTTCTGAATTTTAGGTGTAGCCTTGAGGGTGAAGGAACTCTTCGCCTAAAATATTCTCAAGTCGACAGTGTTGCCACGTCTATTTCAAACGCATATCTACTTTCTTATTTCAAATGGAACTACCTATATTTTCATTTATGTATCGATTCAATACCAAATTTGCAGTACAACCCGCTAAAAAAAATTTCTCTGCTATGCACTGTTGCCAAGTTATTCACAAATTCCTGAAACTTTTCACATTTGCATTGCCAGTTTGGAAATGCAATATCTCGATTATTTTTTATGCGAACGGAATAAAACTCTGCAGTCTCATAGTAAAGACTCCATGCATTCATGTGGTATATTCAGTATTTTGATACATCGTAAGGTTTTTCGAAGATATTGCTCCGAAAATGTGAAACTCAAAATCGAAATATTTCGAGATTTTCAAATGGCAACCCCATATTATTTTACAGCAGTTGATTCGAAATAAAAAAATGAATGGCAGTCTTCTCTTACAAAAACTATTTATTTTAGATAGTTTTCGAATGAGATGAAAAATACTGAAATTTTTCAGTATTTATAAGTTCATGATCTATGGTCCTGTTTACGATGAAATGGTTCTATGATTATGGCGTAAATTGTTGAAGTAGATCTTATGGTTAAAATCATAAAAAGTATTCGATGATCATGGATGTCATAGAAAAAAGTTTACCCATATTATTCAAACACGATTCGGGTTGTTTCACAATTCACGGGAAATGCCAAAAAATTATTGAAAGGACCTGTAGGATCTTTAACAATCGTTGTTCACTTTTGGCAAGAATGACTTGAAAGAAATTCCGAAAATTGTTTAGGCTCTGCAATCCTGGCCTTATGTTCACTAATTATTTATTTTGGATAGTTTTCAAATGAGATGAAAAATACTGTATTTTTCTGTTTTTATAGTCATGTTCAATGGACATAATGCTGTGTGATTATAAAGTGAATTATCGGAATGAATCCTATTGTTGAGGTCATGAACATAAGGCCAGGTTTACAGAAATCCTAAACAATTTTTGGAATTTCTTTTCGATCATTCGTGCTAAATTTGAATAACGATTGTTAAAGGTCCTACAGGTACTTTCAATAATTTTTTGGCATTCCCCGTGAATTGTGAAACAACCCGAATCGTGTTTGAATAATATGGGTAAACTTTTTTCTATGACATCCATGATAATCGAACACATTTTATGATTTCAACCATAGAATATACTTCAATAATTTACCCCATCATCATTGAGTCATTTCATCGTAAACAGAACCATAGATCATGAACTATAAATACTGAAAAATTTCAGTATTTTTCATCTCATTCGAAAACTATCCAAAATAAATAGTTTGTGTAAGAGGAGACTGCCATTCATTTTTTATTTCGAATCAAACGCTGTAAAATAAATATGGGGTTGCCATTTGAAAATCTCGAAATATTTCGATTTTGAGTTTCACATTTTCGGAGCAATATCTTCGAAAAACCTTACGATGTATCAAAATACTGAATATACCACATGAATGCATGGAGTCTTTACTATGAGACTGCAGAGTTTGATTCCGTTCGCATAAAAAATAATCGAGATATTGCATTTCCAAACTGGCAATGCAAATGTGAAAAGTTTTAGGAATTTGTGAATAACTTGGCAACAGTGCATAGCAGAGAAATTTTTTAGTGGATTATACTGCAAATTGGTATTGAATCGACACATAAATGAAAATATAGGTAGTTCCATTTGAAATAAGAAAGTAGATATGCGTTTGAAATAGACGTGGCAACACTGTCGACTTGAAAATATTTTAGGCGGAGAGTTCCTTCACCCTCAAGGCCGCACCAAAAATTTCAGAACAAAATATTCACTAGTTCTCCTAAAACGTCTAATAGACCAACTTAAAAGGAAAACCCTGTATATATATGAATTAAAAAATGGAAGCAAGCCCTGAGCAGGAGCTTCTGAGCGCTCGTTCTCTGGTGGAGCAATAGGACTATCATCTCAAAATTCTGTATATGACTTGAAATTGATACTTTATATATAAACAATTAAAAAAATTCAATTCTATGGTCACACTTGAAAATTAAAATAATTAAATTTTATGGTTCTGATGATGCGATCCTCTTGAAATTTGGCATGAACATTCAGTATATCAATCTTTATACCAGGAATAAATTTCACTCAATTCAGATATCTTGTTATGAAAATATAATTTTTTTTTTAATATTCAAATTGAATTTTCTATAGTTCGGATGATGCTATGATCTTCAAATTTTGCACAAACATTCAATATATAAAACATAGATAAATTGAAAATAGTAATCATCGAAATGAATACAATCTTCAATTCATAGGCTCACAGAACCTTCTTCATGCGGACTGGGATGATTTATTCAAGATGTTGTCTCTTCCCTCATTGACAACATCTTGAATAAATCATCCCAGTCCGCATGAAGAAGGTTCTGTGAGCCTGAATTGAAGATTGTATTCATTTCGATGATTACTATTTTCAATTTATCTATGTTTCAAAAATTTGTTAGGTTAGCCTCCTTAAAGGCAAAGAATTTTTTGTTTGTCATTTTTTCTTTATCTTAAAATTCAATATATAAATCTCAATTCTAAAAATAAATTTCATTTGATTCGGATTTCTTGTTATGGAAATATAAAGAGTCTTTCCTTTAATATTCCAATTGGAATTTCTATGGTTCTGATGATGCTATCCTCTTGAAATTTTGCATGAACAATCAGTGTGTCAGTCTTCACTCACAGAATGAATTTCAGTTAAATCGGAAGGTTCGTTATGGAAATAAAAAAATTCTTCTTTTCAATATTCCATTGAATTTTCTATGGTTCTGTTAACACTATGACAACAAAATTTTGCAAGAGGCTTACTATGAACATCTGGCACGTTGCTGCAATATTTCATTCCGTTTGCTTTCGTTTTGTGTGAAATATTGAGTAACAAAAATTTTGAATGGCCACTTTTTATGGAACACCCTGTACGATTTTTCTGGTTAACGAACTTAACCGAGCTATTTGGGAGCTGAACACACCCTGAAAATTTCAAGTCTCTAGGACAATCCGTTCGAGAGTTATTGTGCTCACGGACGGACGGCCGGCCCTACAGAATTTGATTTGACCTCATATTTTCCATCAGGGAGTCGAACCCTATCGTTTGAGACCATTTTCGGCTCAAAATTCGAAAATTACAGACATTTGGGCAAAACGATATAGCACTCGTCTAAGTAGAACGAGCGCTCAAAAACAGTGTAACTAGTGGATAATAATATATGAAATATACCCTGAATGTAAGTGAGTTAACAGGAGTATAGTGTTGCGTCAGCACATCATTACGAAACGAAATATTATCCATTTATGTTTTTTACTTCACTGTCCAAATTCTCATGTAGTGGGATTCATATCAACAAGCTGTTACATGGATTTGGATTGAAATATTGTAGAAAGCACTTCGCTCCTCATTCCGAACAAATTTATATTCGAGATATGGCTGCCAACATGATTCAATTTGGTCTTAATTGTTCACGAAAGCTCTTCTCTCGAATAGCAGAACCGGCTTGAACAATCAGCAAGCACTTATGTATGAAACCTTTTATATGACCAAGAACCAAACGAAAATGTATACCATTCGTTCACTCATCCGGGAACCAAACTGGACTTTATCGATTAAAGGATTATGGCCTCTGATTAAAACTTCATTAATAGATCATAGTTACTTATTGACATATACAGGGTCTCTATAAATGATGTAACAGCGCAGTTGGCTTGGATTATTCTCATTCTATCTCTATCTATCTTTGACATTGATCATTCCAATCACAGAATTCGATAGCCTAACCCATAGAAATACACTATAATATAGTTTATTTCTTTGGCCTCCCCTGCATAACAGTGTAATAGCTTTATGTTCTCTGATGTAAAAAAGTTTAGTACCCTTATCTTGTAGCGGCAAAGAATAATCCAATGCCAACTGCGCTGTTACAATAACTAATAAAAAAATAATAGGTTAACTACAAATTTTATATTTAAATATATTATTACCATTTCTTATATTCATTGTCTTCTCTATAAGGACCTGGTTTAGTAAAGAAGAACTTTTTTTCTTCTTGCCAAGCTTTCGGAATATTTTATTTCATCCTCAGGCCTATTACAAAAGTTTTCACAGTTAATTTTATAAACTCAAGCAAAAACAACACAGACTTACAGAACTTGAGGATTTTAAAAAACCTATTGTGTGGTATTTTAAATATGAAAGCAGCTTATATTATGTTTCCTACAATCACGCATTCACTACAGATTTTCTCCAAGTTATCATTTAGCATATGAAACTGTCAATTTGTCAATACAATACGATAAATTTTCTCTTGTACTTGGCATTTTTTTTGAACTCTCATTCAAAGCAGTTGATAATTTTATCAGAAAGATTCCTGATGTTAGCTATACTTCCAAATTTCATTTCATCTGTTGTTAAAACTTCTGAAGTTCTTTCTGGTAGTGTAGCTGTATCTATCTGTGTTGAAAACAATATTTTCGATATTAATCTTGATGGGTGGGAATTTTCCTCTTAGATCTTTTTTAGTTTGGAATTTTCGATAAATGTTAGTTGACAAATTCTTGTTATTCTCATGTTCATTTCTCTAATGATGTTCAGTTTCATTCCCATTAGATGGTCTGATTGGTAACTTATCAGTTTGTTTGGGGCTGTGGGTTTCCTGTACTAACTGAAATGAATTTTATTTTCCATCCTTTGTAAGTTTGTGTCCAAGAATGCAACAGATATGTTTTCATCTTCCATTCCAATTGTGAATTTCGAGTGTGGATCATAACTATTAAACATTTCCAATATGTTCTCAACTTCTGATTCTGGTAGTGCCATAATGGGATCGTCTACGAATTTCTATAGAAATGCCGTTTATAAAATTGACAGTAAAAACCTTTGTAGTAGCCCTGAGGATGGAATAAAATATTCCGAAAGCTTGGCAAGAGAAAAAAGAGTTTTTCTTCACTAACCCAGGTCGAGACCATTTTGAAAAAGATAATATATCATTACCAATACAAAAATTTCGGTTAAGGGTGTGAGACTCGGAATTTAAGGAAAAATAAGAATACTCTATTTTTTCAACAAAGCTTTCGTAATTTTCTTTATTGCATCTTCAGCTTGCAGCTTGGTTGAGAAAAAAGAGTTCACTTATTTCTCCTCAAATTCCGAGTCTGTCCATCCTTAACCGAAATTGTTACATCATACATGAACACTCTTAGCACCGTAAACTATTATTATCTACATTATGGACCAAATTCATTTTCTCATAAAAAGAATATTTGGCAACAAATTCCTGAAACAGGTCAATTTTTGTTTCACTTCACACATTCACTAAATTTTTATGCATTTTTGAAGAATTTTTCATGCACCCCATGAGAGGGTTGAAAGGGGTTGAAAGTTGTGCATGAACAAAACTGTAATGGTCGACTTTTATTCGGCGACAAAATTCTCCTGGGGAAATGAGCAATACTGAAAACCGCTTTGAACTAACTAATTAAAAAAAATTCCCGAAAATACAAAGGCCTTGCCAAAAAAGTATCACATGACACACTTTCCGTATTCATAGAATTTACTGGGTTGGTGGGAATGGCACAGAGCGCAACAAAAATTCTTCGAAAACGCTTCAATATTTGGTAAAAGTGAAACGAAAACTGGATATTGTTGACAAATATTTTTCGTCTGATAAATTGAATTCATTCCATAATTTTGACGCACACTCTATAAATAAATAATATAGATATATTATTTCGTATTTGACACAAAGAATAATTTTTTGATATAAGTGTGATTCGTTTCAATACAATACTTGGTTAAGCGATATGGTAGGTTGACACTATTTGAATGGTTAAATACTCAAATTTAATAATAATAATAATTTAACTTATAAAATGTTCAATATATTTGCGATTAAATGATTTCAAATACACCTTAGTTTTGTTCGTAAGTGGAGTCGTGAAGTAAAACAATACCTTCTCTACACCTAGTTATGTCTTAGAAAATGGTTCCTACATTGTTAGAACTGTTTGTACTTTGTAAAAATATAAATGAGGAAGATTTCGTGGCAACTGCTAAGAATGACTGAGCAGCCATAATTATACGAATAATATGCGTAGGTATTATGGTTATGAACTCATACTCCGGAGCTGTACATGCATCACATCGTCCAAAGAATCAACGCATCAGTACAGAGAGAACTCTGAAATCCCTTTAGGATGGGGTTTTACGATTTTGAAGTTAACTGCCTGTGGCAGTATAATACTTATACTTTATAATTAATTTTTGAGCGCTCGTTCTACTGAACGAGGACTATATCGTTTTGTCCAAATGTCTGTAATTTTCGAATTTTGAGCGGTCGAAGTCCATTCTGTCCGTGGGGCCGTCCGGCCATCCGTTAACACAATAACTTTCGAAGGGATTGTCCTAGAGACTTGAAATTTTCAGGGTGAGTTCGGTTAAGTTCGTTTACCACCCAAATCGTACAGGGTGTTCCATAAAATATGGCCATTCAAAATTTTTGTTCCTCAATATCTCAGACAAAACAAAACCCATCGAAATGAAATGTTGCGGTGATATGCAAGATGGTCATAATAAGCTCCATGCAAAATTTTGTATCCATAGTGTTAACAGAACCACAGAAAATCCAAATGGAATATTGAGAAAAAAACTTCACATTTCCATAAAAAATATCCGATTCGGATGAAATTTATTTTATAAATGAAGATATTCATTTATTGGAATATTGAAAAGAAGAAGCTTTATATTTCTATAACAGGATATCCGATTCAAGTGAATTTTTTGTGAATGAAAACTGCTTCACTAAATCTTCATACAGAATGTTGTCAGAGTCAACAGAGCCATAGAAAATTCAATTGGAACATTGAAAAGAAGAATACCTACATTTTCATAACAGGATAAACGATTCAAGTGTTTATTTTGTGAATCAATACTGAATTTTCATACAAAATTTTATGATAATCGCATCATCAGAACCACAGAGCTCAATTTTCGTAAATATTCATCATCTACATATTTAAATTTTTTAATAATTTCCAGATAGTAATTCCGATTGCATTCATATATTTGGTATCAATCTCAAATTCCATATAAAATTCTGAGGTCTTATAGCTCCACTAACGAACGAGCGCTCAAAAGCTTCTGCTTAGGGCTTTTCTCAAATTTTTTCATTACTAAATCACTGACTGACTGATTTCAATCACTAGACATGAAGAACTTGTTGTCTCGTTCTGCTCATCTATAAATTAAACCTTCTCTATTCTATCTTGAACAAACGTTTTAATCAGTAAGTTTCCTGTTTTCAAGTCGGTTTTCATTGCAATTTCCAAATAGTTAAGCATCAAAGATTCATACATAAAACAGAAGTTTCTTTCTATTTATACATTGTATACCCCTTTATCAGGAAATCATTTATGTAATATTATTTTGAATGTTTCCTCGTTTCATTAGTCAATGAGAAATTAAAATATGTTGTTGCATGCCAATCTCTGTTCCCGAGTTATTCGATATAATTTCTGTGCGATCATATGTAAAATTATACGCAATAAAGTACTCGATACAGCAGTGTCAAGTTCTACCAATATTCTGAAAAGTAAAGGACGAACTGAAAAACAATAGTTAACCTGAACCAATTCCAAAACAAGGTGGTATTCGATTACTTCAGTTGTCGTGAAATATAAGAGACTTTCTGTAAGTTCTTTACTTATTCAGGATTACGACATAAACTTGTTCCATTTCTTGCTTCTTCGATTAAAAACGATGCATACTTAACACGAAGACTCATTAATTTCAGCTGCAATAACCTCTCACTCACAAACCATTTTCCACAACACCATCATTTTTTTCAGTCTAAGCGGCCAACTTCATTCTGAAAAATTCAATAGCGATCATTTTCATGAGATGTGAGTGATTACGAATTCATATATTTGAGGACTTTCAGAATCATAAGTACCTAATTGGATATACTTTGCCTGAATGCTTACTATTTGAAAAGTCACCAATTTAATTTTTTTTCGTTGCCACGTCTGAGATTCAATAATGAACACCTAGCATTATTTATTCGGAAAGATTGGTCTGCTGAATATGAAAATAGCCAATTCACAGTGGAAGTTATCCCCTAACTTATACGTTAAAGTCAATAACTCAATTGACGAAATTATCGAAATCTGATATGAAAAATGGCGCTATTTAATTACGTTTGTAAGTTATAGTGTTTAAGGTCGAAAAAACAGTTTATTTCCCCGAATTATCCATAACCTTTTGAGCGTGCAACGAAGCTTCATACATTTTGGCCGAATAGCTAGAAATAATTCATTATACTTAAGAGTATAAAAACAATCCTATGTTATTTAATAATAAAAACTTATCAGGAATTTGGACAGTGTTTTTTATTTTCTCAAGTGTTCAATTTGCCAACGTTTCGGAGGCGAATTCCTCCTTCTTCAGGGCTAAAAAACGAAAGGACATTTAACAAAACAATCACAAAGACAAAGTTTTCGATATTACCTCAAGAATACTAAGTTGTTCGAGAAAATATTGTATAGTCACAAAGTTTCATAATACTTGAATTGACCACTTTTAAAAAATCTTTTATATAATCTCCCTAGCGTCGTCAGAAAATTAAATCAGAAATCAGAACATAGATATAAAGTTGGAAACTTCAAATGTCAAATATCACAATCACAAAACCACACAAACTGTCAGATCTTTTTCTTCTCCTTCTCAAGGAATTCGCCTCCGATACGTTGGCAAATTGAACACTTGAGAAAATAAAAAACACTGTCCAAATTCCTGATAAGTTTTTATTATTAAATTTCAATCATGGACGAAAATCCAACTAATCCTATGTTATTTATGTCTTATGTGTTGGTACACACTATCATTTGAATGTTTTGAGATCTCCGAAAGAAATATGTATATCGAATGACTCAGATCCCATTACTTAATTCATAGCTCTTCGCAGCGTCTTACTGTTTTACGACTTTAGCATCAACTGGTTAGGAAATCATCATGCCAACAAACGCAATAAAGTGGTCAAGCAATTAAGAAATTTATTTACTCGAAATTGAAAACAAATTTCCTGTAATTATGCATACTCGAGAGATCAAGATTGACCATCCTGATATCAGTTCCTTGTGTAACGAACAACGTTCGACTTGCCAATATATTTGCTTTTTTTGCCCAGTCTTGGTGGTGATGAAACCAATAATTGCAAAAGCGAAACAACTGGAGATCTCAATGAGGCGTCAAGCGGGGAACGAGTTTATCAAAATCAAGTCAGGTTTCATGCGCTTCCTATGTGAGTGAAAAGGCAGAAAGTAAACTGATTTATGCATGTGCACATCATCGCTTCAAGAATAAATTGATATTAATCTCCTTCAGGAATTTTCTGCTGATTGAATCATTTCAAATTGAACGTAAAAACTTCGTTATCTGTTATTGGATTGCAGGAGAATGTACCGGGTGGACATATTTCGATGCTTAAGCACTACAACTTTTAAACCAGAAGAGGTAAACAAAATTTGATACTCACTTTTCGATCTATTTTGCTGAGAAACTAACAAGAGTAGCATTCATTTTTGGCTACCTACTTTTGTTTTCGAGTTATAGGTAAGCGAAAATTGGAGAAGTGGTGATATCGAAAAAAATTCATATCTCCGCTGATACTGATGATAGAGCTCTGAAATTAAAACATTATACAGGCACTTTTTCACGCAGAATCCAGTAGTTTGCTCATCTTTTTTTGCACCATTTCTAATTACGAAGCTATGACCCAAAGTTAGTTTTTTCAAATGGGAACACTATAGATTGTCATGCCATTTTCTGAAAGCTCAATTTAGCATCCTATAATTACTACAAACCTTTTCCAGTAATCTTTTAATTTCTATGCCCTTTACTCAATTTCTCCAAGATCGAAGAATAATGGACTGCTGTGTCATAAAAATTCGAGCTTTTGTCTGTCAAATCATTCTAAATTTTGTATTTAAATCAGCGCTATCATTGTTTCGAAAAACGTATATAATTTTTCATTTTGAAAAGAATTATGGAAGTAATGAAAAATTCAACATCATGCTCGAATGTTACATTAGATGCAATTCAATTCAGTTTAATCATACCTATCTATATGTATGCGTTATTTCATATGGGATTTGCAATAGACTGGCACTGCGTATTTATTCTCCTGCATCCAACTCATTATAACTAATATAAGTGTATCGATTGAAACGGAGGATCATGTGGATCTTTTCGTTATTTCGTAATCCATTTTGAGATATTAGAGCTTATGAAATATATTCATGTTCGAATTTTGTAGAAATTAGTTGAAAGCATAGAAATAATGAAATTGACGGAAGGAGACTGCTCTTGCTCTTGTTACAAGCTCCATTTTTCTATGCTCATCAACAGTTGAAACCATAGAAAATATTGAGACTCGGATAATAGGTTTTTGACCATTTTCTATACTCATATTGATACAAACCATACAATATTATATATTTTTGAAATCAGAAAAAATTTATCGTTCAGAAAATGGCACAAAAACCTAGTGTTCCCATAAAAAAAAACATAACTTTGGGTCATAGCTTCGTTATTGAAAATGGTGCAAAAAATATGAGCACCCCACTGGATTTAACGTAAAAAAGTGCCTGTGTAATATTTTAATTTCAGAGCTCTAACATCAGTATTAGCAGAGATATGAATTTTTCTCGATATCGCCACTTTTCCATTTTCGCTTATAAGTCGAAAACAAAAGAAGGTAGCCAAAAATGGGTTAGTTTCTCAGAGAAAGAGATCGAGAAGTGGGTATCAGATTTTGTCTATCTATTCTGGTTTGAAAGTTGTAGTGCTAAAACATCGAAATATGCCCACCCTGTACACAGTTAAAAATCTACAGGATTTTTAACACCGAAATAACACCCGGCCTATATCCATACACACAATTTTTGTGTCAAGTCAACAACATAGGCGCAGTGTTCAATTGACACTGTGATTGTGTACATATCTTACACCGGCAGTTGTTGATACCTATTTGTTTACCTATGGTATCAATTTGACTTCCGGGAGGTGTCAAATATAATCTGCTCGTTGCTTAGCAACACTTTTAATCCTAGGATTAAAAACGCTACTTTTAATCCTTGGATTAAAAGTAATTGCATTTGATGTCTAATTGACAATCAATATTCAACAACAATACCAGATATCCCTGACTACCAACTTGCTATCGCCAAATTTATTTTAATTTTGGCTTGGTTGGAGAAAAAATATTATACGGACTAAAAGTGCCTACTTTTACTCGCAATCTTGCATTCGCTCGGCTCCGCCTCCCAACTGCAAATATTGCTCGTAAAAAAAATATGCACTTTTAATCCTCATAATATAATATACTATTTTTGCGTCGTATAAAAAGCACCCCGTGGTGTTATTTCTTCACCAGATGATGTTCAGTTTCACCAAACAGAGAATCAATTTTGACGCCAGATAGAGTTAAACTCCTCTTCAAAGGTGTTTTAATACCAATAACTATTGAAGATTTCTACACCAAATTGAGTGTTGAAATTTTGAATTGGATATTTTTCGCACCGAAAATAGATTGAACTCAATAAGCATTTTGATAGTTGAATGAAAGAAACATGGAGATTAAAAATGTAAGTTTATTCTTCAGCAACAGATTCAGATACAAAAAAAAACATTTCACTCTGACAGGTAATGAAGAAATATTGAAGAAATTGACATGAAAGTAGGTGAATTAATGTGAAGTCAAAAACATCAAACACATAAACGATAATCATTTATGAATATACATTCGTAAGGGGATATTCGTCAAAAATTAAGATTTGTGTATAAATAAACTAAATTACATCTCACATCACAGTATGATCGAATTGTTCAGAAGTAGGAAAAAATGTTGTTAATTTGGACGTGATCCGCATCCAATCTGAATAGCTCAATAATACAGCCACTTGCTTCTGCCCAGTTAGCCAGATTGAAACTAGGGATTTCTGCTTCCAAATCGCCTGCCAATTGTAGTGATGTGATTTTTTTGGAACCTCAAACACATACGAGTATTTAAGTATTTCTAACTCACAACGGCCATTTTAATGTTACGAAACCATTATTATACTCCCTCATCAGAATAAAATCTTTGTAATCAGTATTCTTATTGATAAACATCCATTTGTGAATGTTCCTTCATTTTATTTTTATGAACACCAGCATAATATCACTACACTTACGAAATATTGGCGATTCAACGACGACCGAGCAAGTACCTACTATAAATATGTGAATATACTTGATTCCTTCTTAAACAGGCTAGACAAGTCTGGACAAGCCCGACTGCAAATGAAAGAACTATTGGCGAAATAGCGTCAAATTTTCTACTTTGTAGAATATTTTTTCAGAAAAAATATGGCATCTGAAAAGAATTTGGTTATTTTAACTCTTCAATTGTGATTAAAATTTTTTGTACTGATGTTTATTTTTCGGAAATCAGCAGCCTGAAACTACACATGGGGATGAAACCTTCGAGGATGCATTTCCTGAGGAAAGGCCTAAAAACATAATAGCATCGATATTTCCTGAGATGGAATGTATGAGATTTTTAAAAGTTTACAATGGGCTGATATACCTCTGCACTTCATGTCCAGGTTGGGACAAAATTTTGATATTTCAGAACAAGGTACATCTTTTCAACTGGAGAAGGTGACCAAATTCTGAAACCCATACCCAGTTATTCTCTTTTCTTGAGAAACTAACAGGAGCTGAATAAGGACATTATTTGTCACTCTCTAACATTTTCGAGTTATAAGCGTAAATTGGAAAACTAACGTTATCGGAGAAAAATTATAATATTTGCTGATACTGATTGATGAAGCTATGGAAATATTACCCACAGTTTTTAGGTAGAACCCAGTGACGTACCCGTTTTTCTGCAGGATTTCGAACTACAAAGGTGAGAAAATGTTATGTTTTCTATATTTTTTATTAATTCAAATATTTTATGATTTCTTCATCTTGAAATGGATTCAGGAATAACGAAAAAAACTTCATAATCGACTCTGATTCAGAAAATAATTTCGATGAGTGTCTAGAATGACATATGAATTAACGCATATATTTAATAATAATACAGGTCTCTATAAATGATTGTAACAGCGCAGTTGGCTTTGAATTATTCTCATTTTGCCGCTTCCTATGCAAACCACAGAATTCTGTGATCATGATATGCTCTGATTGGTTAGAGTGAACCTCCTTTTTTATTATGTATAGCGGCAAAGAATAATTCAAAGCCAACTGCGCTGTTACAATCATTTATAGAGAACCTGTATAAAAAAAAACCGAAAAATGTCTAATTGGGGTTTGTTCAGTAAAAAAATTTGGAGGACGTTGAAGCAAAAAAGTTATACCTATACACATCTTTTAAGATTTTGCCGTAACTACTGGCAACATTGCAATGAAAATTTATACGGATATGTTTTGAAAGCTGACACATACAATGATTTTGTTTTTATGTCTGATTCCAATAGAGACCGCTAGTCACATGATTCGTACCCACCTTTTTAATATTGAATTCATTGAAAAAAATTTCAAGTTCAAGTTTTCGAAATATGTATTTCGATTTGAAATGATGAAGTAATATCAGGTGCTCGTATGAAGTAATGATAAATGTATTAATTGAGAAAAAATTCACGAGATGAAAATTTAAGAAGAGGGTTATTGAATAAAATAAAATTTAATCAGAGTCAATGTTCGAATATCCTCCGTTTTCATGAATACACAAGTATATATCCTTTTTGAGCACTCGTTCTCCTTAAACGAGTGCTATATCGTTTCGCCCAAATTTCTGTAATTTTCGAATTTTGAGCCGAAAATGGTCTCAAACGATAGGGTTCTACTCCCTGATGACGAATTCGTGGTCAAATTCAATTTTGTCCGTGAGGCCGTCCAGCCGGCCATTAGCAAAATACCTTACGATGGGATTGTCCTAGAGACTTGAAATTTTCAGGGTGAGTTCCCAAATGGCTTGGTAAAGTTCATTAAAAAGCCAAATCATATATGGTATTCCATAAAATATGGCCATTCAAAATTCGAATTCAATATCTCAGACAAAATGAAACCCATCGAAATGAAATGATGTGAATTGTGAATCAAGACTGATATACTGAATGTTCATGCAAAATTTCAAGAGGATCGCATCATCAGAACCACAGAATTTTTTACATATTTCATTTTTTGCTTAATTTCCAGAATATAATTCCTATTGTGCTGAGATTCTGCATTTATATATTTGGTATCAATCTCTTAATCCCATATAAAATATTGAGGTAATAGTTTTATTGCTCCACCAAAGAACGAGCACTCACAAGCTCCTGCTCAGGGCTCTTCTCAAATTATTTCTAGAGAATCCTTCAATCTTCTTAACGGGTGGGGGTCAGCTATAAGGTCATCAAAGTAATTTCCAAATCAAAATATTTCGAAAACGGTACACATTATCGAGTTTTCCAAGAGTATATTGTTGGTGTTAAGCTGAATGATGTATAAGTTCACTTGAAAATTTGCTCAATTAATCTAATATCAAAAAAGTTATGTTTAATACTAGAGGGATTTTTTTTAAAGCACCCAGTATAGGAGAAGTCATTTCAGGTACTGGAGTTCATTGGGGCTTTGGAAATGTAGGGCGAGCTGTAATGTAGCAGTTTCCAATGTCACAGCGAGGGGTGGGGCTCCGGACCTCCCAGAAAGATTTTAGATGTACAAGATAAGAACATTTTCCTTCAAAAATGTCCAACTTTTCATTCCGTGGAGCTACAAAAAAGATCTTCACCACCGACACATTACATACCTATAAATCACTCTCAAAAGTTGGTTAGGTACCTTTTTTTTCTATTTCAGTATCATTAATCGAATATTGTTTTTAAGACAAGCAATAAAGGCATTTCGTTTCTGTTTCAGTCGCCAAATTTGACACATATTTCATAACGTGTTTATACCACTATTTATTATTATTATATATATTCGCTCAAGAAAAGAAAATATTGTCCTCCATGTAAGTGATATGATAATCGACATGGTCATATTAGGTTTATTCGATAAAATTCCATTTTCCTAAATATATCGAAAAAAACTGTTCTGCTCAGGTGTGCAGAACTTCGATATTGTTGAAGATTATTGAGATTGAAGAAACTAACCCTAGCGTTTTCAACACAATCTTGTTTCTTTTTGCTAAACACATATAAGTATATGGTGAACATTTTGAACCTGATGGAAACATCCAATTTCTATTCATTTTCTCATGATTGTTAGAAATTCTGATGAACATCCCAGCCAAATTTCATTGAATAATATTAATTCAATCAAATTTTATCGACAATACAATTTTGGCAGAAAAAAATAAATCACACTGTATCTTCTAAAGGGTTGACTTCAGCCTTGAAATATTTTCGGTCCCAAACTCCACCAAGTAGGTCCTTCAGGCCAGTGAACTATGGCACATACGTCCAGTATATGTAGGTTTATCTGAATCATAATTTCAAAAGCATTATCATTCTACGAAATTATTTAGTGTCATTCCTGTCATCACAACTATGATTTTTGTTTTGAAATGAAATGTTTATGAGTGTTCAATCTTCTCCAGAAAATACACGTTTTCTATACTAAACATTAGCTTAAACCCATATACGCCACTTGCAATCGATAGGTACGTAAAAAACAATTAGTACAGAAATGGAAACATGCCCAAGTATGTCATCCTTAATAGAAACCTCATCCGATTTTATGACCTGCTAAAAAGTAAATTGTTTCTACCGAGTAGAATGGCGAGAAAAGAAGTTTAATTGCATAAACTCTCAAATGAATGTTGTGTAATACTTTCAACTTTATATTTGTTAGTAGCGAATTGCATTTTTGCCAATAATTGGAATGGTAAAGTGTTTTTATTTTCATAAAAAAGTGACGAACGTACTTGGCAATTGAAAATCTTGTCGTTTCCGATTCTAATAGTGTGGGAAACCGTAAGTAAGAGGAATGAATACAAAACAAGTCAAATAAAATTTGGCGATCACATTATAGTTTGCTTATGGGAGACATAAAAATATATCTGTATAAACTAATCTTGAAAGATGCAATTGTACCGTTGGGTGAAAACTAGTTATGAAATATTTCATCAATTTATTTTCCCTATAAATGTAGCGAAAAATTAATTAAATCAAATCGAATAGACATACAGTCCTAAATGAAGAAAATTATGCAATAAATAAAGATAGACATTAATGCACCATAAAAAACAAAATAATTCCAACAATTACACCGCACCCATATCATAAATCTTAAAAATATTAAAATATACAGGGAGTTATATTAGTTAATGAAATTGAGGGTAACCTTAGTTAAAGATACCCTATAGGCGAGTCCAAAAAACCCATATTATATGATAGGTCTTATTAATTTCATAACCAAGATACAAGGTGGTTCATGTATTCAACAAAAATTTCATATGCTCATAACTTTTGAACCAAGCAGTATAGTGCGTTGATGTGTGTTTCACTAGCACAAGTCGATCGATTCATATTTGAATTCCCAAAAAATTCCAGGTTCGTATTTTGAAAATATGAGGCTTCTTCCAAGCTGTGATTCAACACCCTGAATTTTGAAATTTAATTAAGATATTCGAAATGGGCAGAAGATTTTCGATAGTAAAGTGACAGTAGAGAATAATATTAATCGATATAAATCAACCAATATTAACTCATACTTCGGAGCTAACTTCGTCCTTGTTCGAGACAAAGCAAGGAAGTGGTATCAATCAGAGCACCTATGGATGGCCATTTCGTCCTTATTAGGACTCATCAGCACAGGTCAGCTCTGAATGATATAAGGTATTTCTTGGGACTTAATACAAAACGGCGTCCTCTTTACGGTATTATTCCCACAACAATGCCATAACAGTTACACTGAAAGACACTGAATGCATGTCAAAAGTACCGAAGACGCCATCTCTTGTCCCATACGAAAACCTTCTTCCATAGCATGAATCTCAACAAAGTACGAAATGTCCACCATTTGTTGCCTTGACCTGTGCTGACCTGTGCTGATGAGTCCTAATAAGGACGAAATGGCCATCCATAGGTGCTCTGATTGATACCACTTCCTTGCATTTTGTCTCGAACAAGGACGAAGTTAGCTCCGAAGTATGAGTTTAATATTGGTTGATTTATGTCGATTAATATTATTCTCTACTGTCACTTTATTGTTTATTCATGGCGATGTACGCGTTAAACCTCTATTGATATTATTCATTATTAGTCACATGACGTTAAACCGGGCGCTCCTCGTTGTAGACTGAAGTAGGAAAATTTTGCGATATGCAGAAACGCTTCAGTCAAGGCAAGAAATGGTGGACATTTCGTACTTTGTTGAGATTCATGCTATGGAAGAAGGTTTTCGTATGGGACAAGAGATGCGTCTTCGGTACTTTTGACATGCATTCAGTGTCTTTCAGTGTAACTGTTATGGCATTGTTGTGTGGAATAATACCGTAAAGAGGACGCCGTTTTGTATTAAGTCCCAAGAAATACCTTTATCATTCAGAGCTGACCTGTGCTGATGAGTCCTAATAAGGACGAAATGGCCATCCATAGGTGCTCTGATTGATACCACTTCCTTGCATTTTGTCTCGAACAAGGACGAAGTTAGCTCCGAAGTATGAGTTTAATATTGGTTGATTTATATCGATTAATATTATTCTCTACTGTCACTTTATTGTTTATTCATGGCGATGTACGCGTTAAACCTCTATTGATATTTTCGATAGTGTTCAGTAAATTTCTTTGTCCCGCACGTCATTTGCTCAAAGAAAGTTCAAGGGGATGATCCAAAATCTAATATACAGGGTGTTGAATCTCAGAATGGATGAAGTCCCATATTTTTCAAATATGGACCTGTGCAAATGAATCATACTTTCAAAAATCAACGCATTACACTGGGTGTCCCACTAAGTCTTTATCAATCGATTATCTGAGTCATTTCGAAAGATACAAATTTGAAAATTTCATGTTCTGGAACTCGTTCAAGAACGTTCGGAAGTTATAAGCATTTGAAATTTTTGGTGAATACATGAACCTGCCTGAATCTTGGTTATGAAATTGATCGAATCTTTCACATATGGGTTTTCTCGGACTCCCTTAGGGTAGCTCTAGCTCAGGTTGGAGCATGTTCATTACTAATGAAACATCCTGTATGTACCATGCTTCCGCCTGAAGATATTTTTAAAAGAGTTCAATTATTCATTCAATTATTTCTGTTTATCAGAGTTTTTGCATTCAATATAATCTGTAAGTATCAACGAATTAGTGCCAATTCGAAGAAAAACACATTTTTCACTCAACTTTTTCGTTCTTCTTTTATGAGTAACATTCTCATGGCGTAAACCAAATGATATGACTTGAGAAAAATTTCTTTTTTTGAGTACGGGGCCAAAATGTCTTCATATGTTTTTTCAAGTTTTTCCCTGATCTCTGGTATGGAAAAATAGTATGGCACCTCGTTTTGCACTAACCTCAGTTAGGGATTCTGGTTTCTGTTGTATGTATTGTATTATATTAGCCTTCATTTCAAAAGAATACACGTATCTATTAAAGGTTAAGCATACCGATGTATGGATGTCTTTGAAGCGGAAAGTTATACTGTTCAATTTCTTTGCCTTTGTCAATTTCCCAGTCTTGGGCTTTTACTAAAAAACTGAAAATGGGAATCATTTTGAGCATATCCGATATATGTTTTTCCTAGAAGTACCTACTACGTCCTATTCACAGGAATTACATTCTAACTCAATTTCTGTCTAAGTGTGCTCTTCTGTTCAATGATGGCTTACAATCGTTTGTTTTTCGACCATACAAAGAGATTTCTTCTATTTTTTGATTCATAAAATATTACTCCTTTGGAATTTCGCAACGTAACGCCCATAAATGTATATCAATTTCCACTGACGTAAACTGTGAAAGTAAAAGACCGCCGTTCTTCATGGTAAGTTTGGCAACTGTTCTTTCGTTTGAATATGACAATATTTACCGTATGTTTTTATTATCTCAATCTCTCAAAAATTGGTAACTGAATTTCAATTCCAAGAGTAATGATGGTTCTGAGTTGGAACTCAAAGGCAATCTTCAAAATACAAAACCAGATATAGGTAACGCGAAATATTCTTACTTGTAACTGTAAACTTATAATTGAATTAATTATCACTTAGCACTGGCAATATGTGCAAATTGTTAGTATGAATGTTTCATTCAAGATATCGAATTCGAAATTCATTAGTTTTTTTTCTAAAATCAGTTTATATTCACTATCGCAAATTCAGGTTACCAAAAATATGCTTGAGCCTTTTTGAAGTGATATACAATGGATCTATATTCGATATATTTCCATAGAATTACAGGTCGTGATTGATAGATTCATATCATCTGTTCGGTAAATAATGCTCAAAGAGAAAAGTGGACTGTATTTTTAATAAATTTTTAATTGTTGCAAAATGAGAAAGAGCTGGTATCAGAGACCTACCTTTTTGTAGGGTCGACGTGGTGTATTGTTGCGTAGTCTGTTGCACCTCCAGCACGCTTTAGGGTAGTTTCACCACAATAGCGTTGAAAAATGTCCAAGTAGATAAATGTTTGAAAATAGCGTTAAGTGCGTGAATTCACTCATTGAAGGTGACGATAGTGATCGATTTTTTTCTTCGTTTTTTATTCTTCTGCCCAAATGTTGACTTACCTTCTGTGTGCGTCCATCCTTCCGTACAATCGGAAAGGGGAAAATACAGGTGACCCCTGATACCACTAACGCGGGCATTATTTGAAAACTTTAAACTATAATATGCGCTTTCCCAAACATCCTCTAAAATCTTCATGAAAATAATATATGAAACTTTGAAAATTTATAATAGTTATTCTAGTTTTCAGTGTTCGATGAAGTGCATAAATAAGTGAATTTCCTATAATCGAATATCCTTTTGAGCGATAGGCGGATTACACCGCATTCTTCGAACGCCCTCAACAAGTATTTATAATTCGTGTCACTCAGTATATAAAGCACCAGAACGATGAACCAGGAAGTTGAACTGGCTCTTTATCTCCTTCATTAACCTAGACCAATAAGTTGCTAATCGTACTCCACACATCGATGTTCCCAAAATTTATACCGTAGATAAATGCACCGTTACATTATCGCAGATTATTATTAAAGAATTTCTGTTTCATGTTTGATTTATCCCAGTAATACGAGGTCGTAATGGCTTGTTGAAACGGAGTCACGTTTTTCCATACTTCTGTTTAATTTTCAGACTGTTCCCATTGTGAGTGAAGAACATCTCGTAAGGCTGATTGATTCAAGGTTTGCACATACACGAATCTCGTTGTTCAGTTAGGAATTTAACAGTTGACTTGTTTGTTTAATTCGATAATCATTCCGTTACTTGTTCATTCCGAATCAGATGAGAGCAATAAATCACGCGATATGCGGACGCGGCGGGCACCTTAGATAGACAGCGTAGGTAAATACATTCTAGTTATAGGAGGCTGATTAACTGGTTGTAAGGAATTGCAGTTCATGTGAATTAAGGACATTTCTAAGGATTAAGGTCTGGGAACCGTTTTTAAAAGTGGTTCTAATATTATGTAGGTATCAGCTCTATTAAATCAAAGAATCAATCGGAGAGTGGGTGATTTCTTTATACTGTGAAAAATAATAGTTTTTTTTTTCTATTTTGAATATCTTGAATGAGATATTTATACAAACAATTTACACATATTCCCAGTGTTGAGCTTCTGGGGCTGGCGCGCGGACTCAGACTCCGCAGCGATATTAAATTCTCGGTATTTTGGAATCCACTTGTTTGTTCGGTTGGTCCCTTTCCATACCTTCTTGAGGAATCATTTCCCGGAAGTTATAGGTGTTAGCGGATCTAGAGTCCGCGTGCCACCTTCGGTGTTACACTGTGGACGAATTATGCGCCATCTATGTCTGTGCACAAAATAAAAACGACGACCAATGGTTAATTTTCTACGCCTCTTTGAATACAGCTGGCATGAACGTAATAGTTTATGTCATTGTAATAACCCTGAAATCCGATTAAAACGAAGAAAACTCTTACATGACTAATTATTCGCCTATAGGAACCGCACTTCAAAGTTCGTGCTTCGGGACAAAATATTTCTAGTATTATTGAAAAAAAGCAGAGGTTGTGAAAAAAAAGAACTAGGACAACCAGATCAAGATATAAGGAAAGGACGATGTGCCTTTAGTGTTACAAAAAAACAAACCAACAGGGATAAAAATGTAGGAAATTCGTATATGACGAACACTCTGTACCGGTTTTTCACTATAATTTGACCCCCCCTTTAACTTTGTTACTGAAGGAGATACAAGAAAATGTTTCGTATAAAAGTTTCACGAAATCAACTGAGGTTTTTTGATATGAGTCCAGAAACTGAAATATATACAGGGTGACCAACATATTGATGGCAACTTCATTTTTTCAAATGGAACACGCTGTATATTTTTCCATTTTTGGCTAGCTCTTTTTCCCCTGATTTCGAATATGTAACATATGTTGGTCTATCTTTCTTATTCTGAGCAGCACAGAGTTTCAAATTCCAATAACCATCTGACATAGCGTTTTGGAAGTTCGTGAATATTCAAGTGGCCAATTTGATCTTTGTATTGGTAATGGCGCACCCATTTTATGGCCACCAAATAGTCCGGATTTAACACCGTTGGACACGTTTTTATAGCCGTTCCGGGAGAAAAAAATTTACTTCAGCAATAATGACAATCAATGAAAGCGGAGAATAATATTAATGATATAAAATCAACCAATATGAAACTCATAATTCGGAACTAATCACGTCAACGCACAAAGAATAATGATAATATTGTTATGATTGGAAACAAATTTTGAAGCTTTAATTTCTGACCTGAATCTAAGCCACAATAATGCTATCAAAAATCGTCAAAAATAGTCTAAACAACTTGAGACAACTATATGAACTATGTGTATTGGTTATTTTGAGCAAATTTTTTAGTTGATGTTATTCTTACCATACTACCATAGTTTATCATTTTCATTGGTTAAGTAATTGTAAAGTATTCATTCTAAAATAATACTTTTAAGTAGATTGTTTTGATATAAAGAATTTCGTAGGTATTTCACATCCAAATACGCATTTATATTCGAGATCAGGAGGAAATAGCCTACAAAAAAAGGAAAAATATACAAAGACAGGGTGTCCCATTTAAAAAAGTATAGTTGCATTCACCCTGTATATCTTCCCATTGACGTTATTATAACTCCGAAAATGAGCATTTTCAGTAAACACACTCTGCCACTTGTAAAATGATTACAGATCTTGGTAGGTGGTTCTTAAAATTTGAAACTCTGTGGTTCTCAGAATTAAAGAATGGAAAAATATACAGAGTGTTCCATTTGAAAAAATGAAGTTGCCATCAATATGTTGGCCACCCGGTATATATTCGGTTTCTGACACATATCAAAAAACCTCCGTTGATTTCGTGAAACTTTTATACGAAACATTTTTTTCTATCTCCTTTAGTAACAAAGTTGAAGGGGGGGTCAAATTATAGTGAAAAACCCGGTACATACTTGTTCTGAGTGCTATGAAGAACATTTTCTCGAAAAAATATAAGAGAATAAACTATTGAGACTTCATAATCCAACTCTTTTACGAAAAATTGTGTTTCTGATCGAAAAAATTCGATTCCTAGAATGATTATACAAAAATTGATGCATATACATTCGACACCATATTTTCAAGATAAAGAAAAAATGACAAACAAAAAATTCTTTGCCTTTAAGGAGGCTAACCTAACAAATTTTTGAAACAGATAAATTGAAAATAGTAATCATCGAAATGAATACAATCTTCAATTTATAGGCTCACAGAACCTTCTTCATGCGGACTGGGATGATTTATTCAAGATGTTGTCAATGAGGGAAGAGACAGACCGGTTTCGGCCTTAAATGTAGAAGTTTTTCAATAGGATGTTGTCTCTGAGGGATATTTCATTTCGATGATTACTATTTTCAATTTATCTATGTTTAAAAAAAAACATATTTTTAGATCCAGAAAAGCGGTATTAATTTTTTTTTGGATAAAAACTTATGTTGATAGAAAAGTGATTTTTACTTGCTGTTCGATCTACTATGTATTGAGTATTCGTCAAATAAAAACATGCATACAGTTACAAGTAACAATAATTGTGGGGTTATTATGTATCTGATTTTGTATTTTGAAGATTGAATTTGAGTGCCAACTCAGAATCATCATTACCTGCTCTTGAGAATTAAAATTTTCAAGACATTGAAATCTGAACCTCATAAAAACCTACGGTAAATATTATCATATTCGAGCGGAAGAATCTACGACAGTGCCAAACCTACCATGAAGAACAGCGGGCTTTCTGAAATTTGTGAATATGGGGTGGGTACCTCTAGAATTCCGATGTTTTTGCATTATTGTTGAAGACACCTAAAATAAAAATTCAAAGGTGATTTATACACTAAATTGGAGCAGTTCATTGTCTCTTTATCGTAAGAAGTGATGTGAGTATGGAACAGTTTCGGAACATTGAGGACGGCAATTAGGTGGTTTTAGGTACTGATGTTGTTCAGGAGTTTTGAAGTTGAACGAATACAATGACACCAATATCTGCTGGACCCCATAATTCAAATATTTACCTATTCCATTTCGACTTCAGAGTCGAAAAATGAGATAACTCTTGCTCATAACTAGGAAAAAACTTTCTTAGTTCCATGAAAATGTAACTGATAAAGAATTTCCACTTTGAATAAGCATGAATTTTACCATGTATAAGCATTAATTTTATGATTTAATATGAACTCCAGAATCGATTACAATTTAGAGATCGAAAATAATACAAGTTTGTTTTTTTAACTTGACACTTCAGAATACATATACATATTCGGAAATAAAACTTGAAAATACTCAATTGTTGCCAAGAGCGAGTTGAAAAAATTTAGATTAATCAATTTTTCCTTTTGATTTCAACAAAAAATCAAATAAATTTCGGCTTTCAGAACAGATAAGCGATGGCAGTCTTGAAGTTCGGATTTGAATTAGCACTAATTTTGAGTTGGAACTCCGTAACCCATAGAATTTGAACTCATCAAGAAGCTTATTCGTTCTTTCGAGTTGTTTAATGTTCATTCATAAATGAACAGATAACTTCTATCCGATCTTTGTATTTCTGCATTTAATAAGCATACTTATGTCATCTGACATCAAACCAAACGTCAGAAATTATACCTGTATAAGGATTAATCAGTACTGGATCAAGAAAGCAACCCGCTTCTCCGAATATCATTGAGATGATTGTTTATGAACATAACGTCTAATTTTTCATTGAAGATTTCTCAAGTAATCGATGGTAAATGTTCGATTTCTTCAGAATACATAAGTACAAATTACAGTTCCCTGAGTACAAACATCATCATTAAAACGATAATGTGAAAATAACATCCAACACGTAAGATTTACTAATTATAGCCACTTTTATTGCCTGGAGTTGCAGGTGGATTTGCATACTGAATCGATTTTACGTACAACGGCAACTGCTACAGCACAATGCACTAAGAAATATCTTATGTCTGAGTTGAAAAATGCGGATCGTTCCATATTTTCAGATAATGGAAATTTTAGTGAAACTTGAAACAGATAATTGTGGATTAAAACAACAAAATTGGTATTTGGATTTTTCGAATTCTATATTGAAATTGTGTCCTACGATAAAGTGGAACCAGCTTGTAAAGAATCCGCAGTTGAAGTTAATTTCGACTAATATTTCGATAGCAGGCACCTCGAAATGTGTCAGTGTTGATTTGAGAACAGAGAATATTTCCCCATCGTTCTTCGTTTGTTGAAAATTGATTGTAGGGTTTCAGATTTATACTCGTAGATACTATTCGAATACATACTTATCTATCGAATGTATTCTGAAGTTTTACGATTGGGGTTGAAATTTGAAATGAATCTAGGCATATGAATGGACTTTCTTATTCATACAATTTACAACTTTGACAACTCAATAACATTCCTGAATAAAATAAAATTTCAAATATAAGAGTAGAGAATAATATCAATCGCTAAAAAAATCTACAAGGGGTTTATATCATCCAGTGCATCCATAGACAGCTGTCACCCCTCATCATTGTATCTCTTTAGGAAAAAGGGCTATTATCAATTAACTTATGAATTCACAGATCCTTCTGTAGTAGGTACTTACCTTCAAAAATTAACCTTTCGATCAATGAATATCTTACAATAGTATTATTCATTACGGACACACCGTATCATGAAGAATAAGACAAATTTGTTTACTATATGCTTTCAAATAGTCAATAAAAGTAAAACTAAAAGCATTTCGTTTTTCAACTTGAACCTCATGAAACTATGATATTTTATTTATCTCAAAGGTACCTTGAACAACTGTGAAAACTAAACTCTTACATATGAAGACAACCACCATATGCGTGTGCACAGATGATCTTGATCATAGATTTGATATGAAGATTTCTTGAATGTTGGTATGTTTGGTGTTATCACTTCTTTAAACTTCATTAGATTTTTAACATTTTTCGGAAGCACAAAATTACTGTATCAATGAATATTAAATTGAAATTTGAGAATAAGAATAGGCTCATCTTGTTTATATGCCAAAAAGTGAGTTTGTGAAGGTACCTACCACAGAAAAACTTGTAAATTCTTAATTTCATCAATTTAAAGATCTACTAATTATTCCAATCCATCGGTACATCGTTTTGCCCAAATGATCTCAAACGATTGGATTCGACTCCCTGATGAAGAACCCGTGGTTAAATCCAATTATGTCCGTGGGACCGGCCAGCCGGTCGGCCGTTGTTAGCACAATAACTTTCGAAGGGATTGTCCTAGAGACTTGAGATTTTCAGGGTTAGTTCAGTACAGAAATTTCGCGGTTAAGTTCGTCAACCAGCCAAATCGTACAGGGTGTTCCATTATACATGGCCATTCAAAATTTCTCTTCAAAAAAATCTCAGACAAAACAAAACCAATCAAAATCAAATTTTACGGACACATTCAAGATGCTCGTAATAAGCCTCGTGAAAAATTATCTGGCCATAGTGTTAACCGAACCACAGAAAATTCAATCGGAATATGAAAAATTTCCATAACAAGATATCCGATTCGAGTAGAATTCATTTTGTAAATGAAGATTGATAAACTGAACGTTCACGCAAAATTTCAAGAGATCCCATCCTCAGAACCATAGAATTTAATCATTTTAATTGTCAGTTTTTTATATATTTCAATTCTTAAAGAATTTCCAGAATGTTATTCCAATCGTGCTGAGAATTGAATTTACATATTTAGTATCAATCTCAAGTCCTATACAAAATTTTGAGGTAATAGCCTCATTTTTCCAAAAAGGAACGAGAGTCCAAAAACACCTGCTCAGGGCTTTCTTAAATTTTTAATTGCCGTTGTGCTGCTATATTCGAGTGTTTGAATGCAACTTGTGCCCAATTTCCATTTTTCTTGGCATTAACTGATAAGAAATATTTGAGGTGAATATTTTCGGTACTGTTATGACAGAGTTTCTGTTTTGATATTCTTCAAAAATGAATTGTATAGAACAAATCGAAATGATTCTTCACGGCCATGCTACTATTATAAAGGTGTTGAAATTTAACAGAGCATCACGAGAAATGATAATACAGGTACAGTAAGCACGTTGCTTCGTGGGTAGGCCACTTTACATAACAATCCGGAGTATTATTATTATTTTATTTGATACATGACCCCAGGTCGATGAGAATATAAATCTGTTTTGAATGGATGTAGGCCAACCCATCAGTTGTAAGGTGCGTAATTAAAAACTATTGGATGTTACCGCCTGACATTGTGCCTTTAAAGAGGTAAACACTAACTTTTCTTTCATTACTCGATTGAACAAACATAATACAGTGACCCAGTGAATACTGAAATAAAAATTTTGAAGAGCACTGAATGGAAGTCAGAAGATTTTGCACGCTTCTTCATATAAACAAAAACTTCAATTAAAATATCCTGAGAGCGATTGATTTCATTCTATTCATTGATGATTTGCTTTATCGTTTTCCCAGAATGAACATGAACGCGAAAGCCTGTGTCTTCACATCGTATAGTCGAACGAAATAAACATACAAAAAAATTTCATTCCATGTCGAAATTCGTATATAAATATTCATTTAGGGCCCCCGCAGACTGCAGACTTTTTATCGGCCGATAGTTTAGTCGGGTTGGGCTGAAAGTGCGATACTGGCCGATACTGAATCGCTGTAGTGTGCGCATATGCATTCCTCTCCATACTGATTAAGAAGCCGACCAAACTATCGGCCGATAAAAAGTCTGCAGTCTGCGGGGGCCCTTACGTATATGAAAGTGTCACTGCTTCTGAATCGTATGATGATTAGAACAGAAATCTATGATATATATTATAGTCCGTTCACGAAAGTTCGAGCCGTCGGTTGGCCATGAAAATTTGACACATTCCACTGTGTATATTGAAATTTTAGGTTATATTGTTTATATTCTTGTCAGATTGATTCGCAATGATGTCAATATTGCATAGAGTTCTCTGATAACTCGCAAGCTCGTCAGACGAGGCCGGGTACATGCTGCAACGTTGACTTTATTTTACGTTATGACAACAAGTACTGCCAACTTCAGATAAATAAACAATCGCCTACTATGCGCTCAAACTTTCGTGAACGGACTATACATATTGATTACGTATCAACGTCATAGAAGATTGTCACAGAGAGTTTTGAGATCCAGACGAACATTTCGGGCCAAATTATTTATTTTTTCTGAAAATCTTTAGATGAAACGTTTCTGATGAATTTCAGCACAAATATGCGTGCCACTTTTCTAATTCTATATACCTGTCAAGTTCGATATTGATCGAATTTGTAATTTCGCTTATATTGAAAAATCAATGAGATGTAGTTTAAGTCAGTCAAGTCCGGAAATAATCAACCGATTTCGCCTGTTCATAGGAACATTCCGACTTGTAGCTGTACCAAACCTATTAGCGTTTAAATTTCTAGTCCGTAACTTAAAAAAATTAGAAAGCTAAAAAAAACTTTTTCGTAATTTCAACTGTTCGAAATATCAACAGATTCTAGAGATATTCATAACAGATTGAAGAGTTCGAAAATATTCTTTTTAGTCTTGTTCAAAATGCACTGTGATAAGTGTGATTAGTTTTCCACATTCTTCCATGAAATTATTAACAGATTTGAACAAATTTTTCGAGGTACTCAGAAAAACATGGCTATGCTCAGGGCCAATCGCGATTCCGAGTTCAAGGAAGGGTTTTCAATTCAGTCGCTTCTCAAACATTGAACAACTATTTGGACATTTTCATTCACAAAATAAATTTCACTCGAATCGGATATCTTGTTATGGAAATATAGATTCTTCTTTTCAATATTCCAATTGAATTTGCTTAGGTTCTATTAAAACTATGACCACAAAGTTTTGCATGAGGCTCATTTTGAGCATCTTGCATGTTGCAAAAATTCATTCCGACTAGTTTCCTTTTGTCTGAGATATGGAGGAACAATTTCGAATGACCATATTTTATGGAACATCTTGTATGATTTAGTTGGTTAATGAACTTAACTGCGACAGTTGGAAACCAAACTCACCCTGAGAATCTCAAGTCTCTAGGACAAAACCTTCGAAAGTTATCGTGCTCACAGCCGAATGATGGACGGTGGGAGCTTTACAATTATCCCTCAAAAGCTCGTGGAAAAAAAATTTTGTTTCATCCTACACTACCTCCAGTTCATTATTTCTATTTTAATTTTTTTAGCCCTACCTAGCGCAAAGGCTGGGGACGCCTTTGTCTTTGACATTGAATTCGAAGAATTCGACCGCCTAACCCATAGAAATATAATATATTATGGTATATACTGAATTTACAATTTATCGTATGTACATAAATGACAAATGACAAAATGTTTGATATGTAGCAGTCATTTTGTTCTGAAACGAATTCTCTTATTGAGAAATTCCTAAGAAAATCTTCAATTTCCCTTGAAATATAACACGCGTCACATATTCGGACAAAAAAAAATTCGCATAAAAGCAAGATCAGTCGAAGGTGCCCTGCTGGTGTAACGTTACACCAGCAGAGCACTTTGACTTGTCTATATCTCGGTAACGAAAGATCGTAGAGAAAAAATGATTTCAGTTTTGGAAAGATCAAAACGAGAGCAGATACCTCACTTGCTAGCTCGGGACTAAAAAATTTTTTTTCAAAAATCTTCGAAAGTATAAGAGAGTAAAATGAACAGATTGGTGAGCAAAACAAAGCAAAACGAGACCTTTAGAATGACAACAATATCGGCAACATCCGTTGATGGTTCCCTGCTGGTGTAATGTTACACCAGCAGGGCACTTTGAATTGTCAATAGCTCAATATACATAGGTGTGCAAAATAAACTGTATGGTGAGCAAAACGAAGCAAAACGGGAGCAAAACGATAGAATAAAAATTTCAAAAATCATTGAAGGTGGCCTGCTAGTGTAACGCCGTGCCGTTGACATTAATGAGTATAGTCACAGAAAGTACGTAAACATGAGAATTGGGTGGAACGGAGTCTATAAATGATTTTTGGATTTAAAGTTCATGAAGATCAATAGTACTAAAAACTGAAAAGGAAAGGACTGAGAGATGTGGTAGTATTCCTTCATAATTGTTCACACGTGCAAGAAATTTCTTCAGAGATATACATAATATTTCGGGCAAAATAACACTTCAAAATGAATAATTCAATTCAACCATCTCAAGATGACGGGGCCTTTACGCCGGAAATCTCAATCAAAACAATCAAGGTCGTTGTAAAAGAATTCATAGACTTCCACATATATTCCGTTCTTCTCTGGGTAATCGATTTACATATTCTCGAATGAGAACCATAAACGAATATATTAATTCGGTTGGAAGGTGAGTACTTGTAAATTGTTTAGCAAAGGCGTGCCCGAAAATGTAAAGAAATTGAAAGAAGTCAGTGCATAAGTCAGTAGATTATCTTGAAGCAATCACATTTGTACCTCTACGAGCCTCAAGAACCTTCATGACCATATTTCAAAACCAAACAATTTTATTTCAATTCGACTTTGGTTAATTCTTTCAACTCCTGCGCTGGTGAAGTCAGGAGCTTTCCTTTTAGGAAAATACTATCCTGGACTTATTAGATTCGTTCAATTCATTTATAAATTCAACGTTTTCCTTTTATTCTTAAACGCTTTTTGTAACTTTCTAGTATTGAAGGTGTAGGTTCTGGCTGTTATCGAGTTTTTCAACATTTCATAGGTATAATTAAAATTTCGGCGGTAGTCTTTTTTGGAATTTCCATTCGGATATCGTTATCAGGCAGAAAACTCAAGTTTTGAAAACAGTCGGAAAATTTTAATTGTTATATACATAATATTATTATATAATTCGAGAACCTTCAGACTAGATCTGTTACTGAACACCTAGCTTTGAAATTTAGATCCGATCGGAATTCTGTTTTGGATTGATGTGTTCGAAAAATGATATTTAAATTCATCGAAACTCTAGAAATATTCGATCGATTTGGCCCATTATCCATTTTAACCAAGATATTCTACTCAAGGAGTAGAGATATAATTTCAAGTCTCCAGCTCGTTCAGTGTGTTTGGGGAAGACGGCTCAGTCGGTCAGACAATCATAGTACTGATTTCGGCCCAGGATTCTTCATCATTCAGATTCCTCTAGCTCAAGCTTACAGATGAAAAAGGACCTTCAAATTTTTCCTGAGTCCCTATCAAGTCATGCATCTTCGTGTCTTTTTGTCAGACTGATCGACTTGGTCTCAAAATTTAAAAATTTTTAATAATAAAGATAAAACATTGGATGAAATAGTATCTACCACTTTTTTTTTAATTCTCACACAAATGGGGTCAGCAACTAAGGCTATATTCCCAGTATCCGTAGTATTTATTTGAGTTCTTTGCGATGTGAGGACGCCACACCACCACCAAGACTTTTCACAACGTCCATGCCCTCGGCGGGATTTGAACCCGATACCACCAGCATCACAGGCCAGAGCGCTACCTCTAATCCACCAATGGCCGACCATATCTACCACTTATAAGGGGAAATTTCACACAAAAAATATCCCTAAACCAAGCTCACATTTTCATATAGACGATAACATCGTTTGAAACAGTTCATAATGTCATCTTAATTTCCCTGCGATCGTAACACCAGAACGCAATATTTTTTTTCGAATGAAAATTGAAACATTGAAAGTTATTCCTTCCAGCCCAGCCAAGAGCAAGAATATAATGAGCAAGGGAAGTTATCATCATCATCTCACTAAATATTTTTTTAAGTGGGTTGAATTACGCTGAAATATAAGCTATAAGTAATAATATATAAGTTTGATAACTTCTCAGATCTGTTCAATCTTTACCGAAATTACAAAAAAATTTCTTTATGGCGCATCAAAATGTCCACAATTGTTAAAGAAATTATTTGAATCGTTGAATTAAATAGTTTCTTTCAGTTTAATGCATAAGAGTGGGTAGAAAGCCAGTCGAATACTGCTTCGATATACAGTTTTGCAGAGAAATGGCATTGGATATAATTTTCGCATCTTCCCTGAGGCTGCGTTTGTTTATACCCTCATAAAATGGATAAAAACTATGGATCTGAAAACCAGATAAGAACCCTAAGGCCGGGCGCACACCGGAGTCTACAGATAGTGTTTGACGAGAGAAGAGAGAACAAAAACAGGGAGAAGCAATTTCTCGCAGCTCAAAGATGCAGCCGTGTTGTTTCCTGTATCAGAATATTTCCTTCAACAACAATGCTTATTGCCCTCAACCTGTTCTCTCTTCTCGTCGAAGACGATCAGCCCAGCAAAAGTGTGCAGAGAGGACTAGATAGTTACGATTTCGCCCCTTATAATGGAAGTGTCCTTGAAGAAATGAAATACGTCTTAGCAGAGAGTTTACGTGCTCAAAATACACCTGCCTACAATAGAGGAAATTAAACATATCGAGATCAGTGCGGGGTCATTATTTAATCAATTTGAGTAGGTAACCGTTTATCTATGCGTCTATGGTTTACTTCGCATTTTCATACTTTCGGAAGAGATCATAGTTTTATTAAACTATGAGCATCTGAATATATACAGTGGTAGAATGTATTCCCTGTTTTCTGAAATGTCCGCGACAAGTTGTTCTAGCCAAGCAGACAAGCCAAGATTTGTTCTAAGTGCTCTTTTCTTTACTTTAAAAATCTTGCAAACTTTTGAACCATTTCCGCATGCAATGATTTCATAGGACATTATAGACTGCATACCGTATTCATCAACTCAGAACCAGACTGCTATGCGGTGCCAAGTCGCCAAGAGTATAGGGAACAGAGTTCAATTTACTCTCCAATAAGTTTATATGTACAAACCACAGCCGTCTATACTTTAGACGGCTGTGTACAAACCAACCCAGCTAGTGATCAAGGGTGATACTAAGGAATTTTAAACTGGATAAAATTTTCACAGTGTATAACATTTTGAGGTTTATTTATTCTCGAATGCGAAGTGCCAAAAATAACGCAATTGTTTTATTCGTATTGATTACAATTTTGGTGTTATTGTAATCATTGAGTCTTCTTGAACAATATTAGTAAAATCAACAGGTGGCGATCTGTCTTAGTTTAGAAAATATATACCCTCAAAGTTACACGAATGTTTCATCCGGCAGTGGTGCTAAACTTACCATGAAGAATGGCAGGATTTCCTTAGAATTTGTGAATATGTGATACCTCTAGAATGATAGATGTTTCTCCGTTAATTATTGAATCTACCTGAAATAAAACTAATCGAATACTTATTTGAAAGTTGGAGGGTGCTTTATGGACTAAATTGGAGCAGTGAATTTGTGTTCTTATAAAGAAAAAGTGACGTGACGACGGAACATTTTGGAACTAGTTGGTTTCACTAATGTTGTTCAGGAACATTCTATGAATACAATGACACCAAAATCTGGTCGAAATCTGCAGATCAATTCAAATATTTACCCAATTCTGTTGGAGAAGCACCAATGTCCAATTCGAAATATCAGCGAACCCCTTCGATCCCAATCACTTCTGAAATTTCAGACGCCGCCATTAAAACGTTCGTATCATTATAGGGCCGAGAGGTGACGCTAAACTAGTGATATCAACTAGCTCCAATGGCTTCCTGTTTTGTCTCTCCTCCTTTAGTGATACAATGCTTCAATTCTTTGCTTTTGAAATACTCTTGCAAAAAAGAAACCAGTGGCCAAACATCAAAAACTGTATCCTGTATGAAACGTATACGGACAAGAATTTTTGCATCGGACCACAAGTCCGATCCTGGACACCACTTATAACAATCTTATAAGTTCCATCCCCCGGATCGTTGCTGAAGTCACGTTTGGTACGGGATTATGCAATATACAAAAAATCATGGACTGACATGCGGCTATAGATTATCAGCTTGAGCCGCACCTCTGACATCTTCAAATTAGTCCCAGTAATAGCTAAATATCTATCAATCACATGCACTTTATTGTAGAGTCGTTCGACAGTGCAACTCTTACACATAAAGCATTGTGTGGAAAAGATATCAGAATGGGATTCTATCACTGACGATCACGACCTGATGCGAGCACGGAAGGTGATCATTTATTTCTTATATTCTCGGGAACGAAATACACCGATTCATTATTCTTATCTGGGAACATTTTCCTTCTCGTATCAGTGGTGGATCTTGGAGCTTATTCTCCACGAAACACGACAAAATAATAGTTTGATATTTTCCTCCAATAGCAGTGATATGATACTGAATAATTGTCATCGTTTCATAGAAAAAACAAATGTTTAAAGAGAAATTTTTGCTCGCGTCATTGCGTGAATGAAGAATTTCGGGTACAACTACGAACTGTCAATACATCACCTCTAACTGCTGTTTGAAAGGATTGATAAGCAGAAAAGTTGATTTCCTAGATAACCAAATTGTGATCATTTCCGGACATTTCCATGTTTATATTTGCTTCCATTATTGGTGGATAGCTTTTGTCTTATACAGGTTGAGTCTTTGACTTTACATATATTTCAACTGTAGATTCCTGAAGTCTAAAACAACACTTTTTTTCTTTACCTTGCTTTCCGGAATTCGATTTTCAGTTATATCTCGCAAACGATTCCATCGAATGAAATGATTTTCGTGATATATGTAGTTTTTCATTGATGAGAAGAATATTATTCCAATAAAGAATTCCTCTAGTTTCTCGAAAATGACTATTATATCCCATAAAAATATCAGAACCCTACTCCTAAAAGTAAGTTGAATATTATTTTTTGAATATTTAGCCATTTAAAAATTAGAGTATTCGTTATGTTTTTTCGTATGGTAAGTCTTTTTAGAGTTATTTAAATTTCAAAAATAAAAATGACTGTGAAATTTTTTATTTGGAATGATTGTTAAGCCGAATATAGAAATGGTCAATTTACATTATTGACAAAGGCATCTTGAGAAAGTTAGATGTACAAAATCCATATCATTCAGTAATGTTTTTCACTAGGTTCACTAAACAGCTAATCACAAAAACGCAGTTTACATCAAACACTTTCATTCCAAAAGTATCTCTTTGTGTCAGTTCTTGAAAAAAAAGAGTATAATTCGTCGTCAAAATTTAAAAAAGCTCTGAACAGGAGTTTTTGAGCGCTCGTTTATTGGTGGAGCAATAAGACTATAAACCTGAAATTTTTATATGGGACTTGAGGTTGATACCGAATATATAAACGCTGAATCTCTCCACAATCGGAAATATATTCTGAAAATAATTCAGAAAGTGAAATATGAAACAAATAAATAATTAAAGAATATTGAATTCTATGGTTCTGGGTACCTATTCGATACCCTTTAAATTATGCATGAACATTAATTATATCAGTGTTTACTCACAACATAAATTTATTAGAATCGGATATCATGTTATGAAAATATTAAGATTCTTATTTTCAATATTCTAATTGAATTTTCTATAATTCCGTTAACACTATGACCACAGAATTTTGCATGAATACTCAGTATATCAGTCTTCATTCACAGCAGAAATTTCACTGGAATCGGATATCGTGTTATGGAAATATAAATATTTTTATTTTCAATATTCCAATTGAATTTTATATGGTGTAATTAACACTATAGCCACAAAATTTCCAACGAACATTCACAAAACAAATTTCATCCGAATTGGATATGTTTTTATGGAAATGAGTAGTTTCTTCTTTTCAAAATTCCAATGGAATTTTTTATGGTTCTGTGAACACTTTGGCTATATTTTATGGACACCCTGTACGGTTTGGCTGGTTGACAAACTTAAACGAGCCATTTGGGATCTGAATTCACCCTGAAAATATCAAGTCTCTAGGACAATTCCTTCGAAAGTTATCGTGCTATTGGACGGCCGACCCAACTGACACAATTGAATTTGACTAGATTAATCCTATCGTTTGAGATCATTTTCGTCTCAAAATTCGAAAATAACAGACATTTGGGCGTTTAAGTAGAACGAGCGCTCAAAAATGAATGGCGACATTTTCTAATGGTTTTTTCTAGAATATTGTAGGTGCATATTCGATTATCGCAGTTATGTATTTCGCCATCATATCTAATTAATGCCATATTTCCTGCCTAATAATTTGGATTTGGATACAGAACGTTCGAGCATGGTTCAAATAAATTGATTGGAAGAAGCGAACCCATAGCATGGCGGGCGAGCAGACGCGATTTAACACCGCTGGATTTTTATGTGTTGGTACTACTAAATGACGACGATTGCAAATATCGATATTCTGAGACAGAGGATTATTGATGCAGCTGAGGAAATTAGGCGGATTCTGCAAACTTCTGTCGGTGAATGTAATTTGAGGAACAAATGAGAATTTGTGTGAGTCATGTCAAACAAGAGTTACAAAAATATTGTTCTCTTAATCTCTGTTTTCTTTGAATAGGTATATTAGTTTCTTCTACCTCAAAGTGAAAATGTACCCTCTACTACCTTATTTGTAATTGTGTCTATTTTTTGCCTATTTGACAGCAAACTTTTTGAAAAGCTGAGAAGACGGAGAAATAATTAAAGTTATCTGCAGAACAACGACAGAAGCGCTTTAAAGTTGAAGAAATTTGATGAATATTCTTCAATTCTAACATTCGTCGAGCTGTTTTTCTCAACTGTTAATGGAAGCTTTTGTTTTTGTTGATCATTTTTATTAATTGGCATTCTCTTTTACTGAATACATCAGAAAAACGGACCTACGTGGGTCGAATTCTGAAAAAAAAAACGGGAAATACAGAAAAAATGAGAGATTTCAAGAAAAATCTTCAAAACTCTATAACGGTGAAATTTCGGATAGCATATTAGGAATACCAGATTAATCAGAAATGACCTGAAAAATAACGTCCTTCAATATACTGTACCTACGACTTACCCTATAACCCTGTAGGCACAAAGGAAAGAATCGACTTTTATATCTTAACTTTCATTGATTCAATCTGTTCACAACTACTGTCACCAATACAACTAGATTAAGGGGTTTCCACATCCTCCGTTCTAAGGATTTCTCTTCTTGAAAGTTATGCCATATTTTGATTTTCTTCATTTTCATAATAGGCCAGGAATACCTTTTGTTTCCATCCTCTGTCACAGAAGACCTGGGGCCTGTAACACAAACCATACAAGTGTAACAAGTCTACAAGTAATTTGCCGGTAACTACAAGTCTAACCCAATTCGACGTCTCAATGCGAATGGCTACAATTGTAGAAATTATAGTTATTTTTGTATCTAGTGTGCGAAATGCATCGAGAACTGATTTTTTTAACGAGGCGCAGCCGAGTTAAAAAAATAGTCGAGATCACCAAAGTATTTCGCGCATGAGATGCAAACAAAAATTTTCTCTACAAACGCTTAACTTGATATGAAAAAAAATATTGAACTGGTTTGAACTGTTTTTCCAAATCATGTAATTAGGTATCTATTATAACTATGGGCAATATATTCTATGTTGAAAGCAACACTCAATGTTAAAGAAAACGTGGATTTCAAGAAATTCACCAAGTTAAAATATAAAAATCCCATATAGTTTACATGCAGTGTATGCGAATATGCGAAGTGAATATGCGAAGTGACCCTTTTTTTCATTTTCCTTTTTACTATGACACCGTGCGCGAAGTAGTGTGCGAAATACTTACTTCGCACACTGCATGTAAATTATATGGAATTTTTATATGTTAACTAACAAATTTGGGTATACTTGGCAATCGAGGGCAAAATCTACTTTCATAACATCAATTGAAGCAATTTTCCTCATTAAATATACAATGACAATTTTTCCAAACTTCCCATATGTCAACTTGAGTTTTGTCACAGTTGTAATAGAAGGGTCTTGTCACGATTAAAATCCCCATAATAGTTATTTTTTCATATTGAGCATATTGTTCTACAAACGCTTAGCTTAATATGAAAAAAAATATTGAACTGGTTTGAACTGCTTTTCCAAATCAAGTAATTAGGTATTATAACTATGGGCAATATATTCTATGTTGAAAGCAACACTCAATGTTAAAGAAAACGTGGATTGCAAGAAATTTACCAAGTAAAAAATATAAAATCCCATATAGTTTACATGCAGTGTGCGAAGTAAGTATTTCGCACACTACTTCGCGCACGGTGTCATAGTAACAAAGGAAAATGAAAAAAAGGGTCACTTCGCATATTCTTGCCAATGCGCGAACCTTGTCATTTTTTGACGTTTGTAGAAAAATAACTATTGTACATGTGTAGCTACACATATAATGCAAATATCATAGAATTAATTATTATTTGATTCCTACTATATGACATGACTTGTCAATATAAGTAGGGGAGAGTCGGGTAATTGTGCGCAACGGCTAATCGTGCGCATACCTTTATTTCCACAATTGAGTAATATAATTTCGTAATCATCATGCAGAAGCCATCTCTTGATGAAATTATGTTCTTTCACATACAAAAAGGGTAAGTTACTGCACCTTTTATATCCAAAATGACCACTTGGTTGTTCACGTATGTGTTGCAGTAGTGAATGTCTCAGTGAAAATAAGACGTAAGTATTTTAATTTTTACATTTTTAAAAAACCGTTTTCTTCAATAGATTGCTTAATTAGTCTCCTTGACACTGATATATTTAGTTTAGGCAAAAAAATTTTTTTTACTGTTTTATAGGATTCAAAAGTTGAACTACTCATTTCGGTTAATTAGGCGCAGTGCGCAGGATTAGCATTTAGGCACGGTTAATTGAAAGAAAAAAAAGAACAAAGTAAAATAGGAAAAATTTTATAAAAGGACACAAAGCAAGTCAGAAGAGAAGTACAAAAAGAAAATTGTTCGAAGAGAGCAGTGAATCTGATATATCAGAAAGTGAGCTTTATAATGATGACGAGTTGGACGATCTGGAAACGGAAGACAATAATTTTCGTTTATTTATTGTTTTTTCTCTTATTCAATAAAAGAGTATCTTCTCATGTCCGAAAAATTGTGTTATTGGTTCCTGTGTTCAATGCGCACCATTAGCCGCATACTTCGGGTGCGCAATGTTCATTTTTCAAATTTTATATTTTAAACTCATAACGTGCATTTTTATTTCAAATATACTAGAGCAACTTATAGCCAAACCATTAAAGAATCTTGACGAAAAATCTAGAAGTTCAATCGTTTGTAATTTCTGAAATATTTCATTTTGGCTTAAGTGCGCACATTACCCGACTCTCCCCTAGTATTGCGGATCTTCTGTTTGCATTATGTCTTCAAAACAAATTGTTTTCGAACGTAAAATGCAATTTTTAATTAAGATAAGAGAAAATAGACACATATTTTTCGGAGCTTTCTCGGATAAACTGAGAAAGCAAGATAAACTAGAAAAGTGGAAAGAAATGGCCCTTTTGGCTCAAAGTTATTGTTAAGTACCAGCGGATAAAGATTGCACTTATGTAAGGGATACATTAGATATGGCAGAATTTGAAGAGAATTGCTTGATCAGCAAACTTGGAACTTGCAAGCATTATATTGTTATCGATATATGGTACATATTTATAGATTAAAATTGATAATGCGAAGAAAACTGGCTGTGGTGGAATGGGGAATCTAACGGAAGAGAATAAAATTGTATTGGAAATAATTGGGAAAGACTATCCTGCAATATGCGGTCTTGGAGTAGCTGAGTCTTTCGAAAAACTCAAGCAACCAAGCCGGTAAACTGTCGTAGAGATAATAATGCTGAAGATATTGCCAATAAAAGTGGACCAATCAGTGCTCACGAAACCCCATCTATTCCAAAGCAATTCAATGGTACCTACTTCTTTTCGAAGCAAAATAATAGGAATAATAATAGAAAAATGCATTTTTATACAGGAAAAAGAAAGCGAGATAGAGTCAATAATTCTGATTCGGAAAAAGTTGTTCAGATAAAACAAGAAGAGCTTGCTGTGCAAGTAGAATATCTAAGGTTGAAGAACCATAAAACTGAACTGGAAATTGTAAAATTAGAACAAGAGCTCAAACTACCCATGTCAGAGTTCACGGCATCGTTACCACAATATAACGAAGATGAAAATGGCTGCTGCTTTTTCATTTGTGATAGTAGTTGGGTACAATCCCTTTATAAGGAACATATAATTACTCAGTTGTGATTTTTTGTTAATTTTTGCAAATACATTGAAATGTGTTGTATTTACCTAGAGTTGAAGATATGTAAAACATTATCTACACTTGTAGAAAATTCCGTGACACAATTATACAAGTGTGAACTTTATGTTACAGAAAAAGTTTACATATGTAGAGATTTTGACGTAATTACTAGTGTCGTACTTGTAATTACAAGATGGTTTGTGTTATGAAACAGTTACAAGTGTAGAATATATTCTTACAATTGTAGGACTTGTAGTGCTTGTGTTACAGGCCCCTGGAATGCACATCAATAACAATTTTCTTGATTCCAGTTCTTCGGGTTTCCTGTTCTAACCTCCAGCAATTCAACACATATCCTGGCAGGATCGCCAAATGTATCAAAACTGGACTGAACTGTTGGGTTTTGGGGCCCATTGTATACACAAAGAGAAGGAGTGCTTTTTATCTTTAAACTTTTTTGATTCAATCTGTTCACCTCTACTGTCACTAAAACATCTAGTTTAAAAGGTTCCAACAACCTCCGGCCACCCTGAAAAGCGGTCAACACATGTCAGACAATACCAGTAGCCTTGCGAATAAGTAATTATGTCGGTGTGAACATGTTAGAATCTAACAGTAATACAATAGAATTATGAGCGGCTTGGAAACATTTCGTATTATTTTATTACGTTGACACATACACAACAACGTGTCCATTCGCGACAGTTTAAATTCATGGATGGCCACACATCTCGGGAATTTCAATATGGAGATATCAAGGATTCTGCTACAGTTCAGCAAGAACAAGATGCTCTTGCTCACGGCATTTCTCACAAAAGACACTTGGAAAGTTTATGGCTTGCAGAAACAGATTCTGTTGGGAACTTCGGAGCCCCTTGTGATAGAGTATTCTGCCAGCGGTCACCAACGGAAAAAAAATGTTTGTGTTAAATTGTAAGGTGCGTATATATCCCATCCTTGAAAATATCTTAGCTACTGTGGTTTATAAAACTTTGGAGCAAGTTGACAAACTTCAGGAATATATCGGCTAGAAGGACATGGGAGCACGATAGACCTGAAGGTCGCAGTGAGCAATGCATTCTAAATTTAATTTCCATCTGAATCCTATTCGTATATCGTCGGCTTACTGCCAAAACCAGATAAGTAACATTTTGTTAGTTTTGTTCACTTAACTCATTTGAGCTGTTCAGTTTTCAGCAAAATGAACTATTTCCGAAAAAGGCTTTCAAGATTTAGCACCTTTCTGTTGTACAATAGTTACCTGGTTTATGCAATATATTTATTTATCAAATATGGTTGGGTAAATGCAAAAATGGTAAAAATGTACTTATCTTGCTTTGGCAGTAATCCGACGATATGTTGTAATTCAGCTGAGATATGGAGATGTATTCTAATGAAATATTTATTGGTTAGCATATCAACTTATTATTGGCCCAAATCGCATAACTAAGGGCATTCAACACTATGGTGGATTGTTTGTCAGAAATAGGTTGCGGTAACATAGTTGCATCCACTAGAAGTTGCTTCACTAGGATAAAAACGATGCATGCTATTTTTCCAAGATATCAGCACGTTTGTTATATTAGGTACTCTTCAAATATATCTACCTGTTCCGTCAAAGGTTTCATGCTTCGTGTTTACAGTTCATCAGAGAAAATAGTTCAGTTACTTCAAACAGAATTTCTTCAGATAGAATTTGAACCGTACTTATATAAACAATTGAACAAAATATTCAGGTGTTCCTTATGCTGCGTAACGTTTTTTCAATGATCTGAAAATCGTCAGTGCAACCGTAAAGGAGGACCAGTCCACGAATTGTTAAATCTACAAATCCTTTACGGTTTTGAGTAGCATAATGCAATCCGAACACTGTGTTTACTGAATATAAAAGACTGGTTTAATTCCAATAGTTAATAATAATAAACGATTTTTCTGATTGGAAATTAAACACAGATCATCTATGGAGATGATATAGTTAGATGTTCTGCCTCAAAGGCTATAGCCGGGTTTCAATGGTAAATCTGAAGCTGAAGCTAAAGCTGAAAAGTTGGCTGAATTATTTTCATTCAATGCCTAATCGATCTCCTCAATATGAATCGAAAAGGCCGCGGGGGCAGATTTAACATTGAAACCCGGCAATACCCTCTAACCTTCCTTTTTCATCGACAGAATCTTCAGTTTCATGTAGATAATGGGCGAGGTACAGTGTGGTGCTGGCGTTGCACCACCTTCAAGGATTTTAAAAATTGTTATTCTCTTGTTTTGCTCACCACTCACTTTGTTTGGCTAACTTTTGTTTATTGAGATATACACTCTGAAAAAATCCCGATGTGAATGCTAATAGACTATCAAGAATATTATCGATGTATCATTTGTATCGAACTTATGAGAGTATAGTGTTAATAATAATAATAATAATAATAATCTTTATTGATCCTTTGGCACACTACAATGTGTATAGGATAAGTCAAAATAACAATATCAATACAATCCTACTTACAAAGCTGTTAAAGAGCCAGAAAGGAACTCCTCAACCGATTAATTGGTGTGATTTATGAAACACATTATTGCAAACTGATCAAGAAATTAGTAAAAAATATTTGAATGCACACAGTGTTTATAAAGCCAAAATGCTAATCTAACAAACAAACTGCTCGATAAATCAGAAAATCATCCCTTGAGTGAAAATATACACAGCTTGCAGAAAAAAGGCATCAATTGAATCGAAATTCGCACCAGAAATATGAAAAACACCTGCGTTTACTTCAGTTTGTCTTAAGCACTTTACATGGTTGTCAAATATTTTATGAATTGCAAAACTTTTTTTTGCGCCAACACAACAAGTGGTACACTCGAGTTCCTAAGACTGCTAAAACACCGAAAATGATGTAAATTGAATTATCAGAAGTTTTTTTTGCTTCAGTTCGGTCTATCACTAATAAAGTGATGATTGAAAGGTTTGCACATACGCTCGATTTATTCATTCACTGTAGGCCTGTTTCGACGTCGACCCCTCATCACTTGAACATTGACCCTTTCGAATAACTACGAGTTTGTTGATTCGATTCGATTCGATCGAGCTGAAATTTTGCAATACAATGTTCAATGCGAATCCGAAACAGTACGCAAAATTGTGTAGGAGTTGTGTTAAAACAACCATAAAAAAGTCGATCGTTATATCAAAAAAAATTTTTTTATTATATTCTCACATGCGATACTAATCACGCGTTAAACATCATTTTGTATATTCATTGAAGAGGTACTCATGCATTGCGACTTAATGGTTTATTGTTCCCCTTATACCTTGAGCAGCCTACGGTACTCACACTTCAGCTTGCTGTCCAGTTCCAGAGTCTTGATGAATTTTATAAACTAGAGTTTTTATCTTACCCAATTTTCTCTTATATGAGAACCCAAAGACCAGACAGTCTGTTACGAGATGTTCCCGAGTTTCCTCCCCTTCACCACATAATCTTAACTCATTAAATTCGAGCCTCTTCAAGAGTTTCCTGAGATAGCAGCAATCAGCGAGAAACCCTGTGAGGGGGTGCATTCCTGTTGAATTCAAGATCATCTCGTACGAACATTCCTAGAAGTTTTCTGGATTTTGCTGGACCCGAATAGCTCTGCCAGAATATTTTTTGGTCAGCTTGTTTCCTTCTCGTGAATTCCTACTAGTGGGTGTTTTTGCTTTACCCCAATAGCGTTCCCGTTGTATTAAAGAAGTTGATCACCCTTTTCTAGTAGTAGCTACAGCTTTATCATTTCCCTTGGTTCCTGAGTGTCCTGAGATACATATCAAGGATACCTTTGCATTTTCGTAGTTCATTTAATTTGGCAAGGCATTTCCACACCATCTTCAATCTGAGGATGTTGAAGCTCAGCTTGACGTCCATGTATAATGCTTCATCAAGTTGTCGGAACATATTTCCAGATGGAACTGAGTAGTCAGCAGCTGTTGCGTTTTGAGTTATATTAATTTATTATAGTATGCTGTGATGAGAGTTGTCAGAATCAAAATAAAAGAGAGAACAGTCACGTTCTTTCAGAGTCCGAGAAAGATTTGTTTAATTTCCCACCTTGCAATTTCAAATAAATTGCAATCAATCTTCACTATATACAATATTTGGTGGGTTTTTTAATACATCGTCCACTTCGAGTTTTGAGTGTACCTGTACTCGTTGCTGTGTCCTCAGAAACATTACTGAAGGAAGATGGATTTGTCAAGGATAAGACATCCGTACCACCACTACCTATTTCGAGTGGATATATTTTTTGGACCGGTCTTACAATTTCTCCTTTTTCAGTTCGAACTCGTACAACACGAATACCACCATCTTTGCCAGGATCGAAAATCTTATGTGAATTAGATGAAATTATACGTTTTTTTATTTTATCCAGGCGCAATTTCAAGAAATTCATATCATCCGAACTATTCCAAATTAAACCTAAAACATTAAATTCAATCTTCTCTTTTTCTTCACTAAGTCCTATACTATTAGATTCCCAACCTCTCAGATCAAATTTACCCTCATTCATAACTTCTATTCGAAGTATTTTCAATGTAACCTGTAATCTCTGCAATGCTAAATCATAATTGGAAGGAAGGTCATCAGGAGTTCTCATCCAAGGTAGATTAACAATATATCTATTATCACAATCCCTTTTGACACTTTGTTCAAAATTTTCTAACACTTCCTTTTCTCTACATTTTGAAGATTGTAATTCATAAGGATCTTTGATTCCTATATGATCTAATTCCCACAGATTTTCAATATTCATATCTTCCAATAACAATGTAGTAATAACCATAGCATTCGATTTAGAGTTTAATACACGATATTTTCCCAAAATTGTCCACCCTAAATGAGTTTCTATCGCGGTTAAACCAGATGAGAGCTGAATAATTTTTCCAGTAAACAATTTGCCAACTACATCTGCACCCAACAGAATTTCGATTTTACCTGATACTTGATCTGAAATAGTGATACCTAAATCGGCTAATTCTTTCTGCAAAAGAATTATATCGGGCCCTACAACTCTGATATCACCACAAATTATATGTTGATCTAATACTGTCAGACTACATCGAAACTTCCTATCCAAACTATCTATTTCAATCCTATACTTAGAATTAATGCTTCATCTGTAACCACACCACCAAACAGGGAATGAATTACAGTTTCATACTCTATTGATTGATAACCCATTTCTAAGACAGTTTCTTTGAGAATATATGAACGTTGTGCTGCTGTATCAAATAAAGCACGGACACGACGCATTTTTCCGTTTGGCCCACATAAATGTACTGAAACTGTTTGTAATAAAACATTTTCTCGAGTATCGGAAAAATTTTGACACGCCAAAGAATTTTCACTGGCACAGATAGTGGTATTTGTTACCTCACCGAAGCTTCCTGGCTGAACTTGCGATTCTCGTGAGGAAATTGGACACATCAAAGAGTAGTGTCTTCTCTTGCATTTCGAACATTTTACACCTCGCTGTCCACACCTTCCTGCAGTATGTCCTGGGACTAAGCAGACGAAACAACATTTTTTCTGAAAAAGAAACTGTTTTCTATCGTTAAAAGACATATTTAATCCAATAGGACACTCAAAACTCTTGTGATCGCTCTTGCTGCAAAAGGAACAATTAATTCTATTAGAAAATAGAACAGCAGCAGTAGACATCTGTTCAGTTTTTGAAGTTTTGTTCTTCCTGGAAGTCTTAGATTCGTTCTCTACTTCTGATCTGATGAACTTCAAAAGGCTTTCTAGTTTCACTTTTGATGTATCTGAAGAAGAATAAGTACGCTGCCAGATTCGAAAAATATCTTCCGGTAAACACGACTCAACCATTGGATATAACATCGCTGAGCATTTATCAGTGGTAACACCAAGTGATTCCAAAGATCTTATATGACATTCGAGCTTGTCATACAAATCTGTCAGTGATAAATTTGATTGTGTCACTAAATTTAGAAGTTCTCTTATATACATCTCAATTAATAAATCTTCCCGTCCAAATCTGTTTTTCGGAGATTCAATGGCTTTTGGATAATTCTCAGCACTAGGAGGATAACTTTCAACTACTCTTCGTGCTCTTGAATTTTCTTCTGTAGATTGAATCAAAAAATTGAACTTCTCAATGTTATCCAATTGATCATTTTCATCAATCTTCTGAAATAAGCCCCAAAAATGAATCCACTTACGCAAATCACCATCAAACTTCTTCAATTCTAGACGGGGTAACTTAAACTTCTCAATAGCAGAATTATTATCGACTGAGTCACTATCTCTTTTCTCCAATAATTTGCTCACTTCTTCTTTAATCATACAAAATTTTCGACTATAATCACTGACTTCTTCACATTCAATAGTCAAATCATCTTCAGACGTATCGTTATCCAAGAGATATTCAAAAATTTCTCTATCGAATGCTCGGATATCTTCATATTTCTGTTCTAGAAGATGAAAACTTGCCTTCAGTTCCACTTCTGAACATTTCTTGCTTATGATCAGAATCTTCTCATATTCCAAAGAGAAAGACTTGCGAAAAACACAACGAGCTTTAAGCGCCTTTTCCATCTTGAAAGTTATTTTCTATCTTCTCTGTCCTGTCACGGTCGCCAAATGTAACTTTCTCAAATGGTATAACTCAAAATAGTGCTTAAAAACTGGAAATTAAACAAATCTTTCTCGGACTCTGAAAGAACGTGACTGTTCTCTCTTTTATTTTGATTCTAACAACTCTCATCACAGCATACTATAATAAATTAATATAACTCAAAACGCAACAGCAGCCTTCCTAATCAATAACTATCAATCAATTATCATTTTATATACAAGCTCAGAATTATTTTGGTTTCCATTTGTCGTAAGAATTAATACTATAAACGTATCGAAATTATACCCATATGCTCTTATATTGAAATTCCAACTGCTCAGAAGTTATATCAAATTATGGGCTTCATGATGTTCATTACATATTTTTTGTCGCTATCCTAACCTCTTATACTAAGTAATTAGATGATGAAGTTTGTCTTGATGAACTGAATAGTATCAAGATTATTTATGCTAACATGTTATTTCATTTTGTGCGGGTTGTAATTTAGATTTTTTTTCGATAATAATTGCACAATCAACACTATGGAATCTGTGATGTAATTGATCGCACCTAGTTTTTGGATGAAATAGTTATCATTATTATAATTGATGTATATATCTCATCGATGTATTTATGAAGACTTATGTTTGCAAATAATTGAATAGTTTTGTTTATCATTAACTTTCAAAAGAAGATTGAAAACGATTATGGATTATTTAGGCCAACATGAGCGACAAATTTATATATGCGTGCTCGAAAGACTAACAACTCGATCAATTCCAGCAACGACAGGCAATCATCTCAGCAGAAAGGCCGAACGCAACAAAAAAATCTCCGAATGAACACTATGTTTACATTACGTTCAACATTCTTCAGAAGTGGAAATTTTGATGGAAAAAAATTATCAGGAGCTTTGACATTATTTAAATGCATTCGGATAATTACTCAATACTGTTTCGAAATACATTCGATCAGTTTGTTCTCCCAGCAATTACACCAAAGAGATAAATTATATTTCAGTGAAGGAAATTTATTAATAGTTCTTGGAGTTATACTTATCATATTTTACTTCTAGCAAACAAAGTATATTTGTCAATATACCATCAGGTAATTATATCAACCTATGGAATTTGCATAATAAAGCTAATAGATTTTATTAAATATTGCAATATGAAAAGAAAGGGGAACTATTAATCATTTCTCAATAAGAATTATTGTTATCGTAATTTTTTACCTGCTTATCCCAGAGTATGCTCGTTCAAACCGTATATTAAATGAGTAATTGAAGAATAAATACAAAGAAAAATAGAATGACAACCAAATTTGTTGATGAGCGATCCATATTTCTCTTTCAATCCCGATATTACAGTACTATGATCCACTAGCTAAAGTGGTCATTTGGGTTGGGTCCTTGAAGTTACCGAAAAGTTGGAAGATCTAATTCTGAAACGGTGTGCAATATTCAATGCCTAATTGGTGCCTACTTGTGCTTATTCATACTTTCATAGCTCCATTGTGTTTTTTGAGAAATCGACAATTCAAGTTTTTGATGCTGTCTTCAAGCTCTGTACCGAAACTTTCATATTCCTTTAAAATAATATAACAATATATGAAGTTCCCAATTGGTCACTATTGGTGCTCTTTTAGAGTTTAGAGAGAACGAAATTAGTGCTTCCAACTTCACACTTAGTCAAAAACAACACCCAATTACTGTAAAACTAAAAATGATATCGCAGCCGTTCAGTAATAATAATAATAATTTGTATGAATGAAACAATCATGCTCAACTAATATAAAATATCAAATATGGGTCGAGAACTAGCTGGATACAGACAACGGGTATTCAACGAATTCAAGTGATGTTTTCCCAACCTACAATTAACTGAACAGAGGAGAGATAATTAATCAGTACCGCGTAATCTTAGAAACAAACTTATATCAGAAGACAGTCTGCAGGAAATTAAAATTGAAGTTGTGAATGAATCAAACAACGAGGGTGACCATAATAGGGAAGAACACACAACTTCTGAAAACAGAGATCACAACCATGGATCAACGCAAAAAACGAACAACTGAACTTCAATTACCGCTCCTAGAAGATGCCCACAAGGATAAAGAGACACAGAATGAACATACATCATCTGAGATTAATACTTCTTTAGAAACTGCCTATCTAATTTCGAACGAAAAACGATGAGCTCTAGTGAATCGTCTTGAATCAGAAATACACAGATTATTCAGCGAATACAACGGTACTGATACACTCTCCAGACCAACAATACCCAGGATCAGATCATCCAAAAAGCTATCGGTCATTATCAAGATAATGAACAACGAGATTAAGTATACCAAATTTTTTTCCAATGGCAGCACAACTGGAAACATCCATAATCCGTCTCATCCTCTACTGTGCCGAACCAATTGTAGTGGAAGTGATGGGCATGAAGACCAAAACTGGGCAGCAAATGATTCAACCCTATCCACAACTTCGCCTACCTCACTGGCAAAAAAGGATGGAGGATAAAGTTCAACGCTGTCGGCAGGACATGGGAAGGCTGATCTTATTCACACCTTACCTGGACTACAGAAAAGCCTTCGACTCCATGCAGCATGAATGGCTCTTAAAAGTATTAGAGATCTTAAAAGTAGATCAGAGAATAATAAGCTTTCTTAAAACTGTTATGTTAAGTTGGAACACTAGCATCGAAATCACCGGAATAGACATAAGAACAGACACAGTGTCCATCAGGAGGGGAATTTTTCAAGGAGATTCATTGAATTCATTGTGTTTCTGCATGGCAATGAACCCGTTATCAAGTATTCTCAAGGAAAGGGATTCAACCTGAAAATCAAGTAAAGCAATACTAGCAACTTATTAATAAACCATCGATGACCTGGAACTGATGACACCAAACAGAGACCAACTAGAGTGCCTACTACGACTTGTGGAAAAGTTTTCCGAAGACGTCAGCACGAACTTAGGACTGGACAAATGTCGTTCTGTGAATAAAGCAGGGGGTTAAATCCAACAAGACACCTCTTACATTATTATCTAACGGAGAAGAAATAAAGGCAATGCTGGTAGGATATCTATATAATTACCTGGGAATGAAACATTATCAACCGACTATACTATTTGATTCAAAAGTTATGAGAAATTGATAATTTTCGTGAATATAGGAACCACCCTGTATCTCGGTTATGGAGTTGATTAGACCTATCATATATAGGTTTCTTAGGCTCATCTAGGATTGCTCCATCTCAGGTTACCGTATGTTCATACACCAATGAAATACCCCGGATATTGTCTTTCCCCAAAGTAATAGGTACTATTGCAACCATCAAACTTTACTTATCTTTGTCGTACAGTGTATAATGAAATGATTTTATCAATTACATAAATTAAGCCAACATGAAATATTACCTATATTACCCTTTGATCGACTAATTTTCTAAGTTATAACAATTTCTCACGCTAAATGTTGAATTATCTACGATAAACCGACCGTGCGACGTCGTGTACAAATCACGGCAAAAACGTTCTTTATTTTTTCTATGGGAGACAAAGAGATAAGAGCAATCGATGCCGATGTTCGTTATAAACAATGGGATCGGTTCAGAGTTGAGTTGTTTATGATAATAATCAGTATAGTTATAAATAATTCCATGGGGTGTAACTGTGCTACACTCAGATCATGACTTCTTCTCTATGTTTATTTTATCCTGTGTTCACGTCCAATTTCAACATGTGTATTAACTTTCTTGTATTAATTTTTCAAAAACACTCTTGTAGAATTATGAAACAGACAGTGATATTGCTTGACTAGTAGGTTAACTGAATTCACTTAACGCTGTATAGCTGATATTATGTTACTATAAAATCAACACACCGCTTTTATATTTTACACATAAAAATTTGTCAGAATAGCCAAACGCTCATCAATGATATTTTCCGTTCCCTTTTGTTTCATAAATGATGAGCTTCTTCCACGCTGTGACAAAGATGATATCTTCATAATGTTTATGGAGAGATTTTAAAAATTCGACAAGGTCCCTTATGGAAGTTGAATGAGAGCGTTGGTTGCACTAGTTTGGCACTAATGTTGCACTGGTTTTGAGTGAATGAGGATTTCATCGTTTTTTTTTCACCAATGATACACGAAAACTTAAACTCAAGTCGCTCTGGTGCGCAACAGTTTTTTCAATGGAAAACGCTATAAATTAACTTCAACTAGGGCTCAAAAGTGAATGGTTATGATGGAAACTCGATTCTTCAGAAAATCGCGGAGTTTTTTCGGAAACAACAAAAACTTTTTTCATTTTTTCGATGGGAGCCAAAGAGATAAGAGCAATCGATGCCGATGTTCGTTATAAACAATGGGGTCGGTTCAGAGTTGAGTTATTTGGAAGATTATTTTGGCTGTTTCCATTATCTGAAGTTCCGTCCAACGTTTCGGCAAATATTCGCTAGCCGTCCTCAGGGTAATCGCAAAATCAAACTTAAAATTCAGCAAAATTAATGCGACGAGCTTCTGATATTAGCTGTCAGAAATTTGAATTTTTACAAATTCTGTGTTAGAGGTCACTGACATGATTTCTCAACTAAGATGATATATGTAGTATTTCAATTAGGTTGGTACTTCCCTGATTCGAGTTCGTCCTCCTCAATTCAGAACATATTATTGGTCTCCAAAAATCGTTGATTTGAATGGAGGGCGCACTGATCGGGTTGGAGTTATAGAAATGAAAGCTGCTTCCTTCAATTTCCCCTTCTCCATCTTTCTTCCCTCGATACAGTGGAACCTCGATATAAACAAATCGGAAGGGAACCAGTAAATATTCGTTATATCAAGTAATTCGTAAAACTGAAGTTTGTTATATTGAGGTGAGGTTGGTCCAAAATTTGTATACCGAGGGTTTATTCACCTCGACATACGTACTCATCTTGTTATAGCGAACTGATTTTGCTCATATAATGAAAACTCATTTTTATCAAATACTCATTATTTTATATTTTCTTTTTCAAAACAATAAAGTGAGTAGGTAGGTTTTTTTTTTCAAAAATTCGCAGAACAAAATAAAAAGAGGTGAAAAAAATCAACAAATTGGTACAAAAGCCTAAATCAATTTTATTCATCTTGATTGGAAAAAAGTAATAAATTGTAGTTTGTTTCCACGGTTTCAATCTTCTGATGTTCGAAGGCAAACCAATTCGTCGGAAAACTTATCTTTAGATTTGAAAAATTGTAGCCAATGAACTTGCGGGAATCCCGAACTTATATTAGCTATTCTAATTTTTTTGTAGAAGGATTTTGTCAACATAATTAATGATGCTTCGCTTTTCTGCGACAGATAAGGAACGCCTTTACGTTTCTGAGCCATTGCAAAAAGTGAGGAGCAACACTTTTACTTTCCATCAACTAACTTCGTATTTTACGTATTTTCGCGTCGAAACCTGTCGCGGCTGAATCACATAAATACCTGGTTATTTTGTGAAAACGTTATATAGAGTTTGAGTGACGAAAAATCGTTAAGTAGAGGTATTCACACTCTGGGTAGTTGAAAATTCGTTATAAAGAGGTTGTCGTAAAAAGTTTTCGTAATGTAGAGGTATGTTTACATGACTCTTATGGACGATTCAAGGGATTATGAAAAATTCGTTAAATCGAGGAAGTCGTTATATTGAGGTTCGTTATATTAAGGTTGCACTGTATTATGGAAACCTCGTCCATCTGATATTGTGGTCTTCGTTATAGTATGTTGGACTAGTTGGATTTTTCGGTTTCTCTCAGTTGCTTTGATTCTAATTTTAAGGAGGCGTTTAGGATCTGCCGCGGAATGCGGCACATCCACATTCAAATGGCGTTTTCGGAAACTTACTCGATCACTAACTGGGGTACAAATTGACGGATAAACAGTTCAATTGCTGTCATTGTAACCCGGGTTGCGGGTTAGTGATCAAGTAAGTTCCGAAAACGTCAAAAGATACATTTTTGGTATTTGATTTTCGTTGACAAGGTTCACTTTCGTGAGTTTTCCCTGATTGTGTCTTTGGTCTTGAATGCTGTTCTGACATTGTATTTGTTACGAATCCTTCTAATCTTTTCAGACGTACCCTTTTCATATGGTATCACATAGGTTATTGTTCCTGTAGGATCATTGTCTATTCTTTGCGGCTCTGTTCTGGTTCTTTTTTGAATTTTAGTTTGATTTTGCGATTACCCTGAGGACGGCTGGCGAATGCTTGCCGAAACGTTGGATAGAAGAACAATCCAAGATAATGGAAACAGCCCAAATAATCTTTCAATCAATGAGTCATTATCAAGAATAGGGATGTTGACTTTTTTTTAATTTATTTTATTTTGAAGATAAACCCTATAGAAACACGAAAAAATTACTTTTCTCTTGAAAATATACTAATTGCAAATAAAAAATACGTAAATGAAAAAAAAATACAAATGAAGGTGCATTTCATTGTTCTCTGTACCAAAGGAACAGAAAAACTTGCACTCATGTCGCACAGGTCTCCCAATGGAGAACGCTATGAATTAACTCTAACTAGGGCTCAAAAGTAAATGGTTATTAGGAAAACTCGATTCTTCAGAGAATCGCGGAGTTGTTTTGAGAAAGAATTTGTTATAAAATTCATTCGATATTGTCTTCAGAGCTCAAGAACGTGCAAATTGCATTCTTCGAAAAAGAGAATGAAGCGTCCATGATTCTAGTAGGCGACATCAATATTTCGGTTTTTTCTATTTCTGTATTCATATTCCAGCACGGGAGCACAGAGAATTTTCTTCTTCGAGTGTGGAAAGGGCTGAGCAAAATAAATATTTTGAAAGATTGCAAGATTTTTCAACTTTTTTTTCAAACGTAAATAACCTAAGGTAATGTTGAATAATACCGTAAACAAATCGCATACCATGAAACAATATTCACGAAAAATACCGGAAAACTGGATTTGGATTAAGAAAGTTATGTTGGGGTTTTGTGTTCTGTTCCCTTCATGCGGGCACCCATGGATAAGAGTAAATATCGTGATTCCTACTACATTCAGAGTTTTTATACTTAACGCTTTTTTTATGCATGCCTTGAGCGTAGGTATACCTCAAAGACGGTTACCCGCTACTAAATCTGTGTCTTATATGCTGGGTGGTCTTCGAAATTTTCTTCAATAATAACTAATTCTTCGATGTCGCCACTGGCCTATGTAAATCGAATTTTTCATGTGAAGTGGAATGAAGAAGTAACGAAGAGTTATACTGAATAATTAGAATTATGAATGGGAAAGAAAAGTGAACTTTGAATTTGTATATTATATGGAGAATCAGTTGAAATATATTATACAAACACTAGCGACCCGCCCCGGCTTCGCAGGGTACCGCCGCAAACGCTACGTCCCGCAATTTTAAATCTGTAATATCTTCGAAAATATTCACTTAAATCATACAGTGTACAGGGCCATATAAATATATATTAAATGAAACAATGTATTCAAGGCATTTAATGGTTAAGGATTAATGCTGTATTGGTTAAAATCGCTTCGAAAATTAGCCATTATTTGTCGTAAGAAGTAAATGACAAAAAAAAGTTATTGTGGGTTATCCATAAGAGACAGACATCACGGACTTTTCTGTAGACCTTTTCAATGTGTACAACACTTAGTACATTATTTTGATAAAACTGGTAGGGTCCAGCCTGCGTTGCAATGTAATCGGAAAAAATGAAATTATTTACGACATCACATCAGAAACCTCAAAAATAACAGTACTTCTCCACTATTTAATGGATGTTATTATACATAAAACCTTCCTATTGAATCACTCTATCTATTAAAAAAACGCATCAAATCCGTTGCGTAGTTTCAAAGATTTAAGCATACAAAGGGACATAGGGACAGAGAAAGCGACTTTGTTTTATACTATGTAGTGATTCCCTAAATTATGGACTGGACCTCTAAGTTAGAAAAGTGGTCAAATACTAACTTGAAGTCTTAGTAACACTCAGTTAAAAAAAAAAACATCAAAATCATTTCAGTAGCTATAGCGTCATGCGCTTCTTCACATTAACCAAGTCTTATAAAAATTCGTTCAGACGTTAAGGCGTGAATGAGGTAAACTTTTAAAACGAACGATTAAAAATCACTAACTTAATCAGTTTTCTGCCTACTGCCTACGCCTTAAGTACGATAGCGCATAACCTTTTAAGGTTACTATCTATCACCTAACTAAATTTCATCAAAATCCGTTCAGCCGTTTAGGCATGATAGAGCAAAACTCCAGCAAAAACCATAAAAAAAATCACTAACTCAATTCAGTTTTCTGCCTACTTCCTACCCCCTCAGTACGATGACGTGATCATTTTGATCTTATATCCGTTTTTAGGTAACCATCTATTACCTTACTAAATTTCATCAAAATCTGTTCAGCCGTTTAGACGTGAAAGAGCAAAAGTCCCAACAAAAACGACTAAAAATCATTAACTCAATTCAGTTATCTGCCTACTGCCTAACCCCTAAGAACGATGGCGTGATTATTCATAGCCTATGACCATTTCTAGGTTATGTAATTCTATAAATCAGGATATCGACTGTTCGGTTTGGGGCCCGTTATATGGACCAAGGAAAGAGCAAATATTTTTAATGTATTCAACTTTTTAATTAATTGACAACTACTACTGCCAAAACATTTCATGCAACTAGATCAAAAATATATATAAAATGTGGTAACTATGAACACGGAAAATCTAGATTGTAGCCCCAACATCAAATGTAAATTCTATAAATCAGGATATCAACTGTTCGGTTTGGGGCCCGTTATATGGACCAAGGAAAGAGCAAATATTTTTAACGTATTCAACTTTTTAATTAATTGACAACTCCTCTTGCAAAACATTTCATGCAACTAGATCAAAAATAAAATAAATAAAATGTAGTAACTATGAACACGGAAAATCTAGATTGTAGCCCCAACATCCTCCGGCCTAAGGGGTTCTCCTCTTCAGAATTCTACCATATCTAGATTTTCTGACCTTCTTCCATTTCATTTTGCTTCTTTCCTCTTTGACTTCCTCTTGCGTTTCTTCTTCCATCTAGTGCTGTCCACAAAACTCTTCTGAGTGGCTTTGGAATCATATTCTGCATACACATTGAAATCGTTATCTTCACAAGGTAATTCTCTCACGCAAACCTCGATCAGAAATTCATCTCTACCAAATATGTTCTCCAATGATCAATCGCTTCTGAATAGTTCGATGCCAAGGTGGGAAACTCTCCACGAGCATTCTAGCTTGACTTCCCTCTTGTGGGGCATCGTTTTCTTCAACTTTTGTGTCACCTGTCCAGTTTTCATAATTTTCAGGTTGTAGGTCAGCAGCATCCTCATCAATTATATCAATGGATGGTTTTATATCTTCTTTAGGGCTATTTTTGTAGTGATCATCATTGAAGAGAGCTTCCCTTCGTTTCTCATGAGTTTCTGTGTCAAAATCTCCTTCAGAATCCTCATTATCGAAGACCTTTTCTTGTTTTTCTGTTATAGGTTGCATGACCTTTTCTTTCAGGGTGGGTGAAGTAGACACTGCAATTTATCCTCTTGCATGATTTTCTGATCTTCCTTAATTTTCTTGAATTTTCCACAAAAGTTGATCCAATTCTTGACATTTCTATCAAATTTTGGCAGTTCTAGTTTCGGATAATTCAAGTTTGAATTGTTCGATTTTCCACTCACAGATCTATTTTGCGTAAATACTATTTCATTTTGCATCTTGATAATTTCTTCTCTAAATTTTTCTTGCTCGTCAATTTCTTTCATCAATTCATCTTCATCCAGTGATTCTTCCGACATCAACATTTCTTCTATATTACTGTCAAGTTCATAAATTCTTTTTGCTTTTATCAATCAAATTTTTCCAATATTCAACTGTATTTTCATCCCTGGTCCCACCAGAACTGGAACACACTTCATTTTCAATATTCTTGATTCCAGCTCTCAGGCGTTCCCGTTTTAACCGCCAACAATCACTCAACATATCCTGGCAGGATCGCCAAAATGTAATTCTATAAATCAGGATATCAACTGTCGGTTTGGGGCCCGTTATATGGACCAAGGAAAGAGCAAATATTTTTAACGTATTCAACTTTTTAATTAATTGACAACTCCTCTTGCAAAACATTTCATGCAACTAGATCAAATATAATACTAATAAAAAAGTAGTAACTATGAACACGGAAAATCTAGATTGTAGCCCCAACAATCTATCACCATACCAATTAATCAATTACGTTCAGCCGTTTAGGCGTGAAAGAGTAACAGACAGACAGACAGACAGACAGACAGAGTTACTTTCGCATTTATAATATTAGTATGGATTATGTCAACCAGTAACTTAACAGCATTCGTTACGCAATCGGAGTTCTATCCAAATATTTATTCTATAGAACTTATTTTCTTATTAACCATGTCATAATTGAGAATGACAGAAAAACCAGCATTTGAAAACCCTATCAAAGTCGATAATTGGCCGGTTTGTCAAATTAAACCAAATTTTGCGATAGTTGAAACGCTTATTCAAACCAAAAAATAATGCGTCTCCTGATCAGAAGTCGCGAGTGGTTATTTCAATTCCAGTTTAACTGGAATTTTCAGGTAGCCCTTTCAGTTTGAAATATAAAAACATTTCTCTCAGTTAAACTGTACGGTTAAGCTGGCCACTCGCGTTCAGTTGAAACTGTCAGTTTTAACTGTGCGGTTGAAATTGTCAATTTTAACTGTACAGTTAAAATTGTCAGTTTATACTTACGTAAATGGTTATTTCAATCTCAGTTTAACTCGAATTTTTAGGAAGTCCTTTCAGTTTGAATTATGAAGAATATCTATTATCTCAGTTGAACTGTACACCTAAAAAATCTAGTTAAACTGAAGGATTAAACTGCTTATGTGTGCACATCTCTCTTGCTCGGGTGCGAGTCATGTGAATGGGTCCTAATTTACAAAAGCCTTCGAAGAATGATACAAATAAATAGTTTTAATATTTTAATGGTACAAGCATGGACATTTTTCCCAAGGTAACCAATTGGGTATCACTCACCCTCTTTCTACTGTCGATAATTTTGAAGGAACATTAACAAAATAGAATATGAATTTTATGTCCTTACTTACGTTGTGCTACCGCCTCATTGTCTTTCAAGAGTACGAAGGTACATGGATTTTTGAATCTAATGTATAACTCACGATGGGTCAAACCAAAATTCAGAAAATTTACTTTCACGCTGTCAAAGCCTACTTAGTATTTCTTATCCAGGCAGAACTCTGTCGGGTACCTATCTTCTTCAATATTATGATATGTAGGTAATATACGTTAATATTCTCTACAAACTTTTGCATTTTATTGAAGAACTATATGAAGCAAAACGGAAAATAATGGTAAACACCTTTCACTTATCCAATTTAAAACTCATGCAATTAAACTATGTTGCTAAATGAAGAAGAACTTGTTCAAGCAGTAATAACTTGGGATCAAAAAGTAATGCAATTTATGAATGAAGGCGTGGTAGGTAATGAATAGTTTATTTATGATACTCCTACTTATTAATTCCAGTAAAAATTTTAAACAAATTCTTACTTGCTTTCACATGTTTCGTTCAATAATAATAATTTTGCAACATATGCAGAGTAGGAAATTCCTTGAAAATTCATTATTTTTATGTTCATAACACTCTAGATATTCCTTCATTTCATAGCAGTGATGTAATTCCTTCACAAGTGATAATATATAGGGATTATGGCTTCAATCGAAGTCTCATCAATCTTTCGAAGGAGAAAACGTTATAGAAACATAAATTTCATCCGTTCGGATTCTCACATTCACATTCCTGGAGTTTTGATTTACTTGTGTTCATCGTTGGATGCAGAACTCGTTACATATTCATTTATCTGTCTGTGTGAATTCTGTTCATTCTTTCGTAGATATGCTTTATCCATACAAGTCGATAGCTTCAGGCTGTTTTGAATCGAAACTTTGCTGTGCGAAATTATGATCATTTATTAGTACAGGAAAAAGGAATATATGAATTGAAAAAAGCCAACATTCCACTTAATAGGCACCATCAGATCGATGTAGCTCAATTTGATTGAAATATCGAAGCATGAATTTTATTTTTACAAACGAGTAGTAGAAAATTTGAAGAAAAGCCCTGAGCAGGTGCTTTTGAGCGCTCGTTCAGTGGTAGAGCAAAAATGATATTATCTCAAATTTATGGACCTGAAATCCTTGCTAAGTTTACGAATGTAAAATCACAGCACGATTCGAAATGTATTCTGGAAATTATGCGATGATGAAATTTTGCATGTACCGGGTTTTTTCACTATAATTTTGACCCCCCCTTCAACTTTGTTACTAAAGGAGATACAAAAAAATGTTTCGTATAAAAGTTTCACGAAATCAACTGAGGTTTTTTGATATGAGTCCAGAAACTGAAATATATACAGGGTGGCCAACATATTGATGGCAACTTCATTTTTTCGAATGGAACACCCTGTATATTTTTCCATGTTTGGCTAGCTCTTTTTCCCCTGATTCCGAATATGTAACATATGTTGGTCTATCTCTTTTATTCTGGGAACCACAGAGTTTCAAATTTTAAGAACCACCTGCCAAGATCTGTAATCATTTTAGTGTGGCAGAGTGCGTTTACTGAAAATGCTCATTTTTGGAGTTATCATAACGTCAATGGGAAGATATACAGGGTGAACAACATTGAATGCAACTATATTTTTTCATATGGGACACCCTGTCCTGTATATTCTCGAATATAAATGCGTATGTGGATGGGTCTCATAAATTAATAATTTGCCAAATAATTTTAAAACTTGTCAATCAATAAATGAGTTCAAGGGCAAGTTGAAATCTTTTTTCAAGAGAATTGTTTTTATCGTGTGGACGAATATTCAAAAATTTTAATATGACATATTATCTTGTTTTTGTATTTTGTCTATAATTTAGTATAAGTACTGTATGTTTGTTTGAATTTGACTATTCCTATACAATTGTGAAATTGTCTCTGGAAATAAAATGAATTGAATTGAATTGAATTTTCAGAGTTTCAAAGTAAGTCTTGAAATGATGACACCGAATAAAAAATATGTGAAATACCTACGAAATTCTTTATATCCAAATAATCTACTTAAAAGTATTATTTTCGAATGAATACTTAACAATTACTTAACCAATAAAAAATGATAAACTATGGTAGTATGGTAAGAATAACATCAACTACAGAAATTGCTCAAAATGACCACCTTCATTCAATACACATAGTTCATATAGTTGTCTCAAGTTGTTTAGACTGTTTTTGATAGCATTATTATGGCTCTGATTCAAGTCAGAAATCAAAGCTTCAAAATTTGTTTCTGATCATTACAATAATATTATCATTATTCTTTGTGCGTTGACGGGATTAGTTCCGAGTTATGGGTTTAATATTGGTTGATTTTATATCATTAATATTATTCTCCGCTTTCATTGATTGTCATTATTGCTGAAGTAAATTTTTCCCTTCAGGAACGGCTACAAAAACGTGTCCAACGGTTTTGAATCGAGACTATTTGGTGGCCATAAAATGGGTGCGCCATTACCAATCCAAAGATCAAATTGGCCACTTAAATATTCACGAACTTCCAAAACGCTATGCCAGATGGTTATTGAAATTTGAAACTCTGTGGTGCTCAGCTGAAGAAAGATAAACCAACATATGTTACATATTCAAAATCAGGGGAAAACGAGCTATCCAAATATGGAAAAATATACAGGGTGTTCCATTTGAAAAAATGAAGTTGCCATCAATATGTTGGTCACCCTGTATATATTTCAGTTTCTGGACTCATATTAAAAACCTCAGTTGATTTCGTGAAACTTTTATACGAAACATTTTTTTGTATCTCCTTCAGTACCAAAGTTAAAGGGGGGGTCAAATTATAGTGAAAAACTCGGTACATTTAGTATTATTAAATCCTCGTTTGTAAAATAAAGGGTATGGCCGGGTTGCAATAATAAATCTGCCCCACGGCCTTTTCTATTTATATTGAGGGGATCAATTAGGCATTGAATGAAAATAATTCATCCAACTTTTCAGCTTTTTTTCTCTAGCCATTTTCGAGATGACTTTAAAAAACACTTTTTTCGATTTAATTTTTTTTCTTTCGTGAAATCCAAAATTTTCAAATGGCGATTTTTTCTCTTGATTCTTCGCATTCAAAAGAATAGACCTATACTTTTTTATGAATTTCTGCTGAGAAATCAATTTTCACAAAAACAAATAAAATCGAAAAAAGTGTTTTTTACAAAAATCTCAAAAATGGCTGTAGATAAAGAGCTGAGTTGGCTAAATTCTTTTATTAGATGCCTAATCGATCCCCCCAGTATGAATCGAAAAGGCTGCGGGGCAGATTTAGGTACCGTTGCAACCCGGCTATACCCATCACTTGAATAGGATATCTTGTTGTGAAAATATAGAGATCCTGTTTTTCAATATTCCAATTGAATTTTCTATGCTCCTGTTATTATTATGACCACAAAATTTGCACGAGCCTTGTTGTGAACCTCTTGCATGTAACTGCAAAATTTTATTTCGATTGGTTCCGTTTTGTCTGAGAAATTGAGGAACAAAAATTTTGAATGGACATATTTTATGGAATACTTTGTACGATTTGGCTGGTTAACGAAATTAACTGCGGCATTTGCAAACCGAACTCACCCTGAAAATGTCAAGTCTCTCTTCACGACCACGCATCGTCATCAGGAAGTCGTACCCTATCGTTTGAGAACATTTACGGCTCAAAATTAGAAAATTACAGACATTTGGGCAAAACCATAAAGCAATGGTTTAAGTAGAGCGCTAAAAAAGGGTAGTTTGTGGTCTGAATTGAAAGATTAAATTTAGATGACACAACCTCAGCGGCGGGAAGTTTCTTGGGGTACCCACTGGAGTAATTGAGTCTTTTAATGTTTTTTGTTATTTCGATAAAAATGTGGATAGCGCGGACTACAATAAGATCAAATCAGTATTTGAAATCCATCTACAGTGTCTTTCAGAAAACCCCTCTCTAGGATAGAGAGAAAACAAAAAATATTTTGAAACATAGATAAATTGAAAATAGTAATCATCGAAATGAATACAATCTTCAATTTATAGGCTCACAGAACCTTCTTTAGGTGGACTGAAGAAGGTTCTGTGAGCCTATAAATTGAAGATTGTTTTCATTTCGATGATTACTATTTTCAATTTATCTATGTTTCAAAATTCGTTACGTTAGCCTCCTTAAAGGCGAAGAATTTTTTTGTTTGTCATTTTTTTCTTTATCTTAAAAAAATATTTGTTTGTTAAGTGAAAAAATCAATTTTCAAAGACCCAACAACCAGAAAATATCATGCATATACTGCTGCCCCGAACTTGGTTCTGGTATTTCAACATGAAAAACGCCACCTAGGAAAATCTAATAAACCTCTTATTGAACCTTAAATGAAGTACCTATCGATCCGCTTTATCAATAATTGTCGTTCGGGTCACTGATAGAAGTTATTCAATTACTCGACGACGTTCAATCCGGTTTCAGTCGAAGGTGAAGTGATGATATGAATACAACAGGATTTAATGCGAAAAAGCAAGTGAGAATATCATAGTAGAGAATGACATTTATCGATCAAAATCAACAAATATAGATCAAACAAATTCAACCCAAACTTGCAGTTTGCCTTCCGTCTGGCTTCGGTCCAGGAGATTTCGGAACTCATCCTGAGTCTCAAATCAAATGCTGTGGGGTCGGACGGTATATCTGCTAAAATGTTGAAACTGTGTTTTCCTGTCATCGCTCCTTATGTGACTCATATAGTTAACAGCTGCTTAGAGTCTGGGATATTCCCAGAGAGTTGGAAATTATCAATTGTAAGACCTCTGGTCAAGGTGGCGGAACCTAAGGGATTCGGCGACCTTCGACCTGTCAGTGTGTTACCTTCAATGTCAAAAATTCTCGAAAAATTTATTGCTGTTCAAATAAGAGATTATCTTTTAGGTAATGATATAGTCTCTCCAGTGCAGTCCGGATTTCGATGTGGACACAGTACTACTACACTACTTCTCGATATTGTTGATGAAATCATTAGATCTGGAGACTGTGGCCAATCTACTGCACTAATTCTATTAGATTTTGCCAAGGCCTTTGACACCATCGATCATGGCCTCCTATGTTCTAAGTTGAGTTATTTCGGATTCGATGAAACTGCCTTGCAATTTTTCGAATCGTATTTGGACCAGCGTTCGCAGGTTGTTGAAATCAATAATGAGCGGTCTGAACCGGTTCCGGTAACATCGGGTGTTTTACAGGGGTCTGTGTTGGGACCCTTACTTTTTCTTGTATACACTGCGGACATGTTCCGGGGAATCGAAGCATGTAAGTCACGTGCTTTTGCGGATGACACTCAGGTTTTTCTCAGCTTTCGCGCTTCTCAGACTTCAGCGGCCGCAGATGATATAAACAAAGATCTATCAGAAATCCTGAAGTATTCTGAGGCACATGGGCTCAAAATGAATGTCGATAAATGTTGCGTGATTATTTTCGGTCCGAATAGGAAGGTTATTGAGTCAAATCTAGTGATCAAAATGTCAGATAGGGTCGTACTCTGTGTGACCCAGTAAAAAAACTTAGGAATCATTTTCGACTCTTGTCTGCGTTTTCGAGCCTATGTTTCCCAATTAATAAAGAGGTGTTTTGGGGCCCTTAAGTCTTTGTATATGAACATTAATATACCTACTGAATTTCAAAACTGAGGAAGAAACTGGTCGAGGCCTTAGTGCTTCCCTTACTCAATTATGGTTTTGTCGTCGTCTATCCTTGCATGGACAAGCTCACTCTGATGAGATTGCAACGCACCCAAACGCATGTGCTCGTTTCGTATATCGCTTGAGAAAATATGATCATGTCTCTGCCAGGATCCAGGAACTGCGATGGCTTAAGTTATCTCACTTGTTCGAATATCACCTTTCGACTTTGGTACATCGGGTGTTGCACTGTGGGGAACCAACATACCTTCGCGAGAAACTGATATTTAGGGGAGATATTCGAAATGCTAATTTGAGAAATTCTTTCACCCTGTCCCTTCCTCGTTTTCACACAACTACGTTCAAAAGGTCCTTCACATTTAATTCAGTTTCGGTTTACAATCGGTTACCGCAAGCCTGCAGAGATCTTTCACTTGCCTCAATGCGAAGAAACTTGAGGGAGCATCTGTTGCGTCTGCAGCAGATTGAGTTAGCTTAGTTCCGGTGTATATGATAATTGTATTGTCATTTGTGTGTTTACCGTCTTGCTGTTCATTCCGATCTCATAGCTCAACTCTGAAATTTATTTTGTTTTTTTTTGTTTTTTAGATGCCTGTGGGCAATATTTTTTTTTTTTCTTTCTTGTTTTTTTTCCTTTTTTTCGATAACCTTGAATTACCTCAAAAATACCATAAGGAGTCACTTAAATTGTATTTGTTTTTTTAAGGGTCATACATTGTAAATAATAGGTTAAGTAGGAATAGCTCTGCTAAACTTCGCCTTAAGCGATATTTGTGTAACATTTATACACAATAATAAAGACCATATTATTATTATTATCGACTTGAGCCTATTAGCGTAGAAAGGGTGTGATTTTTCACACCCCCTAGCGATCGGCTATCAAACTCCCTACTAAGGGGAACATTCACTCATCCCGGATAGCAAGTATCAGGGGATTGAGCTCTGAGGTCTTCGGTGTTCTTCTTCTCCTGGGTCCTGGGTTGTTCGTCCTTCGTTGCTTGGTCCTGGATCTCTCGGTTGATGTCGTGGTAGTTGGTTTTGCAATGTTTCCCTCCATGGTTGTTCCTGGTGTCCATCGTGACCTACAAACTTCCTTACCGTTCTAGCAGTACCAAGAAGTACTGCTTTTGCATTACTTTAAACAGGTTTTCATCCAAATCTAGCTCCTTGAGGTTGGACTTGAGGCTCTTAGGAATAATTCTTGTGGTTGATATGAGAATGGGAATGGTTCTGGTACTAGACATTCCCCACTGCCTTTTAATTTGAAGTTCAAGCTCTCGATATTTCGATATTTTTTCAGCATATTTTTGACGTAGATTGTTGTTGTTCGGGATGGCTACGTCTATAAGTATTGCTCTCTTCTCTTTTTTCTTCACTAGGATTATATCTGGCCTGTTATTAGCAACTGTTAAATTTGTAAGTACTGTGCGGTCCCAGTATAACCTGTAAAGGTTGTTCTCCAGTATTACTTCAGGCTGATACTTATAATATGGAATTGTTTCGGACTGCAGAATCTTCAGTTGGATGGCGAGTTCCTGATGAAGTATTTTACAAACTGCATCATGTCGACTCTTATATTCATTTCCAGCAAACATTTGGCAGCCTCCTGTAATATGTTAGATTGTTTCTGATGTTTGGCATCCGTAGCGGCATCTATCGTCGGTGAGGCTCCTATCCTTCATGATATATTTTTTAGTTTGCACTACTTGATCTTGAATGGCAAGGACGAAACCTTCTGTCTCAGGAAACAATCTTCCAGAAGTCAGCCAGTAGTTCGACGCAGGAATGTCGACATGTTCCTGGGTGACCTCGGTCAGGTGTCTTCCATGTAGGGGCTTTTCTCCATCTTGAATTTTATCACTATCCGTCTGTGTGGTGTTTTCATGAGGGTGCTCGCTTAGTAATAGAGGTGTTGAACAATCTGCTTCAATCAGTATCTTATGTAAGTCCGATGTGTTTGCTTTATCTATAAAATAATTTCTCAAGTTGTTATTTGTTCAGCTGCCATTTTTTTATGTCCACAAAGCCTTGTCCGCCTTGAGTTCTTGGAATGGTTGTTCTTTCAACACAGCATTTAGGATGATGCTTGTTGGCCTTGTACATAGTGTTCTCATTTTCCGTTGGAGACGATCGAGATCTGTATTACTCCACTTTACTATTCCGAAAGAGTAGGTGAGAACTGAACAAGCGTAGGTGTTAACAGCTTTTGTGAGATTTCTGCTGTTCAGTTTCGTTTTCAGAACGCTCCTCATTCTTCTGGTGAACTCTGCTGTTGTAGTTCATCACTCGTTGGTCTATCCTTTGACATTGCTTCATACCTAGGTATTTGTATAGATCACCTGCCATCATTGCCTTATTTCTTCCCCGTTAGATAAGGTGAGAGGTGTCTGTTGGATTTTCCCTCCTGCTATATTTAGGGAACGACATTTGTCCAGTCCAAAGTTCATGCTGACGTCTTTGGAAAACATCTCCACTAGTCGAAGTAGGCACTCTAGTTGGTCTCTGTTTGCTGCAATCAGTTTCAAGTCATCGACGTATAAAAGATGGTTAATCAACATATTGCTAGTGTTGCCTTTCAGGTTGAATCCCTTTCTGGAGGATTTTAAAATAGTTGATAACGGGTTCATTGCCATGCAGAACCACAATGAACTCAAAGAGTCTCCTTGAAAAATTCCTCTCCTGATGGATACTGTGCCAGTTCTTATGCCTGTTCCGCTGATTTCGATGTTAGTTCGCCAAGTTGACATAACTGTTTTGAGAAAGCTCACTATTCTTGGATCTACTTTATAGATCTCTAAAACTTTTATGAGCCATTTATGCGGCATGGAGTCGAAAGCTTTCTTGTAGTCAAGATAAGCCGTGAACAAATTTCTCCTCTTCTTATGGGCTTGGTTGCAGATTATAGAGTCGATTATCAGTTGTTCTTTGGATCCATTGCACCCCTGGAGCATCCTTTCTGTTCTGATGCAATTATATTATTTCGTTCGCAATGGGAGTATAGTCGACGTGTAATGCAAGATGTTATGAGCTTGTACATAGTTGGCAGGCATTTCACTGGCCTGTACGTTGCTGGATCGTCTGTACTTTGGTGATTTTTTGGCAGAAGATAAGTTATACCCTCTGTCAGGAAGGAGGGCATACTCTCTGGACCTCGTAAAAATTCATTAACTGCCTTAGTTAAATTACTATGCAAACAGTTGAATTTTTTCAGCCAAAAACTGTGGAGCCCGTCTGGTCCAGGTGATTTCCAGTTGTGCATTTCTTTGAGAATATCCGAAAGCTCTTGTTCTGTGATGACCGTAAGGGACATTTGTGCGGTGTTGGTTTGAGTTTTCTCTTCGTTTTTTATCCACTCGGCATTTTTGTTGTAAGTAGTAGGTGTTGACAGTTGTTCGGTGCAGAATTTTTCCATTTCATCCTTATTCGGATAGATGTTGGGGAGTTCTGTTGTTTTCCATCCAGATGTCTGTAGAAATTTTTCTCCGAGTTTTCAAAGGAGATGTTATTATTATTATTATTATTATTATATACTTCGGAGCTTGACTCGTCAACTTTCAAAGAACCTACAAAGAGATAATATCATCGAGACTCTCCATAGACAGCAGTTTCGACCTCTTTGGCCTTTCAGTGAAGAGTTCTAAAAGAAAAAAGGCTCTATAATAGAACTCGTTAATTCCACAATCTGTCATATTCCTTTTGGTCTTATGACAGAGAAAATGCCACTTTTGATAATCTCTACGAAAAAAGTTTGATGTTTGTTGGTTTTAATCTATAACTTTTTTCTCTTTTTATACAGGGTGATTTTTTAAGTGTTTCATTACAAGTTTTCGATGAAGGAATTGTAATACGAACTCATAATTTTGTATTTTCGTTTTAGAGTAGGTACATGAACTCAAATTGTTAAATATTTTCACGTGGAATCTATTTCAGGTTCAACCGGAAACGAATGTAAATTTCCTTATTTCAAGTGTATGTATATTTGTTCATATTTGAATTCTTCTTTCAATTCTGCAATGATTTGATGTAGGATATACGTAACCACTTCAAGCGGTTTTTCAGTTATATCCTGATAGTGAAATTTTTTGACAGAAATATTGTTACAAATTAGTGTTTATATTTTAAAATCCATCATTGTAATTTTTCCTGCAATAGTGGCACACAAGAAAGTACACTGATACTGATTCTTGATTTAATTATTAGAATAAAACATACAGAGAGCTTAAACTAGGGCTCAAAGTAAACCGCTATAAAACTATAAAATAAAGAAGTTTACATTCGTTTCTGGTGGAACCAGACGTAGATGGCGCTTGAAAATATTTCACAAATTGAGTTCATGAACACTAAAACGAAAATACAGAATCTTGCAGAATCTTGGATTCGTATTACCTTTTCATCTTTGAAAAGTTATAATGGAACACTTGAAAAAATCAACCTGTATGTTAAATCTTAAGAATATTCTTTTCAACTTTCCTGTTAATTCATCATTTTTCAAAATATTTTAAAATAAATAAGTATCCTGTTTTCTGGTTATAAAAAATTCAATATATATTAATTGATCATATAACAGCACGAATATTTTTTTCAGATATACATTTATTTGTTTGCATCATATCTGTTCTTCTTTTTTCGATATATCGGTCAATCAATGTTGAAGGTTTGTTCACCACTCCTTCGACATTGTCGTAAGTTGCATATTCATTCCTTACAAGAAAAGACGATCATGATGCCTTTGTTGTATTATTTTACTGGTCTAACATTTTGACCAATGAGTCATGACAACTTTACGGTAATAATTTTTACATCGGTCCATATTGCTCACGAAGTGCCTAATAATGATGAGACTAAGTAGAATTACCTGCCTATTTCATTCTGTGATATGGAGGTCACAATGCAAATCGTGAGAAATGAATGCGGATACATAACATCCTTAACTGATCGATATTAGAAATATTGATCGGTCAGGATGATATAATATTCTCAAGGACATACCATAAATCTATCCTAGACAAGAATGGACCTGAAAATAAGAAGTATTATGTACTTACTTGGGGCCCATTGGAACACGAATTACACCTGTTAATCGAGGGATTCTTAGTCACGTTTTTTGCTTTTCGAATGCAGTTAATTTACACATAATCATCGTTCATAGATTGCCCAAAAGATATAGAAAAAACGAAATTCCTAAATTCGTGGTTTAATCGCATTGTACCCACTAGAAGCTGTTATCCTGGTAGAAATCTGGTCGTGACATTTTGGGAAATCCAGCTTTATTCTTTAATTCCATAATGGAAGTACTTACACCAAAGTTTTTTCTGATATCAGAAAAAATTACATGAATATGTTCTCCTGCTTTTAAATAAGTCGATGTGTATAATTTATATTAATTATGGAACAATTCATTTTCTCAAATGAAAAATATTTGTCAACAGAATCCTGAAACAGGTAAATTTTTGTTTCACTTGTACTGAAGTTTTATGTATTTTTGTTGCACCCGCCATCCCCATCAACCCTCTTAATTTTTTGAATAGGGAAAGTGGGTCATGAAGTACCTTTTTGGCAAGATATTTGTATCTTATTCACAGGAGTGCAGAAATTTTCAAGAAAAAAAATTTTGTTTTGATAATTCCAAGAGGTTTTCAGTATGTACACTTTGTCATGGCCCATTCACTTCGAGGCGATACTACTTGATGAAATTTGTCACAGTATGAAAGTCGACCGTTACAGTTTTTTTCATGCACAATTTTCAACCCCCTGACGTGGAAAATTAGAATGTGTGACATTTTGCGCTTCAGTTATGACCTCAAGTAGTTATGTTATTTGTACGTTTCTTTGAATTGAAACATTTTGTCGAAATGTTTCAACTTCAGTAGAAACATACCTACTCACACACATTCTAATTTTTCACGTGAGGGAGTTGAAAGGCATTGAAAGTTCTGCATAAATAAAACTCTCATGGTCGACTTTCAATCGGTGACGCTTTTCATCAGGTACCATCGTTTCAGAGTAAATGAACTCTGATAAAGTGTTCATACTTAAAACTTCTTTGAATTATCTAATTTTTTTCTTGAAAATTTCTGCACGCTTGTAAAGAAAATACAAACACCTTGCCAAAAAAGTACCACATGACCCACTTCACCTATTCAGGGTGCAACAAAAATGCATAAAAATTTGGTGAAATTCAACAAAAATTGACCTGTTTCAGGATTTTGTTGCCATATATTTTTCTTTTTAAATCCGTACTCAGCCAGTCCCGAGAAACCCTATATAGCCCGTTTTCGAAGCATGAGCGAGATTGAGGGTCGATATTAAGCAATATTCTATGGAGTGTGGACAGTTATGTTTAACTTTTGAAATTTATTTATTTATTTATTTAATCATAAACGTACCTGCCATTTTACAAATATTAGGAAATAAGACATTCATCAATAATTAATATAAATTATGTGAAAAGAATAAACAAACAAGAATCAAATCTGAAACTTATGTACAAACTTTTTTGATACTTCAAAATATCGCTTAAGTTGAAAAATTGTTACATGAAACATATCTATATCCACCGAACCAGCTGCCCGTAAAGCTCTGTCAAGAGGGTTGTTCATTAAATAATTTGTTCTACTGAACCTAATTTTGAACAAATCCCAGGCTCTCAAGTTTCTTTGGGGAACATTTATTGCAACATTATCTAGGAAATAATAGACTGAGAGCTGGCTACGGAGGGGTAAAGGTCACTAGGTGCAAGGGTAATTTTATCGTTCACAGGTTCGTTTGTTACGGACATAGCGTAAGGCGGGCAGCCAGAAGGCACACTGGAAGAATAACGCAAGGGTAGGGGGTTTTAAACATGCAATTTTTTACGAAAAAAAAGTAATAGGTGCAAAGATGGCAATTTGTAGAATGAAGATCGGGGTAGTATGAGTAAGCAGGAAAAACATTGCCAGAAGGCTGAGTGGAAGAATAACGCGAAGGGAGGGGGTTAAACATGCATAGGTATTTTTTTCGAAAAAAAAGTCATAAGGTGCAAAGATAGCAATTTGTACAATAATGGGAGGTAGTATCATAGACTAACTAAACGGAGAATAGATGAGACACTAATAGAACAAGCTTCAGCGCCATCTGTTTTTGTACAACATTACTAATTCGTGAAAAAACCTCAATTGAAAAAGGAATCTGTATCTTAAAGCTGCCGCAAAAAGAATTCTGTAGTGCACATTTTGAATAGGTAGGTACTCCCATATAGGCAAAACGTTTTTTGAAATTCAATTTCCAAAAGGATATCAGAAATGGATTCGTGCAAGTCATCGATGAGTGAGGAAATTCATTCTCATGAAAAAAATAATACCTGCAACGAACTTTCATCTGATTTTCTTTTGGAATCGAGAAATGAGGATCAATAATCAAATTCTGGATATAATAAAAATTATTAACTGAAATAGGTATCACCAATTGAAAATACAGATTTATTTCATAAATATCTAATCAATAAACTAATAATTGCATTGAAAACATTTTCAAAAACTAACAATAATGAATTCAATAATACAAAATATGAGTATTTACCTACTTACTTATTCAATACATGAAAAACTTTTTTGAAAACTACGAGTATCTTAATTCTTATAGGTAACAGAATATACATATATGTTTTATAATTACCTTCTTGCATCTCGATTTTCACATACAATAACACAGCACGTCTTCACTCTTGCAGGCATATCGAAATTTATTATATTTCAAAAAGAACGTGTCAAACCACTCCTTGTGTCAGTTGACAATTCAAAGGTTTTTTGATAATAATGATTTTTATATACTTTATTTTCTCGATAGGATTTCCATGAATGCAACGACATCTAACTCTCAAATTGAAAATAATTTTTTCGTGTATTAGTCTCCTCCTCCGACAGATGGTGCGGAATATACGAGTGGCTCATCTAATTTTCTAGTTTGTCTATGGTAGTATGAGTAAGTAGAAAAAAAAATAACTGAAACGAAGGGGTTAAACATGTATATTTTTTTCGAAAAAAAAGTCATGAGGTGCAAGGCTGGGAATTTGTAGAATAATCGAAGGTATATGAGTAAGTAGGAAGAAAATTGCCAGGAGGCGAAATGAAAGAATAACGCGGAGGGAGGGGGTTGAACATGCAATTTTTTCACGAAAAAAAGGCATAGGATGCAAAGCTGACAATTTGTAGAATGATCGAAGGTAGTATGAGTAAGTTGGAAAAAAATTCAAAAGTCTAAATGAAAGTATAACGAGAGGGGAGGTGGTTGAATATCCATCTTTTTTTGCGGAAAAAACAAGTCATAAGGTGCAAAGCTGGCAATTTGTAGAATAATCGAGGTAATATGAGTAAGTTAGGAAAAATTCCCAAAATGCCAAGTTGAAGAATAACGCGAGGATTGGGGGTTAAAAATTCATTTTTATCCGAAAAGGAGTCATAAGGTGCAAAGGTGGCAGTTTGTAGAATGATCGGAGCCGGAGGTTATATAAGTGAATAGGAAATTTTTTTTCAGAAGTCTAAGTGGAAGAATGACGTGAGAGGAGGTGGTTGAACCTTAGATTAAGTATATATAGTCTAAGGGTTGAACACACATCTTTTTTACGAAAAAAAAGTCTTAATGAAAAACTATAACGATCAGGTTATTCTATTTCTACTTCATATACAAATTTTTGTCCATGACGTTACGAAATCAATCTCATTATTTTCAGTCAAATAATAATGAATCGGCGGAAAATTCTTCATTTTCAGACAGTTCCTCAGGTTCAATATCATTCAATATCGTATCATCATCTTCAGCTGAGAAGAAAATCAATATTTTTATCGAATGGATGAATTATCAAAATTGAATTCAAAATTACTTTCGGAATTATCACTGCGGCCCTTCAAACCAAGGTAAATGTACCAATTATCGACAGTGCCCCAATTATCGACACTTTTCATTCTTTTCCATATATTAAGGTTTCGGGACCAGCCATAGAATTATTTTCTTCGCGAATATGTAACTTATAGTTTTCTCAGCATATATGAATATTATCCCGTTTTTTTCTGAGTATCCTCAGTGCAAAATGTGCCCTCATTCAGTTGAGTTTCAGCCTCAACCGAGTTTACAGCCTATTTGTTACCAATTCAGCAAGAAAAGCCTCCTCATCATATCCAATCGAACTCGCAAGATTCAAGTGATATAAGTTTTTTTGTACATTAACACACTTTCATATGGTTTGATGATTTCAGTTTTATCAATGAAATAAATTTTTGTGTGATATTTTCATTAAAAATAGGGTGTCGATAATAGGTACATCTAAAACATGACCATCCCCATTCATCGACACAAGTGTCGGTAATTGGGTAAAGTGTGGTGTTATTTGAAATACTTCCTGGAGCTTATATACTTCTTTTTTCGGAACAAAAGTAACTTTATTGTATGCGATTCAATCATTATTTATTATGTACCAATTATCGACATAATGATTTTCTTCAAATTTTCCAATTAGAAAATGAAATATTTCAATGTCGATAATAGGTTCAATTCTATGTCGAATAATGGTTAAATTTTTGCCGATCATATGGCACTCGACATGACTTTTCAATGTATTTTTTTGCGGAATTGGTGAGCCCTATCAACAATTATTTTCAACATTTTGACCGAAAATGATCAAAGTTTCAGTCCAAACAAACCGACACCAAATGATGATAAACTCTTATGATATTATTTCATACTTTTTCGCAGATGTCGATGGCGAGTGCATTACATTATCGATTATTGGTTAAGTTAATTTTTCGTCTATTCCGAATAATTTAATGTCACGGATGTGAAAAACGAAATGCCTGCTCTAAGAACTTCCAAACAATTCGATGTTACCAGAACCACATCATGAAAGGCAGATAGGTTCTGAGACTGCCTTAACCAAAGAGGAGGATGAACTATTGCTGGTGAAATGGATGTTTCACGTCGCGAAATGTGGATCTTTCATAACTAAAGCTACTTCGTCAAGAAAATAGGTGAAAATCCACTAAGAAACTGCCAAATTCAACGACTCTGACTTGAAATTTTTAATCTCTTCTCAATTTTCACAGAGCACTTTGAATGAGTTTAGCGTAACACCAAATTTTAAAACGATAACAATAGTCAATTTCAAAATATAAAGAAAAAATTTTTTTCTTGAATTTTGATATCCGGTCTCTCGGTAACGAAGCCGTTTCGGACCCATGTTGTATAAACTTTTCTCCTTAAAGAAGTTGAGGAGTCCCCTTGGCATTTGGTATCTAACGTTATTCTGGAACATCCTGTAGGTATATGTTATTCTATCTGATTTAACGATTTCATTAATTGAATTTATCGATTCGATTGAATATTTATTTTCTCTTAGGTATCCATACAACTCTTATTCTTCTTGATTTCACAGTGTCGATAATTGGTCCTCATGTGTGTCGATAATTGGTAATTTCAATTCCAGAGCTGTCGATAATTGGGACATCTGACTTTCAACTTGATTTGAATTTTTTTTAAATATCAAAACTTTCTATTAACGATTTCGTGTTTGTTTTTTTGAAGTTAAAGGTACAATGAGTGTAAAACTGGCTTTTATGTGTGAAAAAACATTTGTTGACTATCCGAAAAACTTTGTACTTCCCAAGTGTCCACTATAGTGTCGATAATTGGTACATTTACCTCATTGAATTCATAGTGGGATCCCTGCAATTTCCATCTACTACGAGTATTTTCTGGTGATAATGTCTTTGGGTCAAATAATGTTGCATTCGCCCAGATATGCGCGATATATTGATTCTTTCCAAATGAGATCGTAACTCCACGTAGCAAGGTGACAGGCAGGATACGTCGAAGTTTTTCAATTTCTTTTTTTGGAAAGGCTCGTTGATATTTTTAATAGTATAATTCCGACTAAAAAATTCGTAGGCGGAGCTCATTCACTTTTTTGCAAGATTTAATTTATGATTTTTTCTTCGTAAAAATTGCATGTTCAACCCCCTCCCTTCGCGTTATTCTTCCACTTAGCCTTCTGGCAATTTTTTTTCTACTTACTCATACTACCTCCCATTATTGTACAAATTGCCATCTTTGCACCTTATGACTTTTTTTTCGAAAAAAATGTGCATGTTTACCTCCTACCTTCACGTTATTCTTCCACTCAGCCTTCTGGCGATGTTTTTCCTGATTACTCATACTACCTTCGGTTATTCTACAAATTGCCATCTTTGCACCTAATGACTTTTTTTTCGTAAAAAAATTGCATGTTTAACCCCTACCCTTGCGTTATTCTTCCAGTGTGTAACAATCGAACCTGTGAACGATAAAATTACCCTTGCACTTAGTGACCCTTACCCCTCCGTAGCCAGCTCTTAGACTATAAGTACAATCTATAAAATTATGTAAAATCTTGTAAATCAGCATAATACTAAAATTACGACGTCTGGTTTCGAGAAGAGTGAGCGACAGATTGTCACGAAGAATTTCATAATCAATGGATTCGCTAGGGTGTCCCATTAATAATAATAATAATATTATATTTATATGCATTTATATGCTATCCATCTTAAAAATTATTTTGTACCCTCTCTATGGATTCAACATGAACCCTATAGTAAGGTGACCACAGTACACAGGAATATTCCAGGATGTTTCTTACTTGGGCAATATATACAGGGTGTTCATTGGGAAAGGAAAATACTTCACAGGTGCATAGGTGGCACCAAGACGGTTCTAGAGATGCCCCATTTATTGGGTCTCACTGTCTTCGTAGCCGAGATACAGGGTGTTTTATGAATTTTGCCCGTTTCTTCCTGAGGCCGTACCAGACAAACCACCCGGTATATTTTCTTCATATTTGGCAACTATATTTCTAATTGAGAGCCCAAACATATCATGCAATAACCGCCTCGAAAATCCAGGTTCGGGTTAACAAAAATTATGAATCGTTTGAATTCTCGAAACAACACCCTGTACATCGGAATTTTGAAAATCTGTTTCAATATTCGAAAACATAACTAAAAACTAAACTGAGATGTATACTTCAAATTTTCGCTCAGAAAGTTTTACTGCACAAATTTTCGAGGTAAAAGTGAAGTTTTTAGGAACTTGGATACCCGAAAGTGGTTTGAAGTGACTTTAACAATGAATTATCAAAAATATTGAATCCATAATTATTCAACATTACTTTGTAATTCATTTCCACATTGGTTTTCCTTTTTATAGCCGTACACTTGAAAAACCAGGTCCGGGTTAACGAAAATTATGAATGGTTTGAATCCTCGAAACAACACCCTGTACATCGGAATTTTGAAAATCTGCTTTAAAATTCGAAAATACCACTAAAAACTGAACTGAGACGTACACTTCAAATTCTCGCGCAGATAGTTTCAATGCACAAATTTTCAACGTAAAAGTGAAGTTTTTTAAGAACTAAGATACCTGAATGTGGTTTGAAGTGACTTTAACAATGAATTATCAATAATATTGAATCCATAATTATTTCAACATTACTTTGTAATTCATTTCCACATTAGTTTTCCTTTATTGAGAAGTGAGTGCATCATAACGTATAATAATTATGGATTTCAATATTTTGATAATTCATTGTTAAAAGTAACTTCAAACCACTTTCAGTATCCAAGTTTTTAAAAACTTCACTTTTACGTTGAAAATTTGTGCATTGAAACTATCTGCGCGAAAATTTGAAGTGTACGTCTCAGTTCAGTTTTTAGTGGTATTTTCGAATTTTAAAGCAGATTTTCAAAATTCCGATGTACAGGGTGTTGTGTCGAGGATTCAAACGATTCATAATTTTCGTTAACCCGGACCTGGATTTTCAAGTATGCGGCTATAAGGAAAACCAATGTGGAAATGAAGTAAAAAGTAAGTTGAAAATAATTATTGATTCAAAAAAATTAAATCATCATCAACTGTGAAACACGTGAACTGAGAGATCCGCTGTTATCTGCATAATTCCGAGTTTATAGTGAATGCTATCTTGTGAAATTGTACAAGTGGTCACCTAAGGTATTTTTACATTCTGTCAAATTATTTTCTCTGCCGTTTGGTCGATAGGACGTCATTGAAGGCCATCAAAATTCTAATTTCCGAAATAACGAACACCAATAATTCTTATCTCATTACCAACACCTGTGTCATTATCTGAGATAATCGTATGTGCTAATCGATTGTTTCGTTTCTTCTTGCGAGCGAACTAAGGCTTATCATACACCTTACGGATTTATAAACTGAAACTTCCTACAATGCCCGTCTGTTCTGCGTGCTCAAAAAATGCGTCCCCTAGGGATAGAGTCGTTTGCTCAAGCTGTTCTAATACTTTTCACGGAGCATGTGTTAATCTTTCCCCTCAAGACATCAAGTTCTTTGGGGAGTCCAGTGGAAAGTTTAACTGCCAGGCATGTATCAGCAGTGTGAGGCGTCTGAGGAGTAACTCTGGTGGAAACACTCCGATTGCTAAGTCTACGAGTACTTCCTCTGGAAGTTCATCGCAACTGGATCAAATTTTAGCCAAACTGAGTATACTCGATAGTATAGCTAACGATGTAGCAGCTATCAAGTCGAACCAGACAGCACTTTCTGAGCATTTATCTGAGTGTGTGGAACAGTAAAGATTCAGGGTGAGGTGTTACGTGAGCATACTAGTGCCATTAAGATCTTTCAAGCTGATATTTCAACTCTGCAGGAAGCTCATAGTAACATAACCGAGAATTTATCTGCTGTTGAATCAAGGGTGTCGCAGCTGGACGCGGTTGCTAAAGGCCTTGAGCAGGCATGTCGATTGGCATCATCGAATCCTGATACCTGTCCGTCAGAAGTTGTGTTGCGCGTGAAAAGATCATACAACCTTTTGATTCGTCATGTGCCAGAAAACGGCGACTCCAGTCTTGATCATTCACTAGTGCAAGAGATTGTGAATGCAATTGATGCAAAGTGCTCCACAGATATTGTTGCAACTCACCGTGTGGGAGAATCCAAGCCCGCACAGTCAAGGCCCATAAAGATCGAATTTAACAATCCAAATTCGGTTACTCGAATCCTGCGCAATAAGAAAACCATAACAGGTCACCCGAAGTTCGGGAAATATCTACTTTCCGACGATAAAACCCCTTTGCAAACAAAGCAGCTCCAGGACATCCGCAAGGAGCTTGAAAGAAGACGCCAAACCGGAGAGGCCAATCTCACCATAAAATATATTAAGGGTGTTCCTACTATAACACAAGACAATCCAGCCCCAAAAAACTAACAATGCCCTTGAATGTATGGCCAGTATTATACACCAACCTAGCTTCCCTAACTGCAAAATTCAATGAACTTCTTCTACTGGTCGAAGAACACAAACCTTCTCTTATGATGATAACGGAAACATGGCTGCACCCTGAGAAGCCTGATATGATTGTTCGTATACCCAATTACACCATATTCCGTTCCGATAGTGTAACTACTCCGGGACATGCAGGGGTATGTATGTATGTTCACAACTCTATTATGCATTCTTTCGAAATTTCCGAATATTCACTTAGTACTCCTGGTATAGATAATATATTTTTGAAAATAGAGTCTTCTGGCTTTTCATTATGTGTTGGCTGTATATATCGTCCACGACCTTCTTACATACGACAAAGACCTATGTGAACATTTAGTAAACTTATCTGACTCACATATGCATGTTTTTTTGGCGGGAGACTTCAATCTCGGTGATATAAGGTCATGGCCAATATCTCGACCGCCCTCGGAAAATTCTCCATCGTTCCCATACATCCATATGTTGAACAATTCCAATTTGCACCAGTTAGTTGACCAACACACTCGTTATAGAGCAAATCAAGAGCCAACAACTCCAGACCTGGTCCTGACAAATGATCTAAATTTAGTTACTGAATTAGACTACCATCCTCCAATAGGGAAATCAGATCATTTGGTTTTATCGACTAGCATACAATTCTATCTTCCCACGAAAACCCCGCCCGAGACAAAAACTCATAAAATTGTACAGTATAAGACCATCAATGAAGTATTCTCAGGAACAGATTGGGATACTATAATTGGCAGTGGTGACGTCGAGACAAGATGGAATAATTTTTATGGGTACGTTACAAGAACTGTAGAAAACCACACGCTAACACGGTCAATAAAGGTAAATAGAAGTAAACCATGGATTGATAACCACATGTTCGGGATGATTAGATTCAAGAAGTCGTTATGGCAGAGATATGTACGTGGCAAGCGGGATTGTGACTTTCAGAGGTATAGAGCATTCTCCAACAATCTTACTAATAAAATACGTGAAGCTAAGCAAAAATTTGTGAATGATTTAGCTGGTTCGAAAAACAGAAAGAAATTTTTCAAATACACACGCCAACTTCTCAAAACTGTACCTCCTTGCCCCTGGTCAAGAACACTGATGGAGTGATTGCAGGGGACCACAAATCTTCAGCTGAAACTCTTGCTGACACCTTTTCAATGGCTTTCACGTCAGAGCCCGATACACCACTTCCTCCAAATACCTCTCCTCGCAACAATTCTTCTCTAACACATATAGACATCGATCCATTAAGTGTGGAAAAAGAGCTGCAATCACTGAATGTTTCGTCATCCCCTGGTCCGGACGGTCTTTCTGCTAGGTTACTCAAGGAATGTTCTCATACTCTTAGTATACCTATATCCAATATTTTTTCTACATCGATGACCTCTAGTAAGCTGCCACTTTCATGGAAAACTGCACTCGTCTCGCCAATACATAAAAAAGGCGATAAACAGGATCCAAATAACTTTAGACCAATCAGCCTCACGTCTATTCTGTGCAAGACTCTGGAAAGGTTGATGTACGAGAGAATATTCAAATTTATTATGGAACATAAGATCATACCTGATAGCCAGCATGGTTTCATCAGAGGAAGGTCGATCATCACCTGCCTTCTCAAATGCCTCAACAAATGGACCCGTTCTCTGGACGAAAAACTGCCTGTGGATGTGGTTTATCTGGATTTCGCGAAGGCCTTCGATAGAGTACCGATCAATAGACTATTGTACAAGCTTGACAACTTCGGTATTCGTGGATCGCTTCTGAAATGGATTGAGGACTTCCTGACGATAGATCGTTTGTGGTCAGGGTTGGTGACGATAGGTCGGAACCGCGATGTGGTCTAAGTGGCGTCCCTCAGGGCTCGGTTTTGGGCCCCCTCCTTTTTTGATGTATATTAGCGATCTAACAAACGAGTTCATGTCGGAGAGTGCTTCATTCGCTGATGACCTGTAAGTTATTTAACTGTCCTCTCACTAACTTCGAAACACTGCAGAGTGACTTGAACAAGGTTATTTGTTGGTGCGACAAATGGTTGATTCCGCTGAATCCTTCAAAATGTCGTGTTCTTCATTTAGGTAAGAATAATCCTAAATTGAAGTATTACCTTCACGACGCCGAAATTGTTGGGTGTTCATCTCACGTGGACCTGGGTGTTGTGATTTCGAGTGATCTTTCGTGGACTGAACATGTATTGCATATTACTAATAAAGCCAAACGTGTTATACATATAGTTCAAAACGTTTTTCGCGGCAATGATGTGGTGTCCATCTCCCAAATATATAAATCATATATTCGACCAATACTCGAATTTGCCGGTCCTGTTTGGCATCCGTGGTTGGTGGTGACGCTACTTTATTAGAGAACTTACAACGTCGCGTCACACGTATTCCATACGGAGTGAATCGCCCAAGCTATGAAGAGAGGTTGCAGATTATGGGTCTTCCCTCATTTACTGAACGCCGTTTGAGAGGAGATTTAATTATTACTTATCGAGCATTACACGGCTTATTCGGCATCGATATGTCCCATCTTTTCGAGTTAAATACAAATCAGCTTCGTGGGCATCAGTACAAGCTGAATAGAGAAGCTTTCCAAACCAGATGCCGGGAAAACTTCCTTCCAAATCGTGTGTTCTACCACTGGAACAGTCTGCCTAATGAAGTTGCCAACGCGCAGACAGTCAACGCTTTCAAAAATGGACTCGACAGCTGGAGAAGTAGTGGAACTGTGTGAACACTTTTTTTTCACATTTGTGGTTTTGTTAAATTTCGTTTGCCTTCACTTAATTAGGTATGTTCTTATTCTAAAACTCACTTGTGTCAATTTTTTTTCTCTCGTTTTACAGTTGTGTTTGTATATCTTAAGTTTAGAGTTTATAGGTTATGTAACCTCAACTCTGTTATCTGGTATAATAATAATAATAATAATAATAATATTGTTGATAATTCATTGTTAAAGTCACTTCAAACCACTTTCGGGTATCCAAGTTCTTAAAAACTCCACTTTACGTTGAAAATTTGTGCAGTAAAACTGTCTGCGCGAAAATTTGAAGTATGCGTCTCAGTTTATTTTTAGTGATGTTTTCGAATATTAAAACAGATTTTCAAGATTCCGATGTACGGGTGTTGTTTCAAGTATTCAAACGATTCATAATTTTTTGTTAACCCGGACCTGGCTTTTCGAGGCGGTTATTGCATGATATGTTTGGGCTCTCAATTAGAAACATAGTTGCCAAAATATGAAGAAAATATACCGGGTGGTTCGTCTGGTACGGCCTCAGAGAAGAAACGGGCAAAATTCATAAAACACCCTGTATCTCGGCTACGAAGACAGTGAGACCCAATAAATGGAGTATCTCTAGAACCGTCTTGGTGCCACCTATGCACCTGTGAAGTATTTCCCTTTCCCAATGAAACACCCTGTATAGTTTTAATCGTAGTAACTCCGAAATGTTGCATATTTCTCTTGATAAAACCGAGCATTCCAAGAGCCCTAGCAGTCATATTTTCTATATGATGAACAAAATTTAAATTCATGTATAATAGTATGCCGAGATCTTTCACTACATCAACCGCCTTCAAACCGAACCCGTTTATCGAATAATCGAAAAATATTGGTGAATTGTTTCTATAAAACCTCATAGTCTGACATTTATCAACATTTCATATCATTTGCAGAACACCATTCGATAATATTGTCCAGATCTCTTTGCAACAACAGACAATCCTGTAAGGATCTGAACACGAAACAACTTTACATCATTCGCAATAATAGAAGAAGCAGTATATTATTAACAGCTTTAGATTAGATTAGAGATAGTGGTCGATCGGCACGTTTGATTTACCCTTCTGCTTCTGCACTGCGACCAATAAGGTCTTTTGTGCGTTACCATACTAAAACTACGTTTTTCCCAGGAATCTAACCTCCTTAGCAAAGCTGGTACTTCCTTAGGAGACTTCGCTCTTATGTCGGCTGGCGTTAATAACGCGCCACCTAGTAGAGTAAGTCTGGCATGCGCCAGCGCAGTGCATTGGCATAGTATGTGCTCGGTGGTTTTCAGTGGCCGATTCACATAACCTACAAATGTCGGAGTTTTCTTTACCGATCTTGTGTAGGTGGTATCTCACGGGACAATGCCCTGTGAGAAGGCCGATTAGCAGCCTTAACACTTTAGTGCCCGACGGTACTCCTGTGTACCAACACTTTTGACGCGTCGTAAAATTTCACAGGATGCAAACGAAGGTCCGGCGCCTTGACGGTATATTTCAGTACCATTCATGATCCAATAAGAGTATCGATTTTTCCGTAGCGCACTCTGAAAACTTAGTGTACTCGTTTGTACGTTGTCAGATCCAGTGTGCACTGACGTTTTCGCATTATTGTTTTATATTCATCTCTGCATTTGGTTTCCGATATATTGCTATTTTTCTTTTGTGATTATTGTTGCTGGTGACTATACTGAGTAAGTTTATGCTTGAAGAATAAACATTCGAATATCTTTTTGATTAGATAATTCCCATTTTTCATCAGGACGCAGAAGTACCGTCAGGAAATATGGAGAGCAAAAAATCAGTTACGAAGTACATACAGAGTAATTCGCAGGTCACGTAAATGGTGGCAATGGTGGCATAGACTATTCTGGGGATTGCTTGATATAGCATTCGTGAATGCTTACATAATTATACAAATGCAATTTGAAAAAATGTCCACATTGGAATTTAGAAGATCTGTTTCTTTAGGCTCATGTCGATGAATTTCAAAAATCTTAGGAACAGGAAATCTGGACAAATAGTGAAGAGACGGAAATATAATTATAGTGTACCTGATGACGTGAGGCTTGGAATCGTGTTCTCATTGGGTTGTATTCACGAATAACAGAGGAAGGTGTGAAATGTGCAGGCCCTGTATTCTGGACAAGTGATCTTTCGAAGCGTATACGAACTTCATTGCGTGGTGTGTATTTTTGTAGGTAAAAGAGCGACTCGCACAATGAAGTTCGTATATGCTTCGAAAGATCACTTGTCGAGAATACGAGGCCAGTTCGCGTGCAATACAATCTCGATCTCAGAGCAAATGTTCAACATGTGGTGTATTCTTGTGTTGAAATAAAAATTGTTTCCTTGAGCCTACCATGAAATGGACTGATTAAGATATTATATAATTATAATACTTTAATTTTTCTAGTAGCTACTCTTTTTAATTTGTGAAAAAATTCAATGATAAAGGTGAATAAAATATTTGAGTTAATGAGGGGTTTTTTGACACTATGAATGATATTATTCCTGACGGTACTCAGAAGTCCAATTTTTGTTTTTTCTTCAAATATGAAAAATTAATTCTGAAAAAAATTAAGTGGTATTTCAAAGCCCTCTACAAACGAAAAATAGAAAAAAAAAATAATAATTCACTTTTTTCGTAATTTGGCACTAAAGGGTTAACTCGTTTTTCGACAACGATAGAGCTTGTTGAGCCTTCTCTCTGGAAGGTTCGATTAGTCTCTTTGCTTGTCTTTGACCGGATGTGTTTATCCAGTAAGAGTGTTTCTCTCCCTTTTTTCCCAAACACCGACCTCTGCCCTAATCAGTGTAGGTGATACCCAACAGGAGGGCACGGGTCCGGTGAAGGGTGTGTTTGCTCCTCTTTTTGCAAGGGCATCAGCTCTCTCATTTCCCTCAATGTTCTGGTGGGCAGGTACCCAAGCTAAAACTAGCTTGTTGTACTCCGCCAGTGTTTTGAGGGACTGTTTGCAGCTCCAAATGGTCCTTGATCTACAATCAACGGCCATAAGCTGCCTCAGTGCCATCTGACTAGGTATCAGAGGCAATGCTCCCTTGTACTGTCTGGACAGACAGACTTGGGCGCATCTTTCTATGGCCAGAATTTCAGTTTGGAGCGTCGTTATTGGCTTTCCCAAAGGCACCGATTCCCTGTATTTGGGACCGTATATGCCTATGCCTGCTCCTCGTTCCCTTAGGGACCCATCTGTGTACCAGATGAGATGGTTTTTACGAAGTCGAGACAAACAGCTTTAATATCATTAATGAATCATAAAATAAAAAGAGGTGAATAATAAGAATAAATGAAGATTTATGGAAACATTTCGTTACTTTTTGGTGCACCATTGAGAAAAGTTACGAATTTCAGATAAATATGTATATTCGAAAGGGTAGAAAACCTAAAGATTTTTCGATTTTTTCGCGATGGTCAATTTGCACTGCATCTCATGAATTCACTTTGAATTATTTCTTCAAGAATCTGGTTCTACCGTGGTAGCCAAAATTTTGACAAAGGACTATTCTGAACATTCCAATTGGTAAAGGACCCCGCACATTTTGTATGGGAATTGGCTCCGGGTGGATTTGGCTGAAAATTTGATATGATGTTCTACTAATCCTTCTGATCAAATGTCTCCACAGTCACGAAGCTGAAAAATGCATACTTCTAGGAGTTTTTAGCGATTTTTTGTATCCATTATGGCTTACGTATTATGGGAATTGGCTTCCGGTGGATTTGGCTGAAAATTTGATATGATGTTCTACTAATCCTTCTGATCAAATGCCTAAACAGTCACGAAGCTGAAAAATGCATACTTCTAGGAGTTTTTAGCGATTTTTTGTATCCATTATGGCTTACGTATTATGGGAATTGGCTTCCGGTGGATTTGGCTGAAAATTTGATATGATGTTCTACTAATCCTTCTGATCAAATGTCTAAACAGTCACGAAGCTGAAAAATGCATACTTCTAGGAGTTTTTAGCGATTTTTTGTATCCATTATGGCTTACGTATTATGGGAATTGGCTTCCAGTGGATTTGGCTGAAAATTTGATATGATGTTCTACTAATCCTTCTGATCAAATGTCTCTCAGTCACGAAGCTGAAAAATGCATACTTCTAGGAGTTTTTAGCGATTTTTCGTATCCATTATGGCTTACGTATTACCGTTCACACAGAAATGTTTGAAAATATTTCGAATTGACAGAATCTGCTCTCAATAATCACGAAATATTCTCAAACATTTCTGTGTGAACGGTAATACGTAAGCCATAATGGATACAAAAAATCGCTAAAAACTCCTAGAAGTATGCATTTTTCAGCTTCGTGACTGTAGAGACATTTGATCAGAAGGATTAGTAGAACATCATATCAAATTTCCAGCCAAATCCACCGGGAGCCAATTCTCATACAAAATGTGCGGGGTCCTTTAGCAAAAAAATTTTAAAATTTCAGTCAAAAATATGATTGTATTCTGTTTTCATATTTTCGTTTAGATGGAAGAATAGAATATTCTTAGCAAAGTTCATAGGTTTCAGATAATTTGATTATCTCTACAGACGTAGTAAAATCAAGTTGAATTCGATTTTCAAGGAAAATTTATCACTGATGAAATCCTCAAAAAAGTAGAATTACGAAATGCATTGCTAATTGAGCAACACGAAAAAAATTGAGAACTTTTCAGGTTTTATGCCGTTTTGAGTTGTTTTTTCGGAGAAATATGCCATTTCTGAATCAAGCACAAGAAAGTATAAAAATTTGTCCAGCAATTTTTTTTACACATAACACTATCCACATACCTATAGGGCAAACATGATCATTCATATCTATGTGGTCTAGATGCTTTATTCGTTTGTCCAGTAAATAATGAACACTCGAATTTCACATATTTCGTTCAGGTTTTTTCAAAATCAAAGGTAACAACCCCAGATAAAAAAACTGCCTTGATTAATAAATTCCAAATTCCTGGTCAAATCTAACAGATACTTTCCAATTTTTCTCGGAAGGTACCTTATTTAAGAAGTGGTGTCATGATAATTTCACAATCAAAATTTTGGGCAGTAGTTGCCCGAAATCGCTCATATACAGTGCGTGTCAAAATTATGGAACAAATTCATTTTTTCAGAAGAAAAATATTTGGCAAGAAAATCCGGAAACAAGTCAATTCTGTTTCACTTTCGCCAAATTTTCATGCATTTTTGAAATATTTCGGTTGCAACCTGTGCCATCATAAACAACAGTCTGAATTTTCTGAATAGTGAAAGTGGGTCATGTGGTACTTTCTTGTATCTTCTTCACAGGCGTTCAGAAACTTTCAAGAAGATTTTTTTTTGAAAAAAATAGGTATTTCAAAGAGGTTTTCAGTATATGCACTTTGCCATGGCTAATTAACTCTGAGACGATGGTACCTGATGAAATTTTTCACCAAATGAAAGTCGACCATTACAGTTTTGTTCACGCACAACTTTCAACCCAAATAGATAACAGGAACTACAACCTTTTCAGATCAAAATTCGCACTAGAAGATATCACACAACACTTTACAAAATTGTCAACCATCAAATAGACCTTATCTGCTTCAAGCTCTACCTTACTAGAACACAAGGCCATGAAACAGAATGAGTGACGTCACCATAGGTAGTCCATTCCGTATTTATTTATGCAATATCATTTCCACAAAATTATTGATCAATTTAGATTTCTTTTTCCATAGAAAAGATAAAATCATGTTTTTCTGAGTAGGTAGGATCGTTGTTGACACAAGTACCAATTTCGTGGTTATTTTCGATATTTATTGAGGAAAAAGAAATATAATGGATAGTGAAAATAGTGTTTTTCTCAGTATAACTGGCAATATTGAGTCCCCATTATCACATTCTTTTATCCAACCTTTTGGAGCAAACACTTTTGTAAAAGCCTCAGCTGTAGTTGCAAATGACACGGCTGAATCATATTCTGAACAGGATTTGATGCAATGGCTTTCTCAAGATCTCGACATTCCACTTTAGATCGCTTGGATTGAGGAGATACTCTGGTATGAACATCTTATGTGCTTAGGTAGGACGGACAACCTGGCAATTTTGTTGGTATCGCTCCTAAAACGAATGGTAAAAGAAAATTAGAGAGCCTGCTGATTTATAACATTTTTTCAACCTATTTTTAACCTGAGAAACTTCAATGGAATTTCAACTTTTTGACCTGTGACTTCATGTGTGTAACTTGTAGATCTTTCCATAAATTCTGTTTGGAAATGTAGTTCGCAAACCTAGAAATAAGTAACCTCTGAGTTTCAGGTATAACAGTTTAATTTGCAATAATTAATAACTACCTTACTGCTGTTACTGGGAACGAAATCTTCCCTTTCAATTGCGTTTAACCAAGTTCTTTAAGTTGCTCGTCTTTGGGAAACCCAAAGACTGCTACTTTTGGCCCTTCTATATAATTGCTCCTGCCCTTGGGAAGAGAGCAATGAAATGGCATTTTAGCTGGACAAAATAGCTAGATTAGCATAAACGTGCCAAAATCAAAAAACCTCGAACATGAAAAGCAAAACTTTTATGAACTAGAAGTAAAACAAATTAGCCAGTGGAAAAATATAAAAAGGCCTTTTCCTTACCTGTTGAGAACTGAAGTAACACTAAGACAATTAGAATTTTAAGCAATATACTCCGAAAAACACTCACAATACTGGCAAAAATGTGAACAAACATCAACTGTCACCTACAAATGATTGACTACTCAAACACTTCACCCACTACCTTACTGAACACAAGCCTTGAAACAGAATGACAGCGGAAGGGGGGTGAAGTGTTTGAGTAGTCATTAGTCAATCGTTTGTAGGTGACAGTTGATGTCTGTTCACGTTTTTGCCAAATTATGGGTATTTTTCGGAAGTTATTGCTTAAAATTCTATTTGTTTTGGTGTAACATCAATTCTTACAGGTAAGGAAAAGACCTTTTTATATTCTTCCCTAAATTATTTGTTTTACTTCTAGTTCATAAAACTTTTGCTTCTCATGTTCGAAGTTATTTTGATTTTAGCTCCGGTTCGTTTTTATGCTATGTAACGAAGCAAAATAATTTCTATCATTATTTGGTTTCGTTCAATTCAAGTTGACGGAAATCGGGATTGTTATCTCCGCGCTGAAGATGTACGGCAAATTAGATCGCGATTTCTCGATACCGCACACATGGGGCGGAGTCAACTGTTACCGGCCACACGTGTCCGAAAGGTTTAAAATGCGGGATTTTCCGCTGAATAAATCAGTCGAATTAAACATAACGTCCTGACCACTACTCCAGAATTACTAGCCGACCAGTCCGTCCAGAAGTAAGTGCCACCAGAGGTTCTGCGGGCAAGTTCAGTTTAGGTATGATTGTTTTTATTCTTATTTGCTTGCTGGCTTTGATATTATAATGTATTTCTCCTGTTGTATTTTCCCGTCCTTTCGCCGCTCGAATTCGCAGAGGTTGTGTAGTAGCTTCAAACGGCCTGCATGACTTGTGAGAATTCCGAGATTGCGAGATGATGTATGCTAGCTTGAAATGGCGCATATATTGTCTTGTATATCCTCTCTAGTATTACTCGAGTTCCTGACGTTATGTGTAGCTTCAAAAGGCCTGCATGAAGTTCTGAAACTCTGAGTCGACAAGAGGGTGTATGTTAGCTTAAACGGCACATACGCTGTCTTGTTATGCCCTTCCGCCACCGTCCGAGTTTCTGGGGTTTGGTGTAGCTTGAAACGGCCTGCATGATGCCCTGAAATTCTGAACCTTCAAGAGGTTGTATGTTAGCTTGAACGGCCCATACACCGTCTTGTTGTACCCTTCTGGCATCATTTGAGCCCCCGGAGGTTGTGTAGTAGCTTGAAACAGCCTGCATGATATCCCGGAGTTCTGATGTGCAAGAACGCGTATGTTAGCTGAAACGGCCCATATGCAGTCTTGTAAATGCCGCCCTTTATCCTCCCTCACCGTGTGCCGCTCCGGAATATCGAGGTGCATGCCCTAGCTTCAAAAGGCGTGCATGGGCCTCGTGGTTCAGAGCATTAGGGTGGTGTATGCTAGCTTGAAACGGCGCATATACTTTCCCTGGGACCGCACCAATTTCCTTCCACCGCCTGTCCGTAAACCCTGTTATGGTTAATATAAGCCTGTAGATTTGAACGAGGTATGCCAGTGAATAAGGATGTCATTTTGTGGGAATTTGTTTGTTAGGAACTTGCTCATGTTAGAACCTTCGCTACCGTACCGTTATTTCCCACTGCTTGATTAATTTCCGCTTGCACTTTCATTCGACTATCCTTACCGCTTTTTAATACCGCTTGTAAATATTGCATTGCTTATTTTTCTGAGAGCTCTCACCGCCCACATAATGCTGCATGTTACATCTCGCTTCAACCTTCTCACCGCCCCGCTCACCCTCTTTTCCACATTGTATTTATATTATGGTTTATTTTGATGACTGCCGTTATTTACCGTTACCGAATAAAGAGGTTATTATAATTTTGTGTTTTCTTTTCCTAAGAAATATTTGAGTATTTTTCAGAGTTAGGGAATATTTAGTTAGGTACAAACAACTGACCCCGGACATAACCTTCTCTGGCTAGTAGCTCCCGACCCCATAGAACCGCCTATGGGTACCCTAGTGTCCTCAACACTTTAAACTAGAGGTGGCGCCCGAGATCTCTATTTCCGAAGGTAACGATGGCAACGCAGTTTGGTGGAGACGGGGCAACGTCACAAAATGGCGCCCGATCAGGACCGTTGTTTGAAGACGTTGCAGAGACAGGACGAGGAAGTGGACCGTTATTGGAGGACCATTGTTGGAGGGATGTTGCCGAATCCACCGAGACGTTTCCTCCATGACAGGGTGAGGAAGAAGAGAGTCATATTGGAGTAAGGAACCCTGAGAGTATACCACCGCAGCAAAAACAGGACGAGTACAAAACGCCACAAGCGGAGTGAGTATAACCCATTACCGACCCGCGGACCTTATCTTTTACCGACCGACCGTATTTCTTACCGACCGACCGTCTTTCCTACCGACCGACCGAACCCTTTACCGCCCGCACCCCGTTTACCGCCCCATATACCGTATGTTTATAGGTACTGACTGATCACCAAACCACTTCGTGAAGAACCCAGGAGATGCTTTCAACCGATTCAGGAATTTGATGGAGAAACTTGAAGAATGTCTAAATGGTGACAGTGGCGAGAGAGACTGCATACCGGAATTATTATGAGATCGAGAATACTAGTTCGAGGTCCTGTCACACTTCGTATTCCTGATATATTCCGCCAAAGGGCGTCTGCCTGGGATGGTAAGACGTTTGTCGTGGCTTCACTTGGTACCGGATTTTTGTTTTAGTGAGCATGACGTGGAGGGGTCCGAGCCCTTCCTGAATGCCTTTTGGATGTTGGGGATATGGATATACGAAGCAACTTGACAGACCGAAGGGGACCGTATTGATCCAGCATCATTGCAGAATTGAGCCGACATCGATGGAATATCGAAAACTGGTCAAGTTCTTGGAAGAAGGTTGACACTTTTTGACCGAATCCGAAACCGTTAGTGACCGTAAGCTGTAGGGAAGCAGTTACCTTTAGATTATTTTGGAAGAAGGGTCAACGTCAGATGCCAGCGACCAAAACACCGACAAACTTCAAGTACCGAATAGTCCGAATACGATAGTTTGCAGCGTCAAACTAATTATAATGAAAGGGACACCGAAACTGTACCGAATACCGTTAACAGCGATCTACGTACCAGTTGGATTACCAGTTGGCAAAGGAGGAACTGGACGTAGAATTGGACAAGTTTCATCTAACCGAAAGGGAACCGTCGAGGAAAAGCGAAAAAGGTTATTCAGGTTCATCGAGAGTGGTCAGTCTCCCGCCGAATCCGCAGCCCAGCCGCTGATACCGCACAGTCCGTTGAAACCGAACGTACCTATCCGCACCCAGAAACCTTTCAAAACCGTACCGACCGATCGTAAAGTTTTGCAGGAATTATATTATTATGTCGAATGTGAATTTTTGTCGTAAAGCCTGAAGGTGTCATGTTGGTGACAATGTGATGAAGCGGGAACACCATCTTTCTAGAGCTATCGACGATTTCATGGCTAAACTGGCCCCCAATTTTCCGGACCATATACCGTATACCGAATAATTCAACCAGTAATTAATGATTTCCGTGACAGGAGAGGAGAATTGGTCGAACAGATTTACGTGAAAGATTTAAAACCGTGGAATGAACAAAATGATCTTTCTTATGTGGAAGCATGCCGGAAATCCACCGCTGGTCTGAAAAGAGACTCGCATCACGTAGAGCCAGGAGTTCCAGAGTCCAAGTACGAGAGCCCATCTACCTGCCGTAGGTGAATATGAGTTGTGCTGGCGATGTGGATATCTCGGACATGATCGCCGCAATGTTACCGCACCGTTCCGCCTGTTTTTGCTCCCGGTGTGGACGAGTAGGAGTCCGCTCCGACCGGTGCGAGTGCCGACCAAAATCTCCAGCTAAAAACCGTCCAGATAGAGGGAAATCGCCGTCCGAGGAGTCCAGTGTGACCTTCCGAGAGTGACCACGTCAGTGACCCCAGTGTAGAATATGGACAAATAAGTGGTTAAATTTAAGTCTTCTTTGTTAATTTTTTTGTTATTAGTAAATTTTTTGTTTCAGAACTGTAACTGTAACGAAAGAGAAGCTAAGCTTCCTCTTTTCTACCCGAAAGAGAGGGGGATGTAACGAAGCAAAATAATTTCTATCATTATTAGTTTCGTTCATTCAAGTTGACGGAAATCGGGAATTGTTATCTCCGCGCTGAAGATGTACGGCAAATAGATCGCGATTTCTCGATACCGCACACATATGGGCGGAGTCAACTGTTACCGGCCACACGCGTCCGAAAGGTTTAAAATGCGGGATTTTCCGCTGAATAAATCAGTCGAATTAAACATAACGTCCTGACCACTACTCCAGAAGTACTAGCCGACCAGTCCGTCCAGAAGTAAGTGCCACCAGAGGTTTCTGCAGGGGCAAGTTCAGTTTAGGTATGATTGTTTTAATTCTTATTTGCTGGCTTTGATATTTATAATGTATTTCTCCTGTGTATTTTCCCGTCCTTTCGCCGCTCGAATTCGCAGAGGTGTGTAGTAGCTTCATCAACGGCCTGCATGACTTGTGAGAATTCAGAATGCGAGATGATGTATGCTAGCTTGAAATGGCGCATATATTGTCTTGTATTATCCTCTCTAGTATTACTCGAGTTCCTGGACGTTATGTAGTACTTCAAAAGGCCTGCATGAAGTTCTGAAACTCTGAGTCGACAAGAGGTGTATGTTAGCTTGAAACGGCACATACGCTGTCTTGTTATGCCCTTCCGCCACCGTCCGAGTTTCTGGGGGTTGTGTAGTAGTTGAAACGGCCTGCATGATGCCCTGAAATTCTGAACCTTCAAGAGGTTGTATGTTAGCTTGAAACGGCCCATACACCGTCTTGTTGTACCTTCTGGCATCATTTGAGCCCCCGGAGGTTGTGTAGTATTGAACAGCCTGCATGATATCCCGGAGTTCTGATGTGCAAGAACGCGTATGTTAGCTTGAAACGGCCCATATGCAGTCTTGTAAATGCCGCCCTTATCCTCCCTCACCGTGTGCCGCTCCGGAATATCGAGGTGCATTGCCCTAGCTTCAAAAGGCGTGCATGGGCCTCGTGGTTCAGAGCATTAGGTGGGTGTATGCTAGCTTGAAACGGCGCATATACTTTCCCTGGGACCGAGCACCAATTTCTTCCACCGCCTGTCCGTAACCCTGTTCTGGTTAATATAGCCTGTAGATTTGAACCGAGGTATGCCAGTGAATAAGGATGTCATTTTGTGGGAATTTGTTTGTTAGGAACTTGCTCATGTTAGAACCTTCGCTACCGTACCGTTATTTACCACTGCTTGATTATTTTCCGCTTGCACTTTCATTCGACTATCATTACCGCTTTTTAATACCGCTTGTAAATATTGCATTGCTTATTTTTCTGAGAGCTCTCACCGCCCACATAATGCTGCTGTTACATCTCGCTTCAACCTTCTCACCGCCGCTCACCCTTTTTCCCACATTGTATTTATATTATGGTTTATTTTGATGACTGCCGTTATTTTGCCGTTTAAGAATAAAGAGGTTATTATAATTTTGTGTTTTCTTTTCCTAAGAATATTTGAGTATTTTTCAGAGTTAGGGAATATTTAGTTAGGTACAAACAACTGACCCCTGGACATACCTTCTCTGGCTAGTAGCTCCCGGACCCCATAGACACCGCCTATGGGTACCCTAGTGTCCTCAACACTTAAACTAAGTGTGCGCCCGAGATCTCTATTTCCGAAGGTAAACGATGGCACGCAGTTTGGTAGAGACGGGAGCAACGTCCAGCTAATCTCGTTATTTTTTCCAGATGAAATGCCATTTCATTGCTCTGTTCCCAAGTGCAGGGCAATTTTGCAGGAGGGCCAAAAGTAGCGGTCTTTGGGTTTCCCGAAGACGAGCACTTAAAAGAACTCGGTTCAACGCAATTGAAAGGGAAGATTTCGTTCCCAGTAACAGCAGTAAGTTATTAATGCAAATTGCAAATTCAACTGTTTTGCCTGAAACTCAGAAGTTACTTATTTCTAGGTGAGCGAACTACATTTCCAAGCAGAATTTATAGAAAGATTTACAAGTTACACACATGAAGTTACAAGTCAAAAAGTCGAAATTCCATTGAAGTTTCCCAGGTTAAAAATAGGTTGAAAAAATGTTATTAATCAGCTGGGCTTCTATTTACCTTTTACCATTCGTTTTAGAAGCGATACCAACGAATGACCAGGTTGTCCGTCCTACCTAAGCAGATCAGATGTTCATACTAGAGTATCTCCTCAATCCAAACGATCTAAAGTGAAATGTCGAGATCTTGAGAAGCCATTGCATCAAATCCTGTTCAGAATATGATTCAGCAGTGTCATTTGCAACTTCAGCTGAGGCTGTTACAAAAGTGTTTGCTCCAAAAGGCTGTAAAAACCAAAGAGAAAAAAAACCTGTGTTTTTTATCTGGAGTAGTCATCAGAAATTCCAGTTGTTAAAATAAAAGAGATGTGTCTGAAGACTCGCTTTATTGTATTATGTAATAATATCAAAGCAAAAATACTGAATGCAAGGGCGGATATAGCTTTTTTTCATGGGGGAGGTAGTAATGATTCAAGATCGATAAATCAGGTTCAAAACTTGAAAAAACTGTAGTCAAAATATTTAGGAGGAATAATATAATAAGAAAAATAGTAGTAAAGTAATATTAGTAAAAAAAACAAACAAATGAAAATTGGTGCCCACGTTGCGTAAATTTTCTTTAGGTTTTCGATATTCATGGGGGGGGTAATTACCCCCATTACCCCCCCCCCCCCGTAAATCCGCCCTTGCTGGAATGTGATGATGGGGACTCAATATTGCCAGTTATACTGAGAAAAACACTATTTTCACTATCCATCATATTTCTTTTTCCTCAATAAATATCGAAAGTAACCACGAAATTGGTACTTGTATTAACAACGATCCTACCTACTCAGAAAAACATAATTTTTCTCTTCTGTTGGAAAATGAAATCTAAATTGATAAATAATTTTGTGGAAATGACATTGCGTAAATAAATACGAATGGACTACCTATGGTGACGTCACTCATTCTGTTTCATGGCCTTGTGTTCTAGTAAGGTAGTGCTTCACCCCCCTACAGATGTCATTCTGTTTCATAGCCTTGTATTCTAGTAAGGTAGTGCTTCAAGGTGCTTGGCCGAAGTCTTCGAAACAAAACTCTTCTTAATATTCCGTATCGCAGAACAAATACTGGACGGCACTCTTCGATGAGACGCCTGCAGGCCACGTTCAACTCTCTCGGTCTGAACGAACTCGTTTTTTTCAACAAATTAGAAAATGTCAAAAATTTCATTAAGAACTTTTTCTCATGCCATTGAGCACACATAATGTTTTGTTATTGTTAGAGGTTTTTGTAAATTCGATTCATGTAAATTGTAAAGGTGGTTGCTTCGTTGGTTGGTACATTGTACTGTATGCGACCTAAATGTATATAAAGAAATAAACACATAAACCCCTTTCAACCACCTCACGTGATAAATAGGAATGTGTGAAAAAAACGTTCGTTGTATGTCTTTGAATTGAAACACTTTATCAAAAAGTATCAACTTCAGTAGAAACGTACTACTGACATAACTGAAACGCTGTGTTTCACACATTTCAGTGTTTAATGTGCATTAACAGAACTGTGATGGTCGACATTAATACGATGACAAATTTCATCAGGTACCATCGTCTCAAAGTATAAATGAGCTATGAAAGTGCTTTATACTGAAAACCTTTCTGAACTAACTACATAATTAAAAAAAATATTTTCGTGCAACTGTCATTAAAAGTGACACTTTTAATGACAGCAAACAATGTTAAAATTGATTGTTTACGTTGTTTACGTGAAAGCGTGTTAAAAATATTTTTTCCGCCGACCTCGAAATAAAAGGTGATTTTAATGTGTACCAATTTGATCATTAATGACCCATTTTAATACGAAATTTTTTGGCTATTTTAATGTGCAATCCTCATGGCAACCGTTCACAAATTATTGAGAGGCACTAAGAGAAATGTCAAAACTCTACTGGAACATAGATACATAGAAATTTCATAATGTCAAATGTAAGTCTTGTGCAGAATGGGAATGTATTTCAATCAAGAATTCATACACAAATCATATCGAGATCTTCGGAAAAATCTTGTAATCAAGTGACTAATGGTCTCGAACTATTAAATCGTTCGCTCCGTTAACGCATTGAAATATCTTGACTATCAGTCGCTGTCTTTAATATCCTAGTTGATTAAATAACTTTGATATGAGTGTTGAAAGTGACGTTAATTAAAGTGGAAGCGTGTTAAAAATATTTTTTTCTACAAACGTCAAAAAATGACAAGGTTCGCGCATTAGCAAGAATATGCGAAGTGACCCTTTTTTTCATTTCCTTTGTTACTATGACACCGTGCGCGAAGTAGTGTGCGAAATACTTACTTCGCACACTGCATGTAAACTATATGGGATTTTTATATTTTAACTTGGTAAATTTCTTGAAATCCACGTTTTCTTTAACATTGAGTGTTTCTTTCAACATAGAATATATTGCCCATAGTTATAATACCTAATTACTCGATTTGGAAAAACAGTTCAAACCAGTTCAATATTTTTTTTCATATTAAGCTAAGCGTTTGTAGAAAAAATTTTGTTTGCATCTCATGCTCGAAATACTTTGGTGATCTCGACTTCTTTTTTTAACGAGGCGCAGCCGAGTTAAAAAAAATCAGTTCTCGATCACCAAAGTAGCATTTCGCGCACTAGATACAAAATAACTATTTTACAACTGCCTTAGAAAGTGACACTTTTAATGACAGCAAACAATGTTAAAATTAATTGTTTACGTGAACGCATGTTAAAAATATTTTTAACACGCTTCCACGTTAATCAACTTACTTTTAACACTCATATCATATTGAAGTTCATTGTCATTGCAAATTCGCCCATTTCGTCATCAAAATAGAGCAGTTGTATAAGAAACATTGTATGGTATTTGTATTAAAAGTGGTTTAATTTTTTTCACTCACAAAATAAAAGGTCACTTTTAACACTTATATCATAAATAGCTATTCTTGAAAATTTCTGCACGCCTGTAAAGATACAAAGATCTTGCCAAAAGACTTTTCCTATTCAAATAATTTTGAGGGTTGATGGGGACGGCACAGAGTGCAACAAATATTCTTCGAAAATGCATAAAAATTTGGTGAAAGTGAAAAAAAAATTGACCTATTTCAGGATTTTGTTGTCAAATATTTCTTTTTTGAGAAAATGAATTCGTTCCATAAATTTGAGGCTCACTGTACTTAGTATGAGTGATTTGGTTTACGCGAAAAGATTACTAGATGAGGTTGCTATTTATTTTTAATTTTTCATTCTGTATTTCTGATGTGTGTAACGTGTAACAACTTAAGAGAAAAAACCTTATTCTGTTGAAATATGTCCTCTGTATAGTTACATCAAATGCCATCACCTTCGGTACAAAGCAACGATTTATCACTCGGATTATGTTAATCCCTACGTCCAGTAATCTCTTGCCATTAGGCGGGTTATTGCACATCACGCTTTGATTCATTCCCGGAGTGTTCATTTATGCACAACTATTTCCTTTTCATGGTTTTAATTGGACAACTTCTGACCTGAGGTTATTTGAAATTCACGACTATCTTCGTGGTCGCCAGGTTTATCCGTTGAATCACCTTTGTCGCATAAAATGGAGAGTAGAATCGATGACGAAGCATAAAGTATGTAACCGATGATTGAAGAAGTGCACTAATAAATATCACATTAACTGCAAATGAAAAGGAGACAAGAATGAGAAAAAATGTAGGAAAACCCTGAGCGGGTGCTTTTGAGCGCTCGTTCATTGGTGGAGCAATGAGGATATTACCTTGAAATTTTATATGGAAATTGCGATTGATACCAAATATATAAATGCAAAATCTCATCACAGTCGGAATTATATTCTGCAAATTATTCAGAAAATGAAATATGTGAAAAATAAATAATTGAAAAAAATTTAAATCTATGGTTGTGATGATACGATTGTACTGCAGAAACATTCAGTATATCAGTCTTCATTCACGAAATAAATTTCACTCGAATCGGATATCCTGTTATGAAATATGTAGGTTCTTCTTTTAAAAATTCCAATAGAATTTTCTATAGTTCTCATTCATTCATCTTCTTTTACCCATGTCCTTGGCATCTTATAGGCTATGTAGACATTGAACATATCAACACTTAGCACTCATTCCCATACTTATCATACTTTATCAGGACAATTTTTATTGTAAGACAAACTAGAACATACACAAACATCCATACCCGCACCAGGATTCGAACCCGGACAGAACTTCGTAGTTACTTGTAGGCAAGCGCCTAGCCCCTACAGCCACCGAGGCGCTTCTTTCTATAGTTCTGTTAACACTATATGGCCACAAAACAACATGCATACGATATCAGAGATGTGAAAAATAGAGAAAGGACAGCCTTGTGTTCGCACTTTTTCAAAGACGATCACAGGTTCGATTTTTCGAATGTAAAAATATTAGACAATGAACAACATTTCAGGAAACATTTTAGAAATGATACATATTAACATTAATAACACTGTTAATTTTAGATCTGATACTGAACAATTAAGCAAACTTTACAATTCTGTCTTGACCAAATATGTGCATTTATAGTATTGTGCGAGCTTGGTGAAAACTAATGTACGGTATTTCATTGAAAGAAAATGAAGATAATTCTGTGTTTGACAACCTTGATATTGTTTTACTGTATTAGTTTCTTTGTTGTGTTTTCAGGTTATGTTTTCGTGGGATTTATTTTAAATGTAAATATTCTGGAATTTTCCAAATGAATTTTAGCCGAACTTTGACTATTTTGAGCTGTTTTTTTTGTGATTTGACGTGGAATATATAGTTGATGGCATCGTTTTTTGAAGTTTTACATCTGAATGTCTTATTTATTTTAGTATAGAGGTATTTATTTATATTCTACTGTAAGAAATGATTTATTTATTCATTTATAAGTTACAATGGAGCCCATTAGAAAATGAAAGTGTAAAAAATTTTAGCCGAACTTTGACTATTTTGAGCTGTTTTTTTTGTGATTTGACGTGGAATATATAGTTGATGGCATCGTTTTTTGAAGTTTTACATCTGAATGTCTTATTTATATTAGTATAGAGGTATTTATTTATATTCTACTGTAAGTGTTTTGTATGACATTTTTATAATATTTTTAGGCCTGATGAAGCAAACGAGAGTTTGCGAAACGTTGCTGGATATACTTTAAGATCTTTTGAGAGTTTGTCCTTATCCCGCAAAATACAGTTATCAATTTATTAATTGTGATGGACACTAATATTTGCATTCAATAACATCAATAACAACAAAAATAAAAATTCCTGAGAAAATAGAACATGAGCCAGATACCAATAAAGAAAACTGTTGTAAAATCATTATGTAAATTACTTCCTCCTCGTAAATCCCCCAAGGAACATTCAGTATCGAAGAAAATTACTCTAAATTACCTCTTATCGTCTTCATGAAGTCTCAATAAATAAGAATGAAGTCGTCCCTTACCATAATAAGGTGCCATTATAATAGCATCTTATCGGCAGCGTGCAGAATTTTTAATTCAAAATATTACCACCGGTGAATTCTTCCATGTGTACATGTTGCCTTCTTGGACTATAAATCACCAAATTTACGGTGCATGGTTAATTCGGAATTATTTTACACCATCTCGTATATTATACTGAGACATTACATTTTCCAGTTTCGGTAAATTTGGTAATTGGTGCTGGTTTCGCAGAATAACGATAATGAGGCTGACCAACAACAAATTTAGACTACAATAACATGGTTGGAAGAAGAGAAGATAAATGTGGCCGCTTTGTCGGAACGAAAGTATTTATAAACTTTAATGCATTCTTCACTGAATATGAAGAAATTTGTACCGATCTTGTTATATTCAATAATTGATTCTTATCTTTATAATATCCTCTTTACCAAGAAATCAATTTATAGTAGGTGTAGTCCGTTCATGAAAAGTTGAGCGCATAGTAGGCGTTTCTTTTTTTATCTGAAGTTGGCAGTATTTACTGTCATAAAGTAAAATGAAGTCAACGTTGCCGAATGTACTCGGCCTCGTCCGACGAGCTTGCGAGTTATCAGAGAACTCTATGCAATATTGACAACATTGTGTATCAATCTGACAAGAAAATAAAGAACATAACCTAACATTTTAATATACACAGTGAAATATGCCAAATTCCCATGGCCAACCGACGGCTCAACCTTTCGTGAACGGAGTATAACTAGAAAATTTATTAAAGGGATTAATGATGCATGTCAACCTGATAAACAGGGTATATTGTGAGTAACTATATATACAGGGTGTTTCATCATAAACTGGAAAAACATATATTTTCGTGTAGGGGACATCGGGAGAATCATTTTTGCCTTATACAATATCCCGTTTTCGAAGCATAAGCGAGATACAGGGTGTTGAACGTCATTTTTGAGAAAGATTCTTATGAGTGTGGTCAGTTATGTATAATACATAAAGTAACGTTTTTTGGTCATACCTCAGAATTTTTGGGTCTTCTATTCAGAAAAGTTGACGAACTCCGAAAAAATATTTACAAAATGACCTGCAATGATCCAAATTTTTTCTTGTGGTTGTCAAATTGACTTTTATTTTATGAATGAACACAATTTTCTAAGAATTTATGTGAAAAAAATTTTTCAAGAATCGAACACAAATTTTTTTTACATGTCTACAGCGATGAAAAAATTTCACTCGAAATGGATGAAATTTTGTACAATTGTACTTCTTGAATTATCAATCACGAATATGAAAACAGATTGTAAAATATCGAATGGTTTCGTTACTACAGTCTTCAAATGTTCGTTCATACCTCTGAAATAATTAAAAAAAAATTGTTTTGAGTTCTAGAGTCAGAATAATTGAATTATTGGCAAGTCCAAACATTCTAGATGAATTTATACAAAAAAAATCAGTGAAACTTAGTTGGGACTCGAACCGACGTAGGTATTAAATAGGGAAATGGAACTGTTCTAAGGATATTAATATTCGTTGCCAGGCAAAGGTAGTTCGTAGTTCATAGAGTTGGACTGGTATTTGAATTTCAGTGAATATAATTTAGCCAGTAGTCGAAATATATGAACTACGAACTACCGTTTGACTGGCAACACATATTATTATCCTTAGAACAGTGCCATTTCCCTATTTAATACCTACGTCGGTTCGAGTCCCAACTGAGTTTCCTGATTTTTTTTGTATAAATTCATCTAGATTGTTTCGACATGCCAATAATTTGATTATTTTGATTCTAGAACCCAAAACAATTTTTTTTCATTATTTCAGAGGTCTGAACGAAACATTTGAATGACTGAAGAAATGAACCGTTCGATATTTTACAATTCTGTTTTCATATTCGTGATTGATAATTGAGGAAGTACAATTGTACAAAATTTCATCCATTCCAAGTGAAATTTTTTCATCGCTGTAGACATGTAAAAAAAAATTTGTGTTCGATTTTGAATAAATTTTTTCACAGAAATTCTTAGGAAATTGTGTTCATTTAGAAAATAAAAGTCAATATGACAACCGCAAGAAAAAATTTGGAACATTGCAGGTCTTCCGCCATTTTGTATTTTTTTTCGGAGTTCGTCAACTTTTCTGAATAGAGGACCCAAAAATACTGAGATTTGACCTAAAACCGTTACTTTAAGTGTTATACATAACTGACCACACTCATAAGAATCTTGCTCAAAAATGACGTTTTACACCCTGTATCTCGCTTATCCTTCGAAAACGGGATATACTGTAAAAGGCAAAATTGATTCTCCCGATGTCCTCTACACGAAAATATATGTTTGTCCAGTTTATGATGAAACACCCTGTATATATGGCATCTAGAGGAGTTGAAAAACAATAATTAATTATGTATTCAAATCAAACTATTCGTTTCCATAAAACCTAATCATTCATAAATTCATGGATAGTTAATGCTCAGAAAGCGGTCAATGTATTTGCTTCATTTGGCAGGTATTGTCATATTAGGCAATCAAACTGAAACGATTCACAAATTCAGCTTTTCAGATGAATACTTCGTTATTATTCATTTACTTTTCTCATGCGGAGGCGCTACCATTTTTCACGAATAAGTACAGAAAACTTCAGTATATGTCCAAAAATACAACAAAAGATAATATCAAGTTACCCACCAAGATGCACCGTTTTGCAAGATTCAGGGTGTTGAATCTGAAAAAAATCGTCATTAGCTTATATCTCTGGAACTGTTTATCGTACATAAAACAGTCTACCCTTTCCGAACAAAATTGACTTTTATGATGAAAAACATGATTCCTTCAAATGATTTCTTTTGAACTTCTTCACCAGCAGTCAAAGAATTAACCCTGTTTTTCAACATGACAATTGATTTTTCGAAAACGGTCGTCTTCAGAGGTAGGACTAATTTTTTAATATAGAAAAATTTTGCAGTTCAGAGGGACTCTACAAAAACTGTACTTTTTCTTTAGCATAGAAGTTGGGGGGAGAAACACCCACTAATCGTCCAAAGCGTTAACCAACCTTCGGTGCAGTTGTCACAAAATTACTGCGATAATTGCACTGCCTCAAAATTGATAGGTTAGTCGGGAAAAATTCCCCCGATTTACACAAGTTCATGAAAATATACCTCTCGATATCTCGATTAACTTTTGTAATTACGTCTGAATATTGTGATATTTGCATTGGAATTGTCAGACTAGTTGGATAGTCTTAGCCAGGGTCTTGTAAAAATGTGTGAGAATTACTATTCCTTCATGTTGTACTTCAGAGTCAAGATTTAACTTTTGTATTTACTCAATTTCATTCATATTATTTAGATATATCTTAGATCACGTTTTTTCACGCAAATGTCTGTTATTTTCGAATAAGGAGTCGGAAGTTGTGTCAAACGATTCGTTATCGTTAATGAACGTAATGGCTCGGTTAGGTTCGTTTAATGAACGCCCCGCTCGCACCTTGAAATATATCGACAATTAATTGCATTTCTTAATAAACTAGTTATTTGAATAGTTTATATTCAGAATCAAATTATACTGACGAATGAAGAAATAAGCACAACCTTCAATTCTCTCAAATTCATCCATGTTTCAGAAAACAACGAAGAACTGAAGAAAGCAAAGTCATTCGCCACTTTAAATCAATTCATACATTTTTTTATAGCTCGTAAATTACATATACAGGTTGACAATTTAGAAACTTGTCAGGCCAATTATGTCGCGACGAGGATGTTTTTTTTATTCGGAGGGGGACATATTTTGAGAAGAGTTGTAAGCCGACATCTCCTTAACCCTAGGTGTAGGGACTATCACTTCTAAATTCTTAATAGGAAATAGGGGCTGAGATTTACCTCAATTGAAATACCACTTGTTCCTCTTCGGCTCTACATGAATACTATGGTTTGGAAAATTTTATTGATTCCTTGAAGTAGTTCCAGGAGATGACAATTTGAAATCTTGCCAGGCCAATTATGTCCCAACAAGGATGTTTTCAAAAAATTTTCAAGAGAAGCCCTGATCAGGAGCTTTTGAGAGATCGTTCCTAGGTGGGGTAATAAGACTATTACCTCAAATGTTTATATGAGACTTGAGATTGATACCAAATATATAAATGCAGAATCTCAGCCCAATAGTATTTAATTCTTTAAATTATTCAGAAAACAAAATATGTAAAAAGTATGATACAATCCTCTTGAAATTTTGCATGAGCATTCAGTATATCATTTTTAATTCACAAAATAAGTATCACTCGAATCGGATCTTCTGTTATGGAAAAATGAAGATTCTTCTTTCAATACTCTGATTGGATTTTCTATGGTTCTGTTCACACTATGGTCACAAAATTTTGCATGAGACTTATCATGAGCATCTTGGCGGCAAAATTTCATTGCGAATGGTTCTGTTTTCTCTGATATATTGAGGAACAAAACTTTTGAACAGCCATATTTCATGTTACTCCCTGTACGATTTGTCTGGTTAACGAACTCAACCGAGGCATTTGGGAACCGACACCGTGAAAATTTGAAGTTTTTAGGACAATCCCTTCGAAAGTTATCTTTCTAACAGCCGGGCGGCCGGCCCCACGATAGAATTGGCCACGGTGTTGAACCCTATCCTTTGAGATTATTTTCGGCTCAAAATTAGAAAATTACAGACATTTGGGCAAAATGATATTGCATTGGTTTAAGTATATTGAGCGCTCAAAAAGCCGAAACAGGTCAATTTTCTAAGGGACGGAAATATATTTTGAGCGAAATTGTAAGCCGAAATCTTCTCAAACCTATAAGGTGTAGTGGTTATATCACCCCTAAATTCTTCATAGGGAATTGAGGACGAACTAAACCTTAGTTGGAAGACAATATGTTCCTTCACATAATACTAAAGTTTGCAAATTTTCAGTGACTTGTTCAAGTATTTCATTATTTGCAAGGCAATCATAACTACTGTACCTACTATTCTCCCGTGAATTATCTCTTGTACAAACGAGCCACTTAAAAACAGTGCCACTTACTGAAGCATTTTTCATCTTCATCGCGAAAACTTGGCCACGTGTGTACATCGATTGATTACCTGCATAACTGAGTACGAACACTCAATTATTCAGTAAAAATTTACAAACTGTAGTGTTCATGTACAGGGACATATTGTCTTCCAATTGGGGTATAGCTCTGAGCTCACTTCCTATTAAGAATTCGGCGGTGATAGCCCCTTTACCAACGGCTTACAATTTTGCTAAAAATATGTCCCCCTACGAATAAAAATTGACCTGTTTCGGCATTTTCTATGAAATCATTCTTGTCGTGACATAATTGGACTGGCAAGTTTTCAAATTGTCACCCTGTACCTATGTACTCTTTGTACATTTATATCTATTTCATTTCGATCAATAATAACTCTCTGTGTTCAAAGTTTAGCATTTTTAAAGATTTTGAAGAAAGAGTCTGGAAATTTGTAAATTTTTATAGAATACCTCTTACGTATTCGATTATGAACAAATGCGCTTTCGTATATTTCCTCAGTCGACCATTTCACATCGATTTGTTATCTGAGGAATTTATTGAATGCTGAGTTTTTAGGAGTTGGATAGATTGAGAATTGCTTTTTTATTTCTGTTATACGGAGAAACTTTTCTTTGCGTGATTCAGCAACTCTCTTAATAAGTTCGCACATATTCCATGGAAGACATAATAGTTTTTTAATCGGATGTTTATCAAGACTTATGAATATTTCATTAATGCAAGTGATGTCTCGTCTCAAACTGCATTGATTTCTTTTTCACGATAGTGCTCCCCATAGTGAACCACAACCATAAGACTCATCTAGACAAATCGGCCAGGCAGTTTATTCACAAGAATTTTACCTACATGGACTGAGCGGCTAGAATTTACAATAATTCCGCAGTTTCGATGTAAATTTATGTGGGCACGCTCAGAACAACAAATAAAGTTTTCATTTTTATGTGTTTCTAGAGAAAATTTCTTCTAATGGGTATTAGAATCCGCTGTTACCTGAGTATAAGAATGCATCTCATGACATCACTGCCTGCGAATTTGTTTTATTGAATCATTTACGTTTACAGTTACAAAAATGGTGTTATTACATTGAAAGTGATTGAATTTATTGCTATTTATATCGTTTGCTATTTATGAATATTTTAAACTACCTATCGGATCGAAAGCTATGAGCAGGATGTGGAGGCCCCAATATTTATTGTTGAATTAAAATATTTTTATGATTTTTCTCGTTAAATGAAGAATACAAATTATGACGCAGTAAAATAATACTTCCTAACTTTTCCTGAATATAATGATTAATTAACCTCCTTCAATATGATAAATTGTAATTCATTTTAAGCTACTGTTCCCCAACCATTTCAATTTAATCAGGTCTGTTTTTATCTTGTTCTTAGAAAAATGTCCTCACCGAATATTTAATCAGTAAAAGACATTAAATAAGAAGATTAACCGTTCTCTTGAAGCAGTATTGAAGAGACGTTCTACCTTATCATAGGAAAAGTTGAAAATTTCACTGCATGACTATATTTTAAGCATCGATATATAATATATCCCATCTCTATGATATTGAGCTATTTCTCAAAAATGAATAGAAATAATAGAAGTTGATTCATTCAATTATTTCTGTTTCAAAACGTTTATCTAATTGTTCCATTTGTATGGTTTACATGTTGAATATGCCGGTCTTCTGTAATGAAATTCCTCCAACTGTCTGCAATCTCCTGTTGACAAATAATACATAATAATCAACTACTTCCTCACCGATGAAGGTGCTGATTTTGCGGCACTGACAGAGCATTGGAAAAGTGAGGTAGAAATGGCTAATATTCACCTTAACGACTACAAACTTGTCTCAAGCTTCTGTCGAACCACATCCAAACATGGAGGCAGTGCAATTTTCTGTCGTAAATCATTGGAATGTAAAGAGAGGCTGGATATACAGAAACTAAGCATAACCAACATTTTTGAGTGCTCAGCATGCGAACTAAAATCATCCAGCGGTAAACTAGTAGTAATCTGTATCTATAGGCCACCTTCCAAAATTGAAAGTGATATTGAGGCATTCATAGAAAGGTATATCCACTTGCTAGAGATACTTAGTGGCCCATCTTGGATTTTGTCATAGCTGGGGATTTTAACATAAATATGATCTCAAATGAAGACAAAACTGCAACGTTATTCAAGCTCATAACAGATAGTTTTGGAGCAAAGCTAACTATCAATATACCAACACGTGTAACAGAGCATTCTGCCACTTGTATAGATAATATCATCACAAATATTCATGATGCCACATCCAGTGTAATTAATGGTCACCTATCTGATCACACAGCACAGAAAATTCATATTCCTGGTTGTTTTGCTGGTGTGCAGACCCCATCTGTGAGGAGAACTCGTAGGTACAATGAAGATTCGATCAATAGCTTCCTGAATTCCCTGGCTGAAGTTGACTGGGAGAGTACTCTGAAGGACAGCCAAGAGCCTGAGGACATGTGGAACAGTTTCCACCAGCAATATGGTCAATTATTTGATAAAGCTTTTCCTCTTGTGGAGACCAGGGAAACAAAGAATGGGGCCAAATTTCATCAGGATCCAAAGATAATTTCTCTTAAGGAGAAATTGGATTTACTCTTTGTTTTGAGTAAAGGTAACACATGTTTTCTGGTCCAGTACAAAAAGACGAAACGAGAATACGATGAAGCTCTTGGAAAACTGAAACGATCCCTTATCGAGGCAAAAATCAAGAATTCTACAAATAAAACCAAAACTACATGGAATATCATAAATAACATAAGAAAGAATCCAAAAGCAAGAAGCAACAAATTTCCTCAAGGCAGCCTAGAAAATGTTGTGAAACAATTTAACAAGTACTTCATCGAGAAAACACATAACGTAGACCCAGATAACTATGAACAAGGGGCAAAGAACAAGTCTTTACCCAATATAAATATAAAATCCTTCTATATGTTTGATGTGACGGTCGATGAGGTGATGTCAACGGTGAGGAACCTGAAAGGCAAAGCCTCGGCTGGATATGATGGTATTCCTGTCAACATATTAAAACGCTCCATACACTTGATAGCTGAACCCCTCACTGTAATAATCAATAAACTTTTTTCACAGGGAATATTCCCTGATGCACTTAATAAGGTTGCTGTGGTGAAGCCTATATACAAGAAAGGAGATGCTGAGGATTGTGGGAACTATAGACCCATCAGTATTCTTCCATCGTTCTCGAAGATCTTGAAAAAAATATTAGCAAATAGGTTTCTGAAATTCTTCAAAAAATTCAATCTATTTAATAATGCACAGCACGGTTTTATGCAAAACAAAGGCACTGACACCGCAATTTATGAACTAGTCAGGATGATCCTGACATGTCAAAAGCTTTTGATTGTGTGGACCACAGATTGTTGCTCTGGAAGTTGGAGCGGTATGGCATAAGAGGTAAACAATTGGACCTCATAAAAGCTACCTGTCAAATCGGAAGCAGAGGGTTGAAATTATGGTTGATGGCACCACATATGCCTCTGAAGAGGAGCTTATCACCCGGGGAGTTCCACAGGAAAGCATCTTGGGACCACTCCTGTTCATAATTTTTGTGAATGATCTTCCTGGAGTGTTCAACTCAGAAAGTCAGGCTCCGATTATGTACGCGGATGACACAACCTGCTCATAGGAGCTCCAAACATCTCGCAGCTAAAAACGACTTCAGCTGATGCGATTTCCAAGATAACTTCCTGGGGAGGGAGAATAGATTGACCCTTAATATCAACAAAACTGAATATGTCTGTTTTTGCACAGATCGAACTAGACAGTCTCTCCCTGAAACAATATTCTTGGGCACCACTGATGCGCATATATCGGCAACAACAAAGTTCCTTGGTATCCATTTGGACAGGAATCTGAAGTGGTGTGAGCACATCGAACATCTTACAAAAAGACTGGCGTCGGCTTCATTCTCATTGTTTTCTCTGATAATGCATGTGAGCCTGGAAGTTCTGAAGGTTGTTTATTATGCCAACTTTCAGTCAGTTATGTCCTATGGATTATCTTCTGGGGGTCTAGCCCTAGCTTGGATAGAATCTTTGTCGTTCAGAAACTAACTCTCCGAAGGATGTTAAGGATGAAATACAGGGAGACTTGTCGGGGAAAATTCAGGAAGAGTGGATTGCTGACTGTGACTGCACTTTACATATATCGCTGTCTTCTTTTTATAAAAAATAACAATGACTATTTCAGTCAATATGTCTCTAGAAGCTGTACCAGACACACCCAGCCTTATTTATACCCACTGTTCAGGCTCACTCTTAGCAAGAAGAGTGTCGAATTTATGTGCATGAAAATTTTCAATTTTCTTCCTTCGAATATACGTTCAATTAATGATTTTAAACAATTTAAAAAAAAGCTTTTGAGTTTCTGTGTAATCTAGAACCATATAATATACAAGAATATTTTCACAATACTTTATTGTAATCTCTCTCTTGACATGTTCTCTTCTCATGTGTGTGCACATATTTGATTATGAGAATAAAGATTATTATTATTATTATGTGGGAACTATAACATCCTGGGGATCTAAATATGTTATGTGTTGGCGGGGGATCTTCTCGGGGTATCCTTGGGTCAACTATGGCTACTTTGGGTCTGTATCAGATGAATCACATAAAAAATTTTAACAATGTTTCTCTGGATCTTATATTTGCACCTCAGTCTACTATCAAAATAGAAGAAGCAAACGTTTATAGGTTATGTATCCTCAACTCTGTTATCTAGTGTAATAATAATAATAATAATAATAATATTATTTTACCATGCGATTTACATCATCCCGCCTTATATTTTGCTGTTTTCAGTGAGGCATCCGTAGAGGTTTCAAGGTCAGTTCATACCTTTTATGATTTCAAAAATGCCGACTATGGAAATATAATATCATATTTAGAGGAAGCCGACTGGTCAACCTTGCAATCATACCAGGATATCGAGGGTAGTACCGAGCGGTTTTATGAAATTATTTTGAATGCTATCAAGTTATATGTTCCTGAAAAAGTGAAAAAAGTTTTTACCTTTCCTTGTTGGTTTTCAAGTCTGAGGAAAAAATGTAAGGTTGAAACTGATAGATGTTACAAAAAATATGTTGAATCGGTTGAAAAGGAAATATCCACCAACCCTGGATATTTCTGGAAGTTTATAAATGATAAGAAGAACAGAAAGGATTTCCCAAATCCATGTATCTACGAGATAAAACTGCGAACGATGATGTGGGCATAACCGATCTTTTTAGAAATACTTTCCGAAACATATAAAAAATCAAAAGCTGATGAATCGCGAGTAATATATTACGATGACACCGTCGATATTCGTGATTGTCATTTCTCTCAGACAGAAGTTTTAAATATTCTCAGCAATCTACCAGAAAAGAGTGATACCGGTCGGGACCTTTAGTTTTCTTATTCAATTTGTCGGTAAATTCAGGCAAATATCCAAGTAAATGGAAATCAAGTTATATTACTCCGGTATTCAAGTCAGGCGATATTAGTGACGTGGGAAATTATAAACCGGTAACGAAAAGTTCCTACATCCCAAAAATTCTAGATACATTGATAACTAATAAAATAACACCAATACTTAAAAATATATTAATTGAAGAGCAACATGGGTTTATTGCCGGAAGATCTGTAACAACAAATCTGTTGTGTTTCGTGGACTTGACATTATCAGCATTTAGCGAAAGATGTCTGGTCGACGCAATATATACAGACTTCGCTAAAGCTTTTGATAGGTTGCCTCATTGGCTACTAATCGCTAAACTCAAAGCATTAGGCTTTGGGTCACCTTTACTCGAGTGGATCTCGGACCGTTTGGTTGGATTGACACAATTCATTAAGATTTATGATACTTTGTCCGAGGGTATTAAAGTAAGTTCAGGAGTTCCACAAGGATCACCTTTGTCTCCAATTTTATTTTTGTGCTTCATCAATGACGATTCTGTTCGCACATTGCTATGAATCTTGTTATCCAAGCAATATGGCTATCTCCCAAATTCATAGCAATATGACTACGGTATTCCGTATTCTGTTTCGACTGTTATAGTCATGTTGATTATGAATTTCGCCTTAGCAATATGGCTATGAGAATCGGCAATCCAAGAGCCGGCAACACTGTAATATATGATATTTGAACTACTATTTTGAGGTTTTGTTATGATATTTCTGTGTTTTCAAACATTTGTAATGAGAATTTGAAAAATGTTGCGGAATAGGAAACTCAAGAAAATTCAAATGGAAGTATTGATAAACTTCCTTGAATATAATAGAATTAAAGTGACAGGAAAACCCACCCTTTAGAATTATACAGGAGGTGAAAATCAAGTGGGTTGAACTAACACATTTTGTGAATGCAGTGTGAAATATATCATCTTTCAACTAGCTTAAGCATTCTGAAGATTAGCTGAAACTGTTATGTTATTTGAGGAATTATTACAATTAGTTCACAGAATGAAGTTTATTTTATATTTTGTTATCAATAAACAATTTCATATGATGTTTCCTTCGAATAAGATATTTCCACATATTACACAATTATTATTTAATGAGAACAAATCTTAGCATTTTACCGAATAACTGAAGCAATCGGTTGATGTTATTGGGGGCTAAGAAATTTTCACCATTAAATCACAGAATGAAGCTTTATTCTATATCTGTTATCAATAAACAATTTCATAAATAATCAATAGAAATTTGCAATCAACTTCTATGTGTTCATTGAATATATGTTCCTGTTGAAAATCTCTGTCGACAACATTTTTTGTCGAAAAATGAATTTTGCCATATTTCCCTCTGCATTATTAGTACGAGTTTTGAGAAATGTTGTCATAATTCAGGGCTGGATAGGATACCCAAAATTTCCTTGAAGAAAACAATATCTTCTCCCTTGCACCTACTTTGATCTCATGTACCGATAGATTTTTTAAACATGGCAAAGCCAAGTCGTGGGCAACTCCATGGAACTGTGCATTTGTTATTATTAAATTTACATCGAATATCTGAAAAATAATGATTCAATCAAATATAAGGAACAAATATGGAATTATACTTACACCTTGTACATTTATACTGTGAAAACCCTTTCTATTGATGCTTAAATGTTGGAAATGTTACATATCGAGGTAATAAATTTGTTGAAATGAGGTATTATATATATTATATTTTATGTATTACTCTTCACATAACTAGTAGGCTCATTCCTAGATTGAAGTCCTCACCAACTGCAGTCTTATAGCTGCCATAAGCAAAAAATTGTGAAGTTGGTTCATCAATAATTTTTCTCAACTTTTCAATCAATCTGAAACGGCTTGTTTGTCCGATCGAATATTTTGATTAACTTCTCTAGAGTCCCTGATATGTTAGTTTTGCGATCTAAAAATACTCCTGAAATTAAATGTTCTGTAGTACGTCAGTTCCATTTTCATATCAAAAACTTACCTATTTTCAAACCTTCGAAAATAAAATGAAATAAATGTTTTCTATCGTATTTCTAACTGTTTTGGTCCTGGGCAAGATTGTTATCCGTGTGGGCAAGTACTCTTTCGACCTTGCTAAGATAGCATGCGGATAGCAAGGTTATGACTAAACTGACAGATCATATTGCCACAGAATGATCGAACAGAATACAGAATATTGCGCACCTTGCTAAGATAGTCATATCTTTATCTTAGCAATATGGCTATGCGCAAACAGAATCGCACCGAAAGACTGTAATAAGATTTTGTTACTTTCTTCTTTTTCCGATGATATGAAGCTGTTTCGACTAATAAGATCCCTGACTGATTGTTTGTTACTTCAGAGAGATATTGAGAACGTTGTTCAGTGGTGTGTACAGAATCAGTTGGAAATCAATGTAAAAATGCCATATTATGAGATTTTTTCGGACCAATTCGACTATCCTGTTCGATTTTCAGTAGACTCGTGTTTATTGAAATCGGTCAGCACGGTGAGGGATCTTGGAGTGTTGCTGGATGCTGTTTGAGTTTCAAGGAGCACATAAATAATATATCATCGAGAGCTTTTTAAAATTCTTGGCTTCATAAAAAGACATATGCAGGATTTCAGTGTCTCTTCCATTAAGACAATTTATATAGCGCATGTGAGAAGCATCGTTGAATTTCATGTGTTGTATGGTCACCTCATTATGCAGTACATATACAGGCAGTTGAAAGGGTACAGAACAAATTTTTGAAGTGGATAGGATACAAATGGGGATTAACCTCTGATGCTATCCGATACGAGGATATCCGAGGAAAATTGTCCCTTACATCTCTTGAAGCGAGAAGACATAACTTTGACATAATGCTTGTTTTTAAAATTTTGCATAATTACATCGACTGTCCTTTTCTTCTTCAAAGAATAAGTCTGAATGTGCCTCAAAGGAATTTCAGAAATTGGGAAAAATTTAATATAAAATTTAGCAGAACTAATTACGCGATGAACAATCCTCTCGATAGAGCCTTGAGAGCTGCTGGTTCGGTGGAAATTGATCTTTTTCATGTTTCAATCTTTCAACTGAAAAATTATTTTAGAATAGGTATTTAAAAATTTCTGCTGAGTTATGTTTTTTTTTCATTGTGTTTTTTCTTCATTGGTAATTTTTTTTGATATTTGTTTATATATAAATTAGAAAAATGGCTTGTCCGTGAATAAATAAATAAATAAATAAATAAATTATTTTTATTATTATTATTAACTATGAGTGTTTTTCGATAACCCTTCATCAAGTTCGAAATATTTTGCAAAAAACTGAGGAGAATTCAAATGGTGATTGAAGGAGTTTTGTTTTCTACATATTTTTTTTGTACATTTCAACGAAATTGTTAATTTCATGATGTTGCTGCAATATTGTCACGAAAATCATTGCATTACCTATAATTCTAATGATTGTTGGGATTTTGTAATTCAATGTGAGGATACTTGAGTCAGTGTGTTTCTCTTAGGTATGGATAAATAATATATAACTTAGAAGAGTGAGTTCTGCATTCATTTTCCATATCCCTTGATCTGTTGAAATTTAATTCGAAACAAAGAAAATGTATCAATCCTGCCAATTCTTTTCGTAGTCGAAGTTAAATTGATCTACCAAAACTAAACAAGCTTCAGTATTTTCTAATCAATCTTGTTTTTATTAGAACTTATTACAAAATTATTATTGTGGAGTCACTCCTTAGAATAGAGACTTTGGTTCGCAAAATCCCAGAATCTTTTCCGTCATACATAATATGGTGAGCCCTTCAGTTACAAATGAATTCAGTTATTCTTTCACCAAATAACACAACTTTTTTTTATATATTCCAGAGATTTGGTTCAGGTTGGCAATTGCCTATAACCTAGCGAAAATTTTGAAATGTACCGCAAACATTTTTTTGTTGGACTATAATTTCATGAACCCTTTTTTCTCATGATTTGGATTTCTTTATTTTTCGAAGAAATAAAATATAACAATTAATTAAAAATTCGAGAAAAGCCCTGAGCAGGTGCTTTTCAGCGCCCGTTCATTAGTTAAACAATAATACCTCAAATTTTCATATGGAACTTGAGATCGATACCAAATATATAAATGCAGAATTTCAGCACAATCGGATTTATATTCCGGAAAATATTCAGAAAATGAATAATTCAAAAAATTAAATTTTATGGTGCTGATGATGCGATCCTCCTGAAATTTTGCATGAACATTCAGTACATCATTCCCAAATTAATTTTACTCGAATATATATACATTCAATATATCAACCTTCATTCACAAAATAAATTTTACTCGAATTCGATATTTTTTAATGGAAATAAGAAGTTTTTTCTTTTCAATATGCCAATTGAATTTTCTATGGTTTTGTTTACACTATGGCCACGAAATTTTGCATGAGGCTTATTTTGAGCATCTTGCATGTGGCTGCAACTCTTTCATTTCGATTGGTTCCGTTTTGTCTGAGATATTGAGGAATTAAAATTCTGAATGACCATATTTTATGGAACACCCTCTACGATTGGGCTGGTTAACGTACGTAACCGGGGCAGTTTCGACTCGAACTCACCTTGAAGATCTCAAGTCTGTAGGACCATCCCATCGAAGGTTATCGTGCTGACGGCCGGACGGACAGCCGGCCCCACGGACAGAATTAAGTTTGACCACGGATTCTCCATCAAGTAGTCGCACCCTATCATTTGAGACCATTTTCACCTTAAAGTTTGAAAATTACTGACATTTGGGCAGAACGATATAGTAGTCGTTTAAGTAGAACGAGCTCTCAAAAATTAGGGAAACCAATTCATCAGTGGAAACATTCATTAATTGCGAAGAATAAAAATTTAATGAGTCCACAACATTTTATGTAAAATAGCACAAAATCTTCCACCTATATTTTCACCGCAGTTCTTCAGTTAAAATTTCTCAACTGTTGGTTGGCAATTTTATAGGTATTATCTTCAAATTAACGGTATTTCATGCTGTCAAAAAATGGCACGATTAACAGCGACATTCAAGGCATCCTACTCTATGAACGAACGATCGATTTGCTAATGATTTCTATCTCCAATCGATATTCTGGGAAGTGATAATCGCCTCCAATTAAATTGCATTGCACGTAACATTAAATATTTTGCAATGTAATTTTGTGTTGTATTCTCATGTGAATCATCGTAAAAAATTGTTAGATCTATTGTTCAAGGAGAGGTCGTGACAGAAGAGACCCGAACATAATTTGTCGAAAATCTATTTGAATGAAATCAAATCGGATTTTAAACAGTCACGGATAGGTCATAAATTCATGGCTGCTGCCAATTCCGAAATAATTCATTGCCTAGGTCTCATTCGAATTCTTGATAATTCCTAATGAGTAAATAAATCTGCATTAAGAGTATTGCGCGAAGATGTACAGTCTGATTTTATAAATACAACTCTACTAAAAATACAGAGTTTTCCTTTTGAGTTGATCTATTAGTCGTTTTTAGAGAACTAGTGAATATTTCGTTCGAAATTTTTTGGCGGAGCCTTAAAGATGAAGAAACTCTGCGCCTAAAATATTTTCAAGTCGACAGTGTTGCCACGTCTATCTCAAACGCATATCTACTTTCTTATTTCAAATAGAACTACCTATATTTCAAATTATGTATCGATTCAATACCAAATTCGCAGTATAACCTACTAAAAAAACTTCCGTCGATCCCAAAATAGAAGGTGACTTCAATGTGTACGAAATTGATCATTAATGACCCATTTTAATGCTCAATTTCTGCTATTTTAATGTGCAATCCTCATGGCAACCGTTCAGTAAGTATTCAAAAGCACTACGAGAAATATCAAAACCCAACTGGAACATAGACACAGAAATTTTATTATATCAAATGAAAGTCTTCTCTAAAATGAAAGTGTATTTCAATCAAGAATTCGTACACAATTCATATTGAGATCGTCGGAAAAATCTTGTAATCAACTCGATTATTAATCGAGCGACTAATGGTCTCGAATTAATAACGCGTTAAAATATCTTGACCATTATTCGCTGTCTTTAATAACCTAGTTGAATAGTTGATTAAATAACTATTCTCTGCCATGCACTGTTGCCAAGTTATTCACACATTCTTGAAGTTTTTGACATCTGCACTGCAAGTTTGGAAATGCAATATTTTGATTATTTCGTATGCGAACGGAACTAAACTCGGCAGTCTCATAGAAGAGAATCCATGCATTCATGCGATATATTCAGTATTTTGTTACATCGTAAGGTTCTTCGAAAATTTTGAATCCGAAAATGTGGAACTTAAAATTGAAATATTTCAAAATTTTCAAATGGTAACCACATATTTATTTTACAGCATTCCATTCGAAACAAAAAATTTGGCAGTCTCTTTTTTACACTAATTATTTATTTTGTACCTATAGTTTTCGAATGAAATGAAAAATACTGAAATTCTTCAGTATTTAGAGTCATGATCTATGGTTGTGTTTACGATAAAATGGCTCTATGATTATGAGGTAAATTATTATAGTAGATTCTATGGCTAAAATCATGAAAAAGTGTTCGATGATCATGGATGTGCGCGATTCAGGTTGTTTCGCAATTCACGAGGAATGCCAAAAAATTATTGAAAGGACCTTTAGGTTCTTCAACAATCGTTACTCACATTTAGCAAATATGACTGGAAATGAATTCCATAAACTTTTTGTCTTTCGGTAATCCTGGCCCCATGTTCATGACATCAAGCATATAATTCATGCCGATAATTCACCTCATAATAATAGAGCATTATGTCCACAGATCATGACTATAAATACTGAAGCTTTTCAGTATTTTTCATCTCATTCGAAAACAATCCTAAAAAATAATTAGTCTAAGAAGAGACTGCCAGTCATTTTTCACTTAGAATCGAATTTCAATTTTGAGTTCCACATTTTCGGAGCAAAATCTTCGAAGAACCTCACAATGTATCAGAGTACTGAATATAGCACATGAATGCATGGATTCTCTACTATGAGACTGCTGAGTTTGGTTTCGTCCGAAATGTTTTTAATAGGTTATACTGCGAATTTGGTATTGAATCGACACATAAATGAAAATATAGGTAGTTCCATTTGAAATAAGAAAGTAGATATGCGTTTGAGTTAGACGTGGCAACACTTTCGACTTGAAAATATTTCAGGCGAAGAGTTCCTTTATCCTCAAGGCTATGCCTAAAATTTCAGAACGAAATATTCTCTAGTTCTCCAAAAACGTCTAACAGGCCAATTTAAAGGGTAAACCCTGTATATCAGTTGAGTTGTGAATTTATACAAATGATGATGATTATATTGATCACTATTATACTGATTACTACAAGACTTCCCTTGTCGCCCCTAAGAATCTCTAAATAGGTATGAGTTATGAGATCCAGTTGTTTTATGAAAAGGCTCTGTTACTGTGTCCTTATGCTACCTTTAACACAGGACTGCTTTTTGTTTACCCACCATCAGTGGCCACTACCGACTAAGAATGTCTACTGCTTGATTTTGACTTGAAATCAGATCTTTTTTCGCTTTGTTCGTTCTGCGCCTCAATGAAATGAGTTAAATGTAGGGTCGGATATAGACCAGTCATTTCGATAATCATCGGACAGTCTGAGATGTTAATCTAATGTAATTTGCAAGGAGCCGTATCGGTATGCAAATCAAGTTGTCGATTAATATTATAATTATTATTTTTCATCGAAGATAGCCACTTCAACAGGAGTGGCAACCAAAATTTTGCTTTCAACAAGATGGAGCACCTTCATACTATAATAGAGGGTAAGGTATTTTCTGGGTGCGAATTCTCTAAATCGAAAGATTGGCCGTACAGAATTTATACTGTGATCGGTTTGTTTTCTGGGACTAAGCCCGTAAAATTTTTTTGGGGTTATCTGAGATCAAGTGTTTGCGTTAAACGACCAACATGCTTGCAGGAATTGAGACAATGTTAACTAATACGTGAGAGGTCTCGAACAGGGTGACTCAAGGATTTGTTTATAGGCTAACACATTGTAAGGGGATGAACGGTAAGCATTTGGAACATTTAATTTAAACATAATTCTCATAGTTCTCCAGTAACCAAATTTATCTATTCTAGAAGTGAGAGTAAGTTATTTCTCATTTCAAGGATTTTTTACAGTGAACCCGCATTCCAAATCCAAATCTCTTTCTACATTGGTTAAGATAGACAGGAGTTTCCATATAAATTAAAAAAGTGAAGGATATTTCCGATTCAATCAGAGATATGTTATCAACAAACAGGCCGTATAAGCCAGAAAAAAAATTCGGTGGGATTCTTCGGTGGTAAAGGCCTTTTTTCAGGTCCACCAAAGAAGGACAATATAACCATTAGACCATTTTAAGGAAAATGTTCATTAGAACATTCAGGAGTAGAGAATTATCTCTACTCCTGACAAATTTCGGGAGGAGAGGGTTTCGGACCCCATCGGACCTCCCCTTCGCTACGCCCTTGTCAACAGAAATCGTACATCAGATGCATTTCACATCATTGCACTTACCTACAAAGTTTCATGAATATTTTCTTTTTCGTTCGAAGATAAAAATGTTGTTTTCTTCTTATTCTTCCTCAGAAGTCCAGCCTAGTTGTTACACACCAATTTCGGTTATAAAGTAAAAACTTTTGTGAAAAAGTATAGCACGCTGTTACCCTTAGAACAAATGTGCAAAACAATGAATTTCAATCTTAATATTAACATCACGAAACTGATGTAACATCTGAAAGAACCCAAGTGTATGCATTTGGAGTATTACTCTAATTTGGATTTATATCCTCATTAGGAATTATCAAGTATTCGAATAAGATCAAGGCCATGAATCATTTGAGAATTGGCTGCCGCCATGAGTTTATGGCCTATTCGTGACTGCTTAAAATCCGATTCGATTGCATTTCAATAGATTTTCGCCAAATTATGTGCTGGGTCACTTTGGATGTTACAACCTAATGTAAGGTCGGAAGCTAGTGCGCGCTTGTTATATTAGGTCTATTAGATTAGAAGAACAATATCTCAAGTTTGTTTATCCCAGAAATAAATTGTTTCATTTTATTCATTTATGAATTCAATTTTCCAATCTTAAACCTATCAATTGAAATATAATCTGGGAGGAATCTGCATTTATAGAAAACTTTTTTTAGGTTTACTCCCAGTTTCTGAAACAGAAACAATTAAATAAATTTCAATTAAGCTGAAATGCTCCTGCTTAAATCCTTACACTAATTTGTCAGTAAAAAATTGGTTTTGAAAATATTGTTGCCTAGCAGTAAAACTAAAAAAGTAAATGAATGAAAAGGATATAGCAACGTTTCGGTGTCTATATCAGACTCCTTCTTCAGACAAACTTGGAAAAACTTTGGAATTGTCTAATTGTCATTATACTACAAACGGAAAAAAACCGTTAGGCAACAATTTTGTCTAAATCAATTTTCTCCCATTGAAAAATTCTTAGCCTACTATAGAACCAAACAAAATTTCAATGTCGAAATATTTTATTACTTAACATATTTTCCACTTAATTGGATACCTTTATTCATTACATCGAACTTGGAACGTCTCTAGGACTTTCAGAAAAAATGTTTCTTCTTGCTCTACAAACCAGACCTCCGCAGCTTTTATTACCTCCTAGATGGAAAAAAGTTGACGACTTTATTTCAGTTGAGGAACCAAATCAAGTAAATGAGGAAGGTGTTCTAGTAATTCTAACCCTAAATCACAAATTTTTTGCTTGGCAACATGACCTTACTGTGCTGGGGCGTTGTCCTGCAAATACAAAACACTTTTGGATAGTTATCCGCTTGTTTCCACTTATTTTTGCCATTATCCAAAAAATCAATTGCGATTACTCCATGGCAATCCCAAAAATCTGAAGCCAGAACTTTTCCAGCAGATTTTTGAACAGGAAACTTCTTAGGTCTTGGAGAAGCAGGATGATAACATCCCATTGATTGTTGCTTTGTTTCTGGATCGTGAAAATGTACCCAAGTCGCATCGCAACCATAGTAACAATTCGGTTTAACAATTTGCAATTCGAGCACAGATCGAAATCGAATGACGAGATCCTTCTACACAACATTGAAGCATTTGGAGATCCATTTTGCAGAAATTTTTCGGGGAAATCAATTTCAATGGAGAATTAACCTCTTAGGAAGCTTGCACTCCAAGTTTTCACGGTCGCAAATAGTCCGTTCACGAATGGTTGAGCCGTCGGTTGCCCATGACATTTTGGCATATTCCACCGTGTATATTAAAATTTTAGGTTATGTTGTTTATTTTCTTGTCAGATTGATACCTACGCAATGTTGTCAATATTGTATAGAGTTCTTCGATAACTCGCAAGCGCGTCGGACGAGGCCGGGTACATTCGGCAACGTTGAGTTTATTTTACGTTATGATAGCAAATACTGCCAACTTCAGATGAATGAACAAACGCCTACTATGCGCTCAAATTTTCTTGAGCGGACAATACGAAGGACATTGATCACCAACAGTATTAGGCTTATTTTTCGATTTTCACAATTTCGGCGGACATCTTGTTTTTTCATTTATTGCGTAACTCTGGTTTACTTTTCTGATGTCAAACTTTACACTGACACTTCTAATAAGTTATTGTTCGTTGTTATGGTATCGCTATAGTTCCTTTATAGATGGAAGTGGTCTAGGCTGACTAGATATATCAATACATCCTCGTAGGTAGGTATTGAATCTTAATATTCAATAGAAAAATGGAGATGATGATAAAATATTACTCATCTGAATTCCCAAACGCGAAAATGGACTATAAGATATTATCTTATAAGCATAATATCTTTATTATATAATTAGATCACGAATCGAACCGAAGACTCGCTTTATTAACCTTGTAACATCAATAAATCATTCTTCATCGCATACTTGAGGTGCAATCCGATTTTGAGAACAAAGTGGACCCGAAATTGCATCTGACCACTTCCCTCTAATTTTTATAGAATAAAAGGGAAGGTCAAATTGTTTCAACATTACATCCGCCAAAGGCACCTGAATTCGGACATTATAATCATAGTCTTAGAATAGTTTTCCATGAATATGTAAATAAGATATCAATGATCGAATCAATAATAAAAAGATAAACGATAATGAAAATCAAATAATCAAAAAAAAATTCTGAAAAAGAAAATTGAGAAAGCCCTGAGCAAGTGCTTTGGAGCGCTCGTTCATTGGTGAAGCAATAGGCTATTACCTCAAAATTTTGTATAGGACTTGAAATTGGTACTACTAAATATATAAATTCAAATTATTCAACACGATTGGAATAACATTCTGGGAATTAGAAAGTGGGAAAAGAAGTACCTCAGTGTGGTAAATTTATTCTGTAAGAACCGAGCGCTTTCGGCCTAGGCCATCATCAGGTTTTCCCGTCCAGGAATAATACCACAAGCTGAAATGCCAGGATAGTTGCAATGGCAGCACTTAACGTGAAAATAAATGTTCAACAATTACCCCTTCTTTCATACATTGGTAAATGAACCAAATATCCTGCCGTATACAACCTCTCCTTACCGCCAACCTGCGATACGTATCAACCATTGATGTGCTGTACAGCAGGGTAAGATCAACAATTATGTTGATCACAGTTGGCAAAATTTACGGAACTTTGCTCCCTCCCCCAAAAATTTTCCTTCGGCTCGTCCCTGCCAATTTCTCCAAGTTATTAATGTCGAAGAGTTTAGTCTCTTCATATAATATTGTGTAGCGTTCTACATGTTGTTTGTGTCTGCCTGTATATATTTCCTCGATGATTGCCGGCGCTGCATATGTTCGGTTTATGCGTGTGAATCTTAGGCGAATTTTCTTTTCGATGTTAGCCGCCTAGCAGTGAACGTAGATTTGTTTACTTGCGTTGTGATAATATCGTACCTCCACTTTTTTATATCTTTATATTAATTATCGTGAATAGAAAACCCTCATAAGGGGTAAGTATCTTTTCAATTCCGCTTTGTCGCTGAATTCCTTCCTATATTGTTTGCATATTATATTAATTGCATTGCTAAATTATTGTCGTTCTACGATTTCCCCAATCCTTTTGTATTTCTGTTGCCAATGCAGAGAATTCAATGCCTGTACCGATTTCCATTCTGTTAATAATTTCTTTTTGTGCTTTGCATGTTGCTATATTGCTTGATCTACACTATTTCTTTTCAGGAAATTTCTAAATTAATCTTTCTGTTTCTGAATTAATTCGTGTATAATTGCTTGTAGAATTCATTAATGTTCAATACCTGCAAATAATTTTTCCTTTTCGCTAAAGTTTCGTTGAATACTACTTCCAAGTGTTTATATGAACTTTTTGTAGACATTTTTTGTGAACTAGACAGATAAGTCAATTCGATTAATTCGGGGACAGAAAGATATTTATGATATGTTAAGCGTCTGATTCGTATTGTGTTTCACAGTTTTTCTGGGAGATTTCTTATAATTGAACTCGTTTGAGAATTGGAATATCGTTGGATTTCTTGGAAGATTATTGAACAGAATAAAGTTTCCGTACATCTGGAAGCCATTGACCTTGAGGATTGAAGACGTTACCTACAGGGTGGTCGGAGCGACAAGAAGTTTTCACTAACCAATTTCTGCCTTGACGACTATACAGAGTGATCTCAACAACCACCAGGAGTTCACCCACCATCAACATCGGAAAATAATACAGGGAAGTTCAAAATCGCCAATAATTAAAGCAAATTAATATCTCTGCTATTGAATTATTAGTTTATATTATCAATTACTGTTTTTATTGTTACCCTACTACATTACTGGTACCAGATAATTGTGCATATATATTTGTGAATAAATACTTGTGAGTATTTTGAGGATCGTGATTTGCCTGAGAAATTGAGTCTTCTCCATTTTATAAATTATTAGATTAGATCTACGCCCACTCTGACGACTGAGCTCGGGCAGTTCAAACATTTGAAGCCGGAAAGGCTACAAATTTTTGGCGCCCAACGTGGGGCACTGAAAAATATTCTGTGCACTAATTAGAGTTTTTTCATTAAAATTTTTTTCAAAATTTTTCATTTTTGAATTTGATTGGAGGTGACTTGGTTCTGAGGGCACATTACGATCTTTTCGGTCGGTCATTGAAGATACTTTGAATTTCTCTCTGATTCTATTGGCATTTATACCGAATTTCTGATTTTTTTTCTTTCTCAATTTCTTGATAAGTAAGTTTTACATATCTCTCTCACATATCTCTTTTCTTAGATTCGGATAATTATCTCATATTTTCATTATGGCAATCAATCCGAATTTTCTCAAACAAAATGAATTGGCATATGAAATAGCAATTCGAGGAATTGAAGTTCCATCATTAGTTGATGAAAAGCGTAAAATTTTGAGGGGATTATTAGCCCAAGAATGTTCAGATCGAAGTTTTACTAACGTGAATGATCCTTTTTCTTCGAAGAAAATGTAATGGGAATAAAAGAGAGTTTGGCGGATTTAAGCGATTTGTGTTCGAAATTCAGTTTTTCTTCTCAACTTGAGTATAGGCGCATAATCACGAGACTTACGCACGTGACCGGTAGAATTCAGAGGTTATCTCCAGATAAAGAACAAGAACAAGCTATTAGGCAAATGCTCTATAAGGAGGTTTTAATGTTAGAAGCGGATATAGCGGAAAAAGCCTCTCCTCCTGAATCCGATGCTCCCTGTACTTCCACTCCTGTGAAAACTATCGGTTCTCCAGCTCAAAATGTGATTTTTCCTCCTCTAAATAACGGCTCCCATTCGAAATGTGTTCCTGTTTATAAATGGGGTTTGAAGAAATTTTCGGGTAAGGAACCGCTTATCCCATTTTTAGAACTTATACAATCCTTGAAAGGTTCTAGAGGTTGTACCGACTCAGATTTGTTTGCATCTGCTAGCGATTTGTTTGAACATGATGCATGGACCTGGTGGCATAGTAACCATCTTAAAAATCGTTTCAAAAATTGGGAAGATTTGCTGTCCGCATTGAAATCCACCTTTTTGCACACAAATTATGACTCTGTTCTATTGAATGGAATAAAATCTCGTAAGCAAACATCCCGAGAGTCTGTTGCCTTGTTTATTTCTTCTATGGAAGCTCAATTTTATAGGCTTACAAGGTGTCCACCGGAACCGGAAATGGTAGAAATAATTAGAGCCAATTTGCTGCCTGATTACGTAAAAGCTCTTGTTCTACAGGACGTTAATTCTGTGGCTCAGTTAACATCCCTTTGTAAGAGAATCGAAGATACTCTTTGTTCAAGCGTGTCTGGACAGCTTAGTGAATTGCAGGTTTCTGAGGTTCGATCTGCTGTCAGGTGTTGGAACTGCGATGAGGATGGTCATCGATACTTTGAGTGTGCCAAGCCAAAATCTCGATTTTGTTTTGGATGCGGTCGCAAAAACGTGACCAAGTCAAATTGTGCGTTTTGTTCAAAAAACGTGAACAAGGCCAAAAATCCCGCAGGTATTGGAGGTCTTTCAGGTCAAAATCCTGCTCTGAAACCAAAGACCCATTCGAAGAGAAAGTAAACTTCTTCGATGAGGAAGATTGGAAATCCTGGCTCAATGTTGTCAAAGATTTCTATTCACCTAAAATAACTTCCCCAATCATCCCTGCAGATTACCCCCGCACATTAAGCCAGAGCAAGAACGTTGAGACAGAGGTCTCAACAGACATATATCCCCTTCTCGAGTGTCGTCAAAATGACAATCGGCCTTACCTCACCGTTTATGTCGAAGACGAACCTATTTCTTCTCTATTGGACAGCGGTAGTAACGTCACTATTTTGGGTTCGCCATCCATTCACCTTCTCCGTAAACTAAATTTGAGCATCGACTATGACATTTCAATAAATCTCACAACTGCCGACGGAAAACTCCAAAATACTTTAGGGTATGTGCATCTTCCTATTTCCTTGCAGAACGTAAGTAAGGTTCTGAAAGTACTCGTTGTTCCTTCCATCACACACGGTTTAATTTTAGGTATGGATTTTATACAAATCTTTAACTTGACTCTCAATTTTCGCGATTTTTCTTATAATAATAATTCTGTCGTAACTACAGAGGAATCCGTAGCACCGTTCGTGCTCTTGTTGGCTCTGAAACTTTGACCGAGCCTCAAAAATTGAGTTGGAATTCACCATTGATCTCTTCAGACAAATTGCCCCTTCTGATAGATTAGGAAGAACACATTTGTTTGAATATAATATTGATACTGGAAATGCTAAACCAATCCAACAGAGACAGTATCCGTTGTCACCAGCGATGCAGTCTATCCTTAATAAGGAGATTGATCAAATGTTGGAGCTCAACATTATAAAACATATTTCTGGATGCAGCCCATGGGTATCACCTTTATGGTTAGTTCCAAAAAAGGATGGTACTCACAGAGTTGTTTTCGATGCCAGGAAGTTGAATTCTGTTACTCTCGCTGACAGTTACCCTATGCCATCCGTTGACTCTATTTTGAGTAAGGTACGGGATGCTTCTTATTTGTCCTCCATCGATTTGAAGCAGGCATTTTTCCAAATTCCTCTGGACGAGGAATCAAAAATTAAAACGACATTTGCAGTCCCAGGTAGAGGATTGTTTTGCTTTAATGTTGTACCCTTTGGTCTAAATAACGCTGGAAAGGCAATGGTGAGGCTGATGGACGCTGTGATAGGTCCTTCCCTAGAGCCCTATGTATTTTATTACATGGACGATATTATAGTTTGTACTCCCACCTTTGAGTTGCATTTGGCAGTTTTAAGAAAACTTTTCCATCGTTTAAAAGAAGCAAATTTAACAGTTAATTTCGAGAAATGTTGTTTTTGTCGGTCCTCTTTAAATTTCCTAGGTTTTGTCGTGGACTCAGATGGTTTGAGAACGGATCCATCTAAGGTCCAAGCTATCCTAGACTATCCTGTCCCCAAGAATACCACGCAAATAAGACGGTTGATTGGATTGATAGGTTATTATCGTAGATTTCTGAAAGATTTTGCTTCGGTTTGTAGTCCTATTTCCGATTTATTAAAAGGTAGAAAGAAAGGACAACCCATCGCATGGACAGAGCAAGCTAATGATGCCTTTTTGCAAATAAAATCGTTGCTGACTTCAGCACCCATACTGGCTAGTCCAACTTCACTAACCTTTCTGTGTCGCATGTGATGCGAGTGATAACGGCGTTGGAGCTGTGCTATTTCAAGAAGAAGATGGCCTAGAGCACCCAGTGGCTTATTTTAGTAAGGTCCTTAATAAAAGTCAACGTAATTACACTACGACTGAAAAAGAACTTTTAGCAATCGTGTTATCGATTGAGAAGTTCAGACCATACATAGAAGGTACCGAATTCACCATTATTACCGACCATTCCTCTCTCGTTTGGCTTAATTCTATGAAAAATCCAAATCAGCGAATTTCCCGGTGGATTATGAAGCTATCATCTTATCGTTATAAAATTGTACACCGCAGTGGGTCGTTGAACACTGTAGCTGATTCACTTTCTCGTATGTCTAACACGGAAATGCAAATATCCTTGTTGAATTTGTCTCAACTGAGATTTGATAAGTGGTATCGTGGCTTGTTGATGAAGGTTGGAGCAAATCCAGATCTTTATCCTGAATTCAAAATAAGCAATGGTGTCTTATATAAGCATATTCTTCCTAGGTACCGAATAATACAAGATTCTCCCGAGTGGAAAATAGTAGTACCATCCTCCCATAGGTTGGAGCTTATGAAAGAGTTCCACGATGAACCTACCTCCGGTCATTTCGGAGTCTATAAAACTTTATCCCGAATCTCCGAGCTGTACTACTGGCCAAGAATGAAAAATTCTATTGTTAAGTATGTAAGGAGTTGCAAGGTATGTGCATCATGTAAGCCTGGTAATCTGCCTCAAGCTGGACTCATGGGCAAATATCGAAATATAAATTTTGCATTTCAATTTCTGAGTGCTGATTTATTAGGGCCTTATACTCGATCAAAGGCTGGAAATCAATACCTCTTAGTAGTAACCGATTGGTTTTCTAAATTTGTGATGGTTCAACCACTTCCTAAGGCTACCTCTAGGTCTATTGTAAGGTTTATTGAGAATCAAATATTCCTGGTTTTCGGTGTTCCTCAGATTATTGCAGTAGATAATGGCCCACAATTTGTATCTAAAGATTTCAAAGATCTTATGAATAGATATAAGGTACAGAGAATCTTTTATAACGCAAGATTCCATCCCCAAATCAATCCCACCGAACGTGTGAATAAAACCATCGTTACTGCGATACGATCATTTATTAATGGTGATCATAAAACATGGGATCAAAATGTTCATCAGATCGCACAAGCCATTAGACTTGCGAAACATGAGAATTTGAAATATAGCCCTTCTTTTGTAGTGTTTCTCAGAAATGTCGCAACTGACGGATCTTTTTATGGTCTTATTTCAGAGAATGCAGACAACGTTATTTCCATAGGAGAAAAGCTCTTGGATCCCGAATTACTTCTTCGACTACCAGAGCTTCACGACGAGATTCGAGCAAGGTTGAAGCATTCTTATGACGTCAACGCTCGAAGATATAACCTTAGACGGCGAGACCTACGTCTCAATGTTGGTGATAGAGTATGGAAGAGGAATTTCGTTCTTTCTGATGCTTCCAAAAACTTTTCGGCGAAGCTTGCTCCAAAATTCGTGCCTTGTATTGTGAACAAGGTGATTTCTTCTCTGGTCTATAATTTGGTTGACCTGGATGGAAAAGATCTAGGAAATTTTCACATTAAAGATATCAAACCCGATCTGAGTGAAAATAACTGCAGTGACGATTCCCCAGATGAGGAATCCGACTAATTTTGCGAAATATTTAAAATGTATAGGTGTCGTTCATTGTTAATGTCTAGACTTTTGAAACATACTCGCAACCCCCATGATATACCTTGAACATTTCTTGACCACGAAACGAGCGAAAGATAGAAATGTATAAGCGTTAGGGAATAATAGTATCTTACCTTCTTGCCTTATCTATTCCTTATTTTTACCTCTGAGCTGTGTGCATGTAATTTTTACCTATCTTATCTTCTGCTACAGTTCGGAATTTCTGATGAATTAGGAACTCTCCTCCCTTAAAAGCGCTTAATTTATGTCGGAGTAATGTACCTTTACGCAGTACCTCATTATGCATGGCATATTCTTTTTGTGTAATTGTCCAAAATTACTCTGCAGATTTTATATCTCTGTGCGTCTTTTCGGATGCGATCGTACTCTGATTGTGGTCGAGAATGTTTGCCTTGAAAGTATCTCGTGATTCGACGAATCACTGGCGCCCATTAACTTTTGCTATCTTTATCGTGACTTTCTGCAAAAGCTCTTTGTACTCAAAGACCTTTTTTTTGGGAAATGGGGTGGTGTAGCGTTCTACATGTTGTTTGTGTCTGCCTGTATATATTTCCTCGATAATTGCCGGCGCTGCATATGTTCGGTTTATGCGTGTGAATCTTAGGCGAATTTTCTTTTCGATATTAGCCGCCTAGCAGTGAATATAGATTTGTTTACTTGCGTTGTGATAATATCGTACCTCCACTTTTTTATATCTTTATATTAATTATCGTGAATAGAAAACCCTCATAAGGGGTAAGTATCTTTTCAATTCCGCTTTGTCGCTGACTTCCTTCCTATATTGTTTGCATATTATATTAATTGCATTGCTAAATTATTGTCGTTCTACGATTTCCCCAATCCTTTTGTATTTCTGTTGCCAATGCAGAGAATTCAATGCCTGTACCGATTTCCATTCTGTAATAATTTCTTTTTGTGCTTTGCATGTTGCTATATTGCTTGATCTACACTATTTCTTTTCAGGAAATTTCTAAATTAATCTTTCTGTTTCTGAATTAATTCGTGTATAATTGCTTGTAGAATTCATTAATGTTCAATACCTGCAAATAATTTTTCCTTTTCGCTAAAGTTTCGTTGAATACTTACTTCCAAGTGTTTATATGAACCTTTTGTAGACATTTTTTGTGAACTAGACAGATAAGTCAATTCGATTAATTCGGGGACAGAAAGATATTTATGATGTGTTAAGCGTCTGATTCGTATTCGTGTTTCACAGTTTTTCTGGGAGATTTCTTATAATTGAACTCGTTTGAGAATTGGAATATCGTTGGATTTCTTGGAAGATTATTGAACAGAATAAAGTTTCCGTACATCTGGAAGCCATTGACCTTGAGGATTGAAGACGTTACCTACAGGGTGGTCGGAGCGACAAGAAGTTTTCACTAACCAATTTCTGCCTTGACGACTATACAGAGTGATCTCAACAACCACCAGGAGTTCACCCACCATCAACATCGGAAAATAATACAGGGAAGTTCAAAATCGCCAATAATTAAAGCAAATTAATATCTCTGCTATTGATTTATTAGTTTATATTATCAATTACTGTTTTTATTGTTACCCTACTACATTACTGGTACCAGATAATTGTGCATATATATTTGTGAATAAATACTTGTGAGTATTTTGAGGATCGTGATTTGCCTGAGAAATTGAGTCTTCTCCATTTTATAAATTATTAGATTAGATCTACGCCCACTCTGACGACTGAGCTCGGGCAGTTCAAACATTTGAAGCCGGAAAGGCTACAATTGATGTAAATGTTAACACAGTAAAGTTAAATAATATGCTCTATTCTGGAACACTGGGAGCCTTACTACGTATTTGAAGCATTTTCCCAACAATTAATGAGATACCTCAGCTTGATGCGTGTTTGTGTGTTATTAAATTCATAAATGGGCATCTTCCTAATGAGCCAACCACAGGAATCAGTTTATGCATTGTGTGCTCTACATGGGTTTCCCAGTTTCGTTTTCCATCAATTTATAATCCCTGATGTTTGTAATGTGCAACACGATTTAGAGTAGTATCATCATAACTGATTTGTATTTTACGCAATGGCTTGTTCTTCTGCCTTATACACATATGAACTGTCTTGTTGATATTTATGCTTAGTATGTTGCAAGAAAGCCATCCAGAGTAATAAAGAAGGTCAGCATTGACAGTATATTCCAATTCCTCCAAAGATCTCCCCGAATACATCAACACAGTATCATAAGCAAAAAAAAATACCTTTATCTCGAGCCCATCATATGTACCTACATAGAGTAAGTAAAGCAATGGGCTCAAGACTGAACCTTGATGGAAACCCATATTGACTGATTTTACTTTTTTGATTATTAACTCTGGTGTATAAGCTTTCCCGCGAAATCCCATCCCTTGTAACTTCCTCAAAAGCACCTCAACATCCACAGTATCAAATGCACAACATAATTGCCCCTGTTAATTTGAGCAGAAAAGTATTCTAGTTAATCAACTGCAGCACTCGATGTACTACCTCCTTGTAACCCATACCCATACTTGTCAAATCCAAATGTAGCTTTCACAAAATCTTTTATTCTTTTCTTTATAATCTTTTCAATGAATTTTGAGGAAACACTAACAATAATAGAACCTAGCATGTTAGTAGAACTTCAATATTTCATTCGGAACACATCAAGAAGTGAATTATCAACCAAGACCTGCTGGCCTGCATTGAAAAGCATGAATAAATGTTAAATTATTTTTCAATTATCACTCGGAATTTCGTTCCATCCGAAAAAGTCATGTTCCATTTATGAAATTCACTTCAAGTGCAGTATATAATCCGTTCACATATTATTCAACGTGGCCGAATGTATCCGGCCTCGTCCGACTAGCTTGTGAGTTCAGATTTTAGATCAGAGAACTTCGCGATTTAGGCAACTTTCTGTGACCTTGACAACATTGCAAATCAATCTGACAAGAAAATAAACAAAATGACCTAAAATTTTAATAGCTTTACACCGTAGAATATGCCAATATTCCATTTACTACTTTGTGCTCAATAATATGTGAAAGGAATATAGTAAATCTATTGGAACGGCGAGACAGGGTTTTTTTGTACTGAGGTTTTTTCCCTGAGCTCTGGTATCATACGAAAAAATAGTATGGTACCCCGTTTTTGCACTAACCTCAGTTAGGGATTTTAATTTTTGTTTTATGTATTGTATTATGTTAGCTCTCTATTTCAAAAGAATATATTATATATATACTAATTGTTTTTTTACAGTCTTGTTTTATTTATATATGTATTGTTTATTAAGGGAGATTAGACTGGGTTATTAAGAGTAAAGTGGTTTCTCTTTTTGTTTTTTGACCTAGCTTTCGAATAATATTTCATTCTTCCTCAGGGTCTACTACAAAATAACAACATTATATTTTCACACTTTAAAATTCACATAAAATATTTCTAACTTACACAAACGAGGTTATTACTCTCTTCATTGATGTTTTTTAGTTCTTTATAATATTTTTCGTTTAGTTTAATTAGCTGTTCTGTCATAATTTAAAATCAACACAATTGTAAACAAATAAAATCCTACTTTTACGTCTTATTTCTATCTTTTATTCAGCTGTGTTGTCTCATCTGTCAGGTTCTTCTTCTTACTTTGGTCGTGGGTTCTTATCTTTTTCTCTCCTTACTCGTCAATAGGTCCCATATATTTTCTCTCCTTCTCCTCCATTCTTGTGTCATCAAATATGAGTAGATATTGTTTAATGAGTTGGTGTCTGTTTTTTTGTTCATTGGAGCTTCTTCATTGTTTATATAATACATTTCTAGGAATAGCCGTTTTTTTAGATTATTTTCTGTTTTCACTATAGATGTTCCCTCAAAGTTAATTTTATGGTCTTTTTCTGTACTATGTTTTGCTAGTGCGCATCTTTCGGGATGATGATTATCATCATCGGGTGACATCAAAAATCATCCCGAAAGATGCGCACTAGCAAAACATAGTACAGAAAAAGACCATAAAATTAACTTTGAGGGAACATCTATAGTGAAAACAGAAAATAATCTAAAAAAACGGCTATTCCTAGAAATGTATTATATAAACAATGAAGAAGCTCCAATGAACAAAAAAACAGACACCAACTCATTAAACAATATCTACTCATATTTGATGACACAAGAATGGAGGAGAAGGAGAGAAACCTATATGGGACCTATTGACGAGTAAGGAGAGAAAAAGATAAGAACCCACGACCAAAGTAAGAAGAAGAACCTGACAGATGAGACAACACAGCTGAAATAAAAGATAAGAAATAAGACGTAAAAGTAGGATTTTATTGTTTACAATTGTGTTGATTTTAAATTATGACAGAACAGCTAATTAAACTAAACGAAAAATATTATAAAGAACTAAAAAACATCAATGAAAGAGAGTAAATAACTCGTTTGTGTAAGTTAGAAATATTTTATGTGAATTTTAAAGTGTGAAAATATAATTGTTGTTATTTTGTAGTAGACCCTGAGGAAGAATAAAATATTATTCGAAAGCTAGGTCAAAAAACAAAAAGAGAAAACCACTTTACTCTTAATAACCCAGTCTAATCTCCCTTAATAAACAATACATATATATATATATATATTGGTAAAATTAAAAACGGTCCAGCCACTGTGCGTGTGCGAGCAGTCAAAGATATTCCACCCCATACCATAATCGATCCTCCCCCGAAACCAGTAGTATTCAGGAAATTGCACTGAGCATATCTTTCATGTGGACGTCTGTATACAAGGGAACGTCGATCACAATGGTAGAGGCAGAATCTAGACTCATCTGTGAAGAGAACTCTTTCCCAATCAGCCTCTTCCCAAAGGATATGCTCTCTCGCAAAATCCAAACGCGACCTTCGATTGGCTGGGGTAAGAGCTGGGCCTCTTGCCGTGACACGAGACCTTAAATCATATTCTCTGAGGCGATAAGAGTGTAGAAAAAAATGGGTACACTATAATCCCACATAATACCTTGCATCACAAAATGAACAATTCTTTTGCCGACTAAACTCACTGCGTAAAATGAAATCTGAAAATTTAATTCGGAAATAAGAAACAACAAAGAACTCGTTATGTTCAACAAGAAACGATGTCACTGTTTCCGAGTGAGTTTCTCTCGACAGGATACCACAAAACAAAATCGAATTCCATTTATTCGAGCACTGTGTTGTTTTATTTTTTGCATCCACTCTGATGCATTTTGCATTCATTACCAAATATCGCTCATAAATTCAATGCCATTTTTCAACTACCTTTTTCTGATTTCCACTTTCGATGGGGCTCAGTACAATATTTCGGAAACGTTTCAAAGAGAAACCTGATAGTAGGTTACGAGTTTTGAATCAAGTACATCTAGATAATAATCATTATCTTGTCTGGAATCAAGGCCGGTCACTTTGCATTTTGGCAATAATGTTCGCAGGCGGACAACCTCGCTTCGAGGAAACTGCGCGTTTTTGTCTTCACCGAAGATTAACTGTTATTCCTCGCAAGATATATGGACCCATGCGCTGGTATTTTTATAATGGCTGGTAAGCTTTCAGAAGTGGCTCTTTTTCACACTTTAACTGGAAGGTTGTCATTTGTTTTGTCCTGTTTGAATAATTGATCATAGAGATGTTTCATCATAGAGATCATTGAACAAAAATAATTTAAAGGGAAGTTGATAATATCCGGTGAATCAACTGAAGATAGGATTATTTTGATTCATCTCAATATCTGCTTGAACAAAATGAACTTGAGACGTAGAACACAATATTTTCTTGTACCTATGACATCATAACTCCGTTCAAAAAAGTTGAATTGAATACAAAAATAATAAGTCTCGTGGTGGTACTTCAGATTACTTTCAAGGTATACTTAATTTCAGGTAAGGAAACATTGAACGATGGACGACTACGCATGGAAATTCTTAAAATTGAAAATATTGAATTAAACTCCGTTATCTAGACTGATGAGTCGTCGTGATGCGATTCGAATAATGAAAATCGGGTTTATCGAAAGAAAGAGGCCATGGTACATATTATTCCGCAACACATACAGCGTGTTTTAGGAATGACTGCACAAACTTTCGAAATTTCGAATGTTCGAAATTTGTATAATCGTTTAGAATATACTGGCTGTTTTGTGTATCTTTCTGGAACTTACAATGGGCGAAACTCTTCCTCGCATTTATGTATTTTTCGAAAGTTTCAACAAATGACTTTAGGATCATACCTTTTAGTAAATTTTCAAAAATGCAAATTCGGTCTGAGATAATTATATGTTTTGTGTATTATCTTGTCCAACACCCTATAATGTTTCTGAAAACCGAAGCTATTCTCAGAAACTACATTAAAAACAAGACTAATGGCAATATTTCCACATTAGGTATCCATATTTTTTATCATTAAACGGGAATTGCCATCTAAAATAAACACTGACATATGAAGTTGGTGAAATGGCACTAAAAAAACTAAAAGTAATACAAAAACAATAAATATCTCGGATACCATGAAATTCATTCTGAGGTCGAAATTTGAGATAAGGTAGACCATGTGTATCTATCTATGGGTACAGGTTTATCCATTGTTTTAGGGACACCTGTATACAATAATAACATCTGCTAAGTAACAGAACAGTAATTTCTTTCTGGAAACAATAAATACTATACCTATCGCACTGTTTTTCTAGGTGTAAAGGATGCTTTATGATGCTCAAAAATTTGTAATTATGTTCTGCATAGAAAATTATCGACTTGTGAAATTAATTAATACAATAATAGTTCTTGAGAACTGATGAAAGAGCAAAATTTTCATTTCTCTTCCGTTGTGATATTCACAAAAAAAAGTATTTACTCATCAGATCAATTTAATCGAAAATTATATAATTCGATTTATTTCAATCGTAATGGATTTGTTTCATTGAGAAATCGATTTCAAAGGTAGAAATTTCATTGCAGAATGATTCGAACTCACAAGGATAATGCACACTATGTGAAGATGGACCATAAAATCGGTCATTAATTTATGCGATTATGTTGCTCATTCACTTTATTACTTTATAGGTAGTAAAACTTATAAAGGCTCGCATACGGGATGTATTTTAATGAAAATTAAATTTATTCTCCTAAATATATTATGAGAGACTGAAATCGATATCCATTCGCATTCTCTTCATTGTACATGAATTCATCATGGAAAAATAGTTATACATTAAAATGAAAATTTCAAGAAAAGCCCTGAGCAGGTGAATTTGAGCGCTCGTCCATTGGTGGGGCAAAATTGCTATTACTTTCAACTCTCATTATTTCCAATATTTCAATATTTATGGTTCTGTTTACACTACGGCCACAAAATTTTGTATGAAGCTTATTATGAGCATCTAGCAGGTGGTCGCAAAATTTCAATTCGATTGATTTTGTTTGATATTGAGGAACAATTTTAAATAGCCATATTTTATGGAATGCCCTGTACGATTTGGCTAGTTGACGAACTTGACATTGGCATTTATAAACTGAACTCACTCTGAAATTCTCAAGTCTCTAGGACACTCCCTTAAAAAGTTATCGGTGCTCATGGCCGTATGGCTCTACGGACCCTATCTTTTGACCATTTTCGTCTCAAAATTACAGACAATTGGAAAAAACGATATAGCACTCGTTTATGTAGAACGAGCGCTCAAGAAGCCTGAGATGTTATAAACGCGTCAAACTCAATAGACGAAATTCAAAGTTTTGGCTGAAAATTTAGTATAGCACATCAAGATGTTCCTTAGCTTCTTCTTAAACCTTAAATCAAGTCTTTGCTAGCAAAGTTAGAAAAGTTAATTAATTAGTAAGTGAAATTAAACGAAACATGTGATATTCAGAAGAAATCGAACTATTAATGTGAAACAAAACTAAAAGATGGCTAGAAGAATGGTCTTTCTAATAAAATTAGCGTAAATTCTACAAATTTCCGGAACTGTTTCACAGAGTGTTAAGAAATTAGGCCACAATTACATGGTATCTTTCGACCCTGTATAAAAAATATGCTATCAACATTTCGGGAAGTTATTCTGAAGCTTGTTTTAATACCAATCTTCTTGGACAAAATTTCAGGTGGCTAATTGTGCCTAATTACAAGATATTTCCAGAACTGATATTTGCAATTGTTTACGAATAGTTCCTCGTTTATGAGCACTCGTTCTACTCAAACGAGTGAGTGCTATATCGTCTGTTGTTCTCGAATTTTGAACCTGAAATGGTCGCAAACGATAGGGTTCGACTTCCTGATGACAAATCCGTGGTCAAATTCAATGCTGTCAGTGGGGCCGTCCATCCATTCGTCCGGCCGTCCGTTAACACGATTACTTTCGAAGGGATTGTCCTAGACCTAGAGGCTTGAGATTGTCAGTGAAAGTTCGGTTCCCAAATGCCTCGATTGAGTTTGTTAATCAGCCAAATCGTACAGGGCGTTGCATAAAATTTGGCCATCCAATATTTTTGTTTCTCCATATCACATTTGAAACAAAATCAATCGAAATGAAATGTTGCGGCCAGATGAGGGATGATCATAATAAGTCTCATGCAAAATTATGTGTTCATAGTGTACACAGAACCATAGAAAATTCAATTAAAATATTGAAAAGAATAAACTTCATATCTCCATGAAAAGATATTCGATGTTGTGGCCATATTGTCAACAGAACCATATAAAGTTCAATTGGAATATTGAAAAAAGAATCTCTATATTTCCATAATAGGATATCCGATTAGAGTAAAATTTCTTCTGTGAATGGAGACTGATACTGAATTTTTAGGCAAAATTTTGTGGCCATAGTATCAACAAAACCATAGAAAATTCAACTGGAATATTGAAAAGAAGAATATCTATATTTCCATAACTAGATTCGAATGAAATTAAAAATACTGAATGTTCATGCAAGATTTCAAGAGGATCGCATCATTGGAACCATATTTCCAGAACATTATTCTGATTGTGCTGAGATTCTGTATTTATACAGGGTGTTCCATTGGGAAAGAGAAATACTTCACAGGTGCATAGGTGGCACCAAGACGGTTCTAGAGATACCCCATTTATTGAGTCTTACTGTCTTTGTAGCCGAGATACAGGGTGTTTTATGAATTTTGCCCGTTTCTTCCTGAGGCCGTACCAGACGAACCACCCGGTATATTTTCTTCATATTTGGCAAATATGTTCCTAATTGAGAGACCAAACATATCATGCAATAACCGCCTCGAAAATCCGGGTTAACAAAAAATTATGAATCATTTGAATCCTCGAAACAACACCCTGTACATCGGAATTTTGAAAATCTGTTTTAAAATTCGAAAAAACCACTAAAAACTGAACTGAGACGTACACTTCAAATTTTCGCTCAGAAAGTTTTACTGCACAAATTTTCAAGGTAAATGTGAAGTTTTTAGGAACTTGGATACCCGAAAGTGGTTTGAAGTGACTTTAACAATGAATTATCAACCATATTGAATCCATGATTATTTCAACATTACTTTGTAATTCATTTCCACATTGGTTTTCCTTTTTATAGCCGTATACTTGAAAATCCAGGTCGTGGTTAACGAAAATTATGAATCGTTTGAATCCTCGAAACAACACCCTGTACATCGCAATTTTGAAAATCTGTTTTAAAATTCGAAAATACCACTAAAAACTGAACTGAGACGTACACTTCAAATTTTCGCGCAGATAGTTTTAATGCACAAATTTTCAACGTAAAAGTTAAGTTTTTAAGAACTAAGATACCTGAAAGTGTTTTGAAGTGACTTTTAACAATGAATTATCAACAATATTGAATCCATAATTATTTCAACATTACTTTGTAATTCATTTCCACATTAGTTTTCATTTATTGAGAAGTGAGTTGCATTATTACGTATAATAATTATGGATTTCAATATTTTGATAATTCATTGTTAAAGTCACTTCAAACCACTTTCAGGTATCCAAGTTCTTAAAAACTTCACTTTTACGTTGAAAATTTGTGCATTGAAACTATCTGCGCGAAAATTTGAAGTGTACGTCTCAGTTCAGTTTTTAGTGGTATTTTCAAATTTTAAAACAGATTTTCAAAATTTCGATGTACAGGGTGTTGTTTCGAGTATTCAAATGATTCTTAATTTTTCGTTAACCCGGACCTGGATTGTCAAGTATACGGCTATCAAAAGGAAAACCAATGTGAAAATGAATTACAGAGTAATGTTGAAATAATTATGGATTCAATATTGTTGATAATTCATTGTTAAAGTCACTTCAAACCACTTTCGGGTATCAGAGTTCCTAAAAACTTCACTTTTACCTTGAAAATTTGTGCAGTAAAACTTTCTGCGCGAAAATTTGAAGTATACGTCCCAGTTTAGTTTTTAGTGGTGTTTTCGCATATTAAAACAGATTTTCAAAATTCCGATGTTTGAGTATTCAAACGATTCATAATTTTTTGTTAACCCGGACCTGGATTTTCGAGGCGGTTATTCCATGATATGTTTGGGCTCCCAATTAGAAACATATTTGTCAAATATGAAGAAAATATACCGGGTGGTTCCTCTGGTACGGCCTCAGGAAGAAACGGGCAAAATTCATAAAACACCCTATATCTCGGTTACGAAGACAGTGAGACCCAATAAATGGGGTATCTCTAGAACCGTCTTGGTGCCACCTATGCACCTGTGAAGTATTTCCCTTTCCCAAATGAAACACCCTGTATATTTGGTATAAATATCAAGTCAAATATCAAATTATAAAATTATGATAATCTACATTATTATATTGTTTAGCTTTTGCTAGAGCAAATTTTTGAAAAGACGCTAGCAGAATATCTCATTCTTGCCAAAATGAAAAGGGACCTTTGACAAGTTAATGATAATTCTTGCTTCCAAGATTATTGAATTCTGTGTGCATCTAGGTATGCTAGCATACAGGGTGACTATTGACTAGGGTGAATCGGTAGGAACGGGTCTAACTCCAGAAGCGTAGGTACCGTACAAGTTTTTCTCATAGTATCTAGTGTTAATTTTTGAGATACATAATACAGCTAGTTCACGCCATGTGATATGTCAATTCTGTTAACAAAGTCACAGGGTGAAATTTTTTCTGGAACACTATCCCTGTGTTTTCCTTCAAAACCTTTTTTTGGTGAGCCACAATTTAAAAAATGTAGGAAGAAAACGATCCTGACAATAAAGAATAGATGATCTACTACTTTGGGTGGTCATAACTTATTAAGCACCCTGAATATTTTCTAGTCTCTAGGACAATCCCTTCGAGGGTTATTGTGCTAACGGACGGCCCCACGGACAGAATTGAATTCGACCACGAATTCATCATCAGGGAATCTAACCTTATCGTTGGAGACCATTTTCGGCTGAAAATTCGAACTCGTTTAAGTAAAACGAGAAGGAAATAAAGGAAATTGATATCGCAATCTTTCGGTGTCAATATTAGACTCCTTCTTTACAAAAACTTGGAAAATCTTTGGAATCGTATCTCTTTTCGTTGATAATCTGATTGACATTGAGTTGTGAACATATAGATAATTCATTTAATTTTGAAACACCCCTAGGCAGCATGCCTGTTTATGCTATTCCGTCAGGTCATCGGACGCCAATAAAAATGGAACAAGTTATTGAACATGGCAGCTGAAAATTCTGCAGGATAAAAAAAACAAGAATAATTGAATCTATTCTTATACTAAAAGGCATAGTTGATCAGGAAGCGAAAGTAAACGGAAAACATCCACAGCAGCCATATTGGCATCAGATATGTACCTACTGCAATTATTTTCAATATAAAAGTATATCACATTTCCACTGATTTTTTATCATGTTATTCATCAATTTCCTATTAAACTTTATTAATAAAAATGTTTTTAATGCTTTCCAGGTGGGAAGGGAGAAGATTATATATTTCTGGACCGAAGAAAAAACGTATTATCTCTGGGTGTTAGTCTTTCGAAACAGCGGCAGAACGATTTGTGAGCTTGCCGGAGACCTCGTTAATATTTGAGAATATCAATACTAGATACTGATGGCGATATGAGTATAAAAACCTCAAATTGAATACCTTTGATAGTTGACAGTTGAAAATCCTATCCTTATTGAGAATAATTTTCAACAGGGTATTCTGAGAAGTCTGCAGAGCAACCAGATTGTAATTGCGGGTGCCACCCCAAACAAAAATGCAATAGCGTATCACCGTTTCCGCTAAAGACCTAGCATAACTAAATTTTAAGTAAAGACTATAATTCTCAAAGTGAAAAAAATTATTATCGCAACAATAGTAATCTCATACTGTTCAAGAGATATTCTGTTCGTTTATCCCATCCCAAATGCTGATCAATAAGACCTAAATACTTCTTCACAATAGTTTTTCTTACTTTCTAACCCGGACATGACCAATTCTTGTTACAATTGCATTTATGCAATTAGAGAGTACCACTTGAGTTACGAGAAAATACAACGACTCAATTCAATTTCATCGTATTATACCATGGGGTAAACCGAATAAAAACTGGATAAGTGTCTTTTTGCTAGTAGGAAACGTCAGGTTAATTTCAATATTGTTACTTTTTTGGTGCTTGTGAAAAAAATTGTTATACAAATTTTATGTTCTCCCTTTGAGGGGCTGTATCTTAACAAGGGATGCTCCAATGAAGTTTCTTTATATGAAAGATCCTATTTTTTTTCGATGAGGAATCACCTCCTTAAATATTTTACACTTATTAGTTACACCCTGTATAGTAGACTGCAACAGTGTACAGTAATAAGACCCCAAGGCATCTTATTTTCTGTATAAATGGATATTATGTCGATATCACTAAGTATAAGTTATTCGGGAATAATAAACCACAGGTATAAATAATCAAGTTTCACCTCGAATTCGAATGACTCATGCCTGGATATATTTTACAAAATAATAAACTACCTTCACGAAAACGTCCGACGATCGAACATGCAGATAAATTCTGACATTTTATCCCTTTATTAAATATCTAAATTTAAATGTTAAAAATGGATTCGTGATAGAAACGGCATAGGTAATTGAATTATATCCCGGTTCTGAAAGACTGGGAAACATTCTTTGTTCAATATGTTAGCATATTGCGCTGATAGTATCTGTGTGCCAACTAACATCACCGGATAATTGTACCTGAATGGTTGGCATATCAAGCGAAATTCCATATTAGTTTACCAACAATTTATTCCTCCTCCATCTTAGCTCGAATCGTAACTTGATTTCAACTTAATTGTTATCACCTATGCATCTCAGCGCCATTTGCATATAATTAATGGTGATGAATTTATGTTTGTTTCTCTCAAATATGCGTGCATACAATAGGAGTCCCGTGAGAGTTCAATAAACATCTTTCTAAATACATTTGTTGATGCTAACACAGATACCGATGCAAATTGACTAGGTTATGAAATACCTTACACCATTTTGCTACGCCGTCTGATTTCACGATGGTAATGGAATAGAAAGGAAAACGAAAATTATGTTAACATTATTTCTGTGCTTTTCAGTTCAAATTAACGCATTTGTTTCGAAGGTTCCTTATGATAAAATTTAAAAATTGTTGTAGGGTCCAATCTGTACCTACAGGGTGTTTCAAATAAGGGAGAATGGGTTAAAATCCGAAACATCCATGTCAACAATTATGTTTGAATTAAATTTGTGAAAACGTACAGTCAAGTGTTTGATTACGGTAAATTTTCGTTTATTAATATTTCGAATAAAGTGGAGAATGGAGAATGTACTGTTGGCTTGGCGATCGAGATGGATTTGTGGAGGAGGGCAGCAGGAAGATCTAGGATTGAAAGGATAAAGAACGAAAGAATAAGAGACATCATGGGTATACAACAAACAATTGTGAACGACATCAGAACAAAACAATTGATATGGTTTGGGCATGTCCAACGAATGCCAGAAAACAGAATACTCAAACAGACATTGCTGTGAAAACCACTAGGGAGAAATAGTAGAGGTAGACCAAGGCTAAGCTGGAGGGAGATTGGGTGTCGGAAAACGACGTAGAACGTTTTAGGCCGGCTTATATATATAAGGTTTCGCCAATTCAGGATCTTAATCCTCAGATGATTTTATGACACATATGTTCAACATACAGAGTGGTAAAATCTAAGGAAAAATTTTTTTTCGAGAATATTTTCGACATCGTACACGATTTTTCTTAGCGTTTTCTTAAGTCAAAAGTACCTACACGACACATGTTTTTCAAATCAAAATCGATCTTAATTTTCACAAGTGGCTTCCGTACAAATAGATTTCTGTCCGAATAAATTTGGTTCCAAAAATGGTACGCCATTGCTTTTTTTCTAATTTGAATAAATTTCATAATCACCACATAATTCACAGTAAGAATGGTATACTGAGTGTTTTACCTGCGATGAATACTTTCTGAGATAAAACATAAAATGATATTTTATCTAAGAGAGTTACTTAATTTGATTACTTACCTACTTTCGAAATCTTTTAGACCCATTTTTTTCGTCAGAGGATTATCCACACAAGATTAGAGAAACTTATTACCAGGTTCAAGTTTCTATAATTGTATTGATTGACATAATTGGTGACTATTTGATTGGCCCTTTCTTCCTACCAGGTAAATTGAATGTAAAAAATTGAAAAAAAATTGTGGAGTAAAATTTTTTTCCCAAATTCATTCGAACAGTTTGTACGGACGCTACTGATGAAAATCAAAAACAATTTTGAATTGAAAAAATGTGTTTCAATGTATACTTAAAACCCACGCAAAAAAATCGTGGTTACTGTTAATTTTCTACTTCTTTCATGTTGAACCTATTCGTCAGAAACAAACCAAAATGTTTTTCATTTTGTAAAGAAATTAGTGCATAACAACCTTGTAAAACACTTGTTTATAGGCGTATTAAAGATCTTGATGTATAAAACTAGTTAATTTTGTTTGAAAGCTGGCCAATTAGTGATGAATTTGAATAAAACCCAAAGCTCGTATATTCTTAATAGCGTATTGCACTGGATGCGTTTCAAACACTTTTTCTGTAACAACTGCGAAAATATCAGTAGAAGTAGATAAATAAATAATTTGAGTCTTCTATTCAACTGGGCTACGTTTGTTATAATTGACTCCAAATTTCAGAACACCGTGGTTGGAAGATTCCTCAGGTTAGGCTCAGGTTATCTTAAAATTGAAGCAACTGAAAATAAACAGATGGTAAATATGATCTAATATTCATTCGTTCTACTTGTGTAACATCAAATACCTGCTGAATCATTCGTCGCAAAAGTGATACCCACCGATGGAATAGCTAGTACTCGTCCATGATACTCTTATCTGTTCACTACCGAGAAAGCCATGTTTTGGCTCCTGGCTTTTACTAACAGTCACAACCGAACATTTCGATATACAATGGCCTCGATATGATTCCGATATCTTGATGGGTATCTAGTGATAATCACATATATTAGAACGTTTCAGTGAGTATATCCATAGTCATTCAGAACATTCAGATACAGTAACCTCTTTGATTAATGTTTCAGGATCTCCGTTGCTCCATCGATTGGAACTTCCGATTAAAATTCCATTGATGAGAATATCCTTCTAGCGACTCCCATTTATCCTGACGTTGAGAATAGAATCCTTTCTAGATGTTAGTATGACTCGCATGTTCTGAGGAACTTTCATATGGCTATGTACAGTCGTAGTGCCGGAGAAAACGAACAATAACCATGATTCAATCTTCTCCAGGTAACTAACGATTTCTTTGATTGATAGGTACAAGCAGAAATTACGAGTTATAATTTAACAAGGACAACTGAGTGTTCGGTTTAGATTGTTAGCAAAGATGTTAGTCACCTGCTATTGGAAATTGCTACATATCTTAGTATAGTGAGATTCATTTTTTCAAGAGCGGTCATGAATAATCATCCTATGCTATGCTATCTAATTTCACAATATTAATCCACACAATTAGTAGGGTACTGGGTGAGTTCAGGTAACGGATTTGGAATAATGGTACATCCTTCGAAAATTTTTCTATGATGTTCTTGATTATGCATTATTGTGTACAGTGGTGATTCATCTGGTTTTAGAATTGAAATGATTTATCTATTTTAGAATAGAAACATTGTACTTTACAGCATTTCATTTCTCAGAATTTCTCCATATGTACGTATTTTTTTAATAATTTTGAAGAAACTGTACCTTGAAAACTATCATCAAAGTTTTATTGAATGAAAAAAGCCTAATATCAAGAAAACTTATACGTAGTTCTTTCATGCTCTTGTGCACTTGTTTCTAAGTGATCAGCGTGCAATAATTTGACCTAAATATCTAAAAGATTCGAATTTTGAGCCAGGTGTGTTATCAAATAACTGGGTTTACTCACTGATGGAGAATCTAAGGTCGAAAAATTATGTCCAGTCGTCTGTAACTACTCCAACTGCTAGTAATTTTGACTGAACCTTAGTCGATAAAATAAGGTGTAAAAATTAAACACTCCGGCTGGTATACCTACTATAAAAAGCCGTTTTTTTTCCATCAGAAAATGTTGTATTCCGCTTCAAAACAAATGGAAAATGTCATGAAATATCAGTTGGAAGCTGTCAAGAAAATGTTTTTTCAGAAAAAAAATTCTGGATATTCTGGAAAATACCTAGTTACTGTGTGGATAATAGTTACCTATAGCTGACGCTGTCAATAAGTTATTTTCCCATAAAAATTGGCGCTCAGACACTGAAATTAGTTTTCGTCTAGGTTTCTAATACAGAAATTGAAATTTCCTCAGGAAATATCCCATTAAGGACACCACAAATAGACCGCTGATTCACTTAATTTTGCGAAACTCCAAACCTCCAACTTGTTCACGAGTATGTTCTGAGGGAAGCATTTATTCGTAAAATTTTTACAGCAAATATGATTAGAATTATTTCAGAAAAGTTCGAAATCGTGAAATCACGAAAAAATCAAATATTCCGAGAAAAGCGTAAAATGCATAGAAATTACCCAAAACGATTCAAAACTCTGCATTATTTGGACTGAACATGAACACACTTCTTTCTAGTATTTCTAGAAATTTCCACATTTTTTATATGTTGTTGGATTTTGCCTCAAAACTGTCAAATTTGACAACTTTGAAGCAACTCTTGGTGATCGTGTTGTCCATCGTTCACATTCATTTTCAGAGCAAAGCTTTTCTGAGAAAAATAGTTTCGAAAAAATCAGTGTTGACGAAAAGTTTCTCCTGATGCGGATTTTGTAGCTGTTTTCTGTTGATCAGATTTGTATCTTTTTGGGAATACTTGAAGTTTGGAAAAAGTCATCGGCACAGAAGATTGTGCAGCATTTTGATTGAAAGAATGAACTTGATCCCTTAACAGCAGAGAAAAGCTTCTGTTGCATCTCCAATTGATTCGATTCAGAGTTTCCGGAAAAAATAGGTGAGTAAGAATAGTCAAAACTGTGAACAAATTGCTCGGAATAATTTTCGATGGAGCCCTTGGGATAAAAATCAAAAAACTTAACGAAACTTTGTGTAGCAGTGTAGTGGTGACTAGAGTTTCTTCCATGAATGCAGCTGTCATACTACTTCGCCAGCTTTCTTTCACTTGCCTCAAATGGGATTCTCTTATGGGGTATATCGACTCATACAGGAGACATCCTCATTCTTCAGAAGACGGCAGTAGGAACAATATTAAACATGAAATACACAGATAGATGCACAAAAGCATTTCGAGCAGAGCCGGAACTAGGATTCTAGCGCCTGTGGCAAACTTTCAGAATGCGCTCTTGAAGAAATTTATTTTTCAATAAATATGTTATTATATATGATTTTTATAATTGACATTTATTGATTATGAGAGGTTTTCCAATAAAAGGTGTTATTTTGATATTAAAAGAAAAATGCCATTTTTGAATAAAAACGGTCGGATGTTTATTTCATTATGAACAAGAAGCCATGCCGTTAATAGTGGAAAATAACATCAGGCAAATGGCCACCATGACCATGCTCACAGGACCATATCCTTTTATAAAATTTTATATAACCAAATCGCAAAGTGGCTACCCTATGTCCTCGATAGCCTCAAGAATTCCATCTTCGAGGTTTGAATCGACGCTGGGCTATTGGCGTAGACCTTCTCTCTCACGAAGTCGCAAGGTGTTAAATCACAAGATCTTGGTGGCCAATTGTAATTACCTCTTCGAGAGATAACACGGATCGGAAACTTTTCCCGCAAAAGACCAATGGTTTCATTGCTTGTGGGGCACGTAACGCCGTCTTGTTGAATGTAAACGTTGTCCAGATCAGTACTATCCAATTTCGGCCATAAAAAATCAGTGATCATCTCTCGATAGGACAATCCATTCACGTAACTGTTCCTCCAGCCTCATTTTCCGAAAAGTAAGGTCCAATAACTCCGCCGGACCATGAACCGCACCAACCAGTCACAAGTTGAGGATATAGAGGCTTTTCAACAATAACTCTTGGGTTTTCCGAGCCCCAGATGCGACAATTTTGCTTGTTGACGAAGTCACCGAGGTGGAAATGGGCCTCATCACTCAAGATGATTTTTCGATGGAATTCCGGATCATTTTCATGCATTTCAACGATCTTATCGCAATTTCGGCGGCAGCAGCAATATTTCTGCTGTTCTCGAGCGACGTGCACGGGTTTTGCTTCATATCACTAATTGTCACAAGAGCTCGAATTTTTCACAATTTCTTCATTCGGTCCGACAAGGTGCTTCCGACGACACATTTTCACCATTTTATGTGAATTTTAATGATTTCAGAGTTCTTGAACCGTGTATCTTTCCATTTTTATTAATGACGTTAGTTTCTACTCGTCAAATGTCAAAAAAATGACAGCTTCAAACGTGATATCTACCGAAAATAGCGGGGCTATTCAAAATAAACTCCTTTTTGGAAAACCCTTATTTTGAAGAAACCTTTATGAAATAATCTCCCATATTTTAAGAATGGACAATACCGCGAGTCTTGTTTCTCGCCATAATAATTTTCTAGGATTTTGTTCCTTTTATGGTGTGTCGTCAACTACGTGTTTCTCAATTTTGTAAACTGTTGAATCGCCACTTTGAAATATAGATCTTATAGTCATCTTGATTCAAAATGGAGTCATATCTAATTACAATTTCGCGCCCCTATCTTTGCGACCGTGGCAAATGCCTCCATGACACCCCACGGTCCGGCATTTCGAGAACCCATTATACTCATCATAACAACAGCGGAATGAGTTACGTGAACGCACCAGAACTGGCTTAGCTTTCAAGCCAACATAATTTTCCATACATTCAATGACTAGGAGCATGAACTAACATACAATCCCATACCACGTCAGGAAGCATAGACAAGAAGGAATAGACTACGGGGAATCCAAAACCTACAATCAGTTACCAGACAACATCAAAATTTTTCAACCAAGCTATTCAAGAATTGTGTTAAGAAGATATTAAAAAAACTCGATAGCATGTAAGTTCTTGATGCTGAAATGTAAATTAATATTCAATGTTTAATTGTATGTGATGAGATGTAATGACAGTTTTCATAATGTTTGCCCAGGGATTACTTTAATCCTTTACCTACTTTCCGTTTTTATCACTCTATTCGAAAATCCATTACTTTCTCGCTTATGCAACTGACCATTTTCGGTTTTTCTACCACAATACCGAGTGATAATAATAGTCATGCGTCTAATGACCCGATCGCACCGAATAATTTAATAACCGTCATTTTGATAGGAAGTATAGACAACAAGGAATAGACTACCAAGAATCCAAAATCTAGATACAATAAGTTACCAGACAACATCAAAATTTTGCAACCAAGATATTCAAGAACTATGTTAAAAAGATATAAGTACAAAACGCAATAGATAATATTCAAGAATTTTTGTGATAGTTTCCTATTTCGACGAAGCATGAAGGTTCTTGATGATAAAATGAAAATGAAATGTTCAATTGTATGACAAGAAATGTAATGAGAGTTTCCATAATGTTTGCCCACAGATCACTATTCTCCTTTACCTACTTTCCGTTTTTATCACTCTATTCGAAAATCAATTCCTCGCTTATGCAACTGACCATTTTCGGTTTTTCTACCGCAATACCGAGTGATAATAATAGTCATGCGTCTAATCACTCGATCGCACCGGAGGATTTAATAACCGTCATTTTGAAATTGCTAAATGAACCGCGGCCAGTCGCCTTTGCCCGTCGAAATAAACGGAAGACCTGGTGCACGCTTTCAGCCGGAGCTCTAAACACATTCTTTGTCCTCTATGTTGTGAAATTCGAATGCAATATTATCTATTGTTAGATTAGGTTACCAAACTCAATAGATAATGTTCAAGAATTTTTTAATAGTTTTCAATTTTGACGAAACATGTAAGTTCTTTATGCTGAAATGAAAATAAATGTCTAATGTTCAATTGTATGAGATAAGATGTAATCAGAGTTTCCATAATGTGTGTCCAGGGATTACTCTTCCCTTTTACCTACTTTCCGTTTTTGAGCGCTCGTTCTAATCAATTGAGTGCTATATCGTTTCACCTAACTGTCTGTAATTTTCTAATATTCAGCCAAAAATGGTCTCAAACGATAGGATTCGACTTCCTGATGACGAACTCGTGGTCAAATTCAATTCTGTCCATGGGACCGTCCGCCCGGCCAAAACCACGATAACTTTCGAAGGGATCGTCCCAGAGACTTGAGATTTTCAGAGTGTGTTCGGTTCCCAAAAGCCGTGGTTAAGTTCGTCAACGAGCCAAATCGTATAGGATGTTTGATTAAATATGGTCATTCAAAAATTTTTTTTCCTCAATATCTCAGTCAAAATGAAACCAATCGAAATTAAATTTCGTGGCCTCATTCAAGTTGCTAAGAATAAGCCTCATGCAAAATTTTGTGGCCATAAAAAAGATGGTGAACCATAAAGAATTCGATTGAAATATGGAAAAGAATAACCTTTTTATTATATATAACGGGTTTTCAACTACAATAACGAGTGATAATAATAGTCATGCGTCTAATAGCACCATTTTGAAATTGCTAAATGAACCGCGGCCAGTCGCCTTTACCAGTCGAAATAAACGGAAGACCTGGTGCACGCTTTCAGCCGGAGATCTAAACACACTCTTTGTCCTCTATGTTGTGAAATTCGAATGCAATATTATCTATTGTTAGGTACCGCACCTGTATCAAGCTGTGCAAAGTAATGCGAAAATATGGTAGGGTTCCTCCCATTCGGATTATTTACAACCGCCGCTATTGCAATTGCTTCATGTCGACGCTGAAATGTGCGATGCTTCAAACATCCAATAAAAATCGGGGAACATTGTTCGATAACTATTCACTCAGGCCTTTTTTATCGAAGGAATTTTAGCTCTGCATAATGTGTTTCCCAAGGAATCTTTTCATGAGTTTAGCGGGATAAATGTCGTTTCTGAGCGTTCGATAGTTGAAAGATTACCACCGATAGCTTCAGGTTATAACGATGAAGAATAGCGGAGGAAGGATTTCATACATCAATCTGTAATATATAAATGCCCTTTCAGATAAACCGTGATTTCCGAAACATACGCCATTTTGACTACCATATTGTGAAATTTATGATACAAGCTATCGATAAGTTTTTCAAGTGTGGGCCTGACAAGTTTTCAAATTGTCACCTCCTGTAAGCACTTCAAGGAATCAATGAAAATGTGCAAACCCATAGTATTCATGTAGATGGACCTATTGTCTCCCCTATTCCCTATTAAGAATTTAGGAGTGATAGTTCCTACACCTAGGGTTGAGGAGATTTTGACTTACATCCCCCTCCGAAAAAAAATTGACTTGTTTCGGCAATTTTGCTGTAAACATCGTTTTCGTGACATAATTGGCCTGGCAAGTTTTCGAATTGTCACCCTGTATACATGCAGGGAACTTTGGGAGATGATTCCTCGATAAAAATTAGCAGGGATAGTTTATATATTTTTTTTTTCTAAATCGACTCCCCTTCCAAGATACAGCCTTCGGAAAGCCATGACGAGTTGACAGTATTGAATTTTTTTAAGGCTTCTTAAAAACACTGAGTCATAAAACTATACATAATATAGAGCACTAAGTAGATGTTCTCACACTATTTTTTCAGATCTCATAACTTTATTATTAGGGGTTGAAAAAATAACAACCCCTATAATTTTTTGTTCAAAAATTGTTTTCGTGGGATAGATTTTCGAAAAATAAAATTCTCTTATGGTTTCCCATTCAATTCTGCTCTTTCCATTTCATCGTATAAGTGTTCCATAGAATGAATATTCTAAGATATTGTATGTCTATGACAGGAGATAAAGATATTCTATAGATCTTTCTGAAGGTTCAAATTTTTATTCTTTCCGAAAAAAGTATCGAGTGTATGAAAATTTTGCAGGATATTTTTTTTCTTCAGAATTGAATGGAAAACCATAAGAGAATTTTATCTTTTGAAAATCTATACCACGAAAACAATTTTTGAACGAAAATCTTAGGAGTTGTTATTTTCAAACCCTAATTATAAAGTAATGTAATCCAAAAAAAATGTGTGAGTAACATCTACTTAGTGCTTCATATTAGGATTATTTTTATGACTCAGTGTTTTTAATTAGCCGAAAAAAAAATTTATAACTGTCTACTCGTCATCGCCTTCCAAAGGCCGTATTTTGGAAGGTAAGTTATATGAACTACCTCTGGCTATTTTCATCGAGGAATCATCCTCGATTTGTATAAGACGCTAAAAAAATTAATAGTTATTTAATAAACTAGGTTATTAAAGACAGCGACTAATGGTCAAGATATTTTAATGCGTGAGCGGAGCGAACGCGTTAATAGTTCGAGACCATTAGTCGCTCGATTAATAACCGAGTTTATTACAAGATTTTTCCGACGATCTCAACATGAATAGTGTATAAATTCTTGATTAAAATACATTCTCAATTCGCACAAGATATACATTTGACGTAATGGAATTTCTATACTTCAGTAGAGTTTTGACATTTCTCGTAGTGCTTCTGAATACTTTGTGTACGGTTGCTACGAGGATTGCACATCAAAATGGCTAAAAAATTGAGCATTAAAATGGATCATTAATGCTCAATTTCGTACACATTAAAAGCACCTTTTATTTCGAGGTCGGCGGAAAAGACAGTAATACTTTGAGATTCACAAAATTCAGATGCAATGTTCTTAATTAATATGCTGGTTCATAGAACACCTCTAAGAGAGAAATCTGTGGAATGTGTGGCTTTAACTCCGTATAATATGTTACCACCCCAGAAACATATTACTAACGATCGAAGTAAATTTAAGTTTGAGTTCATTAACTGCTCTTTTCCAGCTAAAAATAAATTTTGAGCTTCAAACTAACTATTTTTTAGTACATTATGATATTTACATGCCCGTAGCAACATTATATAATGAACTGCAGACCTTTATTATTCCCATATTTTACTCTTTCATAAATATAATAAATTTATAATTTATGTAACTCAAGCTTTTGCTGCGCAATGAGTTTGAGATCGGTGTGGCTGAAAGTCATTAGCCAGGGATCTGTATTGGATTTCAAACTAAGTTTGTATTGCGCATTGTGACTGTTGGAGCACTATGATAGAATTACGTTTCTAGGTTTTGAATAGTTGAATTATTCATTGATAGATGTGATGTACAATAAATATTTTGTGTTAACTCTAAAAGAAAAATAGACTTTCCTAGATAAATAGTGAATAGTATACAAACTCTAAAACAAAACGAACTATGTAGTTTCAATGCATCACGGAAAGAATTTTGCCTCATAGTTGAACAGTTTTTTTTTATCTACAATATCCTTTTATAAACCTACGTTCAATTATTCAGTAATTTCGTTTCATACTGAGAAGTCCCCAGCTGAAATCAATATTTTTGTTTAATCGAAATTATGTTAATTCTTTGTAGTTTGAGATTGCATCAAGCATCGGCACCTACTTGAAATTTTTGTGGATTATGACTCAATTCTCACACCATCCATTTCAAATCTTTTTTTCGTTCAACAAATATGCTAATGGTTATTGCCACCAACTTCAACATAAGGAACAACCTCAAAAATGATATCATGAAGCTATCCAAACCTTGAAATAGATCATTCATAACGTCTCCCTACTCTCCCTCCTATAAACCAGATTTTCATTAAGGAACCTCATTGAGGGTGTCGACACTACTAGGCGTCCTAATGAGGATGAAGGAGTTTTGCTACAAGATATTATGAGATTTATTCTGGAGTTGGGTAATTGTAACCGAAGGGTATCTTCAATAATATCAGGAAGACTGGTAATTTATACAAATTAATGTTTAGACCGTGATGTTAACGATTTATAATAGTATGAAAATATGAATCAGTATCTACTACTTAATATTTCTTGTATCTGATTCGCCTTCGAAGTAGGGAATGCAAATTTACCGAATTTCAGTTTACCAGTAATTCGGTAAATCATTTTCAAAATTACCGATTTACCGGTATTTACCGGTTTTTTCTTACCGAAAAAAAAATTTACCCACAGAATGAATAACAAAACTTTTATTTCATTCTTAATCAACAATAAACATAGGAAAGTGGAAATCTAGGTAAACTCAAAGAAAATAATATGCCAGTAAAACTCGAAATATGAAGTCTATATAATAAGAAAATTTCAGTCGTTTCTTACTTAATCTTTCGATTTTTTTTTGTTTTATAAAAAAAGGCCCTAAGAAAACGCAGTTTATCAAGACTGTTATCCTCAGAGTATAAAGTCAACCTAGAGTTGCCAGTAGAGGTACAGACAATTCTGTTAGTTTGGCAACATTGCATGTTAGTGTTCTGTTTCTTGATGCGATGTGTTTACATTTTCATTTCGATTTGTCGTTCATAAACTGAATAATTTCAATGATTTGGTGGCAGTTTTTTGTTGCTTAATGCTATTCCGTTAATTATAGCTAGGCGAGGGCAAAATTACGAAAATGTTGTATTATACCTATTCAGGAATAAGAGAAATGCAAATCTAACCAATTGTTTATTTCACCATAGTGTGGCAGTGAAATGCTTTCTATCTCACTGTTATGCTTGGTTAATTACAATGCAGTACTATTCAAGGGTAGGTGCATCTCTTAGTTTATTTCTTACTTAAAGGGCCCACTCACTAAGAGGGAAGCCCGAAGACTTGAATGCGCGTTGTACGGGGTACAGTTAAAACAGTGTGTGTATGGCGTAAATTTGGAATGCGCAATCATCTCCGTCGTGTGGCGTCTGCATTCTTCACCGTACGCGGAAGAATAGCCAAAAACGACCGTGTATGGGCAACAAGTCTGTGCACGTTTCATATTTTTAGCAATACAGTGTTGGGTTCCCTATTTATACATAGAACATTTTTTCTTAAATAACAACACACGCCACTGCCATTGACATCAGATCTTTTTTCGACGTCATCTCACGCTTGTCGCACATCCAAACCAACACGCAAAAGTGTATGTGTGCGGGAAATATGAATGCACACGTTTGCTTTACAGCAAACGTGCAGATACTTAACTGCGCATTCTTCCTTCTTAGTGATTGGGCCCCCTTAGTGCAAAGTGTTACTGCCGCAGAAAAAGCTCTTTTGGTTTTGGACTCCACACTAGTAGGCCTAGTTGTCATTAGTGCTGCGATAACCATTTTCAAGTACTAATTTCCCCTGAATCTCCTTCTTCCAAAAATATTGCATTTCGGTTTCCACATACTGCAGAACATTGTTAAACGTAGCCTGATGTCTTATGATTGGAAGGGTACTGTTTATTTCAATTTTGTTTCTGATCGCTAATTCGAGCTTTTCTTCAATGGACAATGCAGCATTATTCGATTTGGATGTTGTCAGCTTCATCATTCTTCATTTTTTACCGAAATTACCGGTAAAAGATGCCGGTTTCTTCGTCGGTAATTTGAAGAACTTTTAAGGCGGTTAATCGGTTAACCGGTAAATCGGTAAACCGGTTTGCAATCTCTACTTCGAAGGTTAAAGTGACTGTTCATTGATTGTTTGAAAAACGGTAAAATATGTGTGAAATTCCGTATAATTGAATGTACGTGCAGTATTTTGAGAATTTTTTTTTGTTTCCATAAATTGCACATGTGCTCAGTTTCGTTTTCAGCACGCTCCTCATTCTTCTGGTAAACTCTGCTGTTAGTCCGCCCTTCATCACTCGTTGGGCTATCCTTTGATATTGCTTCATACCTAGGTAGGTATTTGCATAGATCACCTGCCAGCATTTCCTTAATTTCTTCTCCGTTAGATAAGGTTAGAGGTGTCTGTTGGATTCTCCCTCCTTCTATATTTAGGGAAAGACATTTAGTTCAAAGTTCATGCTGACGTCTTTGGAAAACTTCTCCACAAGGCGTAGTAGGCCCTCTAGTTGGTCTCTGTTTGCTGCAATCAGTTTCAAGTCATCGACGTATAAAATATGGTTGATCAACATGTTGCGAGTGTTGTGTTTCAGGTTGAATCCCTTTCCGGATTTTAAAATAGTTGATAACAGGTTCATTGCCATGCAGAACTACAATGAACTCAGAGAGTCTCCTTGAAAAATTCCTCTCTTGATGGATACTGTGCCAGTTCTTATGCCTGTTCCGCTGATTTTGATGTTAGTGAGCCAAATTGACATAACTGTTTTGTGAAAGCTCACTATTCTCGGATATACTTTATAGATCTCTGATCCAGGTGATTTCCAGTTGGGCATTTCTTTGAGAATGTCCGAAAGTTCTTGTTGTGTGATAACTGTGAGGGATATTTGTTCGGTGTTAGTTTCAGTTATCTCTTCTTTTTTTATCCACTCGGCATTTTTGTTGTAAGTGGTAGGTGTTGACAGTTGTTCAGTCCAAAATTTCTTTATGTCATCCTTATTCGGAAAGAGTTTGGGGAGTTCTGTTGTTTTCCTTACAGATGCCTGTAGAAATTTTTCTCTGAGTTTTCAAAGGAGATGTTATCTTGCTTTCTTCTGTTGCTCTCTTTATATCTTCGCAACCTCTCGGAGTAGACACTGAGTTTTTGTTTTAGTGTGATGATGCACTGCTTTACTGCTGTGCTTTCTTCTTCATAGCTGGAGTGCTTGCGATTTCGATAGATAATCGATTTCACCAACGATTTCAGCTTGATTGTTCTGATGCCATTTTCTTATTGTGTCAGCCTTCCTTTGTCATGCCGACAGCGTTGAACTTTTTCCTCCAGCCTTTTTTTGCCAGTGAGGTAGGCGAGGTGGTGGACGGGATTGAATTGTGTGCTATCTTGGTTTGGTCTTCATGCCCAGCACTTCCACTACAGTTGTTGCGGCACAATAAAGCATGAGATGGATAGTTTCCAATTGTGTTGCCATTGGAGGGAATTTTGGTATGACATCAGTGTTCATTATCTTGAGGATGTTCGCAAACTTTTTGGATGATCTGATCCTGGGTAGTGTTGGTCTGGAGAGTGGATCAGTGCCGTTGTTTTCGCTGAATAATCTGTGCATTGCTGATTGGAGACGTTCCACTTGAGCTTGTTGTTCTTCGATCAAGTTTGATAGTCAGTTTCTACCGAAGTATAAACCTGAGATGATGAATATCCATTCTGTGTCTCTTCAGCCGTGTGGACATCTTCTTGGAGCGGTAATTGGTGTTCAGTTGTTCTTCCTTCATGTGTTGCTCCATGGTTGTGCTCTCTGTTTCCAGAAATTGTGGGTTCTTCTCTTTTATGGTCTTTTTCATTGTTCAATCGATTGACAATTTCGCGATTACGCGATACTAATCTGCTATCTTCTATTCAGTTACTTCTAGGTCTGGAAAACATCGCCTGAATTCATTGAATAACCGCTGTCTGTATCTAGTTAGTTCTTGACTCATGTTTATTATTTTATAGTAGATGCGCATGATCGTTTCATTTATACAACTTGTCCATTTCATGCATCTTCTGGGTAACCCTGCTTGAGTAAACGCTGGTTGAAAATCCTGCGTAGCACTTTCTGTAGGGAGTGACACTGCTGTTGTTTGTCTCCTTGGTTCTTCCTGTTGAGCTGTAGTGATTTTTATGACAGGAACCCGCTTCCTCAGCACCCTGCCACTGATGTCCCGCATGCTGTCATGTCTTGACCATTAGTAGCTGTCTTTAGTAACTTTGTTTATTAAATAACTATTATTTGTCAATTTTTTACATATTTCAGTTTTTGGATAATTTCTAGAATATTATTCCGATCGTGCTGAGATTTTGCATTTTTATACAGGGTGTCCGGTAAACCTTGTACAATATTGAAACTGGTGATAGACCAGGTCATGACCGTTCAGAATATCAGAATTTCACCTCAGTAAAAATATCACCATTTTCGAGATAATGGGCATTTTCTAAATATCTAGAAAATCGCTACCTCACCTTCGTTTTTTAAGTGCTATGTCTTCAAATTAAGACTAACTCAAATATCGTTGTTGCTGAAGATTAATGATGAATGATTTTTTCAGACGTACCAAACAGTTTTTCAGAAATTGATACATTGTAAACATAGCACTCAAAAAACGGAGGTGAGATAGATTTTCTAGATATTTAGAAAATGCCCATCATCTCGAAAATGGTGATATTTTTACTGAGGTTAAATTCTGATATTCTGAACAGTCATGACCTGGTCTATCACCAGTTTCAATATTGTACAAGGTTTACCGGACACCCTGTATTTAGTATCAATCTCAAGTCCCTCATTGCTCCACTAATGAACGAGAGCTAAATATTAAAAAAAGCCCTGAGCGGGTGCTTTTGTAGTACGACGTCGTATTAATGCCACTGAGGTTATATAAAAATCTCTTAATTGACAGATTTCATTTGTCAATTGATACTTTTTAATCTGTCACTCGTTTATTGGTGGAGCAATGAGGCTTTCATCTCGAAATTTTGTATAGGACTTGAGATTGATACTAAATATACAGGGTATTACATAATAGTGTGTCACAACTTGAGGGAATGAATCTACGTATAATTTTAAGAAAAAAAGGTTATATGAACATGAGTACGTAAAAGCTTCGTTACGGAGCTACAGGGTGTTGAAATACAAAAAATAATTGTTTTTTTCTTCATAACTCCTGCAGTTTTTGAGATATTCAGTCCAAATTTGGAAAGCGAGCTATTTTCAACAGTATCCATCAGTGCACGTCCTGAATCTACTAAAATGTTTTTTTTTCTGAGCCATGTCTCTTTTTTCCCTCTCAAACTTTTTTGCGGTAAGCCACTAAAATCAATTTCTGATATCTTCGTTCACTTCGAAAACTTTTTGACTCCTGTAATTTTTTCGTATCTCTAACCGTTTTTGAGTAAAAAATTATTGAACGATTGTATGTTATTCGCTAAATAAAAAAAATTATTGAAATACTCGATAGGTTTGCCAAAATTTGCTTTTATTTTAACATCTTGTCATCTGAGACTCAAATTAAGCTTATTCAATATCCAACTTAAAAAGAAGAGAACAATAATTGAAAACTGAATAAAAGTGTTCTCCACCAACACGAATACAGGCCTTTGCCCTTCTTCGCATATTATCACGCACTCTTTGAAATATTCCTGTGGTATTTCTTACCGTGTCACAAGAGGTTTTTATTCGATTTCTCAATTCTTCTACAGTGTTAACTGGAGTGGTATAAACTAAACTCATGAGATTTCCCCATAAGAAAAAGTCCAAACTATTTAAGTCAGGGGATCTAGGTGGCCATGGTTGTGGCCCACCTCGACCGATCCATCGATTATTGAATGTATTATTCAAGAATTCCCTGGCTTCTCCACTGAAATGTAGATGTATGTTTTTCACCAAAAGAAGCACATCCTCTAGCAATAAAGGTAACTCCTACACAAGAAATTGCCGATAAGCGGTACCGTTTATTCTGTTGGGTAAAAAAATGGTCCAATCAAATAATTTCCAATCATTCCGACCCAAATATTTAGTAGTGAGAATTGTTATTGATGATGGGATTCTTCCATCAAATGGGGGTTTTCCTCAGCCTGATAATGATTATTGTGAAAATTTCTGATAGCGGTTCTCAAAAAATTTGCTTCGTCTGTGAACATTATTTTACTATCAAAAAAAGCATTTTGTCTTATTTATCTAAGAACCATCGGCACATATTCAGTCTTGAAGGAAAATCTCGAGAAAGTAGAGTTTGGACGTGTTGAATATGATTCGGGTACAATAAAAAGTCGTGGAAAATCCTCTGAACAAAAAACATGTGAAACATTCCATCAACCTTCTGTGAACATTTGCAAATGTTCGCCCGTCCGGTGTTCTCGATTTGGAAAGTGCACCTGATATAATCGCCCAGCTCTTGTTGTGTTTCCGTCTGCCAATCCGTGTAATGAAAAAACTCGAAATGAATGAATACCAGCCAATTCGGCGTTAGTAAAATTAACCATTTTTCTTACGGCAATAACTTCAAAAGTCTTAAAACTTATCGTAAATTAAATCAACAATTCGAGCAGACACTGGTTCGATTGTAGAAACTGTCAAAACCAATAAATAAATGAAAAAATCAAAGCCTACTAGTCATTTTTTTAATGAGAAGTGCTTCCTAATCAGCGAATACTTACAATAGTTGAATAATTTTTTACTCGAAAACGGTTGGAGATACGAAAAAATTACAGAAGTCAAAAAAGTTTCTAAATTGAACGAAGATATCAATAATTGATTTTCACGTTGCCCAGAGGCCAATAAGTTTGAGAGAGAAAAAAAGACATGACTCCGGAAAAGAAAACACCCTGTAGATTCTAGTTGGGATTCAGGACGTGTAATGATGGATACTGTTGAAAATATCTCAAATTTCAATTCCGGAATATCTCAAAAACTGGAGGAGTTATGAAAAAAAAAATCAATTTTTTTTGAAAATTTCAACACTCTGTAGCTCCCTAACAAAGCTTTTGCGGAGCCATGTTCATATGGATTTTTTTTTAAATTATACGTAGATTAATCCCCTTAGTTTGTGACATACTATTATGTAACAGCCTGTATAAATGCAAAATCTCAGCTCGGTCGGAATTATATTTTGAATATTATTCAAACCTTGAAATATGTAAAAACTTGACAATTAATAAATTACATTATATGGTTCTGATGATGCGATCCTCTTAAAATTTTGCATGAACATTCAGCATATCAATCATAATACACAAAATTCGAATCGCGTATCTTTTTATGGAAATACATAAAGAGATTCTTATTTTCAATATTAAATTTTTTATGGTTTAGATAATGCGATCTTCTCGCAATTTTGCACGAACATTCAGTATATCAAAATAAATTTCACTTGAATCGTATGTCTTGTTATGGAAATATAAAGTTTCTTCTTTTCACTATTCCAATTGAATTATCTATGGTTCTGTTAACACTTTGGCCACAAAATTTTACGTGAGGCTCATCATAAGCATCTTGCTCGTGGCCGCATAATTTCATTTCGATTGATTTCGTTTTGTCTGAGATATTGAGGAACAAACATTTTGAATGGCCATATTTTATAAAACACCCTTTAAGATATGGCTGGTTAACGAACTCACACACTCTGAACATTTCAAGTCTCTAGGACAATCCCTTCTTATGTTATTGTGCTAACGGTCGGACGTTCTCACAGACAAAATTGAATTTGACCACGAATTCGTCATCAAGTCGAACCTTATTGTTTGGAACCATTTTTGGCTCAAAATTCGAAAATAACAGACATTTGGGCTAAGGCTAAGGTTTCAGAAGTATTTTGTTTTAAGTGATTTGAGATAAGAGAAAACTTTATATTTTTGAAAAACTCAAAATGTAAAGATCAAAAAATAATATCTCGCATTTATTAATCCTCTTCCTCGAATTATTCATCGAGATATGTGTTTTAAATTAGTTTGGCCTTATTTGTATCACCTTCCTTATAATATCGTTGGAAAAATTCACAAAATATACTGTAAAATCCCTCACAATTTATCTTTTCGTGAATATCTTATAAATGACCAAGATATTCATGAGAAGATCATCTATAAGGTATTCCACAGAATATTTTGTGCCTCAAATAATGATTTGAGGCACGTTGTATGAAGAAAAATTAACGGAATGAAAATGGGCTAAGATTAGAAAATTCTGTAAAATTTCAGAAAAAAATCTCAAATCGTGGACAGACAGATAAACATACCCGCAACTCAACAAGAGCGCCAAAACATTCTATCTCCAACACCATCTTGAAGAAACTGTATACAGATCAATTTCATTCTTGTTGTCAATCAATTTCAGTTCATTCCTGACAAAGAATCATTAATCACTGAGAAAGCCTTAAGTGATGCTCTCCAAAGACCTATAGGAGATTCAGGATAATCATAATCAATTATGCAGCGCTTACCGTAACTGCAGCGCTAAGTTTATTTTTTGTAAGTTTGTATGGCGTCCAAGATTGATTTCCCTTCATATGTAGTGACTCTGCTCATTAACACAACCACTTATGTAACAAGAAATAACTAGAAATTTTTACCAATCAGTCTGGATTTTTTTGGGCGAATAAAGCAAGTTCAGGCGATATATGGAGAGGAAAGAAATATGAACTATAAGTTGTCTAATGTAAAAAAACGTTGGAAACACTCACTCAAAGTATGTGTGGAACACATAGAACAAACCAAATGATTAATTGCAGGTGGTAATTGAGTGATATGACAGTTGCATCATATTTTTGAAACCAGCAGTCGACATTGACGGATATGAACGAAATGGTCCATCTAATTCATCTGACAATAAATACATACCACTTGTACCTTCTACGACAAATCAGTAGTATTTATAAATCCTATTGGAAATATATTGAATATCGTTTCAAAATAATGAATTAGGTATCTCATTCTGGGAAATGACATTTTTTTTATTTGCAGATTTGATTATTTTTAACAATAAGGTAATGTACCAATTATCGACACTATAGTGGAAACTTTGGGAATGTACAAGTTTTTCGGATAGTCAACAACTGTTTTTTCACACATAAAAGCCAGTTTTACACTCATTGTACCTTTAACTTCAAAAAACAAACACGAAAATCGTTAACAGAAAGTTTTGATATTAAAAAAAATCAAATCAGTTGAAAGTCAGATTGTCCCAATTATCGACAGCAACTCTGGAATCGAAATTACCCATTATCGACAAACATGAGGACCAATTATCGACACTGTGAAATCAAGAAGAATAAAGATTTGTATGGATGAGAGAAAAAATAAATATTCAATCGGATCGATAAATTCAATTAATGAAATCGTGAAATCTGATAGAATAACATATACAGGGTGTTCCAGAATAACGTTACCAAATGCCAAATGGGACTTCTCAACTTCTTTTAAGAAGAAAAGATATACAAACATGGGTCCGAAACGGCTTCGTTACCGAGAGACCGATATCAAAATTCAGAAAACAAATTTTTCTTCATATTTTGAAATTGACTATTGCTATGCATTGCATTGTGTTTTCACATCCGTGACATTTTATTATTCGGAATAGACTGAAAAATTAACGAAACCAATAATCGATAATGTAATGCACTCGTCATCGACATCTGCGAAAAAGTATGAAATAATATCAAGAGCTTATCATCATTTGGTGTCGGTTTGTTTGGACTGAAACTTGATCATTTTCGGTCAAAATGTTTGAAAATAAATTGTTGATAGGGCTCACCAATTCCACAAAAAAAATACATTGAAATGTCATGTCGAGGTGCCCTATGATCGGCAAAAATTCAACCATTATTCGACATAGAATGAACCTATTATCGACATTGAAATTATTTCATTTTTTAATTGGAAAATTGAGAAAATCATTATGTCGATAATTGGTACATAATAAATAATGATTGAATTGCATACAATAAAATTACTTTTGTTCCGAAAAAAGAAGTATATAAGCTCCAGGAAGTCTATCAAATAACACCACACTTACCCAATACCGACACTTGTGTCGATGAATGGGGGATGGTTGTTTTAGATGTACCTATTATCGACAACCCTTTTATTAATGAAAATATCACAGAAAATTTATTTCATTGATAAACTGAAATGATCAACCCATACGAAACTGTGTTAATGTACAAAAAAACTTATATCTCTTGAATCTTGCGAGTTTGCTTGGATATGATGAGGAGGCTTTTCTTACTGAATTGGTAACAAATAGGCTGTAAACTCGGTTGAGGCTGAAACTCAACTGATGAGGGCACATTTTGCACTGAGGATACTCAGAAAAAATCGGGATAATATTCAGATATGCTGATAATAAATAAAATATAGTTACATATTCGCGAAGAAAATAATTCTATGGATGGTCCTTAAACCTTAATATATGGAAAAGAAATGAAAAGTGTCGATAATTGGGGCACTGTCGATATTGGTTACATTACCTTATTGTCAAATAATAAAGATATTGATCAGATCATTTCGAGAGTTCGGTATTAAAATTATAGGTTATATAGAAGGAACGCAAGCGCGAATGTAAGAAAGCAGATTGGTGCTGTGAATATTTCGATAATTTACAGGCTGTTTCTGAATTGATGGGAAGTTCAAAGGGTATGATTCTCAGCGCATTTTCTGAAGAAAGTTCCATGTAATGTAGATCCGGAAATGCATTGTTTTCAAGATACAGAGTGTTAAGTTTTACTTGAAATGTGACTAAAAAAGTTGTACGACACTGAGATATTTTAAACTAACAATTTTTTCGAACTCTTTATTCAATTTGTGAGGAACATCTCTTCCTCCTTCTTTACTTGAAGAGCACCGTTCTTATGTAAAAAATAAAACAGATCTCACGTAGCGTAGCACAATGTGGTAAAGTATTGACAAATACGTTCAAGATGTGTTATTTTCTAACATAAAAACGGCACCACAAAAAAAAAAAAAAGGCACAGAAGATGTTTTGTCACAAATTGAACGTAAAATTCTAAAGTAATTGTTAGTCAGAAATACCTCGGTGGCATAATACCACTTCTTCACTACATTTATTAGAACTTTTTTCATGAAATGATCTGAAGAATCGACCTCTTAAATTTTTCACATCAATGCACAAACACCCTGTACATAAATGCATATAAAATTGAACTGGAAATTTCCCAATATGAGATTGATTAGTTCCATTTTGAATGTGTTTATTCCCAATTCTATTCTGTTCACCAATTTGAAGTTGCTTATTCTCATTTTGAATTTATTCAATCCCAATTTGAATGTGATAAGTCTTAATTTGAAGTTGAAAAGGTAAAGATTCTTTGAATATTGATGAAGTATCATTCGAAACACTGTACACAAAGCAATCTACGTCACCAAATTGAGACATAATTTCATTTTGAATTTCATTTAGAATAAGGTGCCCAAAATTCGGGATCTTCATCCTTACATGATTTTATGACATAAATTTCCTATGAACTTAGGTCTCTGACGCATCGTTTCTCTGATACAGGGTGTTGAAGTAAAAAAAATTGGTTTTAAGGAAATATTTTCGACACCCTACAAGATTTTTGTTTGCCTTATGGTAGGTTATGAGTATGCATCAAAACATTTTTTTTTAATCTGAAATTATTTCAACTTCCATCAGTGTAGACTTCTGTCCGTATAAATTTGGTGAAAAGATGGTACCCTAATGATTTTTTTCAAATTTGAAATCATTTTCGTAATAACCACATAATTCACAATGATAATGGTATCTTGAGCTGCGACGAGTGCTTTCTGAGATGAAAACATGTTTTTTCATCTAAGAGGTCTAGACACAGATGAAACCCGCTCAGTCCCTTTATTAATAATGAATGAAAATTCATGCGTTTAACAGTAACGCAGGCATAATATAAATAATGAAAGCGGAGAATAATATTAATCGATATAAAATCAACCAATATTAAACCCACACTTCGGAACTAATCCCGTCAACGAACAAAGAACATGCATAGTGGTAATATCAAACAGAGCATCCATAGATAGCTATTTCGCCCTATTTGGGGCTCATCAGTATGGAGGAGCTCCGTTTGAAAGGCATTCTAGGTTCCCTTACTTGAAGAAATGTTGCCCAGTTCTGAGAATAACAGAGACAAGACGCCATCTCTTGGGATCCTTGAACACCTACCTCCAATGCATGTTTATCCGTTTTTCATACGAACTGGTGGCAGTCCAACTTTGTGGATTTTTACCTTCAGTCGATGAAGTGGAAACGCTCGTTTCTTCGTCGTAAACCAGACGTGGTACTGATGAGCCCCAAATAGGGCGAAATAGCTATCTATGGATGCTCTGTTTGATATTACCACTATGCATGTTCTTTGTTCGTTGACGGGATTAGTTCCGAAGTGTGGGTTTAATATTGGTTGATTTTATATCGATTAATATTATTATCCGCTTTCATTATTTATATTATGCCTGCGTTACTGTTAAACGCATGAATTTTCATTCATTATTATTATCACCACGTCTGGTTTACGACGAAGAAACGAGCGTTTCCACTTCATCGACTGAAGGTAAAAATCCACAAAGTTGGACTGCCACCAGTTCGTATGAAAAACGGATAAACATCTCGCGACTTCGTTCAACGTTCATGCATTGGAGGTAGGTGTTCGTAAGGATCCCAAGAGATGGCGTCTTGTTTCTGTTATTCTCAGAACTGGGCAACATTTCTTCAAGTAAGGGAACCTAGAATGCCTTTCAAACGGAGCTCCTCCATACTGATGAGCCCCAAATAGGGCGAAATAGCTATCTATGGATGCTCTGTTTGATATTACCACTATGCATGTTCTTTGTTCGTTGACGGTATTAGTTCCGAAGTGTGGTTTAATATTGGTGGATTTTATATCGATTAATATTATTCTCCGCTTTCATTATTTATAGTCCCTTTATTTTCATTTTTTTTTAACAGAGGATAATCCACATCAGAGATCACAGAAACTCAATAAGAGGACCAATTTTGTGTAAATGTATGGATTTGATTAATTGTTGATTATTTGGTTGGACCTTTCTTTTTACCCAGTAGATTAAATGAAGAGTCATATCGCTGCGTTTTGGATTAAAGTTCACCAATTTTGTTGGAAGATGTCCTCATTAGGAGAACAAACGCGATGTGGTTTATGCACTGAGCTGTCTTAATCGGTATCTAGTCGATTTCGTAATTCTTTTAGAGGAAAAAGCATTTTATTTTTTATCACATAAAGTATTCTTAATTCTTAATTCTCTCTAAAATATGTGGGGATTACGGAAATAATTTTAGATTAGAAAAAAGCATTGGTATACCAATTTTTTCACCACTTTTGAAAATTAAAAATAATTTTGAATTGAAAACATTGTGTTTTGATGCGTTTCCATGATCTACCATGAAGGTCTCATAATCTACCAAGTACAACATCACCTGGGACTGTACACGAAGCTTCCTTAATACAAGCGTCGATGCATATGGTACTTTCAAACTAGAAAAAGCCAACCTAACAAGTCCATCAGCTTGCTCGAATAACCTATAGGTTTTCTATTGAGCCTGTTTTGATAAACTTTGTCTCTGAGGCATCCCTAGAGAAAGTAATCTAGTATCGTTAATTCGAGGGATCTTGTTGGCCATTCAATTGTACCACGTCGTCCCTTTCCAGCGTTCTGCAAATATTTGATCTAGAAATCCACTGACATTAACACAAAAATAGCGCCGTCTGGTCCAAACCAAATTTTTTCAGTAGGGAAACCTGGTTTTATTCATTTTGAAAACAATCCAGCAAGGCCCTATTCAAACTTCAAACAGTCTAAGTAGCATTCAGCTGTAAAGTTTTCTTCAACAAAGTATGGCTCTAATATTATGTTGTTAATAATACCTTGTTGCGGTAGGTTCTTGAACAGAAGAAAAATTTTTATCAAGATTCTCTAAAAAACTTTTTATTGTGGTGAAAATGTTTCGAATAATTGTCTGTGGAGATAGATATCTGCAATTCAAATACCAATCAAACTTACTGACTAATATAAGTACAAAAAATGTTTACCTGCAACCAGGCATAATTTTTGTGATTCACTAGGTGAATTCTGAAACCCTTGTAATTTCTACATATGAATCATATGGAAATGAAAATAATTCAACGTTAGAATGTGGGCAGTGGATAGGCAACATAAGAAACCTAAGGGGATATTTTTTGTAAAAGAAATTCTTCTGCGTTTTCCGAATATCGCTTCCTTCTGAGAATGCTGCCTATGCACTTCACATATCCAGTGTGGGGTTTCCGTACTCCAAAAACGATAATTGTGACTGTTGAACGCCCCATTCAAATAAAAGATAGCTTCATCCGATATGAGTATGTTGAATGGCAATTGGCAACCTCATACCTATTCTTGTTATAGCACCTCATCTCCTCACAAAATTAACAAGGTCTGTCATAGGTATCTTCTAAATGCTCTTGGACAAGATACATCTCATAAGGGTGATGCTGTTTACTTCCGAAAACCTTTCAAACCTCTAGCCGCAGGATGATTTTGGGCCAATGAAATGCGAATCTTCCTGGAGAGATAAGGCAATATCTTATTTTAGATCCTCGTCTAAAACATGTAACGGAAAACTTCTGGGTAAATCCTTCGATTTTTGAGTAATCTATTCTTGAAAAACTTTTTAGATTCTTAGAGTATTTCGAATATTTTCATCACTGCTATAAGCCATACTTCTTCAGAACTTGCAAGTTTTCAAAGGCTTTCAAGACTGGATAAATTTATTGTAATTGTTTATATCATTTATTATATTCATCAATCCTTCGTTACTGCCTGTTCAAACCAACAAGAAAGGGTTCTAGTTTCCTTCATTCTGTATATGGCAAACTCAAGAATGCCAAGCGTCTAATTTCACGGACAATTCAAAAATTGATGATACCGTATAACTTATTACATGTCAGTAACTTTCAGTTAACTTAACCGCCACAATCTTCCACTTTGCGGGTTGTTATCTCAATATTTCGACCTCCTTCGTGTACCCACATTGTCGAGTATAAGGTATGAATCATAAATAATTACAAAGTCATATATAATATGGGAAGACACTTTAACTACCAACCAGCAACCCATCTTAATTTATAACTGAAAATTACGAGAATACAATCGTGGGGAGTATTTTCTGCGAATACGCTTACGAAACGCCCATTTCTCTTGAACAGTGGCGGATTTCGGTGTAGTTTTTTATATTCAAATGCTTTCACATTCGTGAAATTATCAAAATCTGTTTTTTAGATTTCGATGTTTCGTGAATAGACAAAACGGTCACTTCTCCTGAACTAAAACATACGCATTTAAATATACAGTGCGACCAATAAGTCTGGAATATTGACAATAAAATGACAAATTTGATTGATAAGTCGATTTTTTATTTCAGGTAGCGCTCTTATAATGAGCATAGTATATCAGGTGTCCCAAGGTGAGTGGCCTATTAGATTTTGTAGCTTGGCAAATGATGGTTATTTTTGTCCATCCTGTATAACTGATAACTATAATTCAAAAGCAGTGACATAGATCTGAGTAATATCTAATGACTTGCTAAATTTTTGACTTAAATCTCAAATATTGAGAGAACTTGAGTCATTTTTGTAACACGCCAATTTGATCTGATAGGCCACTCACCTTGGGACACACGATGTATGTTACTTCTCTAGAGGCTTATATTAAAGGGGCTGTGAGGATACATTTTTTTGAATTGCAAAACCTACATTTTTAGTTGAATTTGCAAAAATATCACTTTGAACTCATATATACTCACGTTATTTTCCAAAAATACGATCAGAACTTCAAGGTGGTTTATTTTAAATTGAGAATACGTTGCACATAAAAAAAGGTGAAAGAATCTATTAGTGCCAATTTTCCTCCAGGATTTCAAGTAAAAGGAGACAATATGGAATAATATTTTTAATTTGTATCACCTACGACTTCTCGTTCTTCATGTGAAAGAATGCACCATTTCGAATTTTATCTTGAAATTTTTTTAAGAAAGCCCAGAGCAGGAGCTTTTGAGAGCTCATTTATTGGTGAAGCAATGGGGCTATTACTTCAAAATTTCGTATAGCACTTGAAATTGATAATAAATATATGAATGCAGAATCTTAGCACGTTCGGACTAATATTCTGAAAATTATTCTGAAACCGAAATATGTAAAAAATTGACAATTAAAAAAATTAAAGTTTATGATTCTGATGATCCTCTCGAAGTTTTGCATAAACATTCAGTATATCAATCTTCATACACAAAATAAATTTCTTTTAAATCCGATATGTTGTTATGGAAATTTAGAGATTATTCTATTCAATATTCCAATTCGATATCCTATGGATTCAGATAATGCGATGAATATTCAGTATATCTATCTTCATTCTCAAAATGAATTTCACTGGAATCGGATATCTTGTTATGGAAACATGAATTTTCTTCTTTTCAATATTCCAATTGAATTTTCCATGGTTCTGTTCACACTTTCGCCACAAAATTTCGTATGCGGCTTATTATGAAGATCTTGCATGTGGCCACGAAATTTTATTCCGATTGGTTTCGTTTTGTCTGAAATATTGAGGAACAAAAATTCTGAATGGCCATTTTTCATGGAATACCCTGTATGATTTGGATGGTTAACGAACTCAATCGAGGTATTTGGGAAACGAAGTCACCCTGAAAGTCTCTAGTGTCTAGGACAATCCCACGGTCAGAATTGAATTTAACCACGTATTCGTCATCAGGGAGTCGAAACCTATCGTTTGAGACCATTTTCGGCTCAAAATTGTAATATCACAAACATTTGGACAAAACGATAGAGAACTCGTTTAAGTGAAATCAGCTCTTAAAAATGATACACTCATCAACGTACCTCAGTGAAATTTTATGAAACGAGATGTAAACTTGGTTGATTTTGAAAATGAGTCGCAGATAAAAGACCTATCTGGCAAAATACATGTGGGCGTCTAAAAATAAAATTTGGACATCTTGTTTCGAAAATATGCCTGGCCGAATAATCTTACCCTGTAAAATTCATGTCCGCGGACCCCTAGGGGCCCGCGAGGTATGCCTGAAGGGTCCGCAAGTTTTATAGCATTAGTTTGGTTAATAAACTTGTTTCGTATATTTTGGTTCTCTTCAGGTTACTTTAGGTTTGTTGAGACTTTCAGGAAATAGGAGGGGCCCACGTCAAGGTAGTATCTTGATGAAGGGGTCCTTGAAAAAATTTAGTCGGGAACCCCCGCTCTGGCTTATTGCGTTTTGAAGGTCTAAGTATGTCTTTAAGTACCATACATTTGAGTGTTGCTAAAAAAAATGAATGAATTTAATTGCATATAGTACCTCAAATTGAAAAGTCTTCTGATGCAAATACTCTTTACACGAGCCGGTACTGCTTTTCAGTCTGAGCTATTGTAGATTTCTGAATTATTTACAGGTAAAAAGTTATGAATGTGCCCGATTAATAATGGCATATCGAACATTCATTGGTAATAAGATATACAAGTTATGAACGTTCGCTAAATGAGATACCGGGATTTAATCTTCGCTGAAATTAAATTGTGTGAAATATGATAGACGTAACAAAACTATGACGATTTTATGATCAGTACATCATGAAAGTCTCAGATAAAAAATTAATCTCTGTGAAATATCGAATTACCATTCTCTAGAACGACTTATCCCATGAGATTCCATAGCAGAAGGAAACTAGCTTCAGATCTTTCACCGGGCTTTTCTAGTATGTGATTGCAATAAGGGCAGTGTTGAATATATAGAGTGTCCCAAGTTGAGTGGCCTATTAGATTATTATGAAAACCATCGATGGTAAAGATTTCAAATTTTATGGATCGATATTTGGCTACGTAAGGTACAATTTAAAATAATTTCACATTATCAGTGTTGCCTGATGTATGAATATTTGGCAACAACTTTGCTATTTCAAATGGGACATCCAGTATTTCTAATTTTTTTATAATACTCCATAAAATATAAAATCTATTCACTGTTCTTCTTTCATACCTATCTTTAACGGTTTTTGAGGTATTAATTATTTTTCGAAATTTGGATCTAATTGGCGTGTTACGAAAATGAGTCTAGTTTGCTCAATATTTGAGATTCAAGTCATTAGATATCGATCTGATCTGTGTCACCATGATGCTAATACGTACGTTACACTCAACCGCCAATTCTAATCGTTAGAATTCGCTAGCTTATATCGGTAAATTCAATAAATTTTTTCTCGAAAACCTGTTCAAGATAATAAACCGGTAATCGCTATGCTATTCAGAGAATGTGTTTGATTTTTTCGGAAGATCCCTGGAATTACCTATTTCAAATAAAGAAATCGAAGAAAGCACTGGCGTGAAGTCAGAAGGTCGAGCGCGATTTTTTTCGGCTGTCTACGAATTTTGAGTGAGTAGTGGTTAAAAACGACTCTGTTGGACTCACTGATGATGAAACCGACTTCAAGTATTATTCTCTCCATCCGTACGTGAGGAACGTTAATTTCGAAACTGAATGAACTAGTGACTTCAATTATTCCGCTTAGGCAGTCAAAATATCAACTTTTTGGGGAAAGTTATTTATGATCGTTTGAACGTTCACTATTCCAATATTTATGAACAATCCTGCACATAATCTCTTTATACGGCCTATATTTCTGATTGTTAACACCATGACTTCCGGAAGGAACAACTTCAAATCTTGATTTATTCAAGAAAGGTTCAAGATTTGTACAGAAAAGTTGGGTTAATAAAAGAACATTTCGAATATTGAAATTCGATGTATCTTTTTTTTAAATATAAACAAGTGTGGAAAAGCTTCTGACTGCACGTCATATTGTAAAACAAAAATATCAAACTTTGGATGTTGACATTTGAATGGTTCTTTCAAGATGTATAAACTTTGGAAGACTCGCATGATGTATACAACAGAAATCTATTCAGAGATATCAACGTCATATACTTATATAATTATATTCCCTTAAATAACATCATTACGTTTCTTTATATTTAATTATAAAGACAGCAGGAAAAAGTTTATACAGGGCACCAATAATTCTGCATATTATGCAGGAGAACAGAGAAAAAACCTCAGAATAAAGCTCTCTGTCTGTGTTGGAGTGCTGAATTTATTTATATTAAAGGGCATTTTATTCATAATATGTTCAAATATTTTTCTTGCTCATATGTAGGTATTTAGATAAAATAACTGAAAACAAAAACTACAGGTAAAAGAAACAGTTGAGGCAATGACATAATATTATGCATGAAATAGTTCTGAACTCAGAGTAAGAAATTATTTCTTACTCTGAGGTTCTGAATCTACTATCAATCTCATAAAAAATCAGATACCGATTGAAAAACCTCAAAACCATCTTGAAATTTATCTTCTTCGCCACAGTCGCACCTGGGGATGTCGACAAAATTCCATTTCAATAAAAAGCTATAACATCCATCATTATCTGTTCTTAATCTCTTTAAAGTTTATAACAAAGTAAATTTTCCTAGGAAAATGCAAAACAGGAATATTTCTGCAGGATCACAAATCCCACTTTTATCGGAAACGTCATAAAACGATAGAACATAGTCACATTGTTCGTTAATATCGATATCAACGAGGCGAATTTTGAGTGTTAACTCTGACTGGCTTTTCATAGAAGCATATTAGTCCAGTCAAATTGTGCTCAAAAGAACCCCTAGCAGGAAAAATCTGGGGCAGTTTTGATTTTTTCGATTTTTTATGTTTTTGGGGTGCTGAATCCGAATCTGAGGTTTGCTAACAAAATTTCGTGAGGGAACATTGAAAAAAATACAAAAAAATAGAAAAAATCTCATTCTTTGGCAGTTTTCTGCTTATAACTCGGAAACTATCAACTTTTCGTGAAAAACCTTTCTATACAATATGAAAGTACATGAAATTTTCTACAAATAGTCTTACCACAGCTTGTTCTGCGACAACCCGTTCTGGCTCAAATTATAGTTGAAAATGAGGTATTTTCTATGACTCAATAAATGAAAATAAATTAAATTCCGTGGTTCCGATTATGCGAACGTCTTGAAATTTTGCATGAACATTTAGTATATCAGTCTCGGTTCACAAAAAAAATTTAACTCGAATCGGATATCTTGTTATGGAAATATAAAGATTCTTCTTTTCAATATTCCAATTCAATTTTCTATGGTTCTGTTCACACTATCGTCACACAATTTTGCATATGGCTTATTATGAGCATCTTGCATTTGGCCGCACCATTTCATTTCGATTGGTTTAGTTTCATCTGGGATATTGAGGAACAGAAATTTTGAATGGCCATGTTTTATGAAACATAGAATATGGCCATTCAAAGTTTTTGTTCCCCAATATCTCAGACAAAACGAAACCAATCGAAATGAAATGTTGCGGCCATATGCAAGATGCTCATAAGAAGCTTCATGCAAAATTTGGTGGCCATAGTGTGAACAGAACCATAGAAAATTGAATTGGAATATTGAAAAGAAGAATATTTATATTTCCATAACAAGATATCCGATTCGAGTTAAATTTTTTTTGTGAATCGTGACTGATATACTGAATGTTCATGCAGTATTTCAAGACGTTCGCATAATCGGAACCACGGAATTTAATTCATTTTCATTTATTGAGTCATAGAAAATACCTAATTTTCAACTATAATTTGAGCCAGAACGGGTTGTCGCAGAACAAGCTGTGGTAATACTATTAATACAGTTGAATTCATTCAGTTAGCGCACTTGATTATCTCGCCTATTCATCTGTGCAACTGGAGGGAAAAATTCTCTGTCTGATGCATTGTATATCGTATGTTTTCGATGTGAATTTCCAAATCGGTATAGGCATGTGGATATCCTAAATTAAGTTGAGTTAGAGAGAGAGAGAGTTTATAGGTGTTCTTACAATTTCATTAATTGCTTTTACAGGTCAGAAATAAAAGATGAACATGTTCAAAATGCCCCAAAACAATACTCATAACAGAAATAGATATGAAGTGTTGTTACAAAAGCTGTGTGAATAAACATAAAATGAATAATAAATACATATATAGATGAAAAATGTATATAAATGATGAAAAACAGTGTATATTGATGTGCTCACATTATATAGATTGTATATAAACAGAATATATTAATAAATAGCAACATGTACACACAGTGTAAACATAAAGTAGAGACACAAAAGGGCAGAAACCAAGTTATGTTGCAAAAAAAACGAACTCCTCTATGGAATATAATACGTTCTCGACTAGTATGTCCTTTATTAGATTTCTGAATATGGATTTTGGCAAATTCCTAAGGATGTTTATTGTAAAGCGATATTGCAAAGTACACCGGGCTCTTTTGAGATCTCAGAAAGTTTTTCCTAATGCGCTGTCTATTTCTAGTATTATAATTGCAACCAATAATTTTTATCACTAACATGCACATACATTGAATATTCAAGTATGAAGATTGATAGAAATGTGATTAGTTCAAGTTCCTTGAAAATTTGTTTGCAACATTCTCTATATCCTATTCCCACCAGAATAATACAGAATAATACGTGTAACTGCACGTCTTAGTCTGCAGACTGATTCATGTTGGGCACAGTTTTCCCATAATATTAATATATAACCCATACCTCAGTCTAGACTCCACTTAGGCAAAGTCGACCGACCTCAGGGTTCTCTCAGATAACTAGCATGAAAGAACTCTTAGGTAAGGCAAATATATTTCTGTCGATGTCATCTCATACGCATGAGCATTCCATGCGACTGCAGCATCAAGATGTACGCCCAGATGCCGTATTCTCGACGAGTGATCTTTCAAAGCGTATACGAACTTCATTGCGCGAGTGCCCTTTTTACCTGCAAAATGCACACAGCGCAATGAAGTTCGTATTCGCTTTGAAAGATCACTTGTCGAGAATACGGCACCTGGTCCCCGTATTCCGGATAAGTGGACAGCAGTAAATATTAATGAAAGTAGTATTTTCAATTTAAGATTTATGGATCAGACTAGGATATATTTTAGCGTTCCTAGATCACCAGACATTCACTATCTACGCTAGGAGAAGAAGATAAAACGTAATCTGATTTTGGTATAAGATACACCTCCAGAGAATGAAATAATAATAGACCAGGGCCGAAACCTTCAAAAATGGTAAGAAATGAAAAAAAATCGCAGTAGGATGAAACCCATTAGAAAAGGAGGGAAATATGATCAAAATGAAAGGAAAAATAAATACGGTCGATCTGAGTTCGGGAAGTGGAAGGGGTGAGTTTTTAAGGGTGAAAAATGGTTTTCCTTGATTTCCGGCAAAACTACAAGTCCTATGGAAAAAAGTTAAATGGCAAAGTTGTAGGTAATGAAAAGATCTACAACTTTTGTATGGACAATTTTTTCACATAACCTCAAAATTTTGGTGAAGAATTAAAAAAACCAAGTTTTTGGTTTTTTATTTATATCTTTTTCAAAAAAAATTTTTTTCTTACGAAATTTTGTGAAAACTTACCTTATTATCTCCCAAATACACTGTAATTTATTTGATTTAAAATATTCATGTTTTCGTCTTATTTTACTTAATATCAAAAAAGCACCCCAGTTTTCAATCGAAAATTCTGACGTCAAAATATTAGCTTTTTTCAAAAAGTTTAAAGGATTTTCCTTCACTGAAATATCTACTTTCTGATGGTGTGAAAAAAATATACATTACTACAAGGAGTGTTCTCAGAATCAACGATTTATGAAACCCACCATTAGAGTAACTCAGGCCCCTTTTCTCTATGAAATAACTTACAATGGGTTAAAAACTAACCAAAAGTCAAAAAGTCACTCAGGTATATGAATTATCTCAAAACAGCAATAAATAGTCATCTAAAAATATTATTTAAACAAGATTCTACAGCTTTTTCAAAATATTGTAGATGTCTTATTAAATAATAACTTTATTAACTTTTTTTTTGTTAATTATAGAAGTATATTTCAATTTGAAATTTTTTCGTTTATGAATGAAACAATAAATGTTACGTTTTTTGAGTAATTAAAGAGTAAATTTCAATAAAAACCTCAAAATTGTACATAATGATTAAAAAAAAATTTCGAATTTGGGTTTTTTCAATTTTTGCATTTTCTGAGAACATTTCTAGTAATGTATGTTTTTTTTACACCATCAGAAAGTAGATATTTCAATGAGGTATTTATTAAAATTTATTCTTTAATTACTCAAAAAACGTAAGATTTCCTGTTTCATTCAAAAACGATAAAATTACAAATTGAAATATACTTCTATAATTAACAAAAAATAAGTTAATATTTAATAAGGCATCTACAATATTTTGAAAAAGGTGTAGAATCTTGTTTAAATAATATTTTTAGATGACTATTTATTGCTTTTTTGAGATAATTCATATACCTGAGTAACTTTTGGTTAGTTTTTAACCCATTGTAAGTTATTTCATAGAGAAGTGGGGACTGAGTTACTCTAATGGTGGGTTTCATAAATCGTTGATTCTGAGAACACTCCTTATAGTAATGTATATTTTTTTCACACCATCAGAAAGTAGATATTTCAATGAAGAAAAAGCCTTCAAACTTTTTGAAAAAAGCTGATATTTTGACATCAGAATTTTCGATTGAAAATTGGGGTGCTTTTTTGATATTAAGTGAAAATAAGACGAAAACATAAATATTTTGAATCAAATAAATTACAGTGTATTTGGGACATAATAGGGTAAGTTTTCACAAAATTTCGTGAAAAAAAAGTTGTTTTTGAAAAAGATATAAATAAAAAACCAAAAACTTGGTTTTTTGAATTTTCACCTAAATTTTGAGGTTATGTGAAAAAATTGTCGATACAAAAGTTGTAGATCTTTTCATTACCTACAACTTTGCCATCTAATTTTTTTCCATAGGACTTGTAGTTTTGCCGGAAATCAAGGAAAACCATTTTTCACCCTTAAAAACACACCCCCTCCCACTTCCCGGACTCGGATCGACCGTAATTTATTTTTTCTTTCATTTTTATCATATTCCCCTCCTTTTTCAATGGGTTTCATCCTACTGCAATTTTTTTTGTTTCAAAAATTATCGACCCTGGTCTATAATGGATGCAGGTTATAGTCTATCTAAAGAAATAAATACTTTGTTGAACGGACTAGTAGCTAGAAAAACATACTCATATCTTGAGTGGACAATTTTGGGATCTATTAGTACATCTGACAACTTTGCCTCTCATCATATTGCTGTGCAATTTCTGAAGAATGGCAGCCAGATACAATAGGCATGAATGATCATTTGACAACAAAATCAGATAATGAGTAAATGTTTCACAGTATTTCAAGAAAACACTTGCCTTGTATCATAATTCTCGTTAACAAGTTTGTCTAGCGTGGAATAATGGTCATCCGGCATTAATTTGCAATGAAGATACTGAAATTCATGAGTAATAGGTTTAATGATGCAATGATACGATTTTTCATGAATGGGAAAAAAATCATTGAGAGAGTTGAGGAACGGGTGAGTGATGAAACCAAAAGGGCTCCACCGTTTGAGTGAGACCAATGTTTGATGGCTCAGTTAAAGATTCACCGAATATTATTTTGAATTCTTGCCTTGAAGAAGACATGAATTTAGTTGCATCAATTCAAATGATGTTGGTTCTCAGAACTAGGTGCGACTGCAGTTATTGAAAAGGCATTTTCATAGAATGGTTTACCACCAGATGATTATCCGTGGTTCCTATGGTGGTCTGATGATAAAAAAAATCAAGGAGTGTATAGATAGTTGTGTTTGGATTGAAGACCAGCTCATTCTTTTTAGCTGCAACGCTAAACTTTTATTTGGAACTAGTTAAAGAGAAGTTGGATAACGAAAAGATTGATTCACTTCTGAAATCTTTCTATAATGACAGTTTGATATTCAGTATCGATTTTTTACAGAAACCACTTACACTCCAATATTGGGTGAGCTGTAGGACAGTCGATACATTGTGTTGTGATGTTCAATGAATAGCCATATTGGTAAGTGGGACACTTACAAAGAGCTATTCTCCGTCGCATAATGTACTTGATACAATAGGGGTCTTGTTTTTTTGTTACTTACAATCTGACTAATAAACGTCTGGGCGTTTGATTTAAATTTGGGACGATAAAGTTGTCCGATAAATTCAAAATTCTTTTCAATCAATGGTTAGATCAGTTGCATCATTCAGAACTTTGTGAAATTTCTAGGTATATGATCCTGGATAGTCCTAAGGACATTAGCCGACATGCTTTCAGTAATGCTATCAAACATGCTTGTTGTGTATTTGTTGAAGCTGTAACTTCTTCGGAGATATCTGGGTAGATATTAAAGGCAATATATTTCTATTACTCGGACCGGTATTTGTGCTCGGAAGTATTTCTGTACGTTTAGTTAGAACCGAGGTTAGAACGATACTAGATAGTAGTCATAATAGCTGAATTATTTTCGTTATAAGAAATTTGTTACATTTCAACTTTCAGTCAGTGGCATTATGACCCTAGTGAAGATAATGTTGCAGATCTTCCTTCGAGGGTATGCACTGCACTAATAAGCTAAGTCCAAATATAGAAATAGACGGAATTTTCACAAGAAAAGAAAAATTATGACCAAGAGGATCTGCTACCGTGGTCAAATGAAACAGGAAATTATGGAGAATTAATGTAAAAACGAAGATCTATTATAGAAATTGATAAATTTTTTCAATATTTCTCCAAATATTATACATTTGCACAAATATTCGGTTCGGAGAAAAGATCCATTATGAATGCAATACATACTTCTGGTATTTATTAATTTATTTCATTGAAATAAATGATTATTAATTTATTCAAGTTGATCGAAGAAAAAATCAGGAATTCAAAACGAAATTTATTTAAGGATTATGAAGATGCTCTGTGGGTGTAGAAGACTTTAGACTTAACATTTTTGGCTTATTTTCTAATTTGTTTAGATGTTCGTTAATATGCCTACTCGCTTTGATCGGTGAATTGTTCCTGAGCAACTCAATAGCTCTAAATACTAATTGCGTGTGTTCGATTCGTTTGAAGCAAGATACCCTCAAGTTACTCAATAACCATATAATTTTTTTTACATCAGAGCTATCATGTTGATATTCGTTCGGATTGCGGAAAGTTGGATGATATCAAAGATGTTTACTTAATAAAATCGCGAATTTATAAATTACCGTGACTGTTATTCTTTCCCATCTTCTCGTTTTATTGTAATTGTTGTTTATTCGCCATCTCTCAGAAATATTATGCTTCAAATGGAACAGTCACCACCATTTAGCGCAACTCAGGAACACAAAGCGCGGGAATAGCTCTGGAACACGAATACATACAATATGGCCTAATAAGCATATATTCGTTAGAAGGCGGCGTATAGGAGAAAATCATGAACGATTTCAATATGCTGATGTAAGTGGTAAATTTGTCAGGAAGAGGGTTTAAATTACAAAAGCATAAAAGATCTGTAAAATTGAGATGTCTCAAATGTGAACGTTTTAAATCTCGGAATTAAAATAAGATGTCGATTTTAATTCTCCTCTATGTTATCTATAGATGTGTTATTCTGATGTTGTGTTATCACTGTCCACAGAAAAACTAATACTTGGTTTTTCGAAGGTCTCTTGAAAAAATTAATAGCTTCTGTATATTGCGATAACAGAACGAATCCTGTCGGTTGTTCTAATCTTTTGGAACGTATTCATTGGCCACAGGTTCAAGAATATGCCAACATAAATAGGATTGAATGGAATTTCAGTCCATCAAGCATAGCTTGATAGGAAGGCTTATGCCGGAGGAGGCTATTGAGATCATTAAAGGATCTAATGAAAAGGTTCTTAGATAGACCTTCTGTTGACTATAAAAAGTTGACAACTAACATCATATATTGCGAATCTATTATATTAAAAATTCAAAATCATTGATTCATTTTAATGAAGAACCTGTGGAGTTTATATCATTACCTTTCTTTATGTTCATTTAGCCTATCCAAAAGAATAGTGTTGCTGGATAGTACCAGGTAATCCAACTTGTTGAAAAGACAACATTAATCCGAATTTAGATTCCAGAAAGATCATTTGATACCTACAGTTACCTCAGTTGACTGCCGTTTATATGAGAGATGTTAATTCATTCAAACATTTAATAGTAATGGTGAAGAAGTTAGGTCGATTGACCAGTCAGATTTATTTTGAAAATTCACCCTGGTAAAGTTGGTCAATAAGAGTAGTTGAATTAAAACTAATTTGTGACTTTCTTCTTCTTCTTCTTCTCTGTGCGGTGCCTAGGATTTCCTAGGGTGTTGACCTTAACTCAGTAAGGTTTCCACAGTTGAACAAAATATGCTCAACCGTTTCATCAGTACTCCTGCACCACCGCAAGGGAGCAGCTCGTCAATCCCATTCTCTTCAAATGCTTGTTAAACAGGTGACCAGTCAATGCACCAGTCACCAGACTGAGTTGTTTCCTCTCCAGCAGCAGAAGCCTATTGACCTCAGATCGCGAGGACGGTCTCTCAATGAGAATCCTCGACCACCTCGGCCCAAAACTGCGCTCCATTCCGAGGAAAATTCCCTGTTCAGCCAGTTCTGAAGAAACTTTTGACAGATGTGCGACAGATTGCAGCGAGGCTCCGGACCAACAAATGCTAATCCGGCTGTTCATCTGCCTTGACGTTACCAGGTATATCCGATGAGCGGACACCAGATCACTTTCAAAAAGTTATCAGAGGCCCAGCCCACGCAGAGCTTCCTGCATTCTTCTATTTTGGGACTTAGTCAGGCATCATCTGTACACATTAATTCATGTGAGTGAGTGATTTTTTGGAAAACAAGTGTTGAAAGGAAAAATTAAAAAGAAGGGAAACAGGTTAGGGAGCCTATGAAATAAAATTTGAAAGAAACACATTGTGAGCATATTGGTGTACCAATTTTTTGTATACTGTTCATATTTTATTCTGTATTAATAACTTATTTGTTTCTCTCTTGGTTAGGGAGTTTGGAACTAACCTCATACGCAGATCTATATAATATGTTGATGGGTTTTGTAGGTACATTGTTAGGTTAATCCAGAATACTAGATATAAACCGATGTTCCAATAAAAATTAATGACAGAATCCACCGTAATTTCTTTCAAGAATATTAGCAACACTCGGAACTTGAAAAACATTTTTGTTTCAGACTAAGTTTTATACGTTCCTATGTTATATGTTGTCAAAGGGTATATCAGTCACCAGGAACACCCGGTTTTTAACAATTTATTCAATTAGCTACGTTTCTCGAAACGTAGCTAATTGAATAAATTGTATAAAAACCGAGGTTTCCTGGTGACTATACCCTTTCACAACATTTTTGTTTCCTTTTTCAATTTGAACGAGAAAACGGTGATTATTTTTAAGTGAAAATAAACTATTGTTTTCATAAGAAGAAACAAAATTTTATTTATTGTAATAAACCAGAAATGAAACCTTTCAGAAACAATTAGATTCAGCCACTGGATTTCTATCAAAAAGTGTCTGTACAATGTTTTTGTTCAAATCATAGCACAAACAGGACGGAGATAATGACCTAAGTAGAAATCGCCAAAATATCATAATTATAACTCGAAAACAAAAGACGATAGAGCAATACGGTAAACGGATAATGACATAAGATGATCGTAATAGATACTCTGATATTAAAGGTCTGCAAAGTGTTTCATTTGATAAAATAAATTGCATTCAATGTTGGTATCATAGAGGTCATATTGGTTGATTCTTTACAATTATCGAGAATCATATTTTCTGTATAGTTTATTAAGAAGTTGAAGGGGGTCATAGCATAGTGAAAAACCTGTACCTACATCTTGAATGTAATAATACCTCTATAATATGATCATTCGGTCAGTGAATTATACTTTTTTGAGCTGTTATCAATGATTTCCATTTAATACGCAATTATAATTGACTGCAAATTGATACTATAGAGAATATTTCTTGAAAAGTGTAAACTCACTCGAATGAAACGTAAAATTTATTTCGATCTCTACAACCACTGGGAATATGAAATAGATATTTATATGTTCCACCAAGAAATTAATTGCCTACTGTTTGCAATTAATTTACGAGCTTGAAATATTTGTGAAATATAGTGCTTCCAGTATAATTGGCAGAGGCAAATTGAATACGATTATAAAATGAATGTGGGTGGCCTTGTTTTATCATAATTTAAAAAATTTACGAATATACATGCATATGAACATTTTGGGAATTATTGAATGCACTTCATAATATGAAATAACTGCATTTTTTTTCATGAAATTCGTCATTGTTTTTAAAATTTAAAATTGCATTAAATAAAGTATTAGTATATGTAGCAGTTCCTTCAGAGTCTGGTGTTGACAAGGAAAATAATGAATAAAATATTCAAGTTTGTCAAAAAAATTTTAAAGATAGGTCCACTAAAACTAGTTCGAAGAAAATTTTGTACGTCACATAGTGTGGAACAGACATATCGAATATGTCGATTCGCGCCACCCTATCTGATTTGGAAAAATTTGATTCAGGTACTGCCGGCTCGGTCTCGAGGCTGATATATTTTTTAGTTCGGATCTTGCTTTCCAAAATGCCTCAGGGAAAATAATCCTTTGGATTCACGTCTGGTCAATTTGACGGACTCCGTGTGGTCAGAATGAAGTTCGAAATGTTGTTTTTCAACCATTCGCGCTTTGTGAGCTGGTGCAGTCTCCTTTTGGAACATCTATGGTCTGCGACCGAAATGTTGGTCTGCCCACGGCTTCAAACCATCCTCAAGAATACTTTCCTGATTATAAGTCGCATTAACTTCGATGCTCAATGAAAACGATTGAGGAACGCACATCCGCGGGTTCCTGATAACCAACCGATGATTCAGATTCTCAAATGATCAGTTTATCAGGTAAACTTTCGGGAGGTTTTGGGAGTTTACAAATTACAAATTTTTCAAGTGGACAAATTTTCTCATCAGAAAACACTATGTTCGGAAATTCGCCGCTTTCGGCCAAACAGAGCAAATCCTTCACTCTCTAAAGACTTATAACTTTTTTTGGCGTTAACTTTTAGCAAATTGCTTTTGTGAGCTTGCAGACAATACTGATAACTATCACTAAGCAAATTCTAAATAGCTAATGTTACTGTGGCTGGTGCGCTATGGCTTGAAATTGGTTACACTTCTAGTGCCAGGGCCCGTATTCTTGAGAAGCGATAATCGAAAACGTATACGAACTTCATTGCGCGAGGCCCTGTTTTACCTGCAAAAATGCACACCGCGCAATGAAGTTCGTATACGTTTTCGATTATCACTTCTCGAGAATACGGCACCTGACCCTTTATATCGCATATTGTCTTGTGTGGTGTGCTGAATCAGTTTGTCAGTTGATACAAAAATATTTTGTGCGGTTCTAAATATTTATCTCCATAAAGTGGCCATCGGTAAAACAGAGACTCACTATATGATTTTTAGCAAAATAATCCAGTGATGATTCTCATTAGACCAATAGCCGCAATTTTGACGATTAACATGGCCGTGAAGTGTGAATATGCTTTCATGAGAAAACAAAAGATTTTTTAAGAAAATCACATTGTTATCTAACATTGCCACCAATTGTCCACAAAAATGCGTTCTTTTATCGAAATAGTCTCCCATGTGCTCTTGAGTAATAGGGATGCATTTTACTCTCCCTTATCTAATATATAAAATTCTCGTGTCACAGTTCGTTACCATACTCCTCCGAAACGGCTTGACCGATTTTGATGAAATTTTTTTTGCTTATCCGGTATCTATGAGAATCGGCCAACATCTATTTTTCATCCCCCTAAATGTTTGGGGTAGTCCACCCCTAAATTTTTTTTTATTTTCAAAAAAAAATTTGAATTTCTATTTTTTTATGATACAACATACAAAAATACATAAAATCCTCAATTTTCACCCTTCTACGATCAACCCTTATTTTTTAATTGCCATTTTAGTAATTTAATCATTTTTCCTCTCCGGTCGAAAACTGATCAATCGTCATTTAATTAGTTATCCCCGCCAGATGTCTACAGGTGTCACTAGAAAATTATTTATATGGCAAAACAACGTTTGCCGGTTCAGCTAGTTGGTTGATAAAATTGATGTATGGCTAACGTTGGGGGCTGCTTCTCCACGAGAATTATGTGGGTTTCCTTGAACTACCTGTAATATCCAATTTGCTATCATCACTCACTGCATTGACAGATAACTTCTTATGAAATATTTAAACGAGTGCTATATCGTTTTGTCCAAATGTTATAATTTTCGAATTTTTGAGCCGAAAATGATTTCAAACGATAAGATTCGACTGCCTAATGACGAATCCGTGGTCAAAATAATCCTGTCCGTGGGGCATTCCGGCTGGCCGTTAGGCCGATAATTTTCGTAGGGATTGTCCTAGAGACCAAGAAAAATATGGTCATTCAAAATTTTTGTTCCTCAATATTTCAGACAGAAAAAACCAGTCGAAATGAAATATTGCGGCCACATGTAAGATGCTCATATTAAGCCTCACACAAAATTCTGTGGCTATAGTCTTAACAAAACTATAGATAATTCAATTGGAATATTGAAAAGGAGAATCTTCATATTTCCATATTAAGATATCTGATTCAAGTGAAATTCATTTGGTGTATAAAGATTGATATACTAAATGTTCGTGCAAAATTCAAGAGAATCGCATCATCAGAACCATAGAATTTATTTTTTTTAATTATCGGTTTTCACATATTTCATTCTCTGAATCATATCCAGAATATAGTCACGATCATGCTGAGATTTTGCATGCATATACTGCAGCATGAATTTCAAGTCTAATACAAAATTTTGAGGTAATATCATTGTTGAATTCGCTAAACTATTTTTGTACTTCGTTGATTGTTCCTTGAGATTTAGGCTACAAATTTGAATTTTTTTGTTAAATATGCCAGAATCTCCTATTCGTGTCCATTTGATATCTTTATAACCAGTTAATCATTCGTGTAATGATTATTTGGTGCATCTCTGATATTATCACGTACAGTTAACAAAATTCCAACGACGATAGCACTAACACTGACCCCTACTTTCATTCAGGTCAGCAAGTTGCTAAAGCTATTTTTGCATTTTTCATTTGATAGTTGTTAAAAGTAACGCATTGAAGATGTTTGTTTTCTTTCTTGATATCAGGAGAAAGATAAGTATTCAGCGAAATTTAACGAATAAGTGAGATATAATAATTCTCTTCTTTTGATGTTAATTTTTGTAATCTGACAAGAGAAATAGTTAAAGATAGATATAGGACATCGTACATACATTTTCTGAAGAATCCAGAAATCAAATGAGAAAAAGAACTTGGTTTCAGCCACTTTCACATGACATATCCTCATTTATTCGTTATCGAATTCTTTCGCTGTGGCTGTATATCAACTGTATTCTGAAGAACCCATTGAATGAATGTCATTCATTCAATATTTATGGAAATATATTTTTTCGCCAACCGTCCGGAAACTAAACGGATATTGAATATTATATTAACGACATCCTTCTTCATCAATATGCGATCCGATATTTTAAAAAATCAATGACTCAAGTCGCGAGCTCCTTTTCAGTATTGATTCAAATTTTAATAACCTAAGAACAATGAAAATATTCTCAAGTTTGAATCCTAACAAAGCAAAGTTTTCACACGGCGACTGCCACGGCAATTCAACAACTACCTAAAAGACAATTTCATTTATTCACCTCATTTCATTGAAAATTCGTAGTAAAATGGTCAGAAGTGAAAATAATATAAAAAGTTTTCTTGCGAAAACAAACAAAAATTGAGAAGTAGCGCTTTTTGTTGTCCAATACTAAAACAACAAAAACTGTGGTGTCTCTAGAACAGCAAAGTGTTTTTGGATCATCTGTTTCATAAGTATAAGTAACTCAAAAAATTTAAGAGAAGCCCTGAACAGTTGCTTTTGAGCGCTCGTTTATAGTGGTGGAGCAATAATGCTATTATACCTCAAAATTTTTTATAGGACTTGAAATTCATGCTAAGTATATGAATACAAAATTTCAGTACGATAAGATGTATATTTTGGAAATAATTCAAAAAATTAAATATGTGAAAAATCAATATTCATTAATGATGCGATCCTCTCAAATTCTGCATGAACATTCAGTACATAATTATCTTCATTCACAAAATGAATTTCACCCAAATCGGATATCTGCTTGTGGAAATATAATATAAAGATTCTTCTTTTCAATATTCCAATGGAATTTTCTATGATTTTGTTGATACTATAGTCACAAAATTTTGTATGAGACTTTTTATGAGTATTTCGAATGTGACCGCAAAATTTCATTTCGATTGGTTTCGTGTTGTTTGAGATATTGAGGAACAAAAATTTTTAATGGCAATATTTTATGAAACATCCTTTACGATACGGCAATAAGGAACCGCAATCACCCTGAAAATCTCAAGCCTCTAAGACAATTCCTTCGAAAATTATTCGGCGGGACGGTCAGACGGCCCCACGGATAGAATTGAATTTGACCACTTATTTGTCATCGGATCGGACCCTATCGTTTGAAACCATTTTCATCTCAAAATTCGAAAATTACAGACATTTTGTCAAAACGATATAGCACCCGTTAAAGTAGAACGAGCTCTCAAACAGCAGATCAATCGGCTTGCAGAATATTGGTCTCCTCGTAATTATTAGTGAATTTATTTACTACATTTCGAATTTTCCTGCTATCCTGAATATTGTGAGAATGATTACCTGGTGCTCAGTTTGTGACGTGGAAGCAGAACACCCACGTAGGGTTAATTGCATTATATTCTCTAATCGCTTCCTGAACTTACATGCTAATTATCGACAATTCAATTGCTGCTCTATATAATTAGCAGGAATATGTGTGTACCATCCACTGAAACGAGTTCGGATTTTTCATGTTATAGTTCTGCTTTTATATTTTCACTTGATCATATGAGCTGACTGAAAATCTGCAACTTACACTTTGATCAATTATACGAGGGAATTAAAACTTTTTTAAATGGAATTTTCAGTAAATTTTTGCTGAAATGCGATTATTGATTAGAATTAAATAGATGGAAGTATTTTATCATGCAACCACTGATTGGTTTCAGGATACTATATTTTTAATTAATTGCATTAAATTTTCTAATTTCTACTACTACAATTTCACGTATCTTCCAAAAACGTGATAATTTCGTCATTCGTAAGGCAATTGAGTGTAAAAATAATTAATTATATATCATTGGTTATTTTAGGCCAGTAGAAATCATAGTTAATTCACAATCACACTGTAAAATTACACTCTAATTTGTAAATTTACGAAGCGGAATGTAATCCGTTAATCCAAAAATGTTTGTATTTTTGTGGCAAAATGTTAGGTAATATTACATTAATTTCCCTACATTCAAACAACAGCAGTAATTTAGTGGAATTTCGAAATGTGATTCTTGTGAATTTTCATTTTGATAAGTATTTTTACTTGAAATTCACCTGTTAATAACACAGATATTTTGTGAAATTACTTTGTATTTTAAGATTTTTACGCAATGTTTTTGTGAGAATACAGTCTATATTTGTGAAATTCTCAGCAGATATTATGTGAAATTGCAACCGTACATTATATTAACTAGGTATGGGAAATTTTTCAAATGAAATGATTACTCATAAAAAAATCTACGTTCATTTTATTACTTGATCTTGACTGAATGAGAGTTATGAAATCAGTTCATACTTGATCTGGGCTGGAAAAATTATAATAGTACCTATAATATAAATAATGAAAGCGGAGAATAATATTAATCGATATAAAATCATCCAATATTAAACCCACACTTCGGAACTAATCCCGTCAACGAACAAAGAACATGCATAGTGGTAATATCAAACAGAGCATCCATAGATAGCTATTTCGCCCTATTTGGGGCTCATCAGTATGGAGGAGCTCCGTTTGAAAGGCATTCTAGGTTCCCTTACTTGAAGAAATGTTGCCCAGTTCTGAGAATAACAGAAACAAGACGCCATCTCTTGGGATCCTTACGAACACCTACCTCCAATGCATGAACGTTGAACGAAGTCGCGAGATGTTTATCCGTTTTTCATACGAACTGGTGGCAGTCCAACTTTGTGGATTTTTACCTTCAGTCGATGAAGTGGAAACGCTCGTTTCTTCGTCGTAAACCAGACGTGGTGATAATAATAATGAATGAAAATTCATGCGTTTAACAGTAACGCAGGCATAATATAAATAATGAAAGCGGAGAATAATATTAGTCGATATAAAATCAACCAATATTAAACCCACACTTCGGAACTAATCCCGTCAACGAACAAAGAACATGCATAGTGGTAATATCAAACAGAGCATCCATAGATAGCTATTTCGCCCTATTTGGGGCTCATCAGTATGGAGGAGCTCCGTTTGAAAGGCATTCTAGGTTCCCTTACTTGAAGAAATGTTGCCCAGTTCTGAGAATAACAGAAAAACAGACGCCATCTCTTGGGTCCTTACGAACACCTACCTCCAATGCATGAACGTTGAACGAAGTCGCGAGATGTTTATCCGTTTTTCATACGAACTGGTGGCAGTCCAACTTTGTGGATTTTTACCTTCAGTCGATGAAGTGGAGGAAACGCTCGTTTCTTCGTCGTAAACCAGACGTGGTGATAATAATAATGAATGAAAATTCATGCGTTTAACAGTAACGCAGGCATAATATAAATAATGAAAGCGGAGAATAATATTAATCGATATAAAATCAACCAATATTAAACCCACACTTCGGAACTAATCCGTCAACGAACAAAGAACATGCATAGTGGTAATATCAAACAGAGCATCCATAGATAGCTATTTCGCCCTATTTGGGGCTCATCAGTATGGAGAAGCTCCGTTTGAAGGCATTCTAGGTTCCCTTACTTGAAGAAATGTGCCCAGTTCTGAGAATAACAGAGAAACAAGATGCCATCTCTTGGGATCCTTACGAACACCTACTCCAATGCATGAACGTTGAACGAAGTCGCGAGATGTTTATCCGTTTTTCATACGAACTGGTGGCAGTCCAACTTTGTGGATTTTTACCTTCAGTCGATGAAGTGGAAACGCTCGTTTCTTCGTCGTAAACCAGACGTGGTGATAATAATAATGAATGAAAATTCATGCGTTTAACAGAACGCAGGCATAATATAATAATGAAAGCGGAGAATAATATTAATCGATATAAAATCAACCAATATTAACCCAACTCGGAACTAATCCCGTCAACGAACAAAGAACATGCATAGTGGTAATATCAAACAGACTCATCGACTGAAGGTAAAAATCCACAAAGTTGGACTGCCACCAGTTCGTATGAAAAACGGATAAACATCTCGCGACTTCGTTCAACGTTCATGCATTGGAGGTAGGTGTTCGTAAGGATCCCAAGAGATGGCGTCTTGTTTCTGTTATTCTCAGAACTGGGCAACATTTCTTCAAGTAAGGGACCTAGAATGCCTTTCAAACGGAGCTCCTCCATACTGATGAGCCCCAAATAGGGCGAAATAGCTATCTATGGATGCTCTGTTTGATATTACCACTATGCATGTTCTTTGTTCGTTGACGGGATTAGTTCCGAAGTGTGGGTTTAATATTGGTTGATTTTATATCGATTATATTATTATTCCGCTTTCATTATTTATATTATGCCTGCGTTACTGTTAAACGCATGAATTTTCATTCAGTACCTATAATATGCAACGAGCGTATAATCACGGCTTTTATTCACGAGGTGAAGTTTAGGCCACGACTACTGAATATATTTCTTGAAGATTTTAACATTTAGCGACCGCGACAAGACCCATCTATGACAAGTGTAGACAAAGTCAAGTTGACACATGAGAAATTTGTATGTTTCGTAATAAAAAATGCTTTGCTTGATATGATAAAAGTAGATTTGGCCCTCGATTTACCCTCATTAGTTAGTTGGAGTACCTACTTTAGAATACTGAAGAAACACCAATTTAAAGAATATTTCATTAAAGCTAAATCTATGAAGCTTCTGATATAAGTGAATCAGTGATTAATATCTCCTTATATTCTTGTGATTAATGGGTATTATCATCGTATAATATTATACAATGGTATTATTATGGCCGAGCACAGAGACGTACAATGGACTGATTTTACCATAGTCGTGGATAAACAATTTTATCATCCAAGAGTTTATTGATACAAACATTATTATTCAATTCATTAATCAGAGCTCTAACTTTTTGTCAGCTTCTTTTGTGGCTATTCGCGCTTTTCCATCAAAATGGAGTTCTGGAAAAACCCTCTGGGTATATTATGTTAAAGTCGGAGTAAATATTAAAGAAATATTAATTCTGGAGTAAGAATGCCCTCCACGAATACTCGTTGAATATTCGTCGTCTGAAATAAAGATATTCTTATTAATTTTTTCATACAACACAAGTACACCTTAAAAAATCATGAAAATAAATTTTATTTCACAATACATTACATTCATAATACATGATCGATATCGTATAAACATCAAAATCGATTATGCATATCTATTATTTTGAAACCAATAATTCACAGAGTAACACCTATCAAGGTTCTATGTCATGATGTCGAATTTCTAAACATTTCAGACTAATCATACTAATTTTCGTATTGATAAAGTTTTGAATAATCAATTGATAGAAGAAATCAAATATTATGAGCACATCTACCTAAACTTGAGATTCTGGTTCAGGACAATTTTCGAAATTACAACTATTAATTTAAAAATATTTTGAACGCGAGAAAATTGTTTATCATTGGTCGATATTAGAAGTTACGCCCATATCCATAGATTAAATTTTTTTAATATAGAATAATGATACAGTATACATAATGTTATAAAAACTAATTATTATTATTAGCAGGCCGTTTTCTGGGCCTCCCAGAATGCCGTGTCCTCGGGTTATTGGGTGAACTTGTAATTGAACAAACATATTTATGTCACTTCACAGAGGCATGACACAATAACCTTATCCAAAAATAACGCTAAATATAACGTCATGTTCATACTAGTAACCGTGTAATAAACGGTATTAGGTGATTTTGTAATTGTCTGTAACTGTTACCTACAGCCGTTCAGTCACCATTTTCACACGGTTGCTTGCAACATAACTGCGGTATTTTATCAATCGTTGACTAAGTCAAACGATGATATATCCATAAATATTATAATCAATTGTAATAATGTTTTTTCGTATTTTATAAAATTGTAATTTTGGAAAATCAATCTAAGAATAATAAAAAAAAATCATACCAAGAGGTATTTCCGCATTTCTGTAGAGATCAATCTCACAAATGCAGGAAACAAAGAAAATACCACATCAATTCACAGAAAAGTTGGAGAGTATACTTTCTTTGAAAAAAAAACAATTTTGAACGTTTTCCATCCAAGATGATTCAATCAGCTCGAAAAATAATACAATAAATACTTTGTTGCTGAAAAGTATGCAAACTCATGCTTGAATCATAACTTTTGATTTCATACTGGAAGAAAACTACGATATTATTGAATGAATTGTTGACAGGAATTTGGACTAGATTTTATTTTGATTTCTTAAATACTTGCCGACGTTTCGAATCTTTTGTGATTCTTCTTCAAGGCTAAAATGGTACAATGACATTAATAAAATGCAAAATTGTAGGGACGGATCTGGCACTCACCTCGATATTCGTTTCAATCAAAATATCGTCATAATATTCATTTTGTTCGTTTCTCGTTGAAAGTCAATTCTGGTGTGGTGAAAACAAATATGCTGAATGTTATCAGTAAGAAAGCAGATCCATCCCACTAATATGTTCGGCCGTCGATACGAGTACAATAAATATGACCGGGAATTTTGACGGACTAATTTTTAAAATTTTCACATTCAATACACAAATATAAAACAAATATAAAAGATAAAAATACAAAAATATAAAAACATTCGCACCACAATTAAAATATCTACATTAATATATTTGTAAAAATTAAATTATCAAGCCATTGTATATAGTGCTTAGGTGTTGGACATCTTCCCTGAAATTAACAGTATTGTTGGACTTTATGTGGAACATTTCGCTAATTATTCTTCTGCTGTAATTGGGTTCACGGTCGAGAACTCTGACCTCTTCAAATCTGAATTTATGTCCTTCTGTGTGTGTATGTGTGGTGAGGGCTGTTTTATGAGTGTTATTCAATTTTTTCGTGTCGTTTATGTGTTGTTTTACTCTGTCCTCCAGAAGTTGTTTTGTCTGTCCTATGTAGCATTTCTGACAGTTTCCACATGTGATCTTGTAAACCAATTTGATTGTTTTTGAATGGGGGTCTTATCTTTCAATTTCGAGTAGAATTTTTTCCAGTTATCCAGTGTGTTGTAGAATGCCGCTGTGCAGTTATACTCACGAAGAATTTTATTGATCTTATACGATAAACTTGGGTAAAATGTAAGTTTGACGTATTTCGTTGGTGTTGAATTTTGTATTATTGATGTTTCTTGCGCGTTGTTGGTTGTAGCAGTTGTTCTGGTCTGTATGTTGGCTCTGTCGAATATATGCATGCATTTTCTGATGTAGTATTTTGGGTAATTGTTCTGTTTTAGAATTTGGCTTACTTTCTTCAAGTTGTCGGGTTTATATTCGTTACTGCACAGTGATACTGCTCTATTAATCATGTTCAATGCTACATTTTTCTTTTATGTGTCGCTATGGTTTGAGAGGAAGTTTATGCATCGACCACTGTTTGTTGGTTTTGTATAACAATTGGTTTTTAGAGAACTAAAAACCAACAAACAGTGGTCGATGCATAAACTTCCTCTCAAACCATAGCGACACACAAAAAAAAATGTAACATTGAACATGATTAATAGAGCAGTATCACTGTGCAGTAACGAATATAAACCCGACAACTTGAAGAAAGTAAGCCAAATTCTAAAACAGAACAATTACCCAAAATACTACATCAGAAAATGCATGCATATATTCGACAGAGCCAACATACAGACCAGAACAACTGCTACAACCAACAACGCACAAGAAACATCAATAATACAAAATTCAACACAACGAAATACGTCAAACTTACATTTTACCCAAGTTTATCGTATAAGATCAATAAAATTCTTCGTGAGTATAACTGCACAGCGGCATTCTACAACACACTGGATAACTGGAAAAATTCTACTCGAAATTGAAAGATAAGACCCCCGTTCAAAAACAATCAGAATTGGTTTACAAGATCACATGTGGAAACTGTCAGAAATGCTACATAGGACAGACAAAACAACTGCTGGAGGACAGAGTAAAACAACACATAAACGACACGAAAAAATTGAATAACACTCATAAAACAGCCCTCACCACACATACACACACAGAAGGACATAAATTCAGATTTGAAGAGGTCAGAGTTCTCGACCGTGAACCCAATTACAGCAGAAGAATAATTAGCGAAATGTTCCACATAAAGTCCAACAATACCGTTAATTTCAGGGAAGATGTCCAACACCTAAGCACTATATACAATGGCTTGATAATTTAATTTTACAAATATATTAATGTAGATATTTTAATTGTGGTGCGAATGTTTTTATATTTTGTCTTTTATATTTGTTTTATATTTGTGTATTGAATGTGAAAATTTTAAAAATTAGTCCGTCAAAATTTCCGGTCATATTTATTGTACTCGTATCGACGGCCGAACATATTAGTGGGATGGATCTGCTTTCTTACTGATAACATTCAGCATATTTGTTTTCACCACACCAGAATTGACTTTCAACGAGAAACGAACAAAATAAATATTATGACGATATTTTGATTGAAACGAATATCGAGGTGAGTGCCAGATCCGTCCCTACAATTTTGCATTTTATTAATGTCATTGTATCATTTTAGCCTTGAAGAAGAATCACAAAAGATTCGAAACGTCGGCAAGTATTTAAGAAATCAAAATAAAATCTAGTCCAAATTCCTGTCAACAATTCATTCAATATTTATCATCATGGACGTTACTCTTCAACAATCTACGATATTATGTTACGGGTATAAAAACACTTTGAATTACTCATATAAAATACTTTTTATTCGAAATCTCAATGTTTTAAATACGTGTTGTTCGAAGAATATATTCTGTCGATCCATATATCAATATATTATGAAGCTGATTAAATATAATCTGCCACAACAAGTATTACCTGAAATTCGTTATTTTGAGCGCTCGTTCTAGGTACCTAAACGAGCGCTATATGGTTTATCACAAATGTCTGTTATTTTAGAATTTTGAGGCGAAAATGGTCTCAAAAGATGAAGTCGGACTACGGGATGACGAATTCGTGATCAAATTCAATTATGACTGCGGTGCCGGCCGGCCGTAAGCACGATAAAGTTATCGTAATCACAAAGTAATCATCTTAAAAACTTGGAATTTTCAGAGTGAAATTTTGCGGTCGCATGCAAGATGCTCAGTATAAGCCTTATACAAAATTTCATGGTCATAGTTTTAACAAAGCCATGTAAAATTCAATTGCAATATTGAAAAGAAGAATCTATTGTATTTCCATAACAAGATATCAGATTCGAGTAAAATTTATTGTGTGAATGAAAATTGATGTACTCAATGTTCGTGCGAAATTTCAAGAGTATTGCATCATATGAACCGAAAAATTATTTTTTTGTAATTATTGATTTTTTGCATATTTCATTTTTGAATAACTGCCAGAATATAATTCCGATCGTGCTGAGAATTTGCATTCATATACTTAGCATGAATCTCAAGTAGTATACAAAATTTTGGGATAATAGCATTATTGCTTCACCAATGAACGAGCGTTCGAAAGCACCTACTCAGGGCTTTTATTAAATTTTTCAACTCATAATAGGAATCTGATTTGAAAAACGTAGTGAGAGTGTGAACTTTATTTTTATTATAAGGTACAGTAGATACTATGTTTATATCATTATTAATACAATGGAAGGCTGAAGCACCATGTCTTATTTCAACTTAAGAACAACAAGAACACCAATCAAACCGACAAATAAAAAATTACATATTTAGCTGGAAGTAATGTTCCGTCTACTTCATTCTTGAAAACATTCACTAACTTTCACGGTCATTGTCCAAAACATTCCAGACTCTGAGTATTTGATTAGAAAGAAAATGTTTTTTTCAAATCATCTTAAATTTGTACCCCTTCAATTAATATCAACTTGGACCTGAGGAGCTCGTTCCAGGTTTATGAATTGCTGTTATTTTTGCCCTACAAAATTAATTTCAGTTCAATCTGTTTCTTTTTTTTGAAAGATATAAAGAAAGCTATTATGTCCGAATGTTATATGAATTCTAGTTTCATCCTTAAAAAACCAGCAACATTTTGTGATTATGTGAATTTAATTTCAATTTGCAATTGATAATTAGCAAAAATAAATATTCGTTTCGTAAATTACTGTAAATACTTCGTCTTAAAAAAATTCAATTATGCATTATCTAATGAGTTCAATGTGCTTTGAAGGAGTAAATTTTACACCTTGGACAAAAGTTCGATAATCATAATAAAGAATGAATTCTATTATACAGTGCGTGTCAAATATATAAAACAAATTCATTTTCTTAGGAGAAAAATATTCGGCAACAAAATCCTGAAACAGGTTAGTTTTTGTTGTGTGCATTTTTGAAGGATTTTTGTTGCATCCTGTACCATCCCTATCAACCCTCTGAATTTTTTGAATAGGGAAAGCGGGTCATGTTGTACTTTTTTGGCAAGGTACCTGTATCTATGGTCTTAAGTAGGTTATTAGTATGTTTCTACTGAAGTTGAAACTTCTCGATAAAATTTTCAATTCAAAGAAAGATTTCTGACAACGCAATACTTTTTCATATATTCTCATTTTTCACTTGAGGGGGTTGAAAGGGTTTGAAAGTTGTGAATGAACAAAACTATAATAGTCGACATTCATTCGGTGACAAATTTCATGAGGTACCATCGTCTCAAAGTAAATGAGCCATGACAAAGTGCTGATAACCTTTTTGGACTATCCAATTTACAAAAGAAAATTTTTCTTGAACATTTTTGGACACCTTTAAAGAAGATACTAAAATTTTGCCAAAAACAGTGTGCAACAAAAATCCTTCAAAAATGCAAAAATATTTGTTGCCAATTATTGAATGATGAATTTATTCCATAACTTAGACGCTCACTGTGTATATTTCAACATTCGTGAGAAGAAACAAAGGTCTTACATTAAAATATTCTTCAACTTCATTTTGTATGAATTGCGTTTGAAGCGATCTCTGTTTCTAAATTAACGACTCAGTATGATTTACACAGATCTTCCATCAAAAATTTACATCATAAAACAAACAAAAGAGACTCCTCATGTTTCGTTATGAGGTTTCTCGAAACGTCTGTTACATAGATCATAGACAGAGATGATAATATGATAAACGTCTTTACGCCTGTCGTCTTGGCATCTAACTGCTTAATTAATCCTTCATTTATAATACGCATTTTTCTACTGTTACATTAATTCTCTTCTCTTCGATTTCTTTCTGGTTTGACTAATTATCTTCTCGGCGAATCGCATAGATAAAATACGTCTTTAATGTTGTGGTTGACATAATCCCCCATAAATACCATTTAGCAATCAATATTACATCTCGATGTTCAAAACGAACAATCCTGAAACAAAGCGAGGCCAAAGAGAGGTATTCTGAAGCTAGGATCCATTTTCATCGTACTGGTGAATTTGAAAACATGACTTTTGTATAAGAAAAAATATAGGTTGTACAAAATAGTTCTGCAGGAGTTCGTTTTCTTCCCTGAACCCCTAACACCTATTTTCTTAGACAAACCCTGACAAGTAGTCCGAAAAACTCCTTTTAGAGCGCTCGTTCTACTTAATCGAGTGGTATATCGTTTTGCCCAAATGTCTGCAATTTTCGAATTTGAAGCCCAAAACTCTCAAACGATAGAGTTCGACTCCTGATGACGAATCCGTGTTCAAATTCAATCTGTCAGTGGGGCCGGCAGTCCGTCCGAGATGATTATTATTATTCTATATTAACGAAATAAGACCTATTTTTCCAATGGTTTTTTGATGAAATAATAATAATTATGCACACGTCCATATTTCGACCATATGTTTTATATAATTTTTTGTAGCAAATCACTCGTATAAACCCCTTGAAGTTTGGTCCCTTTAAAAGTACAGTATATCTATATACAGGGTGTTTCATCATAAACTGGACAAACATATATTTTCGTGTAGAGGACATCGGGAGAATCATTTTTGCCTTATACAGTATATCCCGCTTTCGAAGCATAAGCGAGATACAGGGTGTCAAACGTCATTTTGAGCAAGATTCTTATGAGTGCGGTCAGTTATGTATAACACTTGGTGTAATGATTTTTGGTCAAATCTCAGTATTTTTGGGTCCTCTATTCAGAAAAGTTGACGAACTCCGAAAAAAATTTACAAAATGGCGGAAGACCTGCAATGTTCCAAATTTTTTTTTGCGGTTGTCAAATTGACTTTTGTTTCTGAATGAACACAATTTTCTAAGACTTTCTGTGAAAAAATTTTTTCAAAAATCGAACACAAATTTTTTTACATGTCTACAGCGATGAAAAAATTTCACTCGAAACGGATGAAATTTTGTACAATTGTACTTCTTGAAAATCAATCACGAATATGAAAACAGAATCGTTAAATATCGAACGGTTTCGTTACTACAGTCATTCAAATGTTTCGTTCGGACCTCTGAAATATTGAAATAAATTGTTTTGGTTCTAGAATCAAAATAATTAAACTATTGGCATGTCTTAACATTTAGATGAATTTAAACGAAAAAAATCAGTGAAACTTAGTTGGGACTCGAAACGATGTGGTATTAAATAGGGAAATGGCACAGTTCTAAGGATATTAATATTCGTTGCCAAATGCCAGGCACAGTAGTTCGTAGTTTATAGAGCTGGACTGGTATTTTAATTTCAGTGAATATAATTTAGCCAGTAGTCAAACTCTATGAACTACGAACTACCGTTGCCTGGCAACGAATATTAATATCCTTAGAACAGTGCCATTTCCCTATTTAATACCTACGTCGTTCGAGTCCCAACTAAGTTTCACTGATTTTTTTTTCGTTTAATTCATCTAAAATGTTAAGACATGCCAATAATTTAATTATTTTGATTCTAGAACCCAAAACAATTTTATTTTCAATATTTCAGAGGTCCGAACGAAACATTTGAATGACTGTAGTAACGAAACCGTTCGATATTTTACGATTCTGTTTTCATATTCGTGATTGATAATCAAGAAGTACAATTGTACAAAATTTCATCCGTTTCGAGTGAAATTTTTCATCGCTGTGGACATGTAAAAAAAATTTGTGTTCGATTTTTGAAAAAATTTTTTCACAGAAAGTCTTAGAAAATTGGTGTTCGTTCAGAAAACAAAAGTCAATTTGACAACCGCAAAAAAAAAATTGGAACATTGCAGGTCTTCCGCCATTTTGTAAATTTTTTTTTCGGAGTTCGTCAACTTTTCTGAATAGAGGACCCAAAAATACTGAGATTTTACCAAAACCATTACACCAAGTGTTATACATAACTGACCACACTCATTAGAATTGCTCAAAAATGACGTTTGACACCCTGTATCTCGCTTATGCTTCGAAAGCGGGATATATTGTATAAGGCAAAAATGATTCTCCCGATGTCCTCTACACGAAAATATATGTTTGTCCAGTTTATGATGAAACACCCTGTATATAATATTGATATTTATACCTAATCATCGAAGATGTGGATTTTCATATTATCATAAAAAATCTTCACTAAGTGAAAATCGTTTGGATTTAAGAATCTAACTTGTTGATCTAGTGATAAAACCAACATGCTAACAATGTCCCATTATGAAAAATATGACGTAATTCTTCACTCTGGTAATTCACATTCGAAATAAAAAGACATTATAGTCTAATCTAATTCCGGGATATTTCTCATAGAAAATCTAATCGATGATTCCATTTCGATACAATTAAACTTTTGAAATCCCAACAAATGCATAAATATTTCCACACTTTCTCTGGTCACGACTGAAATTGACTTGGTATCTATATCTAGATTCCATTGTTGTTGGACGATGGCGTTTCTAAAACGAATTTTCATGTAAGTCTAGGTGGGATATAGCTAATTGGAATTTTTAAACGAATAGGATTCTTTCTATTCTATCATGTGATGGCAGGCAGAACAATAGGTGTATCTATTTCAATAGATTCATCTTTCCACTGGTTGTCAGGGCATGAAATCTTGCTTTTGTTTCAGCAAATTAAAAAATCGAACCGTACTCTATAATGTTATAATAATAACTGTTATTGAAATCGCCTCTCAAGAAGGTAAGGATGCTTTTTTAATTCAACCTCTATTCTTCCTGGATTATAACTGTGAGGCTATTTTAAATCGGCTTTGTTATCGTCGATTCATATTTATATACCTATTAGCTATCAATATTGAAAACATCTCCCACTATCTATCTGGTTTACATCAGTTTATGTAATACAAAAAATATCGTAGGAAGAATATGTCAGAAATGAACTATTATTAGCAAATAAAATTTAAGGTGTGAATTCGTTTCAATATTTTGGAGTTCTGCTGCTTCGCACAATGTTTAGCATTATCCAGTTATTTCAAACAATTTTAAAAATTTTCTCGATTTTACCTAAACAGTCTAACTTTCTGTGACATTACTTTTGTGTGGACGGAAAAGGAAATAAGAAGGAAATAGAACTATCCGCAGAGTTTGCCATTTTAGTTACAATGTTCCTTTGTCCGATAATCTTAGCATCACAATTATATCAATATTCGAATATTTTGCAGAAACCTATTTTCGTTTCGAAATCCATATAGAGATTGAAAAATATGATGTGAAAAATTGATACTAAAATGTTATTCGGCCTATGTCTATCATTTCCTCCTCCACTATTCAACTTTTTTTCTCCAATTTTCCAGCCGTCGCGTAGTAAGGAATAACATTTCAAACTTGGAACTTGCAGTATCATGTTTGAAGGTTAATACACGTATGGTAGAGCAGAAAAAGATGCAATGAATAAAAAATTAGTATAGAATTTCAATAATTCTCCATCGTCAAGAATTTCAGTTCAGAACATTGAAAATTTGATATTGATGCATGTTCTTTTGAAAATGGACATAGTCTGCCGAGCAACTTCTTCCTAGAAGAACTGAAGCTTTCCTTTTGAAATCAATAGTGTTTCACAATCCATAGTCTGTTATAAGAAAACCATATGGAAATTCGACTGTGAATCAAACCTTGAAATTCGTATTAACATACAAAGGCGAATCAAATATAAACGGGACTTTGCGCTTTTCAGGCACAATAGTGGAGGGTGAACGTTCCTGATTTTTTTGTTGTTGGGTAGGTTTGTCATGAGTAGGGAAAGCACGTGGGCTTGCCTCATCGACCCTCTCGGTGTCCACTGCGACGATGTTTGAGCAAGAGGTACCTCCGTCAATTGCGGAAAGTGTTGTTTTCTCCACTCCTTACTTGCTTGTTTAGACCCTAGGGTGTAGTGGTGCACCAATGTTTCATCACAGGTGATAATGTGAGTGAGAAATGGGTCTCATTGTTCCTGAAATCGTGCAAGAAGACGCACACACACCTGAAAACGATGCAACTTCTGGTCAGCTGTGAGAAGGCGAGGAAACCACCTGGCAAACTTACGGTACCCTTGGTCTTCTGTGAGTATGGAGTAGGTGCTCCCATAACTTATTCTGACCAACTTGCAATTTCAGAAGAGGTACGACGTTGGTCGTCTTTAATAAGCTGTCGAACACTACTGATGTTGTTCGCTGCGGTCATGGCTCTCATTTTCAACACAATCACGGCCCTCCACGAACTGTTTATGCCATTCAAACACTCTGACTTGCGACAGTGTCTCTTATCCGAACATTGACAGTCAATCTCCTCAAGATTTTGGCCAGTTTTAATGCTTCTGCTACGAGAAACTTGAATACAACACGTTGCGAAATTGACGGAGGTACCTCTTGATCAAACATCGTCATAGTGGACACCGACAGGGTCGATTATTGAAACCCACGTACTTCCCCTACTCCTGATAAACCCACCCAACAACAAAAAATAGGAAAATTCTCCCTCCACTATTGTGCCTGAAAAGCGAAAAGTCTCGTTATATTTGATTTGCCCTCGTATATGACAATCATGGCGCGACGCTTGTACAAACACGGAGTTCTATCATGTCAGTATCATCCGAACTCATATACTTATTTTCAAATTTCATGAATTAAATTTGAGATAGGAATGTCTGGAAAATATATTGAATAATAATCACCTGAAATTTAATTGAATCGAACTTTAAACGTGTAATTGGGGTCCGTATTTATTAAAGACCATTCATCTAGATCCTGTCGAAAGATATGTTCAGAAATCAATAACTCATGTCCACTGGAAAAACAAATCTGTGTGGTTCTCCCGCTAACTACCTGTGGCGACATAAATACATCAGAAGTCCGATAATTCGTTGAGAAGTATCTCAACGCCTTAGTGAGACCACTTTCGAAATTTTCATCAATCACACGTAAAGATTTTATCAATCGCAGACACCCGTCAATTAGAACGAAATCCTATAAGTAACCTTATCGCGTTTTCTATTAAAATTTTAATAAAAATGCTAATATTTCTATTACTGCTCTTACGCACATACCATCTAACGCGATCTGTGGAGATAGCGACGATGCGGTAGCAGAGGAGCCCATAAATATTTCTATGTTATTATTACGCTAGATATATCAAATCTGAATCCAAATAAATCAAATGGAAATGAAATCGGCACTTATGAAATTATCGTTGCGAAAGCAATGCTTCAATAGTTTCAAGGATTACGCATTGAGAGGAGTTTATTAGGTTTGTATTGGATTCAGCGATTCATTATGTTTGTCTATTAGAGTCGAAAGCGGAACGAAAAACTATTTGATGAACTGGGCCTCAAAGTGAGTTGATCTGTTATTTTACCTATTCCATAATATTTATTGGTATATTACCAATGAAAGCAGTTAACTTGGACTATTTCATATCTTTTCTCGATAGAATGCTATAGTCTATGATTCCAAGACCGTCCAGAATAACTAATTGTGTTGAAGTATAACTCTTGATTCCAATACTATATTATTCAGATTATTCTGATCGTTTCTCATTGAACAGGATATTACTGAGCAAACACTCGTCTGCATTCTTCTCACATTTTCAGAGCACATGAAACTATCAGGGCTCACCTCACGAAATTCAAAACTGATAAGAATATCAAAGAATTTCAAGAATTTGAAAAGCTCTGATGTGAAGTCAAATTTTTTTGCGCTCATTGATATTGAAAAGAAGATCGTTCAACTTTGAGAATCCTGATTATTCTTGTATCAATGATATATTTAAATTTTCTTTTTAATTCTTAAACCTACCCTGAGAACATCGATATTTCTTCCTACTGACTGTGAACGCAATAACTTCCTGAATTAATGAGACCTTTTGTTCTCAGAATATTTGAATTTGAATGTTCGTTCTATTGATATATGCAAGAACGCAAAAGCTGCTTGGTTTATGTCAACAGGACTTGCCAAAGGCAGTGTCAATTATCGTAATCGAAAATATCAATTTTCATCTATTCGTGATTATATCTTCTGAAACTTATAATTACCAGAAAATTATAAACATGTGAACGCGATCAGCGCGTAGCATCGATAAATATTTCAAATCATTCTTTCGATACCGTTATCAACTATTACTGACCCCTCTCACGAAATTTTGCAGGAGTCGTTGTGTCTCTATTATGCAGCTAAATTTGCAATTGTGACTCAAGCAGATTTCTTGATTCGCAATATGATACTTAAAATATTCCTAACACAAGAACCATTTAAGTAGATGAACCCATTAAAGAAATATGACGATAATATAATATTGCGACCACAACTCTACATTTGACGTTGTCTATGATTCGACCATAATTTCTTTATCATTGGAACTAGCAGCGTTCTTTAGAGATACATATGAAGACCACCGAAACTAAATCACTACGGACAAAGTAATCAAGATCCGACACTAGGACAATCGACTTCTGAGATACTGGAGAAATGAATTGTTTTTTTTAGCGCTCGTTCTACTGAAATGAGTGCTGTCGTTATGAACAAATGTCTGTAATTTTCGAATTTTGAGGTGAAAATGGTCTCGAACGATAAGGTTCGACTCCCTGATGAAGAATCCGTGATCAAACTCAATACTGTCCGTGGGGATATCCGTTAGCACGATAACTTTCGAAAGGAGTGTTCTAGAGACTTGAGATTGTTAGGGTGAGTTCGATTCCCAAATGGCACGGTTAAGTTCGTTAACCAATCAAATCTTACTGGGTGTTCCATAAATTAGGACCATTCAAAATTTCTGTTTCTCAACATCTCAGACAAAACGAAACCAATCAAGATGAACTGTTGCCACCACATGCAAAATGCTCATATTAAGCCTCATGCAAAATTTCGTGGCCAAAGGGTACACAGAAGTACATATATACAAAATTCAATTGGAATATTGAAAAGGAGAATCTCAATATTCCATAAAAAAACAGATTCGGGTGAAATTCATTCTGTGAATGAAGATTCTTATACTGAATGTTCATGCAAAGTTTTGTTGCCATAGTGTTAACAGAACCATAAGAAAATTAAGTAGGATATTAAAAAGGAGAATCTATATTATATTTGCACAACGGGATATCCGATTGGAGTGAAATGCATCTTGTCAATGAAGACTAATATATTGATAAATTTCAGAAGGATTGCATCATCAAAACCATAGAATTTATTTTTTCGTAATCAATCAATTCTATATATTTCATTTTCTGAATAATTGCCAGAACATAATTCCGGTTGGGCTGAGATTCTGCATGTATTTATCTGGTATCAATCTCAAGTCCCATATAAAACTTCGAGGCAATAGTCTTATTGCTCCACCAATGAACGAGTGCTCCAAAGCGCCTGCTCTGGGCCAGGGCTTTTCTTAATTTTTTGAGGTTAAAAATGCTACTTTTTTAGGAGATGACCGAAACAAAAATATTTTTTTTGCTCCAAAATCGAACATCTGACTAAATAATGATATCACAAATTTTCACTTTAATTCATAGAGTATCCAAACCTATAATATCTGAACTCAATAGTTGATTAAGCATTGTTACGCGTTGGAGAATTGAAATACATGTTAATGCGAGCATATTCAGTAAACAATAATATAAGATTGTAAAGAATAAATATGTATTTTTATAACATCCGCAATAACGTCATAAATCTATTTTTATTTTATTTAATGAAATGAAGGAATGCTGAGGTTTCAGACTTCACAATTTCCTTCCAAAATACTACAAAGAATGACTGGATCAATTTTGCCACAATTTCCTTTCAGGTCAGGAATTGGTTACTTTCGTTGAGTGATGACTAAATTGAGTTCCTGTCATTGTGGGTGTTGACATTTTATATTTTTCAGTGAAATTATGACGAGATGAGTTACTACTTTTTTATATTGATATTATTATTTCATCGATTGCATATGGCAATATATTCCGAAGAGAATAGTTGAGAATTTTTTTTTCATTCCGACAAATATGAACTACAGCAGCAGTGCAATATTGCTTAAAAATTAGTATCAACGGAAAAACTTCGTTTGTATGAACTAAAAACACATTAACTACTTGCCTAGTCTACTTTCATGCATTAATCCAACATTTCAAATGAAACCTATGAAAATCGCACTGATTCTTTTCTGTGAGGAATCATGCTCAAAATTCAAATATGTATAACCATAATGGATCTGCATTTTTTTTCAGAACTATAACCTCATTGCTCAGTGAATGTTTTCCTGAGAGTTCTTGTTCTTACATCCTCTGAAAATAGAATCACGGGACCCAGCAGAGTAAGTCTAGTTTTTGTGCCTAGATACGTTACATTAGCATGATATGGTATGCTCGATATATGGTATATCACCGTTTCCCACTGCCCACAGCCTATAGGATCAGACTCTACCTTTCCGACTTTGTGTAGATGGTATGCCAAGATACAATAACCCGTGAAAAGCCATCACGTAGACAACACTTAACTCGTCCTTTGAGAATGATAGAGCTTGTTGACCTTCTTCAAAGGGTACAATCAAGATTATTAGCGCTCAAGCAAACAGGCAAATAGATATTTGCCTGTTTCCGACCTGAGCTTTCAATTATTTCAGGATGCTTTTTCTCTTTTCCAAAATATTGGCCTCTGTTCTAACCGAGATTCTAACCAGTGTCGCTGAAACCCAGCATAAAGGAACTGATCCGGTCAGTGTGTACTCATCTTTGTGCAAAGGCATCAGATTCCTTAATTTTCTAAATGTTCCTACCAGAACGATTCTGATATTCTGATTGAGAAGGGATTCTGCACTAGCTCCAAGCGGTTCTTTGATCTACTGTCAAGGATCATCTGTGTCACCGGACTATTGTCAAATTCTGCATTCCTCAAAAAAACAAGAGTGCAAAAGCTTCAGACTTCACGTCAGGACTTTCTCCAACTTTTGTATACTTGATTTTACTGACGCTTGAAATTTCGAAAACGTATTTTTGAAATTGACCTTTTTCATATATGTCAAACCTATCTTGAAATTTTCCAGTTTTCAAGTTGTCGCTTAGGAATATCTAAATTCATAAATGACTAGAATGACACACCTGCAAATTTTCAAATTTGAATATTTCCAATAAGAACGAGCGCACAGAAGCCTCTGACATCACATCCAGACTTTTTCTAATTGTAAAAGTGGTTTTGTTGACAGATGAAGCATGTTCTAGATGATTTCAGCTGAATGTATAATTAAATGTACTCTTAAATAGTGATTTAATCAACTAGTTTTTTGATGACAGCTGAGCGGCTAATGGTCAATATATTTTAACACGTGGGCCGAGCAAGCGCGTTGAATAGTTCAGGACCTATGACAATTGCAAATTAAAATAGCACACATTGAAATGGGTCGTTATTCAACCCACCTTTCATTTTGAGGTCGAGGAAATATTTGTTCAATGATAATATATTCGTCAGTATTGTACAGATATGAATTTATAATTTTAAGAGTTTGTAAGTAGGCAGGATTTAAAAATTAAGATGTGTTACCATGAAAGTGTATTGACAGTTGGAAATTAATAAATTAGAGAAAAGTCACGAAATTATTTTCCAATGAATCCACCCTGAAAAGAGTTCTAATAATTCAATACAAATTAGCTAAAGAGATTGTTTGGATCGTGTAGTTTCTCAAATAATTAAAATTCAAATAAATCAAAATAGAATTACACGATTCCATATCAGTACATTTTCTTAAAATGATTAATTGAAGACCTAATTTCAGTTCTAAGCCTACAATTTATATCTGATATCATACCGTCGGCCCCAAGGCAAAACCATGATTGTGCAAAATTGGTGATTTTTTCTTATCTACATTTTCAAGAACCTCTTAAACAGTTCTTGACAATGCTCCGAATATCTCAGCATCATGCTTAGGTGGGGTGTAGATGTTCTGCCCTTGACGTAACTTCAGTTTGTACTCAACTGACATTTTGGAAGGTGGGGCTAATAAACAAAAAAATGATGAACCGGTCATAAACTGTTGAAGCAGATCCTACATCTGCGAAGAAATTAAATTATTCCAACAAAAACCTGAATTTTCACAGAGCATTGAAACCTTAAATCCTCAATAACTCCAAATCACGATTTTTCACATTCATAGTTTTGGCATTGGACCGACGATACTAAGTCACTTTTATTATGTGTCTATGTTACTAATGAAAGATTGAACTATTTTTTCCACAAACTTTCAATTTATTCACCATTTTGGAATAGTACTCTAATATTATTGGGAATTCCAACTAGAAACCCGTTTACTGGTACTAATCCTTCGATAATATAATTCAATTTCCCACTCACTAAATTGCACTTGCTTCGTGTTGGTACCATAAATTCTGTAATATGTTATTTCTTCAACTGACACACAATATTATGTTCGATCGAAACCAGACAGAAAAAATCGTCTGAAGTCGAATACATTTTTTGTCAGAGTTTCTTCCAACACCAACCTGAATTCCTTAAATCAAAATCAACTGAATGCGCTTCTTCTATCATTAGATATGATAACAAATCCATCATATATTAGGTGCCCCATTAGACCCAAGAAACTATCGAAAAATCAGGTGACCTAAGATGACCTTTGTCGTTGGTCGTTACCTCTGATACCAGTGAGAATAAAATAAAATATCCAGGATCCCACACTAGACCCAGCAATGAGGAAGCGATTCGGCTCTGTTACCAGGTAACTTCCATAAATCGAAAAGTTCCCGGTCGTCGGCAGACAGCCAATTGAACCGAAGAATGATGAAAGTGCGCGGAATGCCCCGTTCGGGGTCCGGATTCTATTCGCGCGAGAGATCGTGACAGAGCGGACGCGATCACGTTGCGTAAACGGGGCCCGCTATGGCCCTCAATAACTCACTTGAGCTGGATGTGGCTCGGATAACGAAAAAGAGGAGAAATCTCGAATTCATTTGTCAATTTACAATATGGTTTCGCGGCGGAATCATAAGTTATTGGTTTTCGCGTTCTTATCCTGGACGTTTGTCATCCCGACGCTTTCACGGGTTTCGAATTCTTCGGGTCTCTGAGAGGACTATAATTTGTTTATTGGAAACTGATGTTTCAGTTCTATTGGAATGATGTCAGACGTATTGTTCCTCTCTACCTATCTCAGTTCAGATTGAAACTGGTGGTTTCCTCATCTTTCACGGTTTTCGAGTTCTCCGGGTTTTTGAGAAGATGATAATGATGTCTCAGTTCCATTTAAGAAGCTGATTTTGGATTCATTTTCACACAGTTGAAACTTGATAGATGTTTAATAACAAATATTCTGTTAAAATCGAATCTCTGAAAAAATATTAGAGATGTAACACTGGTTGTCTCTTACCAAACATATCTTATTGACCAAACCTTCCTAGCGTTTAACTTAGGTCATGACTAAGCTCTGAGAGGAACGCGTCGTTAAACATTCCCTTTCGAAAGAATGACTGCATCAAAACTATCAATACCTAAGACAAGAGCTTGAGTATTCATGCCTATCAAGCAATTGATAGATGCTGATAGATGTGGCTTTCGGATAACGAAAAGGAAGAGAAATCTCGAACGCATTTGTCAATTAAAAATATGGTTTCGCGGCGGAATCATAAGTTATTTTTTTTCGCGTTCTTATCCTGGACGTTTGTCTTTGAGATATCGATTATTTGTTGATTGGAAATTGATGATATTTCAGTTCCATTGAAATTGAATCCAATTGGAATTGGATCCAATTCCACATAGTTGAAACTTTATAAATGTTAAATAACAAATATTTTTTGACTGCCGTAAAACTAAAATCTATTTTTTGAGAGAATATCAGAAATCTGAAAAGAAGTATTTGAAACACCGGTAACCTTGGTTGCCTCCAACCAAACATATATATCTTATCGTCCGATCCTTCCTAGCGTCAAACTTAAGTCAAGAATGGGCTTCGAGAGTTTCTCTTTCAAAAGAATAACCACTACATCAAAGCTATCCTCGAGACAGAAGATTGAGTATTCATTCTTATCAAGCAAATGTGTAACTCAAAATTAATCCTTTGATGATAAGCTACATCTTATACATAACAGAAATCGACATTCTGTAGTGCAATCCTCGAAACAACAACATTGTCAATATGGTTTAGGCACACAACCAACTTCTACAAGTCTACAACATATGAACACGTCGACTGCCAACTGAAAGATCACTTGAGCTGGATGTGGTGCGTATAAAGAAAAGGAGAAGAAATCTCGAATGCATTTGTCAATTTACAATATGGTTTCGCGGCAGAATCGTAAGTTATTGGTTTTCCCGTTCTTATCCTGTACGTTTGTCATCCCGACGCTTTCACGAGTTTCGAATTCTTCAGGTCTTTGAGATGTGATTGGGAATTGATGATACAGTTCCAATGAAAAAGTTGGTGTTGGATTCTTTTCCACATTATGATGTTGAATAACAAATATTTTGCGACGGTAGTAAAACTTGGAATCCAATCTCTCCGAAAAATTAGAAATATGTAAACAAATTGTTCAAAAATCGGTTACTCCGATTGTCTTCGACCAAACATATCCGATCGTCCGATCTTTTCCTGCGTCAGACCTAATTCGAGACTAAGCAGAGATTTAGGCATCGATAAACAAAATCGAACTCAAAAGAAATCCTCATTCCCTGTCGAAAGAATAACTGCATGAAAACTATCAATAAGACAGGAGCACAATGAATACTTCGAAATAAGATACATCCTGAAAGATAAATTGACATTTTTTAGCGCAATCCTCGAATCTACAAGATTGTCAATATGTTAAACAATGAAAGCAGAGGAAAATATTAATTGATTAAAATCAACCAATATCAATCCCGTCAACGCACAAAGAACATTCATGGTGGTAATATCACAGAGCATCCATAGATAGCTATTTCGCCTTATTTGGGGCTCTTCTGTATGGAGGAGGTCCATTTGAAAGGCATTGTAGGTTCCCTTATTACATTCAGCATGAAAGAGTTCCGTTTGAAAAGATTTCTAGGTTCCCTTATTTAATATCAATGAGAGAAACTAGAATGCCTTTCAAACGGAGCTCCTCTACACTGAAGAGCCTCAAATGGGGCGAAACAGGTATTTATGGATGTTCTGTTTGATATTACTACCATGCATCATGTTCTTCGTGAGTTGACGGGATAAGTTCCAAATTATGGGTTTCATATTGGTTGATTTTGATCAATTAATATTATTCTCTGCTTTCATTGTTTATCTTATACCTGCGTTTCTCTTGAACGCATGAATTTTCATTTCGTATTGTCAATATGGTTTAGGCACACAGCAAATGACACTGCTACGTATATGAACACGTCGACTGCCAACTAGATCAAGTGGATAACTCACTTGAGCTCGGATATCGAAAAGAAGGAGAAATTTCAATTTCAAAGGGAAAGTGGGTCATGTGGTAGTTTTTGGCAAAGTCTTCGTATCTTCTTTACAGACGTGCAGAAATTTAAAAAAATAGTTAGTTCAAAGAGCTTCTCAGTAGGTGCACATTGTCATGAGTTGAATTAAATGTTCAAAATTATTAGCATCGTTGAGGAGGCAATAATCAAAGCGCTTGACACATTCTTCCTGTACCTTCTGGAGAGTGGACGTGAGGGGGTTCGAAGATTAACAAAACTGTAATGGTCTACTTTCATCAGGTGACAAATTTCATCAGGTACCATAATCTCAGAGTAAATAAGCCACGATAAAGTGCACATATTGAAAACCTCTCCGAACTATCAAATTTTCCAAACAAAAATTTCTGCACGCCTGCAAGGAAGATACAAAGACCTTGCCAAAAAAGTACTACATGACCCAATTTCCCTATTCAAAAAGTTTATAGGGTTTATGGGGATGGCAAAGGGTGCAACAAAAATCCTTCAAAAATGCATAAAAAATTTTAGAAGTGAAACAAAAATTGACATGTTTCAGGATTTTGTTGCCGAATATTTTTCTGCTGAGATAATGAGTTTGTTTCCATTTGACGCACACTGTATATTCATAGCTGACTTCAACATTACTAATAAACAAGTTAATGAACAAACTTAATAATAATGTTAATATCAATGAACTTCTTACTTTAATAAAATAAATACACAGATCATCCCTGGGGAACAGCCGCGTATTTTGTATCTGAATATTGAAGGTATTTATTCGAATAGTTTTAAGTTTCAATTTTGTAAAAACGGCGAGGCAGGGTTTTTCCCTGTGCTCTGGCATCATACGACAGAATAGTATGGTACCCCGTTTTGCACCAACCTCAGATAGGGACTTTTTTATTTCATGTATTGTATTTTGTTCTCTCAATTCAAAAGAATATATAAATTGCCGCACTTTCTATTACGTTCAACCTGCCGAGGTTAGCTGAATTACTCAAAAAATTCCTTACTTTCAGAGTTCCATGTTTATCAGTTCACCTGAAAACTATAGAAATGGAATTCTTAGGTTCTAAAATGAGAATTAACGAACAAACTGAAATATAAATTTCTTCAATGCCAGAGATCAAGGAGTCTTTATCAGCTTCATACGCTTGTTTTTTGAATACATAATTTCTCATTACCACAGTTTCAGACATATATATTATGTACTAAGTACCTAGTACATTTTCATATAATAAGGATGTTTGAAATTGTGGTATTGAAAATTGAGTATTTTAGTTACTATCTTATCAAGCAGATTGAAATCCCTTAATCGAAAGATAAATAGTTCACTTTGTTCTCTTATTCTCATTCTAGTTCCTTGAAATCCCATTTCTATAGTTGGTGAACTGATAAATATGGAACTCTGGAAGTAGGGAATTAAGAATATATATAATTATGTTTTTAAGGAGAAAAACCGAATTTTTGAAAAATCAACTTTATTAAGTGAAGCAAAGCGTACAATGTCTCGATACTTAATCTCCTCGAGAGAGGCATTCACAATCATTTTATAATCATATTGTCTAAAGTCAGCAGAAATGTAGAGTTGCAATTATGCACGTTATAACATATATGAGTATATGTCATTGTTTAAAAGAGTTAAAATATGCCATTTTCTTTCACATGTGGATTTTGACTGAAGTTAGAATATTCGGTGATTTAATTTATTTACATCTTCTTCATTCGTCAACTGGACCGTCATAGTATTCACAATTTTTAGCCTGTTCTAGAAGGTAGATATAGATGTTGCTCAATTTGTTGGTGTCTGATTTTTTATTTATGGTATTATCACATCTGTTTATTTGAACCATCTCATGAACAGATGTGATAATACCATAAATAAAAAATCAGACACCAACAAATTGAGCAACATCTATATCTACCTTCTAGAACAGGCTAAAAATTGTGAATACTATGACGTCCAGTTGACGAATGAAGAAGATGTAAATAAATTAAACCACCGAATATTCTAACTTCAGTCAAAATCCACATGTGAAAGAAAATGGCATATTTTAACTCTTTTTAAACAATGACTATATTGTCCCGTCTTAATTTATTTAACTGTAATGTTTGTCATATACTCATATATGTTATATTTTAACTCTACAGAACATTCCTATTTCGTAAACTGATGAGTTTACAATTTAACCTCGAATTCGGTATGTAAACAACCAATTTATATGTATGTATTCAAAATCATCATGCAATATATTCTTTGTAGAAACCCTGAAGATGCAATAAACACATGTGAAACCTTGGTTGAGAAAAAAGAGTACACTTATTTCTCCTTAAACTCCGAGTCTCTACACCCTTAACCAAAATTGTTATATATATATATATATATTGAATTCAATTCACAAACCGTTGATATATATACAGGTCTACCAAAAATACCACGCTAAAGTGACACTGGAGATAGATTGGCCTTAGGTCTATCAGATAGCACATCAACATGTCCTCAATAAAAGTCCGCTCGTTTTCGAGATATCACCACTTTCGTGTATTATTTAAAAATCTCCAGTTTTTGGTCGTTTATCGCCTAGCATTGCTATAAATTACTTCAAACTCATGTTTGAAACGGTAGCGAGTAAAGAATATCAAGCAACATGTATTTGGCAACAGGTGATAGTCGTGCATTTTTCCAAAGTTTTAATTATTTCAGATTTAACGCATCTCTCGTGACAAAATTAGAATTTCTAAGGTTCTGATTAAAGAGAATTGGTAGTGTATTTTAAAAAGGGCATGAAATGGACAGATTTTTAAGATTATTTGTCAATTCAGTCTGATATAATTTTTTTTCACAGCAGTCGGTCAAACTCAAGTTAAAGTTTTTACTTCGACATAAAATACAACAAGTTAGACATTTTTTGAAGGATTTTGTTCTAGTTCTCGGTGAAGCTATTACTTCATTGTTTAAAGCAACTATTCAGGATAGCCTAGATAAAAAAACATGAGTTTGAAGTAATTTCTAGCAATGCTAAACTGGAGATTTTTAAAAAATACACAAAAGTGGTGATATCTCGAAAACCAGCGGACTTTTACTGAGGTCATGTTGATGCTATCTGAATATCTGATAGACCTAATGCCAATCTATCTCCAGTGTCACTTTCGTGTGGTATTTTTGGGACACCCTGTATATATATATAAATATAGGTAACCAAAAAAAAACAATAAATTCAGTTCTCTGAGCAACGAACATAAACACAATTCAGAGCATCCACATCCATATATAAGGTTAGATCCTTGAATATCTGTCGTATCGGGCATTTTATAGTTCTTTAATTGTATTATGACACATGTATGAAATAATTACTGAGACAAATATCTTCCAATTGAATTTATTGGGTAGGTATGTGACAAAAACCACAATGCCTATTGCTATCCTTGGTGCATACCTCATCGAATTTCGGCTCCACACAAAGGCCACTTTTTGTATCAATCAATGCGTTCGCAACTTTTCTGGATTTGATCAACTACATCAGATCTTTTATTATAGCTTTTTTGCTGACAACCGAGAAAATTATAATTGCATACCAGCACATATGCCATCTGGAATCCGCAACAAACCAAAGAAAACGAAAAAATTATCCTTATTCTATTTCTTCAGGCTGCGATGTCCGCTTAAAATAAGAAGCTTATTTATGTGCGAATTGAATGCGAGGAATTCGATTCACAGTAAATTTTTTCAGAAAAATAGTTATGCTATAACGTTTATACAGAGCAATTACGTATGGAAATTTCAGACTTTGTTGTGATTTATGGAGGTCGTTAGAAACAGAATGCTGACTGCTCCTACAAGCAATGTCAGGAATTTCCTCACTTAAGCCCTTTGTGATTGTAAAGAATGATGGCCGTTTCAGAAGCTGCATTCATCTCTCAAAAAACCATGCGAATATTATGAATAGGTTCTTCAGCTGAGGAAAATTATGCAAAGAGTATGTAATGTAATGTAAGAAGCAATATTTTCAACAAATTAAGGAGTGGGCTTTCTTGTAGATTTGTAACCCCTATTCAACAACTTCTTTTCGATAATCAGCCAATTCCGTATTATTCAATTATTATGCAAGATGGATGCTGACCTTCTTTTTCTCTAATAGTATTACAATAAAAATATAAGACGAGGAAGAAGTGAAAAAATGCTAAAAGTATAAGAAAGCCAAAATTTTCTCCCTCTCATAGAATTCCACTAATGAATTCGGACCAAGGCATTCTTTACATTCAATGACATAATATGGAAAAATTGATGTTTTTGAATTCAGGTCACATCGGATCAATTCGAGTCGGTTCAACAATTCTCGAGATAACAAATGCTGATTTGAATATTTTTCGAATATTTCCAAAAATATATTCCAATTTTCAATCGGGTCCAAATTTTATATTCAAGTGATCATGGGTTACATTAAAAATTTTCGGAAGATTTCTTCAATAGAAAATCTAAAGAAAATTGAAGAATGAGCTAAGGACTCGAATTTTTCGAGCTGCATGTGTGACCAGAAAAAATCGAGATAAGTCGCTGATGGGCCATATCTGTCACGTGGTTGGAGAGCTAAAGAGGTTTATTTCTCGAATATACTAAAACATACCAATCCAATACAAAGCCTTAAGGTGCGTGTTCACTCGCAACAGAACGATCCGAACGAACCGAACACACCGAGCGTAACTTTGTCTAATCAATACGTCGATCAGAACAGAACCTAACCATTTTCCTAGGTCTGTCGGTGAACGCAATATGCTCAAAGGAAATTATTCATATGTGAAATCTCTTGAAAATGTGACGAATAAAAAATTGAAAAAAAAATCTATACTCCAGAAACCGATTGAAATATTGACTGCACTTTTAAAATGTCGTAAGAATCAGGTAGATAAAATAAACCTTGAACCTATTCTGCTAGAAAAATATTCAGTTTTTAGTCGAAAATTATGCATTCAACAACTTGAATAAAATCGACACTAATATACAGGGTGCTATTCATATTATGGTTGCAATGTCATAGTTCAATAACTCTTGAACTAATCGACCGAATGATTTCAAATTCGGAAGTTTTGTCACCCTGCTCTTTCTGAAATTGAAAGAATCATATCAGGATTAGAACAATTTTTGGACAACAGCCTGTACAAAAGCATAATTTTTCGTTTCAATTCATGAAAAAAATTAAAAATTCGTGCTTGGCACCGTCATACAGGGTGATCAAGAAAGATTTCCTCATAAGTGAAATTTCGTAGTTCGATAAATCTTTAGAAAACCGATTAAACAATAAACCAAGCTGAAGAAAATTGATTTTCTTCAGGGATAATATTTATTGATCACACTCAGTTTTCCTGATAAATTGCTCCTTTACAGTCATAAAAATAAAAAAAATTATGTTGACGTACAGGGTGATCCGATATGAGCGGAAATGGGGAAGTCTAGAATTTTCCTAGTCTGCGTGGGTTTTTTGTTCTGGAGAAAAATTTAAGACAGTTGGAAAAAGTTGCAAAAATGCCAAATTCCAAATAATCCTACCTATAGTTCAAAAATATTCGAACAATGAAATTTCACACTTGAGAGAATAATTACCACTGTATGACCGTGCCAAGCAATAAAATCATAACATTCGCGTAGAGGGTGATCCAATATTCTCAAAAATAAAAAAAATCAGAAAATTTTGAGGAAGGCAGTCGTGAAAGGTGACAAATTTGCAAAGTTCGAAGTAATTTCGCCGTTAAGATGAACTATGAAATTTCACTTTAGGAAAAATGTTTCTTGATCGCCCTGTATAACGTTCCAGATATTTTAAATTTTTCTCATGAGTTGATTTGTCGAATTGTGGTTATTAAATTAAAAAAAATTAATTTGCTCAATATTTACGAAAATTGACGTAGACAAAGTCCAAAAATTTTTCTAGTGTGGATCTGATTTATTCAATTTCAGTAAGAGGAAGGTGACAAAACTTCCGAATTTGAAATCATTCAGTCGATTAGTTCAAGAGATATTGAACTGTAAAATTCCATAAATAAGATGAATATCTCTCTTTATAATCCATGCGATTGAAATTTCTTGATGCGAGTCCTCCTCGATGTCCTTGATTCATGGAATCCGTTAGTCGTATTCTTCCCGGGACTCCTTGTATAAGCTGATACACATTTCAAATGTATTGTGTGTAAGTCATTACGTTGGTGTCAGTGATTAATAAGGCGATTTTCATTTCAGATCATTCCATGACCAAAAAATAATTCTTTCATCAAATAATAATTGAGAGAGAATTATATGGACACGAGTACCTGTGTTATTCAGAAAACCGTATAATGATCATATTTATTTCCATTTAAAAATATCCAATAAATGCTTTTTAGGGTGAAAAGACTTGATAACTTACAACAAGAAATGAACTATCATACATCGGAACTAAATTGGGCAATCCATTTGTGAAACCTACGGAGATCTTAGTCATGTTAGTTGTGAGACCAACGTGCTATTGAATTATTTATTTAAATATAATGGACTAAGGATCATTCCTTGGCCAGAAAAAAAGTGGTACTGAACACATCTTTATTTGGTTTGATCTACATCGAAAATCAATATTTCAATTTATAAGATGTCTCATTAATGCTTACCAGAAATACCTATTGTTTGATGAGTTAGCATGAGCATTTTTCTGCGGTTATAAGCAATCTCGGATTAACCTTCGTTTTATATTAAGGTGTAATGGTAATAAAACTGATCAAAAATTTATATCAGATATAATGACGTTATGCAATGGTTTTAGCAGTAAATTATGGTGAATAATTAATATTGTAAGGACACGAAACTACAACTATTTCAAATTAAAATGAGTATTTTATTATGCAGTGGAACATTAACTGAACTTTTTATGCCTCGAATCAAATCACTTGACAACGTTAAGAGTTAAACTTGTATGAAATTTCATTTGAACTATTCGAATATTTACAAACCTTTAACGGAATATTTGTCAATAGGTAGATTGATGAATGATACAGGGTGAAACAAAAATCCTTCAAAAATGCAAAAAATCTGTATCAGGTTTTTGTTGACAAATATTTTTATTCTGAGAAAATGAATTTGTTTCATAATCGCACTGTTTATTTCATGTCTAAATATTTATTCATCTGATAAAAGGAGGAAGGTTTATTACATGTTTTATAGAGATAAAATGAAAAAAACATCCGATTTAGAAATTTCCAGAATGACAGTTAACTTTTGTGTTCAACTTTTGATTCCAAAAGAGAGATCTACCTTTTAAAATCCGTTGCTTGAGGTCATGGCAATCTCATAGTATTTTATTCAACTTCCCCCAATACGTATCTTCTCTACACATCACAAAAAACCGGCAAAAACAAGTGAAGATACAAAAACCCCCTATTTACACTCATTAAAACTCTGAATTCTTCCTTATTTGAACATTGTCAAGAATTCACCAGTTCTATTATAAATTCCGCATCTCGAATGTGTGCCATTCCAACATATCCTCGCATCAATCAGCAAAAAGAGGAAATTGCAAATAAAAATCCCCATGCCACACTGAACAGCTAATCACTCGTTGCAATTCTTATCTGCTCGTCGCCGCCAATAGTCAACGACGTATTTGTAGAAAACGATAATAGGTACAATTAGTGGTATCTCGGTAAGTTTTGGTACCGCAATCGATCCAATGGTACTTCTTGTCGTGGCACGCACGTTGTACCTTTGTAATTGGATAGCCAATTTCCTACTACATCTTCCTTTTTGCTTATCTTCGTTGTTGATAACAATCGAAACAGTCTTGAGCAATTCGAGTTTCTGTTTGGGCTGCAGGTGCAGTATTGTCGTGGGTATCTTACATGTTATGGCCTGCAGTTTCGTAAGAAGAGAAAGAAATCAGCTGGATCAAGTACTTCCTGGATGATCGTAGCAAACTATACAAGGTGATATCTAATTTGATGTCATATTGCAGTAGGAAATCAGAAGAAATTAGTTGTGCTTGCTCGTGCCATTTACTTACCGTTCATTCACATTTTGAAATTTCTTATTGGAGAGTGTTTCATGAATATGAAGAAATCGTGATAAAATTCAACTCGTAATGTAAGTGAAATTCCAAAAGCAGTTCTTATTTTCAAGATGAATACAATCATTTATTTATTCCAATTCCATAGAATCGGAATACATCCGAACAATACATAATTATGAAAATCCTTAATATAGAGGAAAACAATAATTGAAATCTAAAATATCTAGTATCTGTTTATTAATGACTTCAACTTGCCTCTTCATTCAAGGTATAACAATAATGTTTATTCATACCACTGGACAGCAAAGAAGCCATAGTACAAGAATTTGGAGGTATACAGAATGAAGTTGAATAATAATTTCAATAGCATAAATAAACAACAATATTTGAATTAAAAGTGAAGAGATCATTTATAAGATTATTAATGACACATGATTAACGAAATTTGGCCGGTGCATTTGTCATCATTGTACAGTGTATTTCACGAATGATTGTACAGGCTTTCAGGGCAGATGCAGGACATTTTGGCGAGTCTGAGTAAGTGCTCGAAATATGTTATAGCTATACAGATCAATTCAGGAAATACAGGATGTTTTATGTATTTTATCGAGAATTTTTAATCGGCATAACTCTCGAACGCCTACATGGATCTTCATCAAAATTTGAGAGAATGAGTATAGACTTAATAGTTGCACGTAACGACTTGTCGATAGCGCAGATCCAGGCTGAGAAAAAAGCCTTTAAGGAACAAAAAGAACACTTCGCATCAGCAAAAAAATGTTGTTATGTTTTGAAAATTTTCGATGCATAAAATTTAAAATTTATATCTTTTCGGTCCATTATTGAGTACAACGATTTAGCCGACCCCACTCTTGCTCTGTAAATTTTAAGTTGCTACTTAATTAAGAGACAGCGTGATATAATAACTTTGAGCTATCGTATGGGTCCAACAGGATCGGTTTGAACCACTTCCAGCACAAAATTTGAAACTTATAGATATTTGGGTAGAATACGACACTCTATTTTCCTCCAATCAAGGACACTAAAAACAACAGATTCTGTCGATGACTTCATGACAATCCAAGTATTTGCGTTGAATAAGAACGAAAAATAAAAAATTATTAGATTTTATATTATATTCTATCAAATTATTTCAATAACTTGTTCATGTAAAATAATTGTTATTCTTTAGCTACGATTGAGGGTTGGCAGGAAGACATCCCTTCGCGATATGCCCACCCATTGCATATTGTATCAATTGAATTGTAAAACGTCAGCAGCAATAAAGAGTTCAAATAAATAAATAAAAAGATTCTTAATTTTTGTTGTCTTGTGAGATGCGAAATTCTCCTTTGAGATATCTGAAAGTTATCTGAATCTGAACTGCATAATTCTCTAATGTAGAACACATAACTTCGCAATATGAAGAAAAAATTATTGTGAGTGAATGTCCTTAGAGAGGAATGAGAAAGGACGTTCGCAACTTTTGATTGCAGGAGAATTGACACAATTTACTAACCTCATAAATAATTCCTGCTAATCCTCTCTGAGAAATATAGAATTTATGGAATAACGAGCGTAACATATCATTTATGTCAATGTTTTAACGAGATGAAACGAATATTTCTCCTCGAATTATGACTTCCACCTGGAAATTCAAAGTTATCGAAGGATATCTTTCACAACTTCTACAAATACGTAGAAGGTAGCACCTGTTTAAATCATTCCTGAAAGTGCCCGTCATACTATACATTATTTAATGCCGCATTTCCCCTAAGTGGTTCCGGATATTCAGTACATTTGTCTTTGAATCTTGAATTACGCTTTGGTAGCAATATTGATTGGTCAATGGTACAAACTCCTAGTGAAGAAAATTGAAACGCCTATTAATCAGTGGAAAAATTGAAGCAACAGACTGTTTCATATTCAATATACACACAGCTTCAAAAGTCTTAAGCTCTCGTTCTTATTGAACGAGTGCTATTTGATTTTCCAAATGCCTGTAATTTGCGAAGTTTCAGCCGAAAATGTTCTCAAACAATTGGGTTCGACTCCCTGATGACGAATACGTAGTCAAATTGAATTATGTCCGTGTGGCCGGCCGTCCGTTAGCACGATAACTTTCGAAGGGATTGTCCTAGAGACTTGACATTTTCAGGGTGATTTTGGCCATTCAAAATTTTTGTTTCCCAATATCTTATATGTTTTTTTAGTGTGAGGTGAGTGGCCTATTAGATTATTATTATTATTATATTTTTCTTGTCCATCAGATATAACTGACCACTATAATCGGATGACCCAAGGTGAGTGGCCTATTAGATTATTATTATTATTATTATTATTATTATTATCGACTTGAGCCTATTAGCGTAGAAAGGGTGTGATTTTTCACACCCCCTAGCGATCGGCTATCACACTCCCTACTAAGGGGAACATTCACTCATCCCGGATAGCAAGTATCAGGGGATTGAGCTCTGAGGTCTTCGGTGTTCTTCTTCTCCTGGGTCCTGGGTTGTTCGTCCTTCGTTGCTTGGTCCTGGATCTCTCGGTTGATGTCGTGGTAGTTGGTTTTGAATGTTTTCCTCCATGGTTGTTCCTGGTGTCCATCGTGACCTACAAACTTCCTTACCGTTCTAGCAGTACCAAGAAGTACTGCTTTTTGCATTACTTTAAACAGGTTTTCATCCAAATCTAGCTCCTTGAGGTTGGACTTGAGGCTCTTAGGAATAATTCCTGTGGTTGATATGAGAATGGGAATGGTTCTGGTACTAGACATTCCCCACTGCCTTTTAATCTGAAGTTCAAGCTCTCGATATTTCGATATTTTTTCAGCATATTTTTGACGTAGATTGTTGTTGTTCGGGATGGCTACGTCTATAAGTTGCTCTCTCTCTTTTTTTCTTCACTAGGATTATATCTGGCCTGTTATTAGCAACTGTTAGATTTGTAAGTACTGTGCGGTCCCAGTATAACCTGTAAAGGTTGTTCTCCAGTATTACTTCAGGCTGATACTTATAATATGGAATTATTTTATATATATATATATATATATATATTATATTTTATTATTATCGACTTGAGCCTATTAGCGTAGAAAGGGTGTGATTTTTCACACCCATCTAGCGATCGGCTATCACACTCCCTACTAAGGGAACATCACTCATCCCGGATAGCAAGTATCAGGGGATTGAGCTCTGAGGTCTTCGGTGTTCTTCTTCTCCTGGGTCCTGGGTTGTTCGTCCTTGTTGCTTGGTCCTGGATCTCCGGTGATGTCGTGGTAGTTGGTTTTGCAATGTTTCCCCCATGGTTGGTTCCTGGTGTCCATCGTGACCTACAAACTTCCTTACCGTTCTAGCAGTACCAAGAAGTACTGCTTTTTGCATTACTTTAAACAGGTTTTCATCCAATCTAGCTCCTTGAGTTGGACTTGAGGCTCTTAGGATAATTCCTGTGGTTGATATGAGAATGGGAATGGTTCTGGTACTAGACATTCCCCCTGCCTTTTAATCTGAAGTTCAAGCTCTCGATATTTCGATATTTTTTCAGCATATTTTTGACGTAGATTGTTGTTGTTCGGGATGGCTACGTCTATAAGTATTGCTCTCTTCTCTTTTTTCTTCACTAGGATTATATCTGGCCTGTTATTAGCAACTGTTAAATTTGTAAGTACTGTGCGGTCCCAGTATAACCTGTAAAGGTTGTTCTCCAGTATTACTTCAGGCTATACTTATAATATGAATTGTTTCGGACTGCAGAATCTTCAGTTGGATGGCGAGTTCCTGATGAAGTATTTTACAAACTGCATCATGTCGACTCTTATATTCATTTCCAGCATTTATCGACTTGAGCCTATTAGCGTAGAAAGGGTGTGATTTTTCACACCCCCTAGCGATCGGCTATCACACACCTCCCTACTAGGGGAACATTCACTCATCCCGGATAGCATATCAGGGGGATTGAGCTCTGAGGTCTTCACTGTTCTTCTTCTCCTGGTCCTGGGTTGTTCGTCCTTCGTTGCTTGGTCCTGGATCTCTCGGTGATGTCGTGGTAGTTGGTTTTGCAATGTTTCCCTCCATGGTTGTTCCTGGTGTCCATCGTGACCTACAAACTTCCTTACCGTTCTAGCAGTACCAAGAAGTACTGCTTTTTGCATTACTTTAAAAGGTTTTCATCCAAATCTAGCTCCTTGAGGTTGGACTTGAGGCTCTTAGGAATAATTCCTGTGGTTGATATGAGAATCGGAATGGTTCTGGTACTGGACATTCCCCACTGCCTTTTGATCTGAAGTTCCAGCTCTCGATATTTCGATATTTTTTCATTTATTATTATTATTATTATTATTATTATATTTTTCTTGTCCATCAGGTATAACTGACCACTATAATTCAAAGCCATGATATAGATCAGATTATTAGCTAATGACTTAAATCTCAAATAATGAACGAACTAGAGTCATTTTCGTAACACGCCAATTTGATCTAGTAGGCCACTCACCTTGGGACACCGATATATAGATTTTTAATTTTTGGTTAATTCCAGAATATATTCATGATCGTATTGAGCTTTTGAACTCATATACCTAGCTAGCATGAATGTCAAGTCCTATACAACATTTTTAGGTAATAGTATTATTGCTCCACCAATGAACGAGCGCTCAACAGCACCTGCTCAGGGCTTTTCGTAAATTTTTATTTGTACAGATAGATATTCGTTTGTTCGTTTGGCACTCTTGACTTTACTCAGGATGGGGCAAAATAGGAAAACTGAGAAATCGAAATTTGTCTTTTATTTCCATATTACCACCACTTCTTTCAATAAATTGCGCAGTACCCCTAGCCATCCTACGAATCAAATCATTCATAAAATTTTCAAGCATATCTCCAACGTCTTCCTGAAGGAATAAACTCAACTACGGAATAGTTGAAGATGGATTTTGGTGATTGTATGTTGCTCTCCCTAAGTAACCCCACACGTGCCAGTTTATTCCCTGGATATCTCTCTCTTGAAGATGGTGTGATATAGGAACCAGATATTTCAAATATACAGGGTGTCCCGGGTAGAATGTGACAAACGGATACCATGAATCAAGTACATCAAGAAACACTCGCATCAAGAGGTTTCAATCGTTTGAGGGCCTCCATTTGTGATATACAGGATGATATTCATCTTATGGTTGAAATTTCAGAGTTTAATAACTATAAAACTATTTGACCGAATGATTTCGAATTTGGAAGTTTTATCACCCTTTACGATTGCCATCATTCAATTTTTCAGGAATTGAATGAATCAGATCCGAACTAGAAAAAATTTCGGACTTTTTCTATTTTCATGAATATCGGAAAATAATGTTTTTTTTATTTTCGTAACCACAAAGAATCAACTAATGCGAACAGGGTAATCAAGAAGTGATCAAAAAACATGACGTCATAATTGAAGTTTAAAAGTTCAGTAATTCTTGAACTATTCGACCTAATGATTTCAAATCTGTAAGTTTTGTCACCTTTCACGATTGCCATCTTTCAATACTTCAGAAATAGAATAAATCAGATCCGGAGTAGAAAAATTTCAGGCGTCTTCTATTTTCGTTGATATTGGATCACCCTAATTTTCGTAATCACAAATAATCAATAAATGAGAAAAATTCAAAATCTCTGCTTGGTACTGTAATACAGTAATCAAGAAACATTACCTCATGAGTGGAATTTCATGGTTCGATAAATCTTGACCTTATCGGTAAAATTACTTTGAATTTTTCAGTTTTGTCACTTTTTAATACTGCCTTACTTGAAAATTTCCTTTAATTGACGAAAAACTTCATCAACGTGCTCAAAAATGTATTGAAATGGAAGGATACCATTTTGGGCAAATCCTGAACTGAAACTTTTTCCATTCAATTTGTTGTTAAGATAGAATAATACCAATTTATTCGTTGTTTCTTGTTTATTAATTATTCGGTTTGTTGGTTGAAAGTTATCTTCGGATAAATTCGTTTCATTAGTTCCCCTTTATGATTTGGTTTCTTGATCTGAACTCTCTACTTAAACATAAGTATTCTTTTTCAGTTATAAAAAACGTGATGTTACGCACAGGCTGATTCGATATCAACGGAACAAGTCTCAAATTTTGCTAGTCCGGTTCTGTTTTTTCAATTTAACAACTTTCGTTTTGAATTGATTCTTTGTAGTCACGATAACGAAAAAAACATGTTCACGTACAGGGTGTTCCAATATTCACGGAAATAGAGAATGTCTGAAATTTCCTTGTCCATATCTGATGTATTCAATTTCAGAAATATTGAAAGATGGCAATCGTAAAAGGTGACAAAACTTCCAGTATTTAAAAACCTTCGATCAAACAGTTTAAGAGTTATTGAATTTTGAAATTTCACTCATGAGGTATTGTTTCTTGATCACTCTGTATGACCGTGCCACGCAGAGATTTCAAATTTTTCTCATTAATTGATTCTTTGTATTTACGAAAATGAAAAAAAAACATAATGTTCACCTACAGGGTGTTCCAATTTTCCTGAAAATAGCAAGAGCCCGAAATTTTTTTAATCTGAATCTGATTTATTAATTTCCTGAAATACTGAAAGATGGCAATCGTAGAGGGTAATAAAACTTCCAAATTTGAAATATAATTCGATCAATAGTTCAAGAGTTATTGTATTTTGAAATTTCACTCATGAGGTAATGTTTCTTGATCACTTCTTAATCACCCTGTATGGCCGTGCCAAGCAGAGATTTTAATTTTTTTTCATTTATTGGTGGTTTCGAAATTGAAAAAAACATAACGTTCACCTACAGGGTGCTCCAATATTCCTGAAAATAGAAATTTTTCTAATACGGATCTTATTTATACAATTTCTGAAATATTGAAAGATGTCAATCGTAAAGGGTGACCTCGAGGGTGACAAAACTTTCAAATTTGAAATCATCCTGTAGAATAGTTTAGTAGTTATTGAACTTTGAAATTTCAGCCATAAGATGAATATCACACTGTTTATCCCAAACGAAAGCCCTCATACGATTAAAACCTCTTGTTGCGAGTCCTCCCTGATGTCCTTGATTTATGTTATCCGTTTGTCGCATTCTTCCCGAGACACCCTGTATATAAGATAATTAGAATTTATTTAGCCGATCAGCTAGTACTCCAAATCAACACAACTGAGTTTCTCCCTGTAAAAAGAGTTTTATAAACTACAGTTTATAACATAATCAATTAACAAATTCTCATCTGTAAAAACGTAATGTTATTATTTGCAGAATTAATAATTATGAACTTTTGAATTCAAAAAGGACTTATGTCAATGACTATCAAATTCATTGCTTTCTAGGGAACATAATCAAAGACCCAAATTAATTCTACAATATCATACGGCCTAATTCTCAGTTCATCATCAAGTTTCTTCCTATTCAATTTAAAATTTGCAGCCTCCTGTTTTTTCAGTAAGGTTCTCGAAGTAGAAGTGGTTGCGACTGAGTTACCACAATTTTAATTTTCTATTTTCGTCTTTCTTGAGAGGCAATGTAAAATATTTCGTTGTTATGCTCACTGCCACTAAAGTAAATAGCAAGAAACACCTCACGTTTCATTTTGATTAGATTAGTTTTTTTAATGTATTATAAAAATTTAGTGATGATTATAAATATAGGGCTATTGGTTCAATTCTGCTTATCAGATTAAGAAATTATGATACTCAGTCTTTCTGTGTACCTGGCAAATTTCTAGACTCTACTTTATTTTCATTCTCATTTCCGAGCAAGTACAACATCAGTAAGCCCTGAAATCAGAAAATCTTTTTTACTGTTTCAAATTTGCTTCAATTTCTTCATCATAACTTGATGATTTTCTCTGAAAGAATGAAATAAAAAATTTAACAAACTCAACCCTAACTGATCTCAACAAAGACGTATGTATTAGTGATAAGCAAGTTCTATTCTCTATTTAGTAGGTATAACTTAATCTGATGAATAATTCCTTTTGCACCTTCTCTGAAATAAAATTACAGATTATTTGAATCATAAAATAGCAATAATCAGAGTCTATTGCCGTGCAATATTACATGATTCCTTGTTTTATATTCTCTGTTTTACAAGCTGCTTCCTCAACATCAACATTAATTCAATATCGAAGTAAATAAGCCTTTTTATGATTTTCGCATTTTTCCAACTTTCTATATGACTATCATCATAAATACGCAGTAGTTTTATTAGACCATAAATTCATTCAATCCATGCGGTTACTTTCCTATATTTACAAACAGGTGCAGGATCACATACCTAGTTATACACATCTTTCTTCAAGTTTATTCGTTATATGAAATAATAACAAACGACAGAGTATTAGTGCCACTGCGATAAAATGAAAACCTGTCAAATGACAGATTTAATCTGTCAATTTCTACTTTTAATTTGTTAATTGACACAATGTTAAAGAATTGAAATGGGCATTCTATGTGATTTCTTGTAATGTTTCGGAATATAACAGAAATTTACAAGAGTTTACTGATATTCACGAGAACTTCTAGAATATTACAAGAATTTACCAAAGTTTTCCATGTTTCAACAGAAAATTACAATTTTTGACAATAATTCACAAAGGGTTGGTAAATTCGCCCAATTTGGTTGAGTATTTTAGCCCCTGCGCCTTGCGTATCAGAGTTGGACACCTGCGACCTGCTCCTGCAGTTCGCTTTCGCTTCATTTCACCCTCATATCAGTGTTACTTGGTCTGATCCAACCGCTAATAACTAAGTCCATAATCTCGTGTGTAAGTGTGCCAGTTACAGTGATTTTCAATTGCTAATTTGAATGGAATTATCATCAAAGGTAGGTACCTAAATGTATTTTAGTAATTATTGTTACTCCAACTTTGTAATCCCAGGAAATTATGATGAACAATGTTACCTTCAAAGGAGAGAATCACGTTATAGTACTACGTTGCCAAGTTATTTTGCAAAAAACTCTATAGGATTGAGATAGTTTTTGCTAGAGATGTTCTTGTTGTTATTATACATTTCAAAAAAGATGTTGATTTCATAATATTTCTGCAATATTGTAGAGGAAATCATATATAATTCTTGAAATTTATGAAATTCTGTTTTTTTCTCAATATGTAGATACTTTAAAGGTTATTTTAACCTGTTTATATCTCTTTTATGAGTTGAATGAAGGAATAAATTACTGCTATCATTTCTACATGGAGGTTTCTACATTTCAGACAACGAATATTCAACGAGTATTCATGGAGAGCATCCTTATTCCAGGAGTGATACTATTTGGTCTTCAATATATGTTTCGATTTCAATTTAAGATATCCAAAGAGTTTTCCCAGAATTCCATCCTGATAGAAGAGCGCGAAGTGCCACAAAAAAAAGCTGACAAAAAGTGATGAATGAATTGAATAATAATTTTTGTATCAATGAAATTTTGGATGATGAACTGCACTGTAAAAATTATTTATAGTAAGAATCATTGGTTATTTTAGGCAAGTAGGTATCATAGTGAATTTACGATCACACTGTAAAATTACACTCTAATTCGTAAATTTACAAAACAGAATGTAATTCGTTTCCCCATCAATGTTTGTATTTATGTGGCAATAGGTTATGTAATACTACATCAAATTCCGTATCTTCGCAAACAACAGCAGTAATTTAGTGGCATTTCACAATATGATTCTTGTGAGTTCCATTTGGATATGTATTTTTACTGAAAATTCACCTGTAGATAACTATTGAGTTTATGTTACTTTTTACTCAAGGTTTTTGTAATCACTTGTGAATTTGCAGTCTGTTTTGTGAAATTTTCACCAGACGTTATGTGAAATTATATAACCATATTATGTCAACTAAGAATGGGAAATTTTTCAAATTAATGAAATCAGTGCATCATCTAAAAGTTTATTGATACAAAAATCATTATTCAATTCATTCATCACTTCTTGTCAGCTTCTTTTTGTGGCAATTCGATCTCTTCCATCAAGGTGGAGTTCTGCAGAACCCTATGAGCATTGTTTAAACCTTAACCTTAAACAATGCTATGAGTATCTTAGGATTCTTAGGTTGAAGTCGAAACATTGAAGACTTCAATGAATTTCCTATAATGTATTAGTCCTGGAATAAGGATATCCTCCGTGAATATTCGCTGTTTGAAATGAAGATACCTTCATTTTAGAAATGATAATATTAATCTATTTTTTTATTTCCCATTTATTTCGTTAAAGAAATATAAACAGGTTTAACGAAGACTAAAGTATCTACATATGGAGAAAAAAAAGAATTACATAAATTTCAAGAACTATAAATGATTTCCTCTACAATAGTGCAGCAATATGAAATCAACATCTTTTTTGAAATGTACAATAACAACAAGAACATCTCTCACAAAAATTATTTCAATCCTCTGGAGTTTTCCGCAAAATATTTCGAACTTGGCAGAGTATTATTACTATTTTCTCAAGATAATGAAATAAACCAAGTTACACTCAGTGTTGCACAAAAAACGTGAGGTAACAGTGTTTATCATAATAAACAATAATTACAAACAAACATTCAGGTACCTACCTTTGATGATGAGAATCCAATTCAAATTAATAATTAAAAATCACTGTAACTGGTAAACTCTCACACGAGATTATGGACTTAGATAGAAGTTATTCTAGTCCGAGAGCTGGCACGAATTTTAGGGTAGGTATTTGAGGCAAGCTGAAAACTTGTCAGATTACTCTCCTATTATATCCCAACTCGGGATTGCAGACCTGGCTGGTGAGTAGCGGGGCTAAATCAACCCCTACATTTTTAATGGCCTGGCAGGTAGAAAGCCCTACCGAAATGATCTGTCTTTTTGGGAATCTTATTTTTTAGTTATAAGTAACACTCCATTAAAATTTCAAGCTGCCAAATAATTTAATCGGGGTTTTAACATTGCCAGATGCGTGCAAAAATATTTTGCAAAAAATTATAAAAAATGTTTTTGAGGCAGCTTGAAATTTTAATGGAGTGATATTACTCCCATTCAGTCAATATGAAGAAAACGACATGAACGTAGATTTTTTATGAGTAAACACTTCATTTGAAAAATTTCCCATACCTAGTAGATATGATATGGTTGTAATTTCAAATAATATCTGGTGAAAATCTCACAAATACGAACTTCATATTCACAAGTTATTACATAACATTGCACAAAATATCTGTGTTATCTTCAGGTGAATTTTCAGTAAAAATACATATCTAAATGGAAATTCACAAGAATCATGTTGTTAAATTCCACTAAATTACTGCTGTTGTTTATGAATGTACGGAATTTGATGTAACATTGCATAACCCTTCGCCATATAAATAGGTACAAACCTATGTGGGTTAACGAATTACATTCTGTTTTGTGAAGTTACAAATTCGAGTGTAATTTTACAGTGTGATTGTAAATTCACTATTTTCCTATACTGGCCTAAAATAACCAATGATTCTTACTGTTAATAATTTTTACAGTGCACTGTTTAATCTGTGAATTGACAGATTTAGTGTCAGTTGCAGGAACGTCCATTAAAATTTAAAGGTCCATTAAACTCTTAATCCTCCATTATTACAAGGAACTAATGGAGGATTAAGGTTTAATGGACCTTTAAATTTTAATGGACGTTCCTGCAACTGAGCATCAATCTGTCAACTCACACTTTCGATGTGTCAATTGACACTGTTTAGTCTGTCAATCGACATATTTAATCTGGCAATCTGCCTACGAGAATGTAACTGAATCACCCATGCTTTTAAATTCAATGGAAAATTGGAAACTCAAAACTGTCAGATAAAATCTGTCAATTAACAGATTGAATATGTCAATTGAAATATTTTGATTTAATCGCAGTGGCACTTACTACTTACAAGAATTGGCAAAATAAGCTTTCTTCTTATTCTGAAAATATCAGGGTATTTAGATACCTACTACGAGATATGATGAGCAACAAACGTATTTTCGTATTAACATAATTATATGAAAGGTAATACAATTGAGTTCAAATGATCAATTTTTCCTGGGATTTTCTAGATCTGAAATGTGTTTCCATAAGACCTAAGGATAGAACTCTTAGCTAAAAAAAACTGAGATGGTGGGGACATTTGTTTAGAATAAGCATTGAAAAACGTGTTAATCAGGCATGGATTTCAATAAATGTGAAAATAGTTGAATCTTATTCCAAAGCTTTTATCCTTATCTCCTTCGATATTGTTGTTTCTCAAAATTTTTTAAATACAAACATGAACATGCTATATATATTTTTTGTTATTCATTTTTGTCAATTCAACTGAAGTACCTACAGAGTGAGCCATAATTTTTCCTTACGTCCTTTTCTGTATACCTAAAGCAGGTAGTTTTCTGTAAATAAGAAATGCAGAACCAAAACAGTTGTAATCAACCATAAGATGTTCAAAAAATCTTCTAGTAAAGATAAATGATAATCGATCATTTTATTCAAACGATGAATTCACCTATATACAAAGCAAGGAGGGATATTTCAAATAAATTTGAATGATTCGCTACTTCGCATTAACATTCGAATAATATTTAATCGAGAAACACTCAACATAATTGGATTTGATTTTCAAATAGTGACGTGCAAGTTATTTGTCTGAAATTTTCAAGCTGGCCGAAACGTTTAAAACAAGAAGCAATAATGATGAAAATAGCCGAAACAATATATCAATATTATTGTTATGTCACCCTATGCAGATGCTTATAAACATTGAGTTGGAAATTCGTGAATTAGGTATCCTTTTCTACAAGCGCTTCCTCTTAATAAAGTTTCTTGCATAATACTTTTTTTCAACATTCCTCAATCACCGGAGGCGGACTAAAACAAAGTCATTTACAACATGATCAATATGCAATTCTCACTTCCTTCAGAAATAGAAATCTTTTTTTTCTACTCTCTATACATTCCGTCCTTGTAATATACAGATTCATGATATTCACTTAGGAATTCAAGTTTCCTGATCAAGTTTGAGACCTATTGATTCGAGTTTGGTTGTTGTTGCAGAAAAACAACGAACGAGCAGCTTTGACATTTGAATTGATGAGTATAATAACACCAAAAGTTCTCGGGATACTCAATTGAACCAACTATCTAAATGTATAAGGAACTTTGTCATCATAACTTCATATTTTAAGGAAAGCTCATACGTACCCACAATAAACAACCCACACGTGTGAAGGGGTTGAAAGTTATGCATGAACAAAACTGTAACGGTCGACTTTCTTTCGGTGACAAATTTCATCAGTTACCATCTCTCTCATTTACTCATTTAAAAATAGTTATTTATTATACAAGGGAAAAAAGTATTAGATTTTAGCTCGAGGTTATGACAAAAAAAATATAACTTGTCAGGCAATTACTTTTTTGATACATAGATACATACTCACTTTTTTGACAGGGCAAAAAGTAATTTCGTGAAAAGCATAGTTAGTCTATGGTGAAAAGTATTATTTTGTGACCTGTCAAGAAATATGGAATGTCAAATTTTTTACCGTCACAGAAAAAAAGATTTTTTGTACAACTGTCAAAAAAACTTGACTTTTCTTCATCACTAATGGATGCGTAAAATATTACTTTTTTTCACCGTTAAAAAAGTCTTTTTTTCACTGCTGATAACTAAAATTAGAACAACTTAAAAATAATGAATATTTTAATTACAACTAATTTCACAAAATTATGATTGTATCTGTACCTTATAAAGTAAATTAGTTTCGTCATCAGCATCTCTGAGAAATTTATTGATATTATCCCTCCATAACACTTTAGATTTCTTTCCTCGGTATCCGACGCTTTTGTTCTTAATAAGCGGGACCAATTTTGAAAAACATTCGATGTTTTTTTAACATTGAGCTCCATAACTTGGAAGGTTTAAAAGTTTTTTTATTTTTCCTCGAAATAGCATGTGAGCACATTTTCAGAAACCTTTTTTACGTTGATCTTGTTGCGCCATTCTCGAAATTGGTTATATGTATTCTCATATTATTAGCTTTGATTTGGCTGGTAACATATAAGATACAATTGTATTTGCTTCTTCAGCCATATCTGCGGGGGTATCACTACCACTATCATGTTCAACATTCATCTTTAAAATAATTCGAAATTGAAACAACTACGAGCAAATACTGTCAAAGATTCAAACAATTTCAACAAACTGTTTCTATAGTTACGACACAGAAAGATCACTGGATTCATTTAAATATTGTACTGAAAGCATTATCTTCAATGATTATACGTATTTTTGACGATGTAAATTCACATTCACAGTTGTACAAAAAATGTTGTTTGTATTTCGTGCGTATAAAATTCGTGTTTTCATGGCACATTCGAGTGAATTTTTGGCCTCGACCTGCGGTCTCGGCCAAAATTGACACTCTCATGTGCCATGAAAAAAACACTCATTTTACGCACTTAATACAAAAATAACTATTTTTTCTTGGAAATTTATGCACGCCTGTAAAGAAGCTACAAAGACCTTGACAAAAAAGTACCATATAACCCACTTTACCTAATCAAAAAATTTAGAGGGTTGATGGGGATGGCACAGAGTGCAACAAAAATACTTAAAAATGCATACAAATTTGTTGAAAGTGAAAAAAAATTGAACAGTTTCAGGGTCTTGTTTCCAAATATGTATTTTTCTTCTGAGAAAATGATTATGTTCCATAATTTTGACGCGCACTGTAGGTATATTTCGTCGATAGAATACTGACAATTGCTTTTGAAATAATATCTTATGTAATACGCGGTGAAAATTGAAGATGATCGCCAATATCATAGAAGCTTTTTGTACGAAAGTAATTTCGTTGAATCAATAGGAGAGAGAAATCCGTGATAAATCGATGATTGTTGTTAATATATTATAGAAAGTGATGTCTATAATGTTACCAAAAAACGTGATGAAAATTAGTCTCTAGCCATTAGCGTTTGAATATTGATAATGATACCTAATAACTTCCAATTGGTGTGGCACCTTCTTTGTTGGTGTTATGGGAAATGTTTGAAATCGTGTCAGTCAAAAGCATGTTTTGCTTACTTTGAGTCTATACTTTCTCAATCAAACGCTCGATAAAGAAACAAATAGTACTCCATTTTATGTTTAACTATAATATTCATTCTCACAGAATTTTAATGTATTAGTAATGGAATTTACAAAAGCGAAAGTAATAAATTCATATTTTAGGAACACCTATAAACTGTCCTCAATGTATATAGTCCGTTCACGAAAGGTTGAGCCGTCGGTTGGCCATGATAACTTGACATATTCTACTGTGTATATTAAAATTTCAGGTTATGATGTTTATTTTCTTGTCAGATTGATGAGCAATGTTGTCAATATTGCAATATTGTCTGATAACTCGCAAGCTCGTCGGACGAGGCCGGGTACATTCCGCAACATTTAATTTATTTTACGTTATGACAGCAAATACTGCCAATTTCAGATAAATAAAGAAACGCCTACTATGTGCTCAACCTTTCGTGAACGGAGTATGCATCTCCTGACTCCGAGAAAAAGCTGAAGAATGCGGATAGTTTTTTTGATTTCTTCATCAACAATAACGTCACAACAGTTTTTATTGACATAATTAAAACTGAAAAAATAAAATTCATTTCATTCGAAACTATGGTTATTATATTTTGAAAATTCACATAAAATTTTACTTCAGGCTTATAATGAGCATCTTGTATGTGGCCGCAAAATTTTATTTCGATTGTTTTCATTTTGTCTGCATGGGCGTCCGCAGGGGGGGCCAGGGGGGCTTCCCTGAGATTTTGATCGCCTTATCGTACCTCAGCACCCTCAAGATTATTTCCTTAATCCAAAGGACAAGGAAAACGGGAGTATTGGATGGATTCACAAAAATTTTCCGGTTTTCAATGGAATTATACAATCCATAATCGTAAGAGATATTTATTGAAAGGAAAATTTCATTAGGTGCACTTTTTGGGTAAATAAAAATCATCATCTTCACCGAACGCTTTCCATGAGTGTCGGCATTCTCTTTCAACGTCACCAGATGATCGATTTATAGACGGCTTGTTATGAGGCGGCTTGCTTCAAGGCTGCTTCTTTGATATGAGATTTTTCGTGCGGCTTCTCTTATAGTGTGATAATTATATTTTATATTCCATCCCCCAAATCGTCAATCAGAATATTTTTTCCGATAAGGGCCCAGAAGGGTTAAAATGCAGAATCTTTCCAATTGTATTTCTATTCTGATGAAACAAGTACATACCTATTCGAATTAGAAAAGCCATTGATAGTGTGTTCAGAGTTCAGAGAGTGTTTTTAGTATCTTTAAATTGTGTTTTTGGAGGTAAGTTCTATATAATTAGTTACGTGGCTGATTTTTCTGTTTGGCACCTCTCGTATTTCGATTTGAAATGAAAACTTTTCACACTTTGTGTGAACAAAAATCATCGCGTTATCATCACCGAGAGCTTTTTATGAGCTCTAACAACTATGTATAGATATTGCATTATCCTGAGTATAAATATAGGTACTTAGTTGCTGAGATATCGATATTCTAAGACAAAATAAGGAACCTTTTTCATTTGAAGGCTCAACAATATCTGGACATAATATAAAGGCCTATTGAGCAGAATGAACAAAGTATCCTCATAGTGGTTGAGCAAAAAAAATTCCAAGCCCGTAGACCAAAAAAAAATGAAAATAAATTTTTGTTGAAGTTCTAATCCAAAAATAAGACAATTGGTGCTACAATTTCCTCTTTTCATTCTTTGTCTGTTGAAAATCGCCCTGAAATTAGGATTTTTTTTGATCTTTTAATTTATTCCAGTAGTGTATATTAATGACCAATCTATATTTTAATCCTTGTTAATAAACACTTCTTGATGATAAGATAAAGAAAAAATTATGAAGCAGATTCAGCTGAAGATTATTTCAAAAAATCTAAATTCATCCCATATTTAGATCATTTGATTTCAGCCCTTGAGACGAGATTCTCAAAGGAACATCAAATGCTTTTCTCATTGTTCAATATTTTGCCGAATAATTCAAAATTACTAGATATTGAAAATTTAGAAAGTGAGTTGAACATTTGGACTGTGTATTTATCTAAGCTCAAATGGATGAAAACATTAATTTCCATGTACTACTTGTACTATAGAGCGTAGTTTCAGCACTTTGCGCAGAATTTAAACCTGGATAAGAGCTACAATGGGACAAGACCGTCTTGTTGGTTTAGCGTTGTTGAGTATTCATCGAAATCGGATATTGAATTTTCCTAATTTTTTAAATTTAATATTAGATGAATTTTGTAAGATCAACAGAAGGCTGATTTTTAGTTTGAAATAAAATAGACCTATACTCTGTGGTAATTAATAAGGTTTTTATGTGTTATGTCTTTTTAAATTTATAATTTGTTAATTTTTTTAATATATTTGTTGTTTTTATTATCTGGAGCAATCCTCTGTCATTTCGTTTTTATTTCATTCTGTTATCCATATTTTTCATATATAATATACATATTGTTTCATGGAATGTGATTTATTTGTTTCGAAAGAAGTTATCGATCGTATTATTCTACAGCACCGCACCTTATGTTATCTTCGTTGAATTCGATATCTACCCCCACCCCCCGCTTTTTCACTCAGGTCAGGTCACTCGCTAAACTTGCATTTGGCCCCCTGAGAAAAATTTCTGCGGGCGCCCATGTTTGTCTGCGATATTGCAGAACAAAAATATTGAATGGCCGTTTTATATCCAACACCCTGTTCGATTGACCATGAATTCGTCATCATATAAACCAATATTAAGTGCCTAAGCCTAAAATGTGTCAATCTGCAGGTTTGACAGTGTCAATTTTCAGATTTAAAATATCAATTGACAGAATAAAATTCGTCAATCGACAGATTTTTATTCCATCGTAGTGGCTTATCTGAAAAAGCTGAAAAAAAATTATAAGTAAAAATTCACATTTCCTAGTCTCATGAAAACTTATTATATTAGTATCAAGACATATTTCAGTATGCATAAAATTATTTTTTTCATTTACTGATGAAAACTTAATGAAAGGAGCCTGTTCATATGAAAGATATGACATGGTTAAATTTTACCTTACAATATGTAATACAGAAACAACATGCTTAATTTATATAATAATCAGCATCGCCAGAGATCATTATACATTGTATATCAACAACACGATGTTCAACACAAATAAGAAAATCATTTTTAAATATACATTAAAATCAAAATTTTCAGATAAGCGTAGGAAGAGAATTGAGTAGGCGCGAAGTAGTCTTCGGAACTGGTTCGCAAGAAATAATTTTCTGCTGGTCCGAGGGCATGATTTCATCCGTTGCAAAATGTGCTGCCCGCCTATGATTAGACCATGCACTAGCAATTTTGTTGTTGAATTGCAATGTGGAATCACTGAAATCGACCGCGTTGCGGATGGAAATGTTACGAAACATCTTTAGCAACCCGAGAATAATTCCGTATATAAGTTTCCTCCGAAAACACCTGAGAGGCGTGCCGTACCGTAATATATTCATTAAAATAATATAATACCGGTATCACGATCTCCATAGAGCAGCGGCACCTTACCTAGTAGAAGTTATCGTTCTGATTAACTCGGACTTTCTATCTTCGAAGTCGGAAGCGTAAAAAACTTTGAATGAACACAATATTTTGTGCACTCTTCTCAAGGTTAAATCTTTGGAATTGTCTCAATTTTGATTATACACCGAACGGTTATATTCAATATTCGGAATATCTGGAGGTTACTGAAAGCAGAGCGAAGTCGCATTAATGCCGATGCGTTATAATGCAAATTTGTCCATTTACACTTTGAATTTTTTTAGAGCACTTTCTTCTGTCAATTGACACTTTTGATCACTAGAATTTCCAATGATTAGTTCGTACTCGACTAGCACACAATATTATTTGTTTTTGGGCGCTCGTTCTACTTAAACGAATGCTAATCATTTTGGGCAAATGTCTGTAATTTTCAATTTTGGGACGAAAATGGTCTCAAACGATAGGGTTCGATTCCCTGATGACGAATCCGTGATGAAATTCTATTCTGTCCGTGGGGCTGGCCAACCGTCCGTCCGTTAGCACGATAACTTTAGAAGGGATTGCTCTAGAGACTTGAGATTTTCAGGGCGAGTTCGGTTGCCAAATGCCTAGGTTAAGTTCGTTAACCTGCCAAATCGTACAGGGTGTTCCATAAAATAAGACCAAACAGAATATTTGTTTCTCAATATCTCAGACAAAAAAAACCATCGAAATGAAATGATGCGGCCACATGCAGATGCTTATAATAAACCTCATTCAAAATTTTGTGGCCATAGCGTACACAGAATCATAGAAAATTCAATTGGAAATTTAAATAGAAGAATCTTCATATTTCCATAAAGAGATATCCGATTCGGGTGAAATTTATTTCTTGAATGAAGATTGATATACTGAATGTTCGTGCCAGATTTCAAAAGGATCGCATCATCAGAATTATAGAATAATTTTTTTTTAAATATTCATTTTCACATATTTCATTTTCTGAATAACTTTCAGAATATTATTCCGATTGTACTGAAATTCTGCATTTATATATTTAGTATCGATCTCAAGTCCCATATAAAGTTTTGAGGTAATAGTCTTATTGCTCCACCAATGAACGAGCGCTCAAAAGCTCCTGCTCAGTGCTGTTCTCAAATTTCCACTTTAGGAAATTTTGTGCAAAATGCCAGATCTTTTGACAACATTTATAAACTCATGAAATAATCAATCTTACTGTTGAATTCACAGTTCACATAATTAATATGTTCTCACCAGAATACAGAACCCTTGGTTAAGTATTATTGCCATATTTCACGCAAATTACCATATTTACAACGCAGGAGAAACAAACGGTCAGCTTGTCAGTCATATTCGAGTTCTGATACTTTCACACTTCAACCTAATTTGTAATATTCTAATTATTCCGCTGCTCAATTAAATTGACATTCATCCTCGTCAATCCTTGAGACGTCATGACGAAACGTGATTAAGACTATAATGAATCTCCTTTGTTGATATATACTTGTGGAGACTATTTTCGATAGTGTTTTCAAGAAGAAATCTTATTATGCTTAAGAGGTTCGTGCCCGTCAGATTTGCGATGATCAATGCTCGAATTCGTTCCTTTGAAGATTATGAGCCTCTTACTGGGCGAGGAAAGCTGCAATCAACATATCATTAGCCTTGTCAAAAATGGAAGAAAGTATTCAAATCATATTTTTTCCTGGTAAAATTGATATCGAGTTTCTAACAAGCTGACGAGAGCTGAACTATTGAATCTGTCAACAGCTTGTCATATTTTGAATGTACACCAAACTCCCTTTGGATTTTTTAGCATTATACAATAATTGAAGGAAAAACTGAAATGCCGTTTATAATAAAAATTAGGAAACTTCTTTTAATAAAAATTGAGTTTTCATTTATCAAAATAACATCCTTCTTAAAAATAAACAACTTTGACTTGATTCAAAAGTTCAGAATCAATGTTTGTTTTTCTGCCTATCTGATTGAGTGTTTCACAATGAGAATAACATTTGCGGTCGATCAAAGGATGCCTTATATTAATATTTCAAAGTAATGCACAAACTAAATTAATTCATTCACTTGATATGTAAATTATCACTCTGTACAAGTTTTCAATTATTATACTGCAATTTATGACGATATTTAGATGAAACCTACTGTTGAAACCTATTGCAGATGATTTTCCAGTATGACTCTTTAGAGTTATTAGGAAATCTGATGTTCTGAATAATCATCTCTTAGGATGAGAGATCAGATAACATTTTTTGTTTATGGCGAAGAGGTAATATTCAATATTTTTTTATACTTCCTCCTTGTTAATGAAGTCAGAAAAAGAGAACTTTTTGTGCTTAGATCGCATAGTGGGGAAACGACCATCCAAATTTTAATATACTGACAGCTTTTGGTTTAATTCCATTCATTCATTAATTCAACTTTTCTATTCAGATCTTAAAACTACCCTGAAAATTTTAAAGTTTGAGATCGTTCCATCTGGAGCTTGTAGTGTTCGCGATCGGCTGTAGATCTTAGGTACATTTTATGTAAAGTTGTTCCTAAGATCTTTAGGATGGAGAGCAAAATTTCAACTCAGATGTTTCCATAGAGTTTATTTTCCATTTGAATTGAAACATATTTGATGTAATTTTGTGTGTTTCTTGAGGTTATGTGAAAGTTTATATTTATAATCTGAGCATAATTTTTTGTAGCCACATTCCTATATCCTATGAATAACTATACAGGGTGAGTCTTTGACCTTGCAGAATATTTTAACACAGGATTCCTGAAGCCAAAAGAAACATTTTTTTCCCATACCATTTTTTCCGATACGGCTTGGTTCGTAAGATACAGACTGTTGAAAATCCATAAAAAAATTTAATTTTCGATCATATCTCGCGAACGATCTCATCGAATGAGATGATTTTTGGAATATAGTTTTTTATTGATACGATGAATGTTCCTGCATTACAAAATTTCATCCACATCCTCCTGTTTCTTTAATATGACTATAACATTTCATAAAAATACCAGAAATTCAAAGAATCCAACTTTTAAAAATAATTTGAATGCTATTCAACGAATTTTTGACCATTTTGGAAAGTAAAAGTATTCCTTATTTTTTTTCGTATGATGCGTCGTTTTCGAGTAATCTGAAATTCAAAAATAAAAAATATCTGTGAAATTCCGAGTATTGGGTACTTTGGCTGAATGCAACTCTGTTCAAAAAATTCACAGAATTCAATTTTCCCTATGTGGTCACTTTGACAAATTTCAAGAATAATTCGAGAATTTGTTATCTGGAATGATGAATGGTAAGAGAACTAGCGGATTTTCTTTAACAATGGGGTTACAATTAATAAGCTCACTTCTATACTTCTTCAGTGTTAATCCTTATCTATTCAAGCAAATTTTACACCACTTTCGAAGTACCTATTGCAATTTTGTTTCGTTGAGCTTTGACATACGTTGATCCAAATTTAAATTACGTTAGAATACGTTCATTTCTCATATTATTCATCATATTTATTACTACTAAAATGACCTTAATAAGTTATTATTCATGAAGTCGTATGATTTTGAAAAACAACTGACCACAGAACACCGATGTCAAAGAATCTAGTGTCACGTCTGTGACTTTCACCATGCGGACCATAGAGAAAAGTTTGTTCTATGATGCGGACACCCCTTGAAATTCAATCGCCCAACTGGTGTTTATGAACGTGAAATGTCATGCGTGTTATGGTTGAGTTGTTGTTTTGATTTCGGAAGATTTCAAGAGATATTGGAAATGAATGCTATAGCTAGAATAGGTGGTTTAAAAGTTAATCCGATATAATCAAAAATGAAGTATACATCAAGAAGAGATTATTCTGCTTTTCATCACCAGTAAAATTTTTGGATGAATCAATCATTGCATTAGAAAATATACAACTGGTATTGAAAAGGTGAGTTCATATTTCTTTCATTAATACAGCAGCTTATTTCAAAATTTCGAATGGTATATCTACTCGTTTCTTTGATACAATAGCTTATTTCAAAGGTTTGAATGCTATATCTCGTACTTGCAAAAATTCAGTGGTTAGTTTACCAGTGGCGGCATAGCTCATTCTGAAAATAAAAAAGGGCCGTATCTTTTTATTTAGGCCGTATCGGAAAAAATGATATGGGAAAAAAATGTTTCTTTTGGCTTCAGGAATCTTGTGTTAAAATATTCTGCAAGGTCAAAGACTCACCCTATATATAACCCCACAGATAACCTGAAATTCTGAAAGTAGAGAGATCTGGAGTAAGAAAATTCTAGACTTCTACATTTTCGGTGATATGGTATCGCTCTGTAGGAAAACGTTATGTTTTTTGTTCTCAAGGCCGTGAAGGAGCAATTTTTCAAGAATATTAAGGGTGACTAATAAATATTACCTCTGGAGAAAAAATATCATCTTCAGCTTAATTGAATTTGTTTTGCAGTGAATTACAGATCGTTCGAAATTCCTGTAGTTTTTGACCTACAGACTGAAAAATTACCATGAAGAAAAGTTCTTTAAAAATTGAAGTGTGTTTCTACGATTTTCATCACCTACCTCCTGCATTTTCGAGAATGAGCCAAAAGCAGTAAGTATTTCAAAGAAAATAAGAATCACATTCTGCTTCGAATTTGTACAACTTCATCCTGAATTAAATTGTTAATTACTAGTTCTCAAGCGAATAATTGAGATGAATTATATTACATGAGGCTCACAATATTAGAATAATGATTGATTTTATTTCGAGCCAATCATAGATTCGAGAATAGTTGTTTCTTCAAATGTTTTATCAGGCATCATCCTGTATGGTTAGGCCAAGCAGAGTTTTTCTGAATTCTTCATAAATTGCTCTTTTGCAGACGCAAATATAAAAAACCTTGTTGCTATACCAGGTGATCCGATATCACCGCAAATGAAGAAAGTTTAGAAATTTTCTAGTCCGAATATGTTTTTTCACTTTCAGAAAAATTTGAGAAAGGAAGTCGTAAGAGGGGACAAAACTGCAAAATTCGAAGTAATATCATCGAAAACATCAAGATTCATCGAATTGACGGTGTCAATCAGAGAAAAGGAAAACAAATCATAATGATCACTTGAAGGGTGGACCAATATCAGAAAAAATAGAGAAAGTTTAAATTTTTTCTAGTCCAGTAATTTCAGAATTGGGGTTGATAAAACTTCCAAATTGATTAGTTCAAGAAATACGAACCGGGAAATTTTATGCATAAGATGAATATCGCCCTGTATATACATACTAAGCCTTGAAGCGATTATGACCTTTTGATACTAAGGGCCGTAAATTCATAGTTCGCCCTTGAGGGTGAGCGAGAGTTTTTATCGCCCTTATGAATACTAACCTTAAAGGTGACATCAACTGTCACTCACCCTCAAGGGCGAACTATGAATACGGCCCTAATTCTCCCTTGTCGCATTCTTCCGGGACATTCTGTATATATACTGTTCTATTCATCTGTATCGCCCTTGATATTGATTTGAATTGACACAAATTTCAAGAGTTTTTACTTCATCCCCAAAATATCTTTACAAGATTGTAAGGGTATTTTTGATGTAACATTATAAACATGTATGTTGACATGGATCCAATCGATTACGTATATTTTTGCTGAATCCAGTGATTTCGCATCGAAAAAAAATTTCGTTGCCTCTATTAGAAAGAGCTAGGTACTGTATTCGCTAATATACATCGACGCTCTATATCAAGGGTGGCCAGATTTATATGAAGAAAAGAACGCCTGTTTTGCGTATTGGTTGCCGCGATCGACCAGTTGGCCAACCATGTTCTAAATTTTTAATCTGAATTTCAGCGGAATGTAAATAACATAACAAATTCTTTCAATGAAATAAGGCTACGTATCTTATCATGTAACAACTGTCTGCAGTTGTTTTATACTTGTTTTCGCCGGATTCAACGCATTCGAATATACAGAGAGTTTCAATGGTAAAAAGAAAAAAGACGACGAAGGATAGGAAATGCACCTCCATTTAGTCCCAAATATACTAAATTTTATGGATCTTACATTTATTATAACATAGATACAGACTCTTTTATCACTTTGGCTGATAGCTTTGAGTTACCATAACTGACAAACCACAATATTTTTATCATATTTAATACACACATTCTACTTTCTACATAAGCGACCTAAATATCCGCCACTACCAAAATCTAGTCCTATAAACAAAAATTGGATATGTCGACGCGTTCAAGCCAAAACGAGGTAAGCGCCATTTTTTCGAAAATTGAGTTTTCAGTTACACTGAATCGGCCTAAGCGCCTTCTCTTGATAGAACCTTGGATTAGGCCAATAAAATTGACTACTTTCCCGCCCTTTCGATTTAAAGCTGCGTAAGCTCCAGACTCGCCTAAGCAGAATTCGTCGAAGTTGTTTACTTCGGTCATGAGCGACAGTAATGCCTGTCATAAGCGACCAAAAATACATTGTCATAAGCGACTCCACTTGACTTGACCTCCATTTTTGCCTTTTTTTACCAGTTTTCCTAAATCAAATTTAACTATATATATATACTATATACCTATACTCAGTGGAGTTGTTGTTATACTCAGTGGTGTTTGTTGTTATAAGAACGAATTTCGATATTTTTTTTCAAAAGTAGTCACGAAACAAGTTTTTCCTAAATTACTCAAAATGTTTGAGATGTCGCTTACATCGTTTTAGCTTGAACGCGTCGATGTCTTTTTATTCCCAAAAACACCCTGTATTCTCATACTTTCGCATCGCAATATGCTTTAACATTTGGGAACAGTACGAAAAACTGAATCGAACTATGAATCTTCTCTCCATTCAATGACATAAAGAAGGCCATAGCGTTGATTTGAAACTATTAAATGAAATATTTAAAATAATGGTTATATTTCATACTCATTCACATTGAATTACTCGATTGACTTCCGTAAAAGAAAATTGAAATTCGCTTGAGATGATTTATGAAATCAACATTTACATGTTATCAATTCAAAAATTCATTCATCCAAACAAAACGATAATGTTAGTGATCAAACAGATTCATTTCCATATATAATTTCCTCCTACAGATAGCCTGATGAATAAGCTACAAATCACAAATTCCTCAACGATATGGAAGGTAGACTGGGTATAAGATCCAGCTATCTGTATCTCCATGGCTACTACCTGAAGAAGTGGAATTGAAGAGGAAATGAATTGACAATAATTAATATTTTTATCACATTCGTATAATCAGGGTCATTTTGTATCTAATGAGTCCATTAATATACCGGGTGTGTCAGCTCCGTATCGTTATTTCTAATTATAAGCGTATAATTCATGTTTGTAATTTGTGCCGTAACCATTGAGGAAAGCTATAACAGAACCAGTCTTTTCCTAAGAAAATTGAATCAGGGGTTGAGATTATCAGAATAGAAATTGAAGTTATATGTCCAGAATATATCGAAACTGCTTTTGGAACTAGAAATATGTTAACTTGAAAATTAGTTGACAGTTCTAACAATAAATCCAATTTTATGATTTTGTAATTATATGGAACCATTTCACTCAATCATGTCAACATTACATCGAGAACTATAGTCCGTTCACGAAAGGTTGAGCCGTCGGTTGGCCATGACAATTTGGCATATTCCACTGTGTATATTAAAATTTTAGGTTATGTTTATGCTTATTTTCTTGTCAGATTGATACGCAATGTCGTCAATATAACTTAGAGTTCTCTGATAACTCGGAAGCTCGTCGGACGAGGCTGGGTATATTCGGCAACATTGACTTCATTTTACGTTATGACAGCAACTACTGCCAACTTCAGATAAATAAACAAACGCCTACTATAGCTCAACTTTTCGTGAACGGACATCCAATGCAATTTTCAATCCCAATGATAACACGATAGAGTCTTATAAAATATAAATTATAGTTCCATGGCAACCTCATTCCAAACCATAGACTTATGTTCCAAACAAATTTCAAAATGTCACGTTTTGGTAATGTTAAAAATATAAATGAGCTTGACAGAAATACTTCCAATAGCCACAAATACATTTATTTGTATGTATTTTTTTTATGTTTCACACAAAATTTGCGGTTTTTCTGCGGTTATCCGGACTGTCGTCAAGGGTAACTACAGTGATGCTTTCAGTGAGGATATAACATCTTCCTTATTATGTTCACGGTGCCCAGTATCACCGCCTTCTGCATCCACATAATAGTGTTTTGGGGCAACTCCAGTTCACGTATATGTTGGGTGGTTTTTTTGTGAACGAGACCATTAGCTGAAATTATTAGGGGCATTACTATCGCTTTTTTAAGCTTCCACATGTCTTTGATTTGCTGTGCCAGTAATTCATATTTGTTTATTTTTTCAGCGTATGTTTTTGTAAGGTTCTGGTCCAGTGGCACAGCGAAGTCTATGATAATTGCTGTTTTGTTAACCTTATTGAATATTACCATGTCGGGACGGTTATGTTCGGCTCCTCGGTCAGTTATTATGGTTAGATCCCAGTATACTTTGAATTGATCGTTCTCTTGTATTGTCTGTGGTGTGTATACATGGTGTGGTGTGAAATGTGGGATTAACTCTTTCTGTAGGCATATTAGTTGATGCACAACTTTCCCCATGTTGTTATGGCGGGTGAGATATTTTGTGCCTGCTATTGTTGTGCATCCTGACGAGAGGTGTTGAATTGTTTCCTCAGCATTGTTACACATCCTGCATTTTGTTGTTTCCACCTGTTGTTGCAGTATGTGTTTCAGGTAAGTTCTGGTTGGAACCACCTGGTCTTGTATGGCCAGGAATGTTCCTTCCGTTTGAGGAAAAAGGTAGCCTTGCTTCAGGTAGGTGTTAGTGCTTGTTATGTCTACCTCTGGTTGTTGAAGACTATTGTAAAATCTACCGTGAAGTGCTTTTGATTTCCATTTATTTTTCAGTTGTTCAGTGGGGTCCTCTTCCTGGGTGTTCCTGGTTGTGGAAGCAATCGTGCGCTGAGCTGCTATCCATTGGTGTACAGGTAAGTGATTTTTCTCAAAGTATTCTTTTAATTTTTCTTCTTCTTTCAGGCAGGTTTGTTTCAGGCTGCTGAGTCCGCGTCCTCCTAACTTCCGTGGTAAGTAAAGCCGCTCTATCGCAGAATTTGGGTGTAGCATGCCCTGTTGTGTGAGTGTTGTTCTTACTCGTCTGTCCAAGTTCTGCAAATCTGTCTTCGACCAATTTAGTATTCCAGCAGTGTACGTGAATGTGGGTATCGCCCAGATGTTGATCGCTGTTATGATGTTTTTTGCGGATAGTTGTGTTTGGACTATCTTCTTAGTTCTTCTTATAAGTTCTGTTTCTGCCGCTTTCTTATTTTCTTGTTGTTTGATTTCGTACGTCTGCTGTATACCCAAATATCTGTACCTATCTTCTGTTTTCATGTTCGCCATTTCTCGTCCGTCTGCCATCCTGATGTTCTCACCCTCAATTAATTTTCCCCTCCTGACCTCTACCGTCGCACATTTCTCTAACCCGAATTTCATTCCTATGTCTGTGCTGAATCGCCTTACGAGTTCGAGTTCTCCTTCCAGTTGTTTTTTCCCCCTAGCGAATAACTTCAGGTCATCCATATAGAATAAGTGTGTAATTTTTTTTCTTTCTTCTATTGTGTAGCCGTATTCGGAACGGTTCAGCATGTTGCTAAGGGGGTTCAGGGCAAGGCAGAATAGCAGCGGGCTCAGTCCGTCCCTCTGAAATATGCCGGTTTTGATCCTTATTTCTTCCGTGTTGTACTTGTTCTTCTTGGTGGTGACAGTTAGTGTTGTGCGCCACGTTGACATTAGGCTTTTGATTAGTTTTATTATTTTTTTGTCCACCCTGTATACTTCTAGGATTTCCCACAGCCAAGTGGGCGGCACCGAGTCGTATGCCTTCTGGTAGTCGATCCAGGCCATCGATATGTTTTTCGTCTTCTTCTTTGCCTGCTTTGTTAGAATGTTGTCGATTACCAGAAGTTCTTTACATCCTCTTCCATTCTCTTTACATCATCCCTGCTCCCATGCCATGATGTTATTGATTTTTAGATGGTTTCGAATCTTATGGCCTATTGTAGATGTTATTATTTTGTACGCTGACGGTAAACAAGTTATGGGCCTGTAGTTTTCAGGTTGCGTCAGATCGCCTTTTTTGGGGAGCATAAGAGTGTTGCCGTGCGTGAAATATTCCGGGATATTGTGGGGATTTTCTATGGCATCTTGTATGAGTTTTGCGAGAGTTTGATGTGTGTTGGATAATGACTTCCACCAGAAGTTATGTATCCCGTCCATGCCTGGCGTGGTCCAGTTTTTCATCCTCTTTATCGTGTTCTTGACATCTTCCTCTGTTATGTTTATCGTTGCCATCTGTTGTATATTTTCGTGTTCCTTCCTTTCGTGAGCTAACCATGTTGCCTTTGTATTGTGTGTTCCCTTGTTTGACCAGATGTTTGACCAATATTTGTGCATGTCAGTTGGGGATGGGGTTTTTGTTGTTTCCAAAGTTTTGTCTTCATCTAGCTTCCTGAAGAACTGCCGCTGATTGTTCGTGAATAGGTTGTTGTCTCGATATCGTTGAGTTCTTTTGTGATACCTTCTCAGTCTATTCCCTAGTGCCGCAATCTTTTGTTTGAGATTTTCTGCGTACGTTTTCAATTTTTCTTTGTATTGTGGTTCTTTTATTTTGATCTTTAGTTTTCGTGTAAACTTTTTTATATTTTCCAAAAGGAAATCAGAAATGGATTCATGCAAGTTATCGATGAGTGAGGAAATTTATTTTCATGAAAATAATACCTGCAACGAACTTTCATCTGATTTTCTTTTGGAATCGAGAAGTGAGGATCAATAATCAAATTCTGGATAGAATAAAAATTCATTAACTGAAATAGATATCACCAATTGAAAATACAGATTCATTTCATAAATATCTAATCAATAAACTGATAATTGCATTGAAAACATTCTCAAAAACTAACAATAATGAATTCAATAATACAAAACATGAGTATTTACCTACTAAACTTATTCAATACATGAAAAACTTTTTGAAAACTATCTTAATTCTTATAGGTAACAGAATATATATAATATAATTTTGAAATTACCTTTTTGCATCTCGATTTTCACATCCAATAACACAACACATCTTCACTCTTGCAGGCATATCGAAATTCATGATATTTCAAAAAGAACGTGTCAAACCACTCCTTGTGTCAGTTGACAATTCAAAGGTTTTTTGATAATAACGATTTTACATACTTACTATTTTCTCGATAGGATTTCCATGAATGCAACGACATCTAACTATCAAATTGAGAATAATTTTTTCGTGTATTAGTATCCTCCTCCGACAGGTGGCTCGACATATACGAGTGGCTCATCTATTATTTTAGTTTGTCTATGGATCATACGAATTGAATGAACGCAGAAGCTTAGAACAATTGGCGTTTATACTCATATTGGGCTGTCAATATAAGAAAAAAAGACAGAACAGAATTCAAAGAAGCAACGGTAAAGACAATGTGGTATTCAGTAAATCGTGCCAAGGTGGTTCTAAAAGCTGGACATGGACAAGTAGTAAATGGTTGGTTTCCAATAGTGAGAGACAAAGCAGCCCTGTACGTCTTTTTCATAAAATATTATAAAAAAGGCGAAAATATTACCTCACCACGACTATTTTTGAAACCAAATCGACATTGGAAAAAGGAGACTGACAAAGGTACGATAATGTACCTGTTGGAAGGAATACCATAAATAAATGGACTAAATATGCGGCCGAAGCAATTGGCTTCAATGTCAAAGACAAGATATAAAATCTAAAAAAGTTTCAATTTTTCCGAAGCAATAAATCGTTTTTTATTCAAACAAGAATATTCCAAATTCTTGCCAGAAAAAGTTTAATTCCTTTTTTCTTCTAGATGACATTTTGATACTTTCCTCGACTGATTCTGTGAAATACATATGCTATCACATGGACCTAGTATTATAAATCTATGTGTATATCTCTAGAGCACTATCTCTATAGGGGCGTTCGGCATTGACCTCCGCGAGCGGACGGATTTTTTTGTCACGTGACCACAGATCGTACAGATAAATCTGAAATATCTGGAAATAAACGAACGGTACAGAGCATCTGCCACAGAACATACTGCTCTGTTCTACTTTATAGATTACTAGCTTTTACCCGCGACTTCGTCCGCCTACCGACCCTCTAAGTTAGAAAAGTGATCAAATACTAACTTGAAGTCTTGGTAACACTCAGTTAAAAAAAAAAACATCCAAATCATTTCAGTAGCTATGGCGTCATGCGCTTCTTGACACTATCACGCTAGATTTCCGCGGGAATGATGTATTTTCCCGCCGTAAAAAGTAGCCTGTGTCCGTGCCTAGGATCCTATCTTTATATTAACCAAGTCTTATAAAATCCGTTCAGACGTTAAGGCGTGAATAAGGTAATTTTTTAAAACAAACGATTAAAATCACTAACTAAATTAGTTTTCTGCTACTGCCTACGCCTTAAGTACGATAGCATGAATATTAATAGCCTATATCCTTTTCTAGGTTACTATCTATCACCTAACTAAATTTCATCAAAATCCGTTCAGCCGTTTAGGCATGATAGAGCAAAACTCCCAGCAAAAACCATAAAAAAATCAGAACTCAATTCAGTTTTCTGCCTACTTGTTACCCCCAAAGTACGATGACGTGATCATTTTGATCTTATATCCGTTTTTAGGTAACCATCTATTACCTTAGTAAATTTCATCAAAATCTGTTCAGCCGTTTAGACGTGAAAGAGCAAAAGTCCCAACAAAAACGACTAAAAATCACTAACTCAATTAGTTATCTGCCTACTGCCTACCCCCTAAGAACGATGGCGTGATTATTTATAGCCTATGACCATTGTAGTTATCATCTATCACCATACCAAATTTCATCAAAATCCGTTCAGCCGTTTAGGCATGATAGAGCAAAACTCCCAGCAAAAACCATAAAAAAATCACTAACTCAATTCAGTTTTCTGCCTACCCCAAAAAACGATGACGTGTTATTTTGATCTTATATCCGTTTTCAGGTAACCATCTATTACCTTACTAAATTTCATCAAAATCTGTTCAGCCGTTTAGACGTGAAAGAGCAAAAATCCAACAAAAACGACTAAAAATGACTAACTCAATTCAGTTATCTGTCTACTGCCTACCCCCCCTAAGAACGATGGCGTGATTATTTATAGCCTATGACCATTTCTAGGTTATCATCTATCACCATACCAAATTTCATCAAGATCCGTTCAGCCGTTTAGGCATGATAGAGCAAAACTCCCAGCAAAAACCATAAAAAAATCAGAACTCAATTCAGTTTTCTGCCTACTTGTTACCCCCAAAGTACGATGACGTGATCATTTTGATCTTATATCCGTTTTTAGGTAACCATCTATTACCTTACTAAATTTCATCAAAATCTGTTCAGCCGTTTAGACGTGAAAGAGCAAAAGTCCCAACAAAAACGACTAAAAATCACTAACTCAATTTAGTTATCTGCCTACTGCCTACCCCCTAAGAACGATGGCGTGATTATTTATAGCCTATGACCATTGTAGGTTTCATCTATCACCATACACCAAATTCACCATCATCAAAATCCGTTCAGCCGTTTAGGCATGATAGAGCAAAACTCCCAGCAAAAACCATAAAAAAATCACTAACTCAATTCAGTTTTCTGCCTACTTCCTACCCCCAAAGTACGATGACGTGATCATTTTGATCTTATATCCGTTTTTAGGTAATCATCTATTACCTTACTAAATTTCATCAAAATCTGTTCAGCCGTTTAGACGTGAAAGAGCAAAAAACCCAACAAAAACGACTAAAAATGACTAACTCAATTCAGTTATCTGCCTACTCTGCCTACCCCCTAAGAACGATGGCGTGATTATTTTAGCCTATGACCATTTCTAGGTTATCATCTATCACCATACCAAATTTCATCAAAATCTGTTCAGCCGTTTAGGCGTGAAAGAGTACAGACAGACAGACAGACAGAGTTACTTTCGCATTTATATATTAGTATGGATGAGATTACAAAGATCACTATTTTGGGAAATATGCTCATCTTTTAACGATACTTTCACCCTTTTAGTAGCTCTTCCATAAAATCTCAATTAAATAATTATGTGCAAAGGCACTCAATACAAAAGAAACGAGTAATGCAATATCCCCTTCTGGTCGTTCAATACGGCGATAGTTGTACCGAAAGATCCTGATCAATTAATTGATTAATTACACGAAAAAGAAACGGGAAAGCAATATCTCCTCCTGCCCATTTATAACTACGATTGAAAATTTTAATGAATTAATTGAGTTTTTAATGAATAAATGAAAACAGAAGAATAAAATTCTTAGAATTTTTCAATCTATCGGTTGTCGGATCAGGAAACTCAACATAAAACAAAAAAAAATATAAAAAACATAAAACTCTATGGATAAAATCGCTTTGCTCCGTCGAAATAGACCGAGCGAAAAGATCGACGTCCGATTGCTCAGATTTTTATGACGAACGGTACAGATTTGTATTCCCCTCAATCCGGATGTAATAAACGAACGGTTTAGATCGATCCGACACGTCCGATGTCGATGCCGAACGCCCCTTATGTATGCTATAGTGTTTGATTTAGGGAAATATTGTAAATTCATATATCAAAGAAATTTATATACTGACTAGCTTTTACCCGCGACTTCGTCCGCCTACCGACCCTCTAAGTTAGAAAAGTGATCAAATACTAACTTGAAGTCTTGGTAACACTCAGTTAAAAAAAAAAACATCCAAATCATTTCAGTAGCTATGGCGTCATGCGCTTCTTGACACGATCACGCTAGATTTCCGCGGGAATGATGTATTTTCCCGCCGTAAAAAGTAGTCTGTGTCCGTGCCTAGGATCCTATCTTTATATTAACCAAGTCTTATAAAAATCCGTTCAGACGTTAAGGCGTGAATAAGGTAATTTTTTAAAACAAACGATTAAAAATCACTAACTAAATTAGTTTTCTGCCTACTGCCTACGCCTTAAGTACGATAGCATGAATATTAATAGCCTATATCCTTTTCTAGGTTACTATCTATCACCTAACTAAATTTCATCGAAATCCGTTCAGCCGTTTAGGCATGATAGAGCAAAACTCCCAGCAAAAACCATAAAAAAATCAGAAACTCAATTCAGTTTTCTGCCTACTTGTTACCCCCAAAGTACGATGACGTGATCATTTTGATCTTATATCCGTTTTTAGGTAACCATCTATTACCTTAGTAAATTTCATCAAAATCTGTTCAGCCGTTTAGACGTGAAAGAGCAAAAGTCCCAACAAAAACGACTAAAAATCACTAACTCAATTTAGTTATCTGCCTACTGCCTACCCCCTAAGAACGATGGCGTGATTATTTATAGCCTATGACCATTTGTAGGTTATCATCTATCACCATACCAAATTTCATCAAAATCCGTTCAGCCGTTTAGGCATGATAGAGCAAAACTCCCAGCAAAAACCATAAAAAAATCACTAACTCAATTCAGTTTTCTGCCTACCCCAAAAGAACGATGACGTGATTATTTTGATCTTATATCCGTTTTCAGGTAACCATCTATTACCTTACTAAATTTCATCAAAATCTGTTCAGCCGTTTAGACGTGAAAGAGCAAAAAATCCAACAAAAACGACTAAAAATGACTATCTCAATTCAGTTATCTGTCTACTGCCTACCCCCTAAGAACGATGGCGTGATTATTTATAGCCTATGACCATTTCTAGGTTATCATCTATCACCATACCAAATTTCATCAAGATCCGTTCAGCCGTTTAGGCATGATAGAGCAAAACTCCCAGCAAAAACCATAAAAAAATCACTAACTCAATTCAGTTTTCTGCCTACTTCCTACCCCCAAAGTACGATGACGTGATCATTTTGATCTTATATCCGTTTTTAGGTAATCATCTATTACCTTACTAAATTTCATCAAAATCTGTTCAGCCGTTTAGACGTGAAAGGGCAAAAAACCCAACAAAAACGACTAAAAATGACTAACTCAATTCAGTTATCTGCCTACTGCCTACCCCCTAAGAACGATGGCGTGATTATTTATAGCCTATGACCATTTCTAGGTTATCATCTATCACCATACCAAATTTCATCAAAATCTGTTCAGCCGTTTAGGCGTGAAAGAGTAACAGACAGACAGACAGACAGACAGACAGACAGACAGAGTTACTTTCGCATTTATAATATTAGTATGGATAGTATGGATATTTGTGAGATAAGGAACATATAGAATCGAATTATATTGGGACTTTTAGGAAGATTGTATGTAGAATTTTCAATAAACCAGGATAATGAAATTCTTTTATTTGTGACTATATTATGATTTACACTTTGGGAATGTCACTGTTTGAAATTTCAAATTGTTACCATTTAACTTTTATTCGGGTTCAGAATTATTAGGGGAATATATTCTTGAATAATATCAACCTTTTAATTCCATATCCCTTATGAACCTATTGTCAGCTGTAAATAATTTTTGTCAATGAAAGTACCATATACCTTTCTCATATAACGACTTTTGATGACATCTCATTTCTGTTCAAGCAGACGGAAAATATACTTATGTTAAGAAAATATTAGCAATTCCTCTCCATATATTTGAGCCATATTTCTTCTGGGAATACCTACCTACATTTTTTTCAAAACATGCGTTCTAATGAAGTTTTATATATTTATTTATATAAAGTGGATCTTATGTTAGAGCAAAATCTTTCAATAGCATGTTAGACCATCATGAAGATAAAATTAAAATGAAATCCATTAAAATAAACCTAATTCAATATAAGAAACAATTTTCTGTATTGAGGACTTAGGCATCGTATATCACATTTTATACAATTTTGATAATTATAAATTTAAACTACTGGTTTTACACGTAGTATCTCCTCACGTGTTCTTAATGGTTCACGATGAACGATTTCTAAGACACAACCAGAAATCTGTATGAATGCAGGCTTAATCAAAAACAGAGACTAAAACAGAAGAAAACGTATGGAGGGAATCTTGAATATGATTAAAAGATGCATACACGAAGCAGTCGAATAAGCTATAGGAAAGAGGAAGATATATTTAAATTAGAATATCAACCGAAAACAACTCAAGAAAGATACATCAAAAGAAAGAGTCAGAAACAGCGATATAATATCTGCTGTTAATTGGAGATTTGGAGAAGTGTTTGAGAGCACCCATTGTTCATAACTAAAAATCAAACAAATAAAAATTACCAAAACTAGGCCAAATGAAAATATAGAATAAGAACTACAATCAGAATAACAGAACAAGAACCATATATTTCAGAATAACATCGGCAATATTATTACTAAATGGCACAGTGCATGAAACAGCTGATGATCCCACCTAAATATCCATAGATTTGTGATCGTTTCTAGAACGGATAATGGATTCCTGGTTTTAAGAAAATTCCCTCTGATATAACGTCATGATATTGCTTCAGTCTATAGACTGAATACTTATACTCCACTGTGGATACGTCACAATATGCTCACTAATTCTCATTAGTCTGATACATTTTGCTATCAGAAGGTAAGTTATGTTCGGAAATCCTGGCATTTTGTCAACAAGACCATGTGCAATCTATTTCCAACTAATGAGGAAACTAATTTCAACAAGACTTTGTTATTCATATGGAATAGGGCGGGTGTGATTGACATGCCTTCCTCTGGCGACTTCATCTCCCATTCAACAAATCAATCTTCAATGCAGACATTGCAATTGCTTGTGATAAACATCTTAAACGCTCTTTAATTGCCTATCTTTTCCTTTCCTTTACTTCTCTGTACCAAGTCATGTGTCAACGTGTAAGTTTAAGGAAGTTTTGCCATCTTTCAATCACAATTTGAACTTGTACCATGTGTCCGATACAACCAATCCACATAGCTTATACTTATCGTTTCATCTAAATACGTCCAGAGTAATTTGCGATTATAGCGATAACGAAGCAGCAAAAGAGCGATAACATGCAATATGAATCTTCTACGCTAGGACTTCCAACAGTCAGAGTAGATTGATGTTTTCCGAGAATTTCTCTAGGATCATGATGTACCATAACCTTCTAGAGACAGCTAATAGAGATAATACAGATCTTCCTCATTGTAATTTTCGCCATAAGTTCAGTTTTTGAGTAACATAATCATTTGGGTTGTAATAAAATTAACAGTAATAGGTTATTCCTTTTTATGGGAAATCGGTTTTGATTAAACCTTTTGTTCTTTCAAATATTATAATATAATAATTAATTCGTTCAGAAAGTAATATCCAAACAAAGTTCAGTATTTGGACGAGACACCTAAGCCAGGCTTGTATTGTGTTACTTTGTCCAAGTTTACCTCAGTGGCGGCTTTTCAGGTGAAGGGAGTGAAGTGGCTCTTTCCTAAAAATTCCTAGGGTCAGGGTCACCTAAAATGTTCATTGAGGATGATAATTATTATTCACTTTATACAATGATTTAATCGTTTCATTAGCTCCATGTCAGAACTCAGGAGACGTTTATTATCGAATCACGAAACTCATTATAAATATCTTGTCGCTTGCCGCATCGAATGAAGAGGTTGTCACGGAACTTGCCACCTCGATCGCTCAAGCAGACTGCGTTGCTATGGTAACGGGTGACGTCACCGGGGCTTTCTATTACGTTTTCTCGCTGTAGTGAAGAGCTCCAGCAGAGGGGTGAAACGCCAGAAGTAAAATCTACAACACGGACATACGTCTCCCCATTTATTTTGGGGGCGGAGCCAAGCAGTGACGTATGTCTGAGCTAAATCCAAGTTATGTCAAATTTAAATGGGATAGGATGTCATTGTCAATGCTGCCATTTTTATTGTTTGTGTGTTGTTTTGTTTGAGTCGAAGGAAGTGAAAAAGTTGAGTTTCAAGTGGAATAATTGTTTAAATATTGCCAATATTAAAGTATTTGTGAGGAGATTGAAGTATATTTTCTGTTTCTTGATAAGCAATAAGGTTATAGTAATCATTCTCTTTTTGGATGTATCTTTGCCTTACGAATGAATCAGTGTTATTGTGTACTGTGTAGTGACTACTAGAGATTCACGACTTTACTTGATATTCAAACTACTTGACTTGGCTTGACTTGAAATCAAGTCAAGTTCGAGTCAAGTAGTTTTTCAATGTCAAGTTAAGTCAAGTATTAATTTATCAAGTACTCGAAAAATCAATTACTTCTATCAAGCTACTTGATTTCAAATTTAAAATTTTTATTTCAGTGTTCACATCAATAAATTATGGAATGAGAATGACCCTTGCAAATGCCTTTTTAATGCAGATGTTCCACAATTTTTCATTTTTAGTACAGTGGTGCAAAGCGTGCATTTCCCTTGCTTATCAATCTTTCTCGGATCTTGTTCCACTGTGAAATAATCTGTGATTTTTTTCTTTCCATCACTTAGATTTTTTTTTGTTGGCTCTTGTAAAAGTTCACGATCTCCGGATTGAGTATTTTCGTAAAACACATATTCTGACCCGCTGGTATCTAATTCCATTATTTCCGATGAAATACTCATTTTTTGCACAGGTTCAAACACTATTATATTATTATATTATTATGTGACGTAACGACTCACACTTGGACAAAAATACCTCTCTATTCACCTAGATCGAATTGACGACTGCGCGATCGCTTCATTCAGTTCGGAGCTCGGGGAACCACCTGAACATGCATGAACTTGCAAAAATATACGCAGTACGACTCGTACGTATCGTATCAAGATCAAGTAATACCAAGTAGCTTGATATCAAGTCAAGTAATGAATATCTCAAATCAAGTCATGTAATGAAGTTCAATTTTATAACTGAGTTACTGAGTAATTGATCTTCATTTTAAAATAATTCATTCGAGTTTTTAAATTCGTGAATTTTTATTCCGTTCAATATTAATTCACAACAATCAGGAAAAACCGTGATCTTCATTTTAAAATAATTTATTCGAGTTTTCGTTTTAAATTCGTGAATTTTTATTCCGTTCAGAATAAATTCAAAACAATCGAAAAAACCGAACATTTAGCGATTGATTTTGTTTTTCATACAGAAAACATCGTAGCACCGTCCGCAAGAACAACGCCGATCGCCGATAACGCCGTTTTTTGCATATACGTACGATAAGCCAGTTTTAAGATGTTTTTACCGAGGTACTCTCCTGCAAATTTTAACGTTTCTGCGCCTACCTTTTCCACCCCCCTCCGGAAGATTATAAAAGACGGGGTTTTCCTACATCGGTAATGAGTTCCGAATTATTTCTGCTGTAGAAGTACGTTCTTCAAAGTTCCTAAGTTAGTTCCGAATTATTTCTGCTTGAGAAGTATACCTTTTTAATTAAATTAGTTCCGAATTATTTGCTGATCTAAACGTTTTCTAAATTTTTCTGAGCTTCCGAATTTTCTCATTTTTTACTTTTCTTAAAGTGAGTGCTAGTGCAATTGAATTGTAAGTACCGAGCCGATTTATTGCAGTCCTATTTTTATTCCTCGTTGAGTCTACCTAAATAGCTGTTCCGTCAGATTCCTTAACAATACCTTTCCTAGTTTGCCCAGGTGCCCGTAGTTAGTCTGCTATAGTACGTTTGTCCGTATAACCGGTGCCCGTAGTTAGTCTGTCTTTCATGGCGTGTAAACTCATGGTCAGACCAAAGGGCTCAAGCGAACCACTACTATAGTACGTTCAACCGAATAACATTCCTGCTCTGTCCCGATCCTTAGTGCCTGTAGTTAGTCTGTCCTTCATGGCGTGTATACCCATGGTCAGACCGGAAGGCATAACCGAACCAATGCTGTAGCACGTTCGACATATCCTGTTCAACCCTCTAATTTCACCTGGCCAAACCCAACCTGTTTAAACGAGAAACAAGCAAAGTGGTAGACAACGTGGTGAATTCTAGGACTGAAAGAATATCGGACAAATATAACCGTTGTGCACTCTTATACTGACCCCTTTTATCCCTGTTTTCCTGATATTATCATATCTTTGAATTCATCGTTTAAATTTAACTTACTTTCTATTCTGGCTGACTCGTTCCGGGAAAATATTTGTTTCTTATGAAAGTGCTCGCAGTCAGACAAAACTGACCAATCTTATATTTTGTATTGATTTCATATAGCGTCTTATTTCACTGTATTTTTGTATAACTATTTTTCGCTATTTGAATAAACTGTTTAAATTTGCTCTATTTCTGATTTTCTCTGTTATCGCTAATATCTTAGATAACGACGAACTCTGTCTCTGACTAGCAGCTGCCCTGGTAGGTTTGCTATTCTCCCTTATTAGAAAAAAGAATAGCTGGCGCTCGAGGTAAGTTTCGCCGAGAAAACCACGTTACAGTCAAGTCAAGAGTCAAGTATGTATTCGTTACAAGCTTGACTTTCAAGTCAAGTTCTTCTTTAAAAAATCAAGCTACTTGACTTGATGAATCCCTAGTTACTACCTATAGTGACTTAACTTGACTTTTTTAATACAAGTGTTGATTTTCTATTCGTATTATATGAACAAATGCTTCAAAATTTGTCAACAATTGCTCGGAAGTTTTTCAACTGTACTCAAATTGTAAGACCTGTGGTTGATCATGAATGTTTGTTAGTTCAAAACATTCAATAGTTATGTACTGTACAATTGAGCCTAATAGAATAATTATTTTTATAATGTATATTTTCTTTCAGATCTGCCTTTTAATTCCGAAACAATAGGAAAAGCAAGTAAAATAAATAAAAAAATATATATTATCTTCTTTCTCTCTCTTCCTGGAACTCAGAGCATTGTCAAAATTCGGGACGAAACCATAGAACCTCTCTCTTACAAAAAGCGACCACCCCTCAGAATCCAATCGCCCCATTTATTTTTGACGTTTCAAATGTCACGCGTGTTGTAAGGGTTTAGTAGGCAGATAGCACTTCTTATATTTTATGTTCTGTGTGTGAGCTCCAGTAACCCTCTGCAGTCTGCACCTATTACGTTCGTCGGTGTTTTACTGTCGCCTCTAACTGTGTCGCTCCAGTGAGAACGTCTGACCGTTGTTTACTTTAAGTGCTTCGGCTTCGATATTAAAAATGAACCCCATTAATGACATTGTGTGCAGTTTAATAAAACTCCGTTTCATCGTTGGAAAGACGAAGACAAAAAGGACATCTTAAATGAAGGTCGGCCTACTGTTAACTTGAAAATTTCTACAAGAAAAGAAATGAAAAATGGCAAATCATATAATATTAATCATCTTGGTTTTCGGAATACAATTGGTTATTTAAGAAATTCTGTATCTCAACAAAGGCTTTCCTCTTTGCCAATATTTCCATTCAAAAAGAACTTTTAATTCAACTAACAAACGAACAACCATTTTATGAAGACATTACGGACAAATTTGCTATTTTAAAGGACCGAAGGTTGGACCTGATATACAAAAAATAGGTGAGTTTACATAAAAAAGATGTTATTCTAGATTTTTCTGCTTGCTTCTTCACCTCTTTTTTCACCCACGAGCGGCACTGGTTTACCTACTTAATAATATGAACTCAGGAAAAAAGTACACTTTACAGGATCAATTGCGAAACAGAACATTTCTCTTATAGATTCATAAAAAATGAAGATATGAAAATTGTAATGAGAAATCAAGAAGCAGGTAAGGCAGAGGATGTAGGAAATTAATCTAAAACAACTCCATGAAAACTGTGATATTATCCCTTTTTATTATTTATTTTTTAATTTCAATCTCTCAACTATTCTTTTGGTACTTATATTTCTCAACGAAATAGACAATATACTGGGTTGTCAACTAAGAAATTCCGATTTGAAAGGGCTCTAAAATTGTTTTGAATAGGAATAGAGAAGTGGGGTTGGTCTTAAACGAAGGAGGGGTTCATGGAAAATCAGTCGCCATGGTTCGCTGGATGGGTGAGGAGCGTTGGTTCTGTGTGCGCGCCTATTACCAAAATCAACATTTTTTTCTCTGATGAAGCTAATTTTCATCTCAACGGCTATGTAAACCAACAAAATTGCCGGCATTGGTCTACAGAAAACCCCAAAGAGAAACATGAAACTCAATTGATTAGTCTGAAGGTCACAGTTTTTTGTGCAATACACGCACAAGGCATTACTGGCCCGTACTTTTTCGAAGACGGACGCGGACGCGTAGTAACAGTAGATTCTGATCGTTATGTGGACATGTTGAACAATTTCTTTGAACCAGCCCTTCAAGACTTTGATGGATACAATCAGGATACTTGGTTTCAGCAAGTCGGGTCACTTGTCACACTTCAAATCGGTCTTCATCCGTATTCAGGAGCTTTTTCCTGAAATATTGATTTCTCTCGCGTAGAGACCTTCCATCTCCCCCAGAAGCCCGGACTTGACACCTTCTGACTTTTTCTTTATGAGGATACCTCGAAAGTGTAGTCTACCGCAACAATCACCACACTGTAATTGCGTCCAGAAATTTTGCGACGTATTTTCTAAATTTGGGGGTTCTACCCTTAAGGTTGACGCTCACTTGGACGAGACGAGACGAGACGAAGAGAAGAGTTGTTTTCCGCAGGCACGATTTGCACTGAATCAAATGGGTAGACGCTCACTTGGAAGGCGCGAAGCGAATCAGAATCGTTGGCGCGAGGCAGATTAGACGCGCACTTGGACGAAGCGAAGCGGTCGGAAGGAACGCGTCGTTTTGCATTGAAATAAATGGGTAGACACGCACCTAGGAGACGCGAAGCGAGGATCAGCGAGGCGGCGAGTCGTTGGTCGCCAGGAAGATCTTTGGGGCATGTGAGCGAAATTTCTCGAGGCGGCAAGTAGGTATCCGACGGCCGGAAGTTCGGCGCGCAGTATTTCCATTTTGTACTCGAATTTTGTCAATGGGGAAATTACCAGTTATTTTTGAATTTGTGGTGAAATGAGTTTGTTTTGAATGGCTCATGAGAGTGTTGGTTAGAATTTTCTCGATGAGATCTGGAAAAACGAAATTTAAAATACAAAACGAACAACATTAATGTATTTTGTACAACTGTGAATGTGATTCAAATCGTCTGAAGGATAGGTATTTATTATGTAAATACAACAAAATATTGAGGAACCCTTCTTCCGAAGAAATTAAAATATCTGATAGAATTGGAAAACTGTGGAATAATTCCTTTTTGGGATATATGTAGAGTGCTAGCAGAAAAACAGTGTAAATTTGGACGGCGTAATTTTTTGAAATGAATCCCAAAGAGCTGGCATTATTTGTAGAAAAAAATTCAAATTGACTTATAGTTTTTTGTTTTATTCCTATTTCAAATCGGAATTCTTATCACCCAACATTAATGAAATTTGGTCCCAGCTACGAAATGTAATGTTGTGTATGTGTTTTTTCCTAGGTTTTTTCATACAATGGAACTTGGAACTACTTGAGGCATATCCACGTTGAACATAACCTAATATTCAAATCGGGACATTTGGAAAAGCGGGGGGGGGAAGGGGGTATATAGATGTTGGAGGTTTGGGTATTGGTTATTGGTCTGTTGTTAGCACAATGAAAAAATCATATAATATAATCTCACAATGGTGATAAAATACTTGAAATGTTTCGACTTGATTATTCATCGGCATCCACTGAAGTACAGCAAGGTTTTTTTCATATACCAACCTTATTTTTGTTGAGGACATCAAAGCATTCAAGAGTGTCTTATCTTTTTTGATTTCGATTGATTGTCTTCGCATTCAGTCGACAATTGGATTTCGTCCGAACACCAAAAAATTATTAATTAACAAAAATTCGCGTTCCACAGAAGCTTTAGTTCCTGGCAAAGAGAGCACGAGCTCCAAAACTATCCTCAGGTCTTTTTTTCAATGTTCGATTCCGACAAGACGCTTTCTCACAGTTAGGTGTTGAGCAAGCTTAACTCGTGACCAAGTCATGTTGGATAGGGAGGGGACAAACTCCAAAGATACGAGTAGTTCCTCCAGTTCAGCCCACTTCATCTCTTTCTTCAAATCAATCCAAGACAGCTGGCTTAGGAGCTCTATATTTGATTAACAGTGATCCAGATGATTGCGTGTGAATGGAATTTCTACTATGAAACTATGATGTTCAAGAAGTACTCGTTTCAGTTGATCTTGAATGTGTTGAGCTAGCAAATGTTTAATGATGGCTTTACTTTTTGTTCTAGCACAGAGAGTTTTTCGTACAAATAATTTTGTAATCAAAGATTATATAGTATAAAGATCGGAAACGACACGACTACAGTGTATGAGCGCCATCTATGGTCAAATGTGAACTAATGTCACTATAGAAGGGTTAAAATTCTGGTTCTAGATGATAAGTTTCGAAATCAGTATACATGGGAAATGTCATTGATATAAAAAAGTGGCCAATCATTTCGTTTGCACAAATTTATTTCACTTCGAACGGCTTTTGCCGTTAGTGTCGTTTCGAAAAAGTGGAAAAAAGATTAGTTTGTACCCTTCAGTAAGGAATGAAAATTACGAACGAGATAGTGAACTGGATGATTAACTGATGTTTATGGATGTATGCAGGTAAAGCTATATCTTGGCTTGATCAACGTCAAACATCTGTTGCTATTTCCACGATAGCGGCAGAAATAGTGGCTGATAGTGAAGCTGCACGGAAAATGAAATGTTGAAGTGACTATTCAGGAAAAGTTTTCCGTCATTCAACAGCGATGGTGGACAACGAAGCTGCAATTGAACTGAGCAGAAAACTGGAATTCCACAGACACACTAAGTATATTCATATTCAATCCATGTATAAATCTTACAATAACACCCTAATATTTCTGTAATATCTGTTTATAAATGCATAAAAAAATATTACACATGAAATACTGAATTTATTGAAAATTATGGATTTAAAATAAAAAATGAAACATCCTGAAGGAATACGAATTTCGCATCAATTCTTATTACAGTTTTCTTTATATGATTTCTTATCCAAATTACAGATTTTATATAAAAATTGATCTTCAGTGCCATCTCTGGGTCAAATGTGAACTAAAAAATGTAGTCGTTTTTTAGTACTAGAATGTAGGGCCGTTTCCTATCTTTCTATACTCTATAAGCTATGTTTGTAATCAGTCTAGATTTACAATCCAGAGAACTTAAACCTGAAACTATGATTGTGCTTTGACAGTGTGAATGCTAAAACAGTTTCTTTTGCTGCAATCTCATTTTGTTCAGAATCATCTTCAGTAACAATTTTGAAATGGGGATGACATAGCCACTGCTTTATTTCCAGCCAAATGTTTTTTTTGTCTTCAAATGATGCTTGCTTGATATCGGATAAAGCACCGTGATAATATTCATTTCGCTCGAACATCGGGTACACAATGTATCTGTGGATTAAGTTCACGTTTTTTGAAAAAAGGATTTCCCATCTGAAGCTCTGTATGAAGAAACATTTATGATTCCTATCAGCTTTACTGCCACTCATTTTTTAAACTCGCAAATCAGACACTCAGAATTATTGATGATGATGATTACTGATGCGGGATGCCCGGTGTCGATTAGGAGATCGTGTGTTCTTAGCGTTGAAAATAAATTAATTAAATTTTTGACAAGAATGCTAGGAGATCGGGACAGTTCTTTTATAATTCGGGACGCCAGGACAAATCTCTTAAAATAAGGGACTGTCCCATTTTTATCGGGACATATGATCACATAGGTATATTCAACCTAGAGCGAGTAGAAACCGGTTGGATATGATATTTTAAAGATGATGAATTCAGCAGTATCATTCGTACCTCGCTAAGACCGGATTCTTATAAAGGGTGTCTGTAGGGAATATCTCTTTCTTTAAAATTATTTTTATGGCAGTTTTTTGAGAAATCTACAAAGTAGAGAGGAGCTTTGGCAAGACCTTCCCATGCTGTGATACCATAACGAACTATGGATTCTGCTAGTGAAACGTAAACAGTTTTCAGTAATTTTATATCTAATATAGCTCTAAGTTGGTAGAATTTATATATAAATTTTCCTAGTCTTCAACCAGACACTTGATTTGCACATCTCGCGTATAAACTGATATAGCATTACTCCCCAAATACTTAATTGAGGTTGTTTCCTGTATTACTGGGCCGATCCGAGTGAAACCGAACTACACATAATTCATGTATCCTAATTGTCTCTTTGTGGTCAGTCTTTGATTGTTGAGGATGGGTCAAAATTTTGTGTTGTGTGTATTTAAACATTTTAAACTCAAAAGATTACATTCAAGCCAAAAAGAAATTTTTCTTAAACAATCCTTGGCCTTCTCATAAACAAGATTCCAGTCATCTTCCACGAAAAGCATTACAGTGTCCCCTGCATAAGATATAACCAAAGCCTCCATACTCCTGATATCGAAATATCATTTATTCATTGAAATATTCATGATTTTTGCATAACATGAGCAATAATCAACTTTGTAGATGAAAATCAACCAATGATATGAACTCATACTTCGGTGCTAGTCTCAACAACGTTCAAAGAACATACAAGGAGGTAATATCATCCAGTGCATAGAGCATCCATAGATAGATTGTTCGCCTAATTATGACTCATCAGTACGAAAAATTGCACTTAATAATAGAGGCATTTGGATCCCTTATTTGAAGACCTGGCATACTGTCTCGGGTATTATTTGTACGAATACCAAAACAAAACACTATACCTTCACTGCATGAACCTTGATAGAAGTATCGAGACGTTCTTCCAATTGTCATTCGGACTATGTCAGACCACGTATGCGGTTATTCCTGATATATTGTCAGTGGCGGTGCTATCACTATTTTTGGGTAGTGCGAGATCAGGAAGTGGCGTCCCTACAACTATAAAACCTAATTTTACTGTCACTTTCAAATCATTGAAATTGAAAAGTTCTTCTGACCAATTTGTGGAGCTATGGATAATAGGCTCTGTATTCCGTAGTGCGAGTAGGTATAATAATATATGATAGAAATTACAGTTGGGAAATATAACAATAAAGCTTTTATTCATTTCAAACAACTCAAATATGCAATTATCGAATTTAGGGCTCGCGAATTCTTTTTATCAATTCAGAATAATTTAGATTTTGTGCTATATCATTTTCTATGGACAAGATTCCAAGATCCGATAGTCTTTCATTGCACATTGTAGATCGTAGTAAGTTTTTATAATCTTCAATATACTAAAACTTCGTTCTCCTTTGGCGATAGTTATAGGAACAGTTAGCAAGATACGAAGCGCCGTCCATACATTCGGGAAAATATCTTGCCAGTCATTTTTTTTATAAGTCGAAGAACTGCTATGGGCTCTGCTGCTTGAAGATCCTTCAACAATGAATTCAGGCTCACAAGTTCTTCAACCATTCATTGCCAGATATATCGCGTTTTTCGCCATCGCTCAAAGCGATTTCTAAAATCTGCACAGGCTTTTTTCAAAAAGGATATGTCTGCAATAATTTTCAGGTCGTATAAAAAGGATCAAGTATCATTGAATTTTGACAATTGTTGAAAACGTGTAACCAATGTGTTCACAATTGTGTCTATCATAGGGTAAAAAACGTTCCTTTTATATATTGCTTCCAGATCAGTAGATGTTTCATCCACTGCTTCATATTCAAATAACCGTCTTTTTTTTCGCAATCAGACTTCCTTAAAACATGGATTAATTCCGGCCTGAGAAGCTATTTCTTTAGCTGTAATTAAAGCTGAGGAAAAGCTATGATACTGTTCCACGAATTCCGAACCATTTTTCAGTAATCGCGATACATTTGACAGGTCCATAGTTTCAGACTGCATCGCTTTACTCATAATAATCACTCGGACAATATATCATACCAAGCCACCATTGTCAGTCAGGGAACTCGGAAATCTCTATCTGATGTTATGGTTGACTCTCTTTTGTAGAAGAATGCAGGAAAGCTTTGCGTAGGCTGGGCTTTGATAACTTTTTGAAAGTAATCTGGTGTCCGGCTCATGCGGATATACCTGTTAACGTCAAGGCAGATGAACTGGCTAGGCGGGGAGCCAGATTAGTATTTGTTGGTCCCATAGAGATAGAATAGAGAAGAGACGCTATAACATACAATTGTGTAAGGAAAAATGGAACCACTGGGCGGAGCTTATATATTACCAATATGGCTGAAAGTTCAGGGTTGAATTAAGTTGCCAGTTTTTTCTGTTTACGAATTTCACCCAAAAAATACGACGTGTTGGGTCTTTAGGAATCCTGTTCAAATAAGGTCAATTGAATATCAAATAAACAATTTTTCTTCAGGCGATAATATGCACATATAAAAAGATATCAGATTACCAAGACATACTAGCAAAAATTTCGAATGCGGATCTGTTCGGTACTCATTCCTACCTGTGATATGTTTTTCTTCTAATTTTCTTATCTGTCCCTTCTCTGCTTGTAGAAAGCCATACAGCACACGATACCATTTTATTATTGTTTATTAAGCACAAGAAATCTCAATTTAACTTGAAAAATGTACAAAATCACTATTTTTAGAAAAAATTCAATGATTGTCAAAATTCGACGTATCGCAGTAATATGGCGGATCTGATACCACTTTCATTTTATTGATAGCAACTCTATACTATTCTATCTCTATGGTTGGTCTGCGCTGCCAATCTGTCGCACACGCTTCTTCAGGAGCTGGCTGAACAGGGAATTTTTCTCGGAATGGAGCGCGGGGGTGGGCCTGAGGTGGTCGAGGATTCTCATTGAGAGACCGTCCTCGCGACCTGAGGTCAATAGACTTCTGTTGGTGGAGAGGAAACAACTCGGTCTTGTGACTGGTGCATTGACTGGTCACCTGTTTAACAAACATTTGAAGAGAATGGGATTGACGAGCTGCCCCCTATGCCAGTGGTGCAGGAGTACTGATGAAACGGTTGAGCATATTTTGTTCAACTGTGGTAACCTAACTGAGTTAAGGTCAACACACAAAGGAAATCCAACACCTACTATTTCTATGGTGAGAGGGACCACTCCTGGCAGACTCGCGACATTTCTGTCTTCGTGTCTGAGGAGCTGAGTCTCTATAGAACGATGCGGGAGAACAATGGGCCACTAGGCCTCAGTTCGGCTGGAAAGGCACCGCACAAAGAAGAAGAAGCCACCATTGTAATTATGAAGTCAAGTTGTTCCATGTTTTGAATTAACGACAATGCCTCTGATGCAGCAACTGAGTCATTAGTTTCTTCATAAAGATTCTGAAGGGCATCACGAACCGAAGTATACTGAAAGCGAACAGCAGCTAGACTATTGCGATTTTCTCGAACTTTTTTGAGCGATAATCCTTCAATATGCCTTGATATTACTTCCCATCGCTTAGTTGATCCAGAGAATAAGACAAATAGTCTTTGAAGAAATCCAAATAAAGAAACAGATTTAACAGAACTTTTGGCTGCATCTGCAATCACCAAATTCAAGCTATGGCAGCCACAAGGATTAAAAAAAGCTTTGGGTATAGGTTTGAAATTCTGGTTTGTACACCTTTGTTTACTCCTACCATGTTGGCACCGTTATCGTACCCTTGACCTCTACAATCATTCATGTCTAAATTGAATTCATTTAAAATTGAATCAAGAAAAAGGCCAGAAAGTGCTGCCCCCGAAGAGTCACTTACTGGCTTGTAAGTAACAAAACATTCAGGCAATAAACTTATGAAAATAGGGGATCGCAGGGAATGACACGATATGCCGACTGGAGACTGGAGACCCAAGTTGTTTTTTTAAATATAATTACCTATAACATTTCTCTGTTTATACGGTCTAATTGTATCGTCCGGCGAGTCTGATAGTCCAGTAAAGGAAGGTTTGAAATCGCTTTTCTCTGAAAGAGCTGTTGATTGTTATGAAGGAAATGCAAGTGCCAGAATTTTCAGGAACATTGAGAGGAACATATGAAAGACAAGTAAATCTTCGAAACTCAACAGCCCCAGATTCCGCTCGTGACGACGTCCCGTTGTCTGCCCCATATTTATAATATATCGTTTTTGGAGCCCCTCTCCTGATGGCGCCCGGTGCGACGATTTTGGCGCCCCCCTCACACCGCCCTAGAACCGCCCCTGTATATTGTTGATATAACAGTATTGTAGGTATACTCCGTTCACGAAAGGTTGAGCCGTCGGTTGGCCATGGAAATTTGGCATATTCCACTGTGTATATTAATGTAGGTATGTTCTGTATTTTCTTGTCAGATTGATACGCTATGTTGTCAATAGTGCATAGAGTTCTCTGATAACTTTGAAGCTCGTCGGACGAGGCCAAGTAGGTACATTCGGCAACGTTGACTTTATTTTACTTTATGACAGTAAATACTGCCAACTTCAGATAAATAAAGAAACGCCGACTATGCGCTCAACCTTTCGTGAACGGACTATATACATTTTGCGTTATTCCGGTAATGTTCCCAATTTTTTGGAGACGTCATCAAATGAGTTCGATCAACATAAATTCATTGGAACTAATTGCTTGAGATGTTAAAGAGAGTGTTCCAGTCGACTTCACCTTTATGTGATGTAATAATTACATATAAATTGTTATTGTAGAGAAATAACAAAACAAATATTAGTAAAAGTAATAATTATTTATTATTATTACTATTTATAGTAAATATTCATTATTTCTCCATTTCAGTTTCTTGAGATGCCCTACCCATTTACGTTGAGTCTAGGCCTCTGTCTTCAATTTCTGATATTTCAGCTGATGAGTCAGATGAAGAATACATTTATACATTTGAAGTTGGTATTCTTTGACGTAGACTTTGAAGCATAACGTCTACATAAAAATTCAAGAAGAGTCCCAGGCAGGAGCTTTAGAGCGCTCGTTCATTGGTGGAGCAATAATATTATTACTTCAAAATTTTGTATAGGACTTGAGATTTATGCTAACTATATTAATGCGAAATCTCATCAAGATCGGAATTAGGTATATTCTGGAGATTATTGAGAAATTGAAGTATTCAAAAAATTAATAATTGAATATTATGGGTTTGATGATGCGAGCCTCTTGAAATTTTGCATGAACATGTAGTATATCAATATTCGTTCACAGAATAAATTTCATTCGAATCGGATATCTTGTTATGGTAATATAAAAATTCTTCTTTTCAATATTCCAATTGGAATTTCTATTGTTCTGTTAACATTATGGCCACGAAATTTCGCATGAGACTTATTATGAGCATCTTGCATGTGCGCAGAATTTCATTCCGATTGGTTCCGTTTCGTCTGAGATATTAGGGAACAAAAATTTTGAATGGTCATATTTTATGGAACACCCCGTACGGTTTGGGTGGTTAACGAACTTAACCGAGGCATTTAGCAACCGAAGTCACCCTGAAAATCTCAAGTTTTTAGGACCATCCTCTCGAAAGTTATCGTGCTAACGGCCGGCTGGACGGACGGCCCCACGGAGAATTGAATTTGACCAAATACAAACGATTGGGCAAAACGATATAGCACCCGTTTAAGTAAAACGAGAGCTTTAAAAGTACCAGCCAATGGGTCACCTTCAATCAGGTTTTGCCGAAACATTTTAACATTATGCACATTTAATCTGTGCTCATCTCAGTTCTAGTTTCAAAAATGAAAGATCTACTTATTCTATGGAAGTGAATGTAGAATGTATTATTTCTCATCCATTTTCATCTCTGTTACTTTGCTAATCCTATCAAATAGACGAAAGTGAAAGATTCATATGTCACACACCTAACTGCGCAGATTTAATAAATCACTGATAGCTGAAAAAACCTTCACAACTTTGACATCCAAGACATGCCATCAGGTGAGAATCAAGGAAGAAATCGTCGATACCATGTTGAGATTTGTCCCAGTTGACCAACATAAATAAGCATTTCACACGATCTGCAACCTAAGCTCTTCAGAGAACTGCAACAGACGTGCTTTATGCTATAGCCATTTATTAAGATAATAATCATATATTCGAAACGAGATGGTTTCAAGGAAAGTAAATTGTCAGCTTGAGCAATTCGTTTCGCATTCTCCGTGTGCGTACACCTCTGAAATCGGCTAAATTCTGTTGTTCAGAAATACCACATTCGATTTCAGTTACAACTGGAGTGAAACAAAACAGAGAAATATTGATCAGATTGAATTCCATCCAAAAATTGAAGCAATCGAAAATTGAACAGTGTTGGGAATAGTTAAAATTGTTAAGGGGGGATAATGTTGGGAATAGTTTGTAAAATCTCCCTACCTTTGAATTTCAATTAGACAGATTTGACATAATATATTTTTAGATAAGCACATAGACATATTATATTATTAGTCTATGGATAAGCATTGTCAAATCATAGATTTATAATACTAACTTAGTATTATAGGTCCATGTGTCAAATTCATTCAAGAAGTTACCTATTTCCGCTATTTATTCATTTTCGAGCTTACAATTAACATGTTGGCTACCGTGACAGGACATTTTAAACTAGGAAATGGACGTTATGAAGAAGGAACGGGAATTGATGAGGGAATATTTTTCAAATGTATGCAGAGAGTTAGACCAGATGATGTTGGATAAGGCCACAAGTGAGCGACATCTGGTACCAGTATTAGGATAATTCGAAGACATAAGCGACAATTATTCAGGTCAGATGAAAACATAAAAAAGTCCATACTGTCTTCAGAAATCTATGACTCAACTTTTAAAGAGGAATACAAACAAGTTGAGGTTCTACCGGGGAGAATTAATCGAATATAGGTTTAAGTGTGAATTCTTACTCAAGGACCAAGAAAAAATGTCATATTATAAAGCATGGTTAACTGGCACAAATGAAAATTTGAAGGATAAGGAAATTGCATCTTCTATGAAACATTCAAAAGATTATTGGAGTGACTCCAAACTTGATGAAGGTGTCCAAGATCTCTCAAAGGATGAAAATGAACTTGAAAAACAAGAAGAATTTGAACATAAAAACATTTTCAGATTTGAAGAACCTGAACAAGAATTTATTGAACGATACCCTAGAACTATTGAAGGATCTTCAAGAAGAGAAGATAATAGAAGAGAACTGAAAAGACAAGAGGTGACAGAGAAGAAGGCTAGAGAAAAGGCAAAAAAAATGGAGGATCTGAGAAAATCATTTGACGATGATGATATTGACGGAGATTTTGACCCAGCAGCTCATGACAGACGAACGCAAGCTCTCTTCAAGGATGACTACTACAAAAATGGCCCTGAAGAAGATATAAAATCATTCTTTGATATAAATGATGAGGATGCTGCTGAACTACAACCTGAAAATCATGATAACTGGGCAGGTGACGCAGAAGGTAAAGAAAATGATGCTCCCCATTTTGAAGACTACGATTTCAATATGAATGCAGATTATGATCCCAAAGACACTCAGAAGGAAACTGTGGAGAGCACAAGAAGGAAAAAGAAACGCAAGAGGAAGTCAAAAGAGGAAAGAAGCAAAATGAAATGAAAGAAGTTTGAAATAGGCATGAAGAAAATACGTAATGTTTTTTGATTAGTGTTTTGACTCAACAATTTCTATATTCAATAAAATTTTTAAGGGGGAAGAATGTTAGGAATAGTTTGTAAAATCTCCCTACCTTTGAATTTCAATTAGACATATTTCACACAATATATTTTCAGATAAGCATTGTCAAATTCATTTAAGAATTTATTCCCGTTATTTATCCATTTTCGAGCTTACAATTAACAAAGAGGAAAGAATTACTCATATATTTTATAACAAATTAAGAAAAGCACCGAGCAGGTGCTTTTGATTGCTCGTTCATTGTGAAATTTTGTTTGGGACTGAGATTCATGCTATAGCCCGTTCACGAAAGGTTGAGCCGTCGGTTGGCCATGATAATTTGACATATTCCACTGCGTATATTAAAATTTTAGGTTATGATGTTTATTTTCTTGTCAGATTGATACGAAATGTTGTCAATATTGCATAGAGTCGTCTCATACGTCGCAAGCTCGTCGGACGAGGCTGGGTACATTCGGCAACATTGAATTTATTTTACGTTATGACAGCAAATACTGCCAACTTCAGATAAATAAAGAAACACCTACTATGTGCTCAACCTTTCGTGAACGGAGTATAAGTATAGTCCGTTCACGAAAGGTTGAGCACATAGTAGGTGTTTCTTTATTTATCTGAAGTTGGCAGTATTTGCTGTCATAACGTAAAATAAATTCAATGTTGCCGAATGTACTCGGCCTCGTCAGACAAGCTTGCGAATTATCAGAGAACTCTATGCAATATTGACAACATTGCGTATCGAACTGACAAGAAACTGAAGAACGTAACCTAAAATTTCAATATACACAGTGGAATATGCCAAATTTCCATGGCCAACCGACGGCTCAACATTTCGTGAACGGAGTAGATATGAATGCAAAATCTCAGCACGATCAGAATTATATTTTGAAAGTTATTGAACAAATGATATTTGTAAAAAAACAATAATTAAAAAGGTTTGATTCTATGGTTTAGATGATGCGATACCATTTAAATTTTGTATAAACATTCAGTACACATATCAATCACAATATTATGAAAAGTCAAGTCTCTAGGACAATCCCTTCGAAAGTTGTCGTGCCTTAGGCCAGACGGCTGAACGGCCCCACGGATATAATTGAATTTGACCACGAATTCGTCATCAGGGAGTCGACCCTATCGTTCGAAACCTTTTTCGGCTCAAAAATTGAAAATTACAGACTTTTGGTCAGAACGATATAGCACTCGTTTAAGTAGAACGAAAGCTCAAAAAGATTTATAGATTTATTTAAAAAAGAATGAGGGTTAACTGAATATTATATAGGTTAAACCTATAAAATCCAAAAAATAATAATAACCACATCGAAATGATCATTTCAAATAGAAAAAAAAAACATTTGTATTTTAACAATAATCAATGAGATTGCCATCTATCCAGTCTATTTTTGAATGTGTCGACAGTTGGAGACTCCACAATCGTCGATGGTAGCTGGTACCATGCATTTGGCAGGTAATTCTGGTGTGGCGATGATCTGAATGATTCATTGGATTACTTAAAGCGGTTACCACGAAAATTATTCGTAATTACCTAGCTGGTAAAGGTTTTTCATTTTCTCGCCGAAGTGAACATTTAACGAACGAAATGTGAAGATGAGATCACCCCTGGATCGACGCTTGGCGAAACATGGGAGGTCAAACATCTTGAGACAATCTTCCTAGAATGGGCGGAAGTGGTGACCATCAAGATGGAATTACATTTGAATTTTCAAAGTTGGCCCTTACATCTCGTACAAAGCCTTTTTGAGATTAACATCTGGGCTCATCATCATGGGCCCATTCGATTCTTCGAGCGAAATTACTAAAGACCGCAGTATCAGAATTCCGATTTTCCACCTGTACGCGAAATAAATTCACCGTTTTCAGACTTTTGAAACACCCAGTATATCAGTATAAAGAGAATAATATCAGTGACAACTATCAATGTCAATCAGATTACAAATGAAAAATACACAATTCTGAAGATTTTAAGAGTTTGTCTGAAGATGGTGTCTGATATAGCCACCGAAACGTTACAATATCCTTTTAATTTGTTTCATTTTTCAGTTTTACTGTTAGGCAACAATTTTTTTCAAGAACAATTTGCTCCTGACAAATAAGTGCAAAGATTCTCGCAGGAGCACTTCACCTTAATCAAACATTTTTCAATTATTTATGTTTCAGAGACTGGGAGTAAAAACCTATAATGTTTTTAAGAAATCAGTGAATATACTCATTCACAATGAATGAATACCTACTTTTTCAGTGTCGTCTTTGCCTTTTCTGTTACTACTTCAAATGTCTTTTTCCAGTCCTATCTATTCTTTTCCAATAACGTAATTAAAAAATCTTGTTAGAACTCAAGAACATCCGGATAATAAACATATTTTTTTAAAATACCTGCCACATCTTCAGCCTTAAAATTTTGGAATATGATTATTTTTCTACTCATTACGTCCTAATAATAATTTTTGTGATTATACAGGGTGTCCCATTACTCGACGTCAACCCGGAACCGGGTGAAAAGGCAAGTAATGCTGGTTGTCAGAAAAATATAAAAAAAAATCTGAGTTGCATGATTTTAAAATAATGCGCATTTAAAAAAAACACGCAAAATTCCACACCCTGTGACAGTCTTTTCGCTCTTGTTGCCACAAATATCAACTTTTTCCAACTTTTTTCTTTGCTGTGTAACCTTGAATAATGCTTGTCTAAACTGTAATCAAAATTTTGATACCAGCTGCTCTAGGTTTCATAAAAATAGGGCTTACTTCTCGGAAAAAAAATTCGAAATAAACCATTGCCTAGTTTCAACTGACTGTATTGAAAAAAAAATGTACTACGTAGGTTTGGCATGTTTTTTCAAAAGTTGGCGCATTTAGTGACGATTCCAAAATGGTATAATACTTGTTTTATTGTAGCAGCCGTAGTTCAAATTTATTTTTGATTGCCTTCGAATACACTTTTTCGTTAACTGCTTCCCAGTAATAGAGTCCAATGGGTTCAAGTCCGGTGAACGGGCCGGCCACGAGATTGGACCAGAACGTCCGATCCATCTTCCGGGAAAAAATGTTACCAAAAAAAAAAAATTTCAGAGAAATTTCTCAGGAAAAATTTTTTCTGAAAAAATTATTTTCTCTGGAAATTTTTTTTCTGATAACATTTTTTCCCGGAAGATGGATCGGACTTTCTGGTCCAATCTCGTAGCCGGCCCGTTCACCGGACTTGAATCCATTGGACTCTATTACTGGGAAGCAGTTAACGAAAAAGTGTATTCAAAGGCAATCGAAAATAAGTTTGAACTACGGCAGCTACAATTAAACAAGTATTATACCATTTTGGAATCCTCACTAAATGCGCCAACTTTTGAAAAAACATGCCAAACCTAAGTAGTACATTTTTTTTCAATACAGTCAGTTGAAACTAGGCAATTGTTTATTTCGAATTTTTTTCTGAGAAGTAAGCCCTATTTTTATGAAACCTAGATCAGCTGGTATCAAAATTTTGATTACAGTTTAGACAAGCATTATTCAAGGTTACACAGCAAAAGAAAAAGATGGAAAAAGTTGATATTTGTGGCAACAGGAGCGAAAAGACTGTCACAGGGTGTGGAATTTTGTGTGTTTTTTCAAATGCGCATTATTTTAAAATCATGCAACTTAGATTTTTTTTATATTTTTCTGATAACCAGCATTACTTGCCTTTTCACCCGGTTCCGGGTTGACGTCGAGTAATGGGACACCCTGTATACCGATCATTAATTTATGATATGATCACCAGCTGTTACTGTAGCTCGTTCATCTTGATTGCGTCTACTGCCTATGTCTACTGCTTGGACATACATTTCTTGCATCTAAGTACAACCTTTTAGAGTTCATGACCTCTCGAGGTAGTAAGTGTAAACACATGATAGCACGTATAGCAAGAGGATTATGATTTATTATCCCATACTTCTGTTTATTATCAACTCAATCAATTACCATTAGTGATCTATGGTATGGTAATGACGAGTTTCCAATTTCTTACCAGTATCAAGTTACAGTCTTGAAAAGCAGAATAATACATTGTTCTCTAGACATTCAACAAATATGGTCGATTATCTGATCGCATAAGTGTATAAAATTGTGTCTCTAGAATATAAGAACTCGAAAATCAAAATGGTACCTATGTACTTGTTCGCTAATTCATCTAGATCTAGATAGAGTCACTAAGAAACCCCTCGAAAAATATAGCAGAAGATAGCATTAGCTGGGTTATGCAAAAATATAGAAGATTATGCGAGAGTGGTATTTCTTTTTTTCTAGAAAACTTTTTTATGTTTTCACCCCTAGTCTCTGAAACAGAAACAATTGAAAAAATATCAATTAAGATGAAATGATCCTGCGAAAATGCTTTTACTAATTTGTCAGGAGGAAAATTGGTTTTGAAAAAATTGTTGCCTAACAGTAAAACTAAAAAAGTAAATACAGTGGAACTTCCCTATAGGGAACGTCTGTATTACGAATTTTCCTGTACAACGAATTTCGTTGAAGACATTGCTCCTTGAACCCAAATTCCAGGTTGAAAACCCCCTTTAAAACGAAGTAAATGCTCTTTATAACGAAATATAACGTTCAAATCTAGATTTTGAAATATTTGAGTTTCATTCTCGAGATTTCTAGAGTTAATGCGTTGAATAAATTACATTTTCAGATTCTCAAGTATTTCAAGAAAAATATGAAAAATAAAACATTAAATCAAACAACATACAACAACTTAGAAATATTTGCTAAACTCGTTGCTTGCTGTTGTGAATGATAGTCTTGGGTCAAAGCGCCTGCCGTTGTAGATTTTTATTAACAGATTCAATTAATTGGTATGCTTATAAAATTCCATGCTAAGGACATCCCATACTTTTCAGTTCAATTCAATTCAAGTTATTGAGCTATAATTATACATTGGATCATAAATCAAAATCAGATATCATTGTCAAAACGCACTGTTTATTTATAGAAAATGATTATCCTCGATATGGATAGCTTTTTATTAGGCTGCTCCACCCCAATAATGAGTCGCGACTTCTGTCTTCAGATATTTGAATTAATAACTTGGTTTCAGCACGGTTTTAAGTGGACAAAAACCTGCTTCTGGATAATATTAAACTGGGAAATTCATTCCAATTAGATTTCTTACCTTTACTTTAAATTCAACATGTGCCAAATTTGGAAAGTTTTAGGCATCCTTTTATTACCTATAAAATTCTCTCATTGATAAATTTTTATTCCTAATTTATGTGATAGATCTATCACGAATAAGTTATGGAGAAACCAACTTTTATGATCTTGGAAATACAGGGTGGGGCATAACAAGCAGTGCAGTTTTGATGGGCTATTAAAAAATTGGCACAACCTACGAAAAAGTGGATTATTCTGTTTGAGTCAGTACCGCATCAAATTTTTTCATTTTTCATTTGAGTTTTGAAAATCACATCATCAAGATGATGTCCTCCAGAAGTGATGCACTGATATAGGCGATTTCTGAAGTTTTCGATCTGGCACATACCGATCGGAATGGCTACAATTTCCTCTCTAATATGGATCTTCAGTTCTTCCAAATTGTGGGGACGATGTTTCTTAAAAACTTTTCCTTGAGGTAGCCCCATAAGAAAATATCGCAAATGTTCCCTGCACGCCTCGTCCCTCTGAGGGGCGACCCGGGGTGGCAGGCGAAATCACCAGATTTGAATAGAATAGAATAGAATAGAATAGATTTATTCATGTTTACACCAGTTAGGTTTACACTCGTCACATTACATAATATAAAAATATCTCAAACATTTATCATTTTAAACTTCAAAAATTCATCCACACTAAAAAACACATTTTCAATAAGAAAAGACTTCAATTATTTTGAAAACTTTTCATGGGCAGAGTTCGCATATCCTTTGGGATTCTATTATAGAGTTTGGCTGCCAATTAGAAAGGTGTTTTTTGCGACCTACTGAGCCTGGCATAAGGTAATGAATATCATTTTTACGTCGTCTATTATAGTCATGACCCTTTTCGTTCCGTACCCAGTTTTCATGATTTTTATGAGCATAAGACAAAATCTCATACAAAAACAGAGAGGGCAGCGTTAAGATCTTGAACTTCCTGAATGATACTTTACAGCAATCCCTGTATCCCAAATTATCCATTATTCGTATGATCTTCCTCTGAATCCCGAACACTCGCCGAAAATCGCTGCATGAACCCCATACCACAATGCCATACCTGGCATGTGAGCATTTGCGATTCATTCCTATGGGGCTACCTCAAAGAAAAGGTCATTACAATTTGGAAGAACTTAAGATGTGCCAGAACGCAGTTGAAAACTTAAAAAATCGCTTACATTGCTTCTGGAGAACATATTCTTGATGATGTGATCCTTAAAACTTAAGTGAAAAAATAGGGTGAAGTACTGACTCAAACAGAATAAACCATACTTTTTCGTAGGTTGCCCCACTCTGTATAATGGAAGCATTCACTAACGATGAGCTGATGAATATTTCTTATGCCTCTCTCCTTTGATCATTATTACAGAATAATTTGCATACGAATTTTTGAAATGCAACTCGAATAACTTATATTCCGCTATTTCGGCATGTGTCTAAATATTTCGCACTTGCATCAAATTAAAAAATCTAACAATGATCTGTGTATCAATTTTCTTGTCATTCTTCTTTTATGCTTTTACTATCATAAAGGAACTAATGAGGGATGTCAGTCCGATAATTATTATAGATGTTTGTCTCTTTCAATAAACCCACCTTGTAAGGGTTCGGAAAGTTGAGATTTACAAATGTCAAAACAGCAAAAGAATGATAGTTATAATAAATATAATTAATATTTCACCGCTCTTTGATACTGATGGATATTATGATTGGAAACCCCAACTTCCCAAGAATTTGATTTAATTTCCCAAATCACTCAGAAAAAAAAAGTTGCTAAAATGTAGGTAGTGGCAAAGCACCAATCGATAAATAAAGAACCAGCAAAAACAAAGGTATATAGTTACGATAGTTATTTTGAGGTCTTTTTCATCATGAAAAATTCTTCGCAGACATAATGATGTTTTCGTCGATAAAATCCACAAATATCGAACTACTCCAGATCTTATCATGCACATCGTCCAAAGAACCTAAGATTATTCCGTGCAGATAATATGCATACAGACCAATATAATTTCAATCGCTTTATTGAATGATGTTCTTCTTATATGTATATTTTCAAAAATTTTCATTCAACACATAGGTAGGAAGTAAGAACTATGAGTTAATTTTCAATGGCTATAATATGGATGCAAATCTGAATCTGTTGACAGGACCTTGTATGAAACGGTTTAATAACTATAATTCTAATTTAAGATAGATGAAGGATAATGCAAGAAATTAATACCTAGTATAACATTGCGGCATTTCATGCCATCGTGTCGATCGAGAATGACCCCAGGCATAAGCAAGGACTATTAAGTATCGAGTTTATATTATCCGAGATTCCGTATTTATCATCAATGACGTCATTTCTCTAAAAATACGCAGGGTGTCCGGGAAAATGAGGAAAATCTTTCGGGTTCACATAAAACATAAAAAAATAAGATCACATAATATAACAATCATTTTTTCCTAGCGGCCCTCCTAACGGAGATACGGCCTCTTGAATGACGCCACTGGAAATCCATTTTACTAGAATAAGTTTGAAAATACTCAGATGGAAATTTAATATGATGAAGAGTAGTAGGGACCTCTTAAAAAACTGTTAACTACTAATAAAAGTGAGTTTTTCCAGTTGACCAAGGGCGGACTAGGTTGTACATTTTGATGCTTACATTTGTAATACCCTGTATCATGTGGAGTTAAATTTGGATATCTCGAACATTGAGCTGAAAAAAGGTACTCTTGTTCATTGAAGATAAAATGATACGTTTCCGAGAAAAATCAACTTTTAAGTTCAAAAGAATGGTGAATTTAATGTCAGTGAGGGAGTTTGAAATGTAATTATTTCAAAATATTGGCCATGTTTTCTAACATAAAGGTTGATTTTTCTCGAAAACGGTTCATTTTATGGACAATGAGAAAGGGTACCTTTTCTTAAGCTTAATGTTAGAGGTATTCAAATTTGTTTTTAAATCCTTATCATACGGGGCGTTAAAAATGTATAAACTATAAAATGTAGATCCTTGTTCGCCCCTGGTAAAATGAACAAGTTAATGTAAATTTGACGGCAGTGCTTTATGAGGTCCTTACTGTTATTTATTATATCAAATTTTAGGAGGCCGCTAGGAAAAAATCAGGGAAACTTGTCATCCTATTTTTATGTTCACTCTGAATCCGACAGTTTTCTCGCATTTTTTCGGACACCTGGTATATTCAGGCAATTTTTGAACATCTGATTTCCTTGGAAATCTGGTCACTTCAAAAATTTATATTTCAAAAGAAATATTTAGATGAATGTTCGATTAACCCAAACGCCTTTCAGAACTCTGTAAGAAAATCCGAGGCCTTCATTACTAAAAAATAAGGCTCTATTTTCCTACCTTATGTATCAGAATTGCATAGAGAAAAATAGATGAGAAACTCAACGATTGATCTTGAAAAATCAGTTTAGTGTGTCTAACAGCCGTCTGGCGTCTCTCGCATCGCTTCACAGAATTTGTTTTTGTTTATGACAACATCCTTTATCACGGGCATTTGCGAAAGTTCTGTAGTATTTCATTTGATTGTAATTTTTAGAATATCTGAAAATAAATTAAACAAATGCTATGTACCTGGCTGTGAAGATCGAACTAGTAAACGTCATTGTTTATGTATTTCATCGAGTGATCGAGTATAGTTTCATCAAATTTATATCAAATTATTAAGAAGTAATAATTAGATTAAATACATTAATAGAGAGAACATTCACTTTCATGTGGCTAAGGTGGTTGAAATTTCCAGCTAATTTTAGTGCCGATAGTTCTACCAACAGCCGTCTGGTGTCGCATTAGTATTGGAGTTTTCCTTAGACAAAAGACTAAGGAGTTTTCATTGTATTCATTCTTCCTTTATGCAGAGTTATTCCTTACCTGAATGATATAAGAATAAGAATATTTTTTTCTTATATCATGATTACCTGTTAAAAACTTTTCCCGCCGATCTCGAAATAGGAGGTAATTTTAATATGTACGAAATTGATCTCTAATGACCCATTTTAATGCTCAATTTCGGCTATTATAATGTGCAATCCTCATGGCAACCGTACGAAGTATTCAGAAGCACTACGAGAAATGTCAAAACTCTACTGAAACATAGATACTTAGAAATTTTATTATGTCAAATGTGAGTCTTGTGTAGAATGGGAATGTATTTCAAGAATTCATACACAATTCATATTGAGATCGTCGGAAAACTCTTGTAATCAACTCGGTTATTAATCGAGCGACTAATGGTCTCGAACTATTATTATATCTTGACCATAGGCGAATTTTGGCGATGTACCTACAGCTTACCATAGTTACATGTTGACAGTTAATACACGTATTTTCTGTCAAATCATCACGTGATAGTTACGAGTTGACAGAAAATATGTGTATTAACTGTCAAGTATGTAACTATGGTATGCTGTAGTTACATCGCCAAAATTCGCCTCATTAGTCGCTATCTTAAATAACCTAATAATATCTATACCTAAGCGGTCGACGGTGAACATGATAACTTTCGAAAGAAATAACTTCTTCATTGAAATATTCAAGGGCTTTAAGATTTGATCAGGAAAGTTGAATTCATAAATGAATAGAATGGAACCAAAAGCTCTCAATATTTTAAACCGAACTGGCCCTGAAAATTTCAAGTCTATAGTACAATCCTTTTGAAAGTCATCGAGCTCACAGTCGGCCGGACGGACCGTCCCACGGACAGAATTGAATTTGATCACGGATTAGTCATCAGAGAGTCAAACCCTAATATTTAAGACCATTATTGGCTCTAATTTTTCCAAAATAATAGCTAAATACTTATCTCTATAAACAGATACTGAAGAAGGTAATCCAGTAAAGGTTTATTTTTTCTAGATTAAAATTCAGCTTTCTAGGGAATTCATGCTTTCTTCGATACATACTCTCTCTCGTTGAACTAAATAGAATTTGAATACATTTAAATGAGATGATGAGATTGGGCATTCAAATTGTATTGTTCAAAAATAGCAGATAAGCTAACTATTGAAAGTTACTGAGTTTTTAGTACTTATTTCTACAATCTTTTTCTTATCTTAATATTAATATTATTTCCTGCCTTCACTATATTGATATTCATGGCGATGTTACGCGTTACACCTCTTCTTACTTTTTATTATCTGTTTATGTGCTTATTATTTGGAAAATTTACCTTAGGCAGATACTCGTATCTTAGTTGCTAATCCTTATCCGGGCTATTAGACCTGTTTTAATATATTTTAAATTGAAGATATAAAAACTATACATATAGTGCAAAGTTCATTACTATTGAAACTTCAGAACTCTAAACAGGGTGTTCTGATTTGTTTCCGACAAACTAAAACTGGTGATAGATCACATCATTTCAAGCAAAAAAGTTCCTATGAACATGGGTCCGGAAATGCTTCGTTTCCGATATACAGGGTGTTAAAGTTGAAAAAATAATTCACGTTTTCTTCAATATGTTTTGACTGCTTCGAAATCCTTTCATGAAAATTCATATACAGGGTTTTTTTTGGGACGATAAATTCAAATTTGTGGTCGTTTTAGTTGTATTTTCTAGAGGGCGCCACCGGCAACAATTTCAATCCATGTAAACCGTTGCAACTTCTTTGTGCTACCCTGTACACCGTTTTGGACTTGAAAAATCAATTCTCTCATCCTTTTTATTAAAAAAAGGTATACATCATCGAAGTCGCTAGGAGCAATCGTTTCGGAGAAAAATGCATTTAACGCCGAAGGGTCCCAAAACTTCTCCGAAAATTATCCCAATTCAAATATTTAATTTAAAATGCATGCGGATTTTCTATTGCCCACTAATAAGTAGAAGTGGTATGCTATGTTATTGTTGTTTTTAAGTGTTCTGAATGATTTTTCTAGTCCAAGATGGCGTACAGGGTATCACAAAAAAATGCAACGGTTTAAAGGAGACGAAATGATTGCCAGTGGCGCCCTCTAGAAAATACAACCAAATCAACCACAAATGTACCCCTATGTACCTATGTACCAACTTTCATGCAATTATACGGAATCAGTCGAATAATATTAAAGAAAACGCGAATTATGTTTTCAACTTTAACACCCTGTATCTCGAAAACGAAGCATTTCCGGACCCATGTTCATAGGAACTTTTTTGCTTAAAATGATGTGATCATCACCCATTTCAGTTTGTCGGAAACAAATCAGAACACCCTGTATATTACTTCAAATCAAGATTCTCGTAAATTAGAATCTGAATCGAAGCCACAACTTGTTTTATGCGAATCCGTAGTTGGTATACCGTTACGTGCTGCCGACTTCGTACAATCTACAGATGATCATTTCAAAATACCATAGATACATTGTCCTATCCATTCCTCATTGTTGCGACATTCCTGCTGAATTGAATTCACCCACACTATCGTAGAACCGCGTTCACCATGTTGAAAAGTATTATGAGAAGGGGACAAGATCTGTTCATTGGTGTCTACAGAAGGAAAGTTTTAATTCTATTGGACTAAATTGTTGTTAACTGTATAATATGCGTGACACGCATCGATAAGTATTTCCAGCGAAGGTAAAAATGTAGAAAGAGAACAACCTATTGCTAGTGTAATTAGAGACTTTATTTATTTTCATAGGTACCGCCACTTTATGGGTGCAATAATTCTCGAACAAAGACATAAAACAGTGACTTGATGAATCCTTACATTGTCGATTAATCCCTGTCAAGAGATGGCAACAATATAAAGTGAATATTAAATTCAATGACATTTGACTCATCGGATAGTTTACTAAGGAGAATGAAGGGAACATATACAGGGTGACTGGTGACGTAAGGGACAACGGCTAACTGGAGATAGAGGACCTCAAACTGAATGAGGATTGAGGGTTTAAATGTCCCATAAGGCTATTAGTTTCAGAGATACAGGGTGTTTTTTGCAAAAGTGCTAAAACTATAAACTCCCATATCTTCGTCAATATGGAAAATTTTTCGCTGATATTTGGCAAGCTTGTTAATATACATATTCTCCATCAGATCGACAAGAAAAAATTCCCAAAAATTGCAGGTCCGTATTCTAAAATTTCAATTTCCGTGTCAGGTGAGAAATATCACTCGGTATATGAAATAAAAAAAATTAAATTAGGAAATCGGAATCTGCAAAAAACACTGAGTAAAAATCTGTTTTTAGTTTCAATGGCACAAATTTTTTAAAGTTTTTATGATATGTTGAAAGTCGAATATTACAATTTTTTCATATTGAATTCAAGAAACACACTATTCCTGAAAGAAAAAAAACACTGAATTTGAGATGCTTAAATAATCCTGACGCATTTTGAATATTCCTTCACATCTTGAAATACTTTTTCATTAAATTTTCTATCAATATTATAAGAAAAACTCAAAAAACAATATAAACACAAAAAGATTAACAGTAGCATATATGGTTCATAAAAAAATCAAATAAACAAATGCTTGATATGCGAGAGCCATTCCCCTCACACACTTATTGGCTCTTTTGAGCAATTGAAGTACGTTTCATATCCACAAGATGAAAAATTACTCTTGATAGAACAGTAACACAAGATTTCAGGTCGAGAAAAGTTGGACTCTCTTCTCAGAACGCCTGAACAATAATCCATCTGATACTTATTCTTTCAACAAAATTTATTCTTCTATTAAATTGTGCAATGATTCATGACAAAACAACTAAGCTAATGCTCGAAATCAGAGCAATTTGCTTCAACGCATTTATTGGCTCTCTTGAACTCTAATGATTTCTTTCTCTTTTGAGATGAGGATTATTCTGAGACCAAATATTATATCCGTTCATTTTGCGCAATCCAAAAACAAGTATCATCTACATATTCTTCATTCGTGAATATTGAAGGCATTTTTCAGTAGATAAACAAACGACACAATTCCCAATAATTCACTATCAATGAATGTATGAATATAAACGTCATTTTTTGAAATAAGCCTACTCTGTGTAGTAGGATGTATTTTATTTATAATGAATAATAAACCTCTTATTCTAAAAAATCACTTGTTTCTTTAATATTCTGTTTGCATTAAAGAAATTCATATGCTTCTCAAAAGAAGATGAAGTTGCTACACCTAAGTACATATTCGAGGAAAATAAGTCCTCAAGATTCATACATTATTTCATTGAAGAATAAATTTTGTTGAAAACATAAGTACCAGATGGATTATGTTCAGGGGTTCTGAGAAGAAAGTCAAACTTTTCTCGAGCTGAAATCCAGTGTTTCTGTTCTATCAAGAGTATAATTTTTCATCTTGTGGATATAAAAAGTACTTCAATTGTTCAAAAGAGTCATTAAGTGTGTGAGGGGAATGGCTCTCGCATATCGAGCATTTGTTTATTTGATTTTTTATGAATCATATGTGCTACTGTTCCTCTCTTTGTATTTCTATTGTTTTTTTAATTTTTCTTATAATATTGATAAAAAATTAATAAAAAAGGAGTTCAAGATGTGAAGGAATATTCCAAATGCATCAGGATTATTTAAGTATCTCAAATTCAGTGTTTTTTCTATCAGGAATAGTATGTTTCTTGAATTCAATATGAATAAATTGTAATATTCGACTTTCAACGTATTATAAAAACTATAACAAATTTGTGCCATTCAAACTGAAAACAGATTTTTACTCAGTGTTTCTTGGAGATTCCAATTTTCCAATTCAATTTTTTTTATCTCATATACCGAGTGATATTTCTAACCTGTCACGGAAATTGCAATTTTTGAATACGGACCTGCAATTTTTGGGAATTTTTCTTCTCGATCTGATGGAGAACATGTATAGTAACAACCTTGCCAAATATCAGCGAAAAATTTGCTATATTGACGAAGATATGGGAGTTATAGTTTTAGCACTTTTGCAAAAAACCCCTGTATCTCTGAAACTAATAGCCTTATAGGACATTTAAACCCCCAATTCTCATTCAGTTTGAGGTCCTCTATCTCCAGTTAGCCGTTGTCCCTTACGTCACCAGTCACCCTGTATAATCCCTATTTGGTGAATGAGGTCGTAGTTAATCATTATTTTCATATAATATATGTCAGGATATTAATATTGATGAAAATTTTCTGAAAATCACTTGGGGTGATTTTCGCCTGAATTAATAGTTATTATAAACAAACTGATGCAAAATCAGTAATTCAGCTTTCCTATTGGTCGATTCGGTCGAAGTGAAGTGATTTCTTCAGTTAATCAGTCTAATAGAAAAGTCCAACTGTTAAGGATTTAGTGAAATTAGTATAAAGCATAGAATAATAAAACATTTTACTATCCGATTATCACTCCATCCTTCACAGTATCTCTCTCTCTTATGTTGGTAAAATCACAGAACATAAAAAATCTAATGCCTAGATATCTACGATCTTATATTTTTATTAAATATTCTGTGCTTTTTACTGATATCATTATATTATATCCTTGTCTGAGGTCAATATTCTCTCTCACACGTCCTGTGTATTCTTTGATATATCAATGGTTCCAGTAGAGTTTTGACGTTACTCGTATTTCTCTGAATGTTTTGTGTTTTGTTGTCGATGGAAATTCACATTAAATAGCATAAATTGAACATTGAAATGGCTAATTTATTTTTCAATTTCATACAATTGAAAGCTTTTCCGCCGACCTCGAAATAAAAGGTGATTTTAATGTGTACGAAATTGAGCAATAATGACCCATTTCAATGCTCATTTTAGCCATTTCAATGTGCAATCCTCATGACAACCGTACACAAAGTATTGAGAAGTACTAAGAGAAAGTCAAAACTCTACTGGAACATAGAAACATAGAAATTTCATTATGTCAAATGTTTGGTCTGTGCAAAAAGGGAATGTATTTCAATCAAGAATTTATACACTATTCATGTTGAAATTGTCGGAAAAATCTTGTAATCAACACGCTTAGATATTAATAGCGACTAATGGGTCGAACTATTAACGCGTTCGCTCCGCTCACGCTAAAATATCTTGACCATTAGTCGCTGTTTAATAACCTAGTTGATTAAATAACCATTTATTTTTGCGTCGACGGAAAAAGCCTTATTCTGTCTCAACTGAGTCTGTCAGATGCGCACACGACCTATTCAAGTTCAAGAAAGTATTTGCATTCCACTGATTTCACAAAAACATCTTCGATAATATAATCGCATGTTATTCCACATTATTTTAATGAGAATTCTTCAAAACTATTACTTTCAAAAGTTCGAAGATCTTTCTTTCTCTATCAGATGTTCTTCTGTACGGCTATAGTAGGAACTCTCCAAAGAAAATCATTATTTATCATGAAGTGAATTCTTCCTCAGAGCCGGACCGTGGCGTGGCGAGGGAGGCATTTGCCACGGGCGCAAACGACCTAGGGGCGCAAAATGTGAATGTGATATATTCCATTTTAAATGAAGATTGACAACAAGCTCTATTTTTCAAAGTGGCGAATTTAACAGTTTACAAAATTGAGAAAAACGTAGTTAACGAACAATACCAAAACGGAACGAAATCCTAGAAATTATACATGGCGAGAAACACGACTCGCGGTGCATTTTCCATTACCTTAAAATATGGGAGATTATTGTCAATAAAAGTTTCTTCAGAATAAAGGGTTTTCCAAAAAGATTTGTTATTTTGAATAGCCCGCTATATCGGTAGATATCACGTTGAAGCTGTCATTTTTTGACATTTGACAAGTAGAAACTACGTCATTATAAAAATGGAACGATACACGCTTTAAAACGTATTTAAATCATTAAAATTAACTATAAAAATGGTGGAAAATGTGGGTCGTCGGAAGCACCTTGTCGGACCGCAATGAAGAAATTGGTGGAAAATTCGAGTTCTTGGGACAATTTGTGATGTGAAGAATAAAATAAAACCCGTGCACGTCGCTCGAGAACAGCCGAAAATATTGCTGCTGCCACCGAAAGTGTTAAAGAAACACAGGTTTGTCCATTCCTCGTCGTTCTTTGGAATTAGGCACTCCACAACGTCATAACACCGTTTTTGCATAAAGATTTGGTCTTATGGCTTATAAAGTTTCAGTTAACCAAGAACTCAAGCAGGCCGATATCAACAACGACGTGTCTTTGCTGATTGGGTCGTTGAAATGCATGAAAATGATCCGAATTCCATCGAAAAATCATCTGGAGTGATGATCGAGGCCGATTTCCACCTCGCTGGCTTCGTCAACAAGCAAAATTGTCGCATCTAGGGCTCGAAAAACACAAGAGTTTCGTTGAAAAGCCTCTCTGTCCTCAACGTGTGACTGTTCGTGCGGTCATGGTCCGGCGGAGTCGTTGGACCTTACTTTTCGGAAAATGACGCTGGAGCAACAGTTACGGTGAATGGATTGCCCTATCGAGAGATGATCAATGATTTTTTATGGCCGAAATTGGATGGTACTGATCTGGACAACGTTTACATTCAACAAGACGGAGTTACATGCCCCACAAGCAACGAAACCATTGGTCTTTTGCGGGGAAAGTTTCCGAACCGTGTTATCTCTCGTAGAGGTGATTACAATTGGCCACCGCGATCTTGTTTTTAACACCTTGCGATTTCGTGAAAGAGAAGGTCTACGCCAATAGCCAGAGTCGATTCAAACCTCAAGATGGAATTCGTGAGGCATAGGGCAGCCACTCTGCGATTTGGTTATGGAATTTCATTAAAAGGATATATCCCCTGTAAGCGTGGTCGTGGTGGTCATTTGCTTTATGTTATTTTCCATTATAAACGGCATAGCTTCTTCTTCTTCTTCAATGAAATAAACGTCCGATCATTTTTATTGAAAAAAGGCATTTTTCTTTTAATGTCAAAATAACACCTTTTATTGAAAACCCCTTATAATCAATAAATGTCAATTATAAAAATCATATAATTATTGAAAATAATTTCTTCAAGGGCGCATTTTGAAAGTTTGCCACAGTAGGCGCTAGAATCCTAGTTTCCGGCTCTGTTCTTCCTCATAGAAGATAATTGTTGAAATTAGAACAAAGTATAAGAAATAAGCTGCTAAGTCATATATTATGTACTTATGGTCTGTGTAATTATAGAATTATATATCTGAATATACCTACTTTAAATGATAACTTCAGACTTCAGCTAGATAACCTGAAAATGTCATGCTCATTAAATGATTACAAATGTGTAAATGTTGCCATGTGCTCATGTAGTGGGGTAAATTACCATAATTGACAAGATAATCAACGTCGAAACATCTGAATCAATTTGCGGAATCCTCCAATGAAAGAAACCAAACCTAATAATAATTAAGGCAAACTTCCAATGAGCTCCTAACATTAATCAGGAGAGAATGCGACACGCTGAAGGCATTTCTATTTTTTAGATTTGAAAATTGCGGTCTATTTAGATCTGATGGACGAGTTAGAATTTTAATAGCATTGTTTTTGTCGCTTAAGAGATGGCTATATGTGATCCATCGTCCGGTTATTTTCAGATAGGATTGACTGGATTGAGGAAGTTTGTTATTAGTGTCTGATGTGTAGCTTTCTTGAGATTAAGTCCGTTCTAGCAAGGTTCGCTCGTGAGAAGAATTTCTGAATGTATTTTTCAGGTTTTATTGAGTTGAGAACACGTTTTCATGAAGCAATTTATAAATCGAAAAAGATGAGTTCGGGCAAAAACACATGAACTGAAATTCGATTATTTCTAGTTTCCTTTTTCTGTAATATAATGTTTCGAAGTCGAATTTTGATTAGCATTATAATCACCATTTTCTGTATATTTCCGGAAATGAGTCGATCTTATTGCAACCTGGTGTTTTGATAGATCCATTTACCCAAATTTCTTATGATATCGAATCTGCTGCTATTAGCACTAATTTTCTGAATTTCGTTCATGAATAGGAAAAAGGTAATTATGTTTTCCTTTAATAATCATATGAAAGTTTTCAATCTACAGAACAAAGAACAATGTGTTTTAGAATAGGTATCTACACTAGTAATAGTTGTAAGTACTACACTAAAACTGAGATGTTTCAAAATACTTTTTTCTACGACCGTGCGTTTTTACCCACTTTCCCGCACTCCTTTTAGTTTAGAAATTGTCACTTTTTCGCACTAGTGCGGGATACTTACTAATACTACTATACTAAGGGAGTACTTTTTATTTTCCTTCATATTTTTCATCATTTTGCTTACATAATTTTAATTAGAAATTTCAGACATTTGGATATTTCAAAATTTCCTCTTAACAACATGGAATCGAAAATATATGCCATATTGTTTAAATACTCATGGTCGTAATTTCATGGGCCGTAAGGTGCGAGATCCAGGTCCGGACTCACAATATCTCAATATATTTTTGTATTTAAAAAAAACTTTTCGTATTTCTGAATGTTAAGAATCTGTTATATTCGAAATAAAATAAAAACTGACGTAGCTATTTATTTCTTCAATGTTTTCAATTTCGAAACTGGACTTTTGAACTGACTTGAGGATAACAATCGATGCAGAGAATACAAATTTTTCATTACATATTTCTAGTTGAAAACCTTCAATAGGTAAATATTTTATTCAATTAAGGAAATTCACAATTGGAATGATACCTAATAGACACAGAGAATGCCGGATAATGAAAAAAATAGAATTCACTTCTATTTTCTGGGCTGTTTCCAGTCATCATATTTTGAAATTTCTGATATTCAGGGTGTGTTTTGAACATTTGTATGCATTTAGGTACGATTTTGTCAATCCAAGCCTGGATTTTTTCAGTGACCGAAACTTAGGTTGGTGTAGAAATACTAGAATGTGTGTACCAAATATCAAACCATACCAAATATAATAAGATATGACCACTCAAAGTAGATAATCATCAATTTTCAATTTCGAAAATACATAAACGTGAAATGCGAAGTTAAAAAGATAGTAGACAAAGAACATGCGCGACTATGTAAAATTACATAGTTCGCTTCAGTTTTTTGTGCTGTTTCAAAACATCAAAATGTGAAAATGTGGAAAATTGAAAAATTCAGGGTGTTGTTATCGAGATGCGAAGGCATATGCAATTTCTGTTGAACCGGGCCTGGAATTTCAAAGTTAGAGATAGTCAGGTCACTTGTGTAGAAGTAGTATAATATTCGTTACTATGATCAAAATTTCATTTCGGTTGGCTTCGTTTTGTCTAAAATATTGAAAAACAAACATTTGGAGTGGCCATATTTTATGGAACACCCTGTACGATTTGGCTGGTTAACAAAATTACCCACGGCATTTGGGAACCGAACACACCCTGAAAATGTCAAGTCTCTGGGACAATCCCTTCAAAAGTTATCGTGCTCACGGCTCAAAGACAGAATTTAATTTGACTACGGATTCGTCATTAGGGAATCGAACCCTATCGTTTCAGACCATTTTCAATTCAACCATACTGATATACTGATGAAGCTAGAGAATTTTATCCTAAAGACAGTCGTGTATCAAAATAAAACTTTCATGAAATGTTCCTTGTGGGATTTGCTATCGAAAGCTTTCAGCGAAAAATTCTCTCTTGAACCAAAATTTCAAGAAATTGTCCCAAATTAAAGCTTGAAGACGGTCGTGTATCAGGATGAAACTTTCAGGAAATTTCCTTTGATTGATTTCAGGATTTGCTATCTGAGGAGTACTTCCCGTCTCAACTCAAGGAAGTATTGGTGATTCCCCTTCACAAAACTGGACATAGAAACTGCCCAAGTAATTAAAGACCGATCTCAATTCTACCAGCTTTTTCCAAGATATTGGATTTTTGAGTGGAAGATCGGCAGATACGGCACTAGCTGAGCTTCTCAATGCAGTTGCGAGTGCATTTAATGAGGGGGAGAAGTGTGGGCTTTCTGCGGGCGATCTCAGCAAGGTGTTTGATAGCATAGACCACTGGGTGCTTTTGAGCAAATTAAATTAATCACTACGGCATCAGAGGGGTTGCTCTGGATCTGATAAAAAGCTAGGTATTTATCCAATATAGCCCAATGTGTACTGTCTAACGATGAAACATCAGATAAGCAACAAATTGATTCGGTTTGCCTCAAGGATCCATCCTGGGACCACCACTGTTTTTATTATACATAAACCAATGCAAAGAACCACCCTTAAACTGCTGGGTGTGAGAATCGAGCCTGATCTTAAGTTCACAATTCATATAGGAATATGAAGAGGAAGCTGTCCAGATCGATATTTACTGTGAGAAGAACCAAACAACTTGCCGGCCAGCAAACTGCAAATATAGCATACTTCACCTCCTTCCATGGTATTCACCTTCGGCGTCATCTTCTGATAGTGCCATGGAGATTTTCAGCAAACAAAAACAGGTTATTAGGGCATTGTGTGGCGTAGGACGCCTGGACAGCTGTAGAGGTTTGTTCGTTAGGGAGTCCATACTGACGTTACCATCTCTATTGATACTGGCATGTGTACTCTTTGTTCTAATAATCTGGGTACACTTCAGAAGAACAACTTTCATCACAACTACTTTACCAGACATGCCGACAACCTTTCCCTTCAACATCATAGGGTAAGATCTTCACAGCTGACCATCAATCACACAGCGTTGAAGGTTTATAATAAGTTACCCCAAAGACTCATCAGAGAACTTACAAGAAAAACCCTCAAATTCCATTTGAAGAATTATCTACTGGAGAAGGACTATTACTCCTTGAAGGAATATTTTCGTTACTTGTGATGTATCTTCTTTTCATTAACCATTTATGCTAGTGATACTTTTACCATTCTTTGTTTTTTCTATACATATTGTTTTGTATTAGATGTTGACTCCTCATGTACTTTTGATGGGTTGAAATTATCTTCGATTATTCATTAGAAGGATGAATAAATAAAAATAAAAAAAGCTTTCAGTGGAAATCTCTTGCTTAGGGGACTTGGGAGTTAAGTTCATCCTTGAATCCATATTTGTAAGAAATTTCCCTAATTTCCACCTGAAGACGGTCGTGTATCAAGATAAACTTCAAGGAATTATTCTTCGTGTTATTTTGTTTCGAAAGCTTTAAGCGAAAATCTCTTGTGAAGGGAACTTGGGCGTTGAATTCCACCCTTGAATCAAGATTTGTAAGAATCTTCTCGAATTTCGACTGAAGACTTTCATAAAATTTTCTTCGTGGACATAGGGGTCAAATTTAAATTTAACCACCCTTGAAGCGGAATTTGTAGTAGTTTTCCCGAATTTCACTTGGACTTGTATCGAGATGAAACTTTCAGGAAATGGTCTTTGTGGGATTTTATTTATTAATTTTATTATTTGCTATCGAATGCGAGAACATTTCATGAAAGCTTCATTTCGATACACGAGCGCCGAATTCGGGAAAATTCTTACAGATTTTGCTTCAAGGGTGAATTCAATCCTCAAGCTCCCTAGGAAAGTGATTTTCGTTGAAAGAATTCGATAGCAAATCCCACGGAGAACATTTCCTGGAAGTTTCATCCTGATACACGGCCATGTTCCGGTGAAAGATAGGGAAAATTCCTACAAATTTTGCTTCAAGGGTGAAATTAAGTCCTTCAGGCAAGAAATTTTGGTTGAGAGCATTCGACAGCAAATGTATTATATTTTCTGAATGTTTTATATCGATTCAAGAGCTTGTTCAGTCGAAAATTTTAAAAAATTTAATTCGATTTTTTTGCCTATCTGACTGCTCAACTCATCAAAGTTGTCGTTTGATCAATATCATTCAAGGAATTCACTTCTTACTTCGATATTATATCATGGAAAAACAATCGATCTTCTTGTTCATGAACCTATCATGGAATATCTACTCATAAATTAATAGGTCGCACGCCTATGGGAAATTTTCCGACCATTTTTGAGCGCTCCTTCTACTTAAACGAGTGATATATCGTTTTGCTCGAATGTCTGCAATTTCCGAGTTTTTATCCGAAAATGGTTTCAAACGATAGGGTTCGACTCCCCGATGAAGAATCCATGGTCAAACTCGATTCTGTTCGTGGGGCCGGCCGTCAGTTAGCACCATAACTTTTGAAGGGAGTGTCCTAGAGAATTAAGATTTTCAGGCCGAGTTCGGCTCAAAAATGCCTCGGTTGAGCTCGTTAATAACTCAAATCGTACAGGGTGTTCCATAAATTATGGCTGTTAAAAATTTTTGTTCCTCAATATCTCAGACAAAACAAAACCAATCGAAAATAAATTTTGCGGCCAAATGCAAGATGCTCATAATAAATCCTCATACAAAATTTCGTGGCCATAGTGTACACAACGATAGAAAATTCAATTGGAATATTGAAAAGAGGAAACTTTATATTATTTCAATAAAAAGATATCCAATTCGGGTGAAATTCATTTTGTGAATGAGGATTGATATACTGAATGTTCATGCGAAATTTTGAAAGAAATATGAACTATAAAGTTGTCTAATGTAAAAAAACGTTGGAAACACTCACTCAAAGTATGTGTGAACACATAGAACAAACCAAATGATTAATTGCAGGTGGTAATTGAGTGATATGACAGTTGCATCATTATATTTTTGAAACCAGCAGTCGGACATTGACGGATATGAACGAAATGGTCCATCTAATTCATCTGACAATAAATACATACCACTTGTACCCCTCTACGACAAATCAGTAAGTATTTATAAATCCTATTGAAAATATATTGAATATCGTTTCATAATAATTGAATTAGGTATATTATTGCCTCTTCTTAAAATTGATAGAAGGAAGATACTGATGAAACAGAGATGTAAAGAGCATAATTATGCTGGCTATCTATCAAATTCAGTTTTTCAATTTTATCGTGAATATATAAAATCTTCCATAACTGAGATTGTATTTTGAAAGAAACCTGCTCATTGATTTTCGATGTGTTACAAAGATTACTGTAAAAGGAGACTCCCACTGAGAGAGTGGATGTTTATCTAGCAAGAAATTTATTTTCTATACCTTTTCAACTTCAAATTGAGACTACTCACTTCGAATTGAGATTGAACGAATTCAAAATGAGAAGAAGCAACTTCAAACTGGTAAACACAATTGAATTGAGAATAAACACATTCCGAATAGGACTAATCAATCTCATTCTGGGAAATGACATTTTATTTGGATTTGATATTTTAACAATATTGTCAAATAATAAAGATATTGATCAGATCATTTCGAGAGTTCGGTATTAAAATTATAAGTTATATAGAAGGAACGGAAGCGCGAATGTAAGAAAGCAGATTGGTGCTGTGAATAATTTCGATAATTTACAGGCTGTTTCTGAATTGATGGGAAGTTCAAAGGGTATGATTTCTCAGCGCATTTTCTGAAGAAAGTTCCATGTAATGTAGATCCGGAATGCATTGTTTTCAAGATACAGAGTGTTTAAGTTTTACTTGAAATGTGACTAAAAAAAGTTGTACGACACTGAGATATTTTAAACTAACAATTTTTTTCGAACTCTTTATTCAATTTGTGAGGAACATCTCTTCCTCCTTCTTTACTTGAAGAGCACCGTTCTTATGTAAAAAATAAAACAGATCTCACGTAGCGTAGCACAATGTGGTAAAGTATTGACAAATACGTTTCAAGATGTGTTATTTTCTAACATAAAAACGGCACCCAAACGAAAAAAAAGGCACAGAAGATGTTTTGTCACAAATTGAACGTAAAATTCTAAAGTAATTGTTAGTCAGAAATACCTCGGTGGCATAATACCACTTCTTCACTACATTTATTAGAACTTTTTTCATGAAATGATCTGAAGAATCGACCTCTTAAATTTTTCACATCAATGCACAAACACCCTGTACATAAATGCATATAAAATTGAACTGGAAATTTCCCAATATGAGATTGATTAGTTCCATTTTGAATGTGTTTATTCCCAATTCTATTCTGTTCACCAATTTGAAGTTGCTTATTCTCATTTTGAATTTATTCAATCCCAATTTGAATGTGATAAGTCTTAATTTGAAGTTGAAAAGGTAAAGATTCTTGAATATTGATGAAGTATCATTCGAAACACTGTACACAAAAAGCAATCTACGTCACCAAATTGAGACATAATTTCATTTAGAATAAGGTGCCCAAAATTCGGGATCTTCATCCTTACATGATTTTATGACATAAATTCCTATGAACTTAGGTCTCTGACGCATCGTTTCTCTGATACAGGGTGTTGAAGTAAAAAAATTGGTTTTAAGGAAATATTTTCGACACCCTACAAGATTTTGTTTGCCTTATGGTAGGTTATGAGTATGCATCAAAACATTTTTTTTTAATCTGAAATTATTTCAACTTCCATCAGTGTAGACTTCTGTCCGTATAAATTTGGTGAAAAGATGGTACCCTAATGATTTTTTTCAAATTTGAAATCATTTTCGTAATAACCACATAATTCACAATGATAATGGTATCTTGAGCTGCGACGACGAGTGCTTTCTGAGATGAAAACATGTTTTTCATCTAAGAGAATCGCGAAATTCTTCGATTTCATCAAAATGGTCTAGACACAGATGAAACCCGCTCAGTCCCTTTATTAATAATGAATGAAAATTCATGCGTTTAACAGTAACGCGCAGGCATAATATAAATAATGAAAGCGGAGAATAATATTAATCGATATAAAATCAACCAATATTAAACCCACATTCGGAACTAATCCCGTCAACGAACAAGAACATGCATAGTGGTAATATCAAACAGAGCATCCATAGATAGCTATTTCGCCCTATTTGGGGCTCATCAGTATGGAGGAGCTCCGTTTGAAAGGCATTCTAGGTTCCCTTACTTGAAGAAATGTTGCCCAGTTCTGAGAATAACAGAGACAAGACGCCATCTCTTGGGATCCTTGAACACCTACCTCCAATGCATGTTATCCGTTTTTCATACGAACTGGTGGCAGTCCAACTTTGTGGATTTTTACCTTCAGTCGATGAAGTGGAAACGCTCGTTTCTTCGTCGTAAACCAGACGTGGTACTGATGAGCCCCAAATAGGGCGAAATAGCTATCTATGGATGCTCTGTTTGATATTACCACTATGCATGTTCTTTGTTCGTTGACGGGATTAGTTCCGAAGTGTGGGTTTAATATTGGTTGATTTTATATCGATTAATATTATTATCCGCTTTCATTATTTATATTATGCCTGCGTTACTGTTAAACGCATGAATTTTCATTCATTATTATTATCACCACGTCTGGTTTACGACGAAGAAACGAGCGTTTCCACTTCATCGACTGAAGGTAAAAATCCACAAAGTTGGACTGCCACCAGTTCGTATGAAAAACGGATAAACATCTCGCGACTTCGTTCAACGTTCATGCATTGGAGGTAGGTGTTCGTAAGGATCCCAAGAGATGGCGTCTTGTTTCTGTTATTCTCAGAACTGGGCAACATTTCTTCAAGTAAGGGAACCTAGAATGCCTTTCAAACGGAGCTCCTCCATACTGATGAGCCCCAAATAGGGCGAAATAGCTATCTATGGATGCTCTGTTTGATATTACCACTATGCATGTTCTTTGTTCGTTGACGGTATTAGTTCCGAAGTGTGGGTTAATATTGGTGGATTTTATATCGATTAATATTATTCTCCGCTTTCATTATTTATAGTCCTTCATTTTTCATTTTTTTTTAACAGAGGATAATCCACATCAGAGATCACAGAAACTCAATAAGAGGACCAATTTTGTGTTAATGTATGGATTTGATTAATTGTTGATTATTTGGTTGGACCTTTCTTTTTACCCAGTAGATGAAGAGTCATATCGCTGCGTTTTGGATTAAAGTTCACCAATTTGTTGGAAGATGTCCTCATTAGGAGAACAAACGCGATGTGGTTTATGCACTGAGCTGTCTTAATCGGTATCTAGTCGATTTCGTAATTCTTTTAGAGGAAAAAGCATTTTATTTTTTATCACATAAAGTATTCTTAATTCTTAATTCTCTCTAAAATATGTGGGGATTACGGAAATAATTTTAGATTAGAAAAAAGCATTGGTATACCAATTTTTTCACCACTTTGAAAATTAAAAATAATTTTGAATTGAAAACATTGTGTTTTGATGCGTTTCCATGATCTACCATGAAGGTCTCATAATCTACCAAGTACAACATCACCTGGGATTGTACACGAAGCTTCCTTAATACAAGCGTCGATGCATATGGTACTTTCAAACTAGAAAAAGCCAACCTAACAAGTCCATCAGCTTGCTCGAATAACCTATAGGTTTTCTATTGAGCCTGTTTTGATAAACTTTGTCTCTGAGGCATCCCTAGAGAAAGTAATCTAGTATCGTTAATTCGAGGGATCTTGTTGGCCATTCAATTGTACCACGTCGTCCCTTTCCAGCGTTCTGCAAATATTTGATCTAGAAATCCACTGACATTAACACAAAAATAGCGCCGTCTGGTCCAAACCAAATTTTTTCAGTAGGGAAACCTGGTTTTATTCATTTTGAAAACAATCCAGCAAGGCCCTATTCAAACTTCAAACAGTCTAAGTAGCATTCAGCTGTAAAGTTTTCTTCAACAAAGTATGGCTCTAATATTATGTTGTTAATAATACCTTGTTGCGGTAGGTTCTTGAACAGAAGAAAAATTTTTATCAAGATTCTCTAAAAAACTTTTTATTGTGGTGAAAATGTTTCGAATAATTGTCTGTGGAGATAGATATCTGCAATTCAAATACCAATCAAACTTACTGACTAATATAAGTACAAAAAATGTTTACCTGCAACCAGGCATAATTTTTGTGATTCACTAGGTGAATTCTGAAACCCTTGTAATTTCAACATATGAATCATATGGAAATGAAAATAATTCAACGTTAGAATGTGGGCAGTGGATAGGCAACATAAGAAACCTAAGGGGATATTTTTTGTAAAAGAAATTCTTCTGCGTTTTCCGAATATCGCTTCCTTCTGAGAATGCTGCCTATGCACTTCACATATCCAGTGTGGGGTTTCCGTACTCCAAAAACGATAATTGTGACTGTTGAACGCCCCATTCAAATAAGAGATAGCTTCATCCGATATGAGTATGTTGAATGGCAATTGGCAACCTCATACCTATTCTTGTTATAGCACCTCATCTCCTCACAAAATTAACAAGGTCTGTCATAGGTATCTTCTAAAAGATCTTGGACAAGATACATCTCATAAGGGTGATGCTGTTTACTTCCGAAAACCTTTCAAACCTCTAGCCGCAGGATGATTTTGGGCCAATGAAATGCGAATCTTCCTGGAGAGATAAGGCATATCTTATTTTAGATCCTCGTCTAAAACATGTAACGGAAAACTTCTGGGTAAATCCTTCGATTTTTGAGTAATCTATTCTTGAAAAACTTTTTAGATTCTTAGAGTATTTCGAATATTTTCATCACTGCTATAAGCCATACTTCTTCGGAACTTGCAAGTTTTCAAAGGCTTTCAAGACTGGATAAATTTATTGTAATTGTTTATATCATTTATTATATTCATCAATCCTTCGTTACTGCCTGTTCAAACCAACAAGAAAGGGTTCTAGTTTCCTTCATTCTGTATATGGCAAACTCAAGAATGCCAAGCGTCTAATTTCACGGACAATTCAAAAATTGATGATACCGTATAACTTATTACATGTCAGTAACTTTCAGTTAACTTAACCGCCACAATCTTCCACTTTGCGGGTTGTATATCAATATTTCGACCTCCTTCGTGTACCCACATTGTCGAGTATAAGGTATGAATCATAAATAATTACAAAGTCATATATAATATGGGAAGACACTTTAACTACCAACCAGCAACCCATCTTAATTTATAACTGAAAATTACGAGAATACAATCGTGGGGAGTATTTTCTGCGAATACGCTTACGAAACGCCCATTTCTCTTGAACAGTGGCGGATTTCGGTGTAGTTTTTATATTCAAATGCTTTCACATTCGTGAAATCATCAAAATCTGTTTTTTAGATTTCGATGTTTCGTGAATAGACAAAACGGTCACTTCTCCTGAACTAAAACATACGCATTTAAATATACAGTGCGACCAATAAGTCTGGAATATTGACAATAAAATGACAAATTTGATTGATAAGTCGATTTTTTATTTCAGGTAGCGCTCTTATAATGAGCATAGTATATCAGGTGTCCCAAGGTGAGTGGCCTATTAGATTTTGTAGCTTGGCAAATGATGGTTATTTTTGTCCATCTTGTACAACTGACAACTATAATTCAAAAGCAGTGACATAGATCTGAGCAATATCTAATGACTTGCTAAATTTTTGACTTAAATCTCAAATATTGAGAGAACTAGAGTCATTTTTGTAACACGCCAATTTGATCTGATAGGCCACTCACCTTGGGACACACGATTTATGTTACTTCTCTAGAGGCTTATATTAAAGGGGCTGTGAGGATACATTTTTTTGAATTGCAAAACCTACATTTTCAGTTGAATTTGCAAGAACATTACTTTGAACTCATATATACCCACGTTATTTTCCAAAAATACGATCAGAACTTCAAGGTGGTTTATTTTAAATTTAAATACGTTGCACATAAAAAAAGGTGAAAGAATCTATTAGTGCCAATTTTCCTTCAGGATTTCAAGTAAAAGGAGACAATATGGAATAATATTTTTAATTTGTATCACCTACGACTTCTCGTTCTTCATGTGAAAGAATGCACCATTTCGAATTTTATCTTGAAATTTGTTTAAGAAAGCCCAGAGCAGGAGTTTGAGAGCTCATTTATTGGTGAAGCAATGGGGCTATTACTTCAAAATTTCGTATACCTTTTGAAATTGATAATAAATATATGAATGCAGAATCTTAGCACGTTCGGACTAATATTCTGAAAATTATTCTGAAACCGAAATATGTAAAAAATTGACAATTAAAAAAATTAAAGTTTATGATTCTGATGATCCTCTTGAAATTTTGCATAAACATTCAGTATATCAATCTTCATACACAAAATAAATTTCGTTTAAATCCGATATGTTGTTATGGAAATTTAGAGATTATTCTATTCAATATTCCAATTCGATATCCTATGGATTCAGATAATGCGATTAATATTCAGTATATCTATCTTCATTCTCAAATGAATTTCACTGGAATCGGATATCTTGTTATGGAAACATGAATTTTCTTCTTTTCAATATTCCAATTGAATTTTCCATGGTTCTGTTCACACTTTCGCCACAAAATTTTGTATGCGGCTCATTATGAAGATCTTGCATGTGGCCACGAAATTTTATTCCGATTGGTTTGGTTTTGTCTGAAATATTGAGGAACAAAAATTCTGAATGGCCATTCTTCATGGAATACCCTGTATGATTTGGATGGTTAACGAACTCAATCGAGGTATTTAGGAAACGAAGTCACCCTGAAAGTCTCTAGTGTCTAGGACAATCCCACGGTCAGAATTGAATTTAACCACGAATTCGTCATCAGGTCGTCAAAACCTATCGTTTGAGACCATTTTCGGCTCAAAATTGTAATATCACAAACATTTGGACAAAACGATAGAGAACTCGTTTAAGTGAAATCAGCTCTTAAAAATGATACACTCATCAACCTACCTCAGTGAAATTTTATGAAACGAGATGTAAACTTGGTTGATTTTAAAAATGAGTCGCAGATAAAAGACCTATCTGGCAAAATACATGTGGGCGTCTAAAAATAAAATTTGGACGTCTTGTTTCGAAAATATGCCTGGCCGAATAATCTTACCCTGTAAAATTCATGTCCGCGGACCCCTAGGGGCCCGCGAGGTATGCCTGAAGGGTCCGCAAGTTTTAGAGCATTAGTTTGGTTAATAAACTTGTTTCGTATATTTTGGTTCTCTTCAGGTTACTTTAGGTTTGTTGAGACTTTCAGGAAATAGGAGGGGCCCACGTCAAGGTATAGTATCTTGATGAAGGGGTCCTTGAAAAAATTTAGTCGGGAACCCCCGCTCTGGCTTATTGCGTTTTGAAGGTCTAAGTATGTCTTTAAGTACCATACATTTGAGTGTTGCTAAAAAAATGAATGAATTTAATTGCATATAGTACCTCAAATTGAAAAGTCTTCTGATGCAAATACTCTCTACACGAGCCGGTACTGCTTTTCAGTCTGAGCTATTGTAGATTTCTGAATTATTTACAGGTAAAAAGTTATGAATGTGCCCGATTAATAATGGCATATCGAACATTCATTGGTAATAAGATATACAAGTTATGAACGTTCGCTAAATGAGATACCGGGATTTAATCTTCGCTGAAATTAAATTATGTGAAATATGATAGACGTAACAAAACTATGACGATTTTATGATCAGTACATCATGAAAGTCTCAGATAAAAAAATTAATCTCTGTGAAATATCGAATTACCATTCTCTAGAACGACTTATCCAATGAGATTCCATAGCAGAAGGAAACTAGCTTCAGATCGCTCACCGGGCTTTTCTAGTATGTGATTGCAATAAGGGTACTGTTGAATATATAGTGTCCCAAGTTGAGTGGCCTATTAGATTATTATGAAAACCATCGATGGTAAAGATTTCAAATTTTATGGATCGATATTTGGCTACGTAAGGTACAATTTAAAATAATTTCACATTATCAGTGTTGCCTGATGTATGAATATTTGGCAACAACTTTGCTATTTCAAATGGGACATCCAGTATTTTATTTTTTTTTTATAATACTCCATAAAATATAAATCTATTCACTGTTCTTCTTTCATACCTATCTTTAACGGTTTTTGAGGTATTAATTATTTTTCGAAATTTGGATCAAATTGGCGTGTTACGAAAATGACTCTAGTTCGCTCAATATTTGAGATTCAAGTCATTAGATATCGATCTGATCTGTGTCACCATGATGCTAATACGTACGTTACACTCAACCGCCAATTCTAATCGTTAGAATTCGCTAGCTTATATCGGTAAATTCAATAATTTTTTCTCGAAAACCTGTTCACGATAATAAACCGGTAATCACTATGCTATTCAGAGAATGTGTTTGATTTTTTCGGAAGATCCCTGAAATTACCTATTTCAAATAAAGAAATCGAAGAAAGCACTGGCGTGAAGTCAGAAGGTCGAGCGCGATTTTTTTCGGCTGTCTACAAATTTTGAGTGAGTAGTGGTTAGAAACGACTCTGTTGGACTCACTGATGATGAAACCGACTTCAAGTATTATTCTCTCCATCCGTACGTGAGGAACGTTGATTTCGAAACTGAATGAACTAGTGACTTCAATTATTCCGCTTAGGCAGTAAAATATCAACTTTTTGGGGAAAGTTATTTATGATCGTTTGAACGTTCACTATTCCAATATTTATGAACAATCATGCACATAATCTCTTTATACTGCCCATATTTCTGATTGTTAACACCATGACTTCCGGAAGGAACAACTTCAAATCTTGATTTATTCAAGAAAGGTTCAAGATTTGTACAGAAAAGTTGGGTTAATAAAGAACATTTCGAATATTGAAATTCGATGTATCTTTTTTTTAAATATGAACAAGTGTGGAAAAGTTTATGACTGCACGTCATATTGTAAAACAAAAATATCAAACTTTGGATGTTGACATTTGAATAGTTCTTTCAAGATGTATAAACTTTGGAAGACTCGCATGATGTATACAACAGAAATACATTCAGAGATATCAACGTCATATACTTATATAATTATATTCCCATAAATAATATCATTACGTTTCTTTATATTGAATTATAAAGACAGCAGGAAAAAGTCTATACATGGCACCATGCAGTTCTGCAAATTATGCAGGAGAACAGAGAAAAAACCTCAGAAAAAAGCTCTCTGTCTGTGTTGGAGTGCTGAATTTATTTATATTAAAAGGCATTTTATTCATAATATGTTCAAATATTTTTCTTGCTCATATGTAGGTATTTAGATAAAATAACTGAAAAAAAAAACTACAGGTAAAAGAAACAGTTGAGGCAATGACATAATATTATGCATGAAATAGTTCTGAATCTACTATCAATCTCTTAAAAAATGAGATACCGATTGAAAAACCTCAAAACCATCTTGAAATTTAGATACCGATTGAAAAACCTCAAAACCATCTTGAAATTTATCTTCTTCGCCACAGTCGCACCTGGGGATGTCGACAGAATTCCATTTCAATAAAAAGCTATAACATCCATCATTATCTGTTCTTAATCTCTTTATAACAAAGTGAAATGCAAAACAGGAATATTTCTGCAGGATCACAAATACAACTTTTATCGGAAACGTCATAAAACGATAGATTGTTCGTTAATATCGATATCAACGAGGCGAATTTTGAGTGTTAACTCTGACTGGCTTTTCATAGAAGCATATAGGCATGTGGATATCCTAAATTAAGTTGAGTTAGAGAGAGAGAGAGAGAGTTTATAGGTGTTCTTACAACTTCATTAATTGCTTTTACAGGTCAGAAATAAAAGATGAACATGTACAAAATGCTCCAAAACAATACTCATAACAGAAATAGATATGAAGTGTTGTTACAAAAGCTGTGTGAATAAACATAAAATGAATAATAAATACATATATAGATGAAAAATGTATATAAATGATGAAAAACAGTGTATATTGATGTGCTCACATTATATAGATTGTATATAAACAGAATATATTAATAAATAGCAACATGTACACACAGTGTAAACATAAAGTAGAGACACAAAAGGGCAGAAACCAAGTTATGTTCGCAAAAAAAAACGAACTCCTCTATGGAATATAATACGTTCTCGACTGGTATGTCCTTTATTAGATTTCTGAATATGGATTTTGGCAAATTCCTAAGACCAGGATGTAGTTTATTGTAAAGCGATATTGCAAAGTACACCGGGCTCTTTTGAGATCTCAGAAAGTTTTTCCTAATGCGCTGTCTATTTCTAGTATTATAATTGCAACCAATAATTTTTATCTCTAACATGCACATACATTGAATATTCAAGTATGAAGATTGATAGAAATGTGATTAGTTCAAGTTCCTTGAAAATTTGTTTGCAACATTCTCTATATCCTATTCCCACCAGAATAATAACTGCACGTCTCTTTAATCTGCAGACTGATTCATGTTGGGCACAGTTTTCCCATAATATTAATATATAACCCATACCTCAGTCTAGACTCCACTTAGGCAAAGTCGACCGACCTCAGGGTTCTCTCAGATAACTAGCATGAAAGAACTCTTAGGTAAGGCAAATATATTTCTGTCGATGTCATCTCATACGCATGAGCATTCTATGCGACTGCAGCATCAAGATGTACGCCCAGATGCCGTATTCTCGACGAGTGATCTTTCAAAGCGTATACGAATTTCATTGCGCGAGTGCCCTTTTTACCTGCAAAATGCACACAGCGCAATGAAGTTCGTATTCGCTTTGAAAGATCACTTGTCGAGAATACGGCACCTGGTCCCCGTATTCCGGACAAGTGGACAGCAGTAAATATTAATGAAAGTAGTATTTTCAATTTAAGATTTATGGATCAGACTAGGATATATTTTAGCGTTCCTAGATCACCAGACATTCACTATCTACGCTAGGAGAAGAAGATAAAACGTAATCTGATTTTGGTATAAGATACACCTCCAGAGAATGAAATAATAATAGACCAGGGCCGAAACCTTCAAAAATGGCAAGAAATGAAAAAAAATCGCAGTAGGATGAAACCCATTAGAAAAGGAGGGAAATATGATCAAAATGAAAGGAAAAATAAATTACGGTCGATCTGAGTTCGGGAAGTGGAAGGGGTGAGTTTTTAGGGTGAAAAATGGTTTTCCTTGATTTCCGGCAAAACTACAAGTCCTATGGAAAAAAGTTAAATGGCAAAGTTGTAGGTAATGAAAAGATCTACAACTTTTGTATGGACAATTTTTTCACATAACCTCAAAATTTTGGTGAAGAATTAAAAAAACCAAGTTTTTGGTTTTTTATTTATATCTTTTTCAAAAAAAATTTTTTTCTTACGAAATTTTGTGAAAACTTACCTTATTATCTCCCAAATACACTGTAATTTATTTGATTTAAAATATTCATGTTTTCGTCTTACTTTTACTTTTTACTTTAATATCAAAAAAGCACCCCAGTTTTCAATCGAAAATTCTGACGTCAAAATATTAGCTTTTTTCAAAAAGTTTAAAGGATTTTCCTTCACTGAAATATCTACTTTCTGATGGTGTGAAAAAAATATACATTACTACAAGGAGTGTTCTCAGAATCAACGATTTATGAAACCCACCATTAGAGTAACTCAGGCCCCTTTTCTCTATGAAATAACTTACAATGGGTTAAAAACTAACCAAAAGTCAAAAAGTCACTCAGGTATATGAATTATCTCAAAACAGCAATAAATAGTCATCTAAAAATATTATTTAAACAAGATTCTACAGCTTTTTCAAAATATTGTAGATGTCTTATTAAATAATAACTTTATTAACTTTTTTTTTGTTAATTATAGAAGTATATTTCAATTTGAAATTTTTTCGTTTATGAATGAAACAATAAATGTTACGTTTTTTGAGTAATTAAAGAGTAAATTTCAATAAAAACCTCAAAATTGTACATAATGATTAAAAAAAAATTTCGAATTTGGGTTTTTTCAATTTTTGCATTTTCTGAGAACATTTCTAGTAATGTATGTTTTTTTTACACCATCAGAAAGTAGATATTTCAATGAGGTATTTATTAAAATTTATTCTTTAATTACTCAAAAAACGTAAGATTTCCTGTTTCATTCAAAAACGATAAAATTACAAATTGAAATATACTTCTATAATTAACAAAAAATAAGTTAATATTTAATAAGGCATCTACAATATTTTGAAAAAGGTGTAGAATCTTGTTTAATAATATTTTTAGATGACTATTTATTGCTTTTTTGAGATAATTCATATACCTGAGTAACTTTTGGTTAGTTTTTAACCCATTGTAAGTTATTTCATAGAGAAGTGGGGACTGAGTTACTCTAATGGTGGGTTTCATAAATCGTTGATTCTGAGAACACTCCTTATAGTAATGTATATTTTTTTCACACCATCAGAAAGTAGATATTTCAATGAAGAAAAAGCCTTCAAACTTTTTGAAAAAAGCTGATATTTTGACATCAGAATTTTCGATTGAAAATTGGGGTGCTTTTTTGATATTAAGTGAAAATAAGACGAAAACATAAATATTTTGAATCAAATAAATTACAGTGTATTGGGACATAATAGGGTAAGTTTTCACAAAATTTCGTGAAAAAAAAGTTGTTTTTGAAAAAGATATAAATAAAAAACCAAAAACTTGGTTTTTTGAATTTTCACCTAAATTTTGAGGTTATGTGAAAAAATTGTCGATACAAAAGTTGTAGATCTTTTCATTACCTACAACTTTGCCATCTAATTTTTTTCCATAGGACTTGTAGTTTTGCCGGAAATCAAGGAAAACCATTTTTCACCCTTAAAAACACACCCCCTCCCACTTCCCGGACTCGGATCGACCGTAATTTATTTTTTCTTTCATTTTTATCATATTCCCCTCCTTTTTCAATGGGTTTCATCCTACTGCAATTTTTTTTGTTTCAAAAATTATCGACCCTGGTCTATAATGGATGCAGGTTATAGTCTATCTAAAGAAATAAATACTTTGTTGAACGGACTAGTAGCTAGAAAAACATACTCATATCTTGAGTGGACAATTTTGGGATCTATTAGTACATCTGACAACTTTGCCTCTCATCATATTGCTGTGCAATTTCTGAAGAATGGCAGCCAGATACAATAGGCATGAATGATCATTTGACAACAAAATCAGATAATGAGTAAATGTTTCACAGTATTTCAAGAAAACACTTGCCTTGTATCATAATTCTCGTTAACAAGTTAGTCTAGCGTGGAATAATGGTCATCCGGCATTAATTTGCAATGAAGATACTGAAATTCATGAGTAATAGGTTGAATGATGCAATGATACGATTTTTCATGAATGGGAAAAAAATCATTGAGAGAGTTGAGAAATGGGTGAGTGATGAAACCAAAAGGGCTCCACCGTTTGAGTGAGACCAATGTTTGATGGCTCAGTTAAAGATTCACCGAATATTATTTTGAATTCTTGCCTTGAAGAAGACATGAATTTAGTTGCATCAATTCAAACGATGTTGGTTCTCAGAACTAGGTGCGGCTGCAGTTATTGAAAAGGCATTTTCATAGAATGGTTTACCACCAGATGATTATCCGTGGTTCCTATGGTGGTCTGATGATAAAAAAATCAAGGAGTGTATAGATAGTTGTGCTTGGATTGAAGACCAGCTCATTCCTTTTAGCTGCAACGCTAAACTTTTATTTGGAACTAGTTAAAGAGAAGTTGGATAACGAAAAGATTGATTCACTTCTGAAATCTTTCTATAATGGCAATTTGATATTCAGTATCGATTTTTTACAGAAACCACTTACACTCCAATATTGGGTGAGCTGTAGGACAGTCGATACATTGTGTTGTGATGTTCAATGAATAGCCATATTGGTAAGTGGGACACTTACAAAGAGCTATTCTCTGTCGCATAATGTACTTGATACAATAGGGGTCTTGTTTTTTTGTTACTTAAAATCTGACTAATAAACGTCTGGGCGTTTGATTTAAATTTGGGACGATAAAGTTGCCCGATAAATTCAAAATTCTTTTCAATCAATGGTTAGATCAGTTGCATCATTCAGAACTTTGTGAAATTTCTAGGTATATGATCCTGGATAGTCCTAAGGACATTAGCCAACATGCTTTCAGTAATGCTATCAAACATGGCTATGATTGTTGTGTATTTGTTAAAGCTGTAACTTCTTCGGAGATATCTGGGTAGATATTAAAGGCAATATATTTCTATTACTCGGACCGGTACTTGTGCTCGGAAGTATTTCTGTACGTTTAATTAGAACCGAGGTTAGAACGATACTAGATAGTAGTCATAATAGCTGAATTATTTTCGTTATAAGAAATTTGTTACATTTCAACTTTCAGTCAGTGGCATTATGACCCTAGTGAAGATAATGTTGCAGATCTTCCTTCGAGGGTATGCACTGCACTAATAAGCTAAGTCCAAATATAGAGAGACGGAATTTTTACAAGAAAAGAAAAATTATGACCAAGAGGATCTGCTACCGTGGTCAAATGAAACAGGAAATTATGGAGAATTAATGTGAAAACGAAGATCTATTATAGAAATTGATAAATTTTTTCAATATTTCTCCAAATATTATACATTTGCACAAATATTCGGTTCAGATCCATTATGAATGCAATACATACTGCTGGTATTTATTAATTTATTTCATTGAAATAAATGATTATTAATTTATTCAAGCTGATCGAAGAAAAAATCAGGAATTCAAAATTCCATCTATGAACATAGATGGAAATCCATCTATGAACCCGATATTGATATACGTCAAGAAGATTGTTGTCCCCGAGATGTTTATTATATTATTTATTAATAACCACGACTTTGAACGATGTTTCAAAGGAAAGAATCTATTTATCTAATATTCATAGCCTGAGGAAGAGACTAAAAGT